>CM057344.1:203292112-203960040 GCA_030015575.1 Agapanthus africanus
GTGTGGGACCGAGAATAATACGTGTATGTGATACCGTATTCCATTCTCGCGATGAATGTGTCGAATGGTTGTATTCGATATAACCTAGTTATCGAATCAAGGATTGATTCGATAAGCCGATACATTGTATACTAGTCGGTTGTGTGCGACATGACCGGATCATTGAATCAAGTGTTGATTTAATTATTTAATGCATAATTATATATTTGATATATTACTTTGCATTAACTAGTATCGGTTCACTTTAAATGGATTTTCTCACTCGGATGTGCGCATTGCATATGCGATATGATTTTGTGCACTTGCTTGTATCATGTTTGATGATACATGCCTTTTGGTTAAGTGTAAAGAATTAAACCTTGGTTAATGAAATGGTTAGGGTTTACTATTTCCTTATTCATTTATTTATTCTTTTGGAAAAAGAAAAGCAAATGAGAAAATGGTGGCTTCTTTGTTCTTTCATGAAGCTTCATGAATACTTTGACCAAGTCACCATTTTTGTCTCATCCTTAAACCTAACCATTCCATTTAACCATGATTCATTCTCTACACTAAACCATGGTTTGAATATGATAAGGTTTGATTTTCTTTTCCTTTTTTAATCAACACTTATTATATTTATCATCATCTTCTTCTTCTTCACTTCAAGAAAAAGCTTGAAAGCTTTAATGGCAAAGTGATGAAAAAGAGTGAGAAATCCAAATCTAAAGTCTACCCACTTCCTATTTCTTCATCCTCTACCTCTTGCCAAGTAGTAGAGTGTGTTTCCTTCACAAGTTTTCTTGACTTGGTGAAGTTGGAGCTTGATCTAGCGATGCCTCGACGTAGATCATCTTCGGCATGGACATCGACGACCTAGCTCGCCATTTCTCCGATGAAGCCGACACTAGAGCCCGGATTTTGATTTGGACAGCGGAGAGGACTTCATCACGGAGCCGTGGAGGTGGAGGACCGGATCTACAAAGGTTGTATTTCCGTATTCTTGTAGTTAAGTGTTAACTAGTTTACTTTTTCGCCTATATATCTAGTCAACGATCCGTAGTCGGGTTTCTCGGCACCGTTAAAATTAGAAATTGGCATGGTTGATGCCCTGTGAGACCTCTTGGGAGTGCCTAGGAACCCTACAGGTTGGTCCTACAGTCATTGGTCTTTGGCACCTAAGATCATATACAGGTGCTCATTGGGGGTGAATACATTGAACAGACTCGCCGAGAACTTTTAGATGGTACTATACCTATCCTTAGATAGCAGTTCTCAGGTGACATGAGTACAGGTTAGTCTTTAGACCTGAGATCATCATTTGTCTCATGTGAATTCCCACTGTACTTAGATTACTACCCTACCACGGCTCTACTGAGTCTTGCAAACAGGTTTTAGTTGGGTACAATCTTGAGCCACATGGAGGCAATGAGCAATTGTTGGGGATTCGTCTATCCCTACATAGAGAGTCGATATTGCACTGTGTTCGATTGGCCAGCACCATAAGACCTTGGCAAAAGCAATTGGGATTTACTGATAGTTAGATCAGTAGTTTTCCGAATTGCTCCCGAGCCACATCGACAAGAATTATCGGGTTATTAGGGTCATACGTTTACAACCCTCTAGACCCAGTATGCGATACTTTTAGATGAAGAGACCAGACTGTACGGAGATTGTCATAGATAGGCTCAGTAGGGTTTGGATGAGCTTGATCGTCAGCCTTCCTTTTCGATAAGTACCCAAGTAGCCGTTACGTACAGCTAGTGCCGCTGATGTGCTTGTGTTTATGGATTTATCCAGTAACTCACTGTCGGCGTACTGTCGAGTTTTTAGAGTCCCGCACAGAGGGGTTCCCTGATTCAGAAGAAATGATGTAGTGGCCGTATTTTGATATGTGCAGAGTGTTAGTTGTATGTATGCCCTAGAGGCCAGTATTGTACAGATGATGTATATTATATTGGATGCTTGGACATATATAGAGATGACTTTCTTGCTCGACATGATAGTATGCTATCTGGTTACTCTTTATCTTAACATGTATACTTGTCTCTTTATACTGTCTTATAGTTACATGTTGGTAAAGCCCTTAGGATGTGTACTTGACTACCTGGACTATGATACAGATCATACTAGTGGGGACATGGTAGTCCATAGGTACATCCTTCAAGGTCCCTAGTCGTAGGTGTATCGAGACGGGGCATCGATATACCAGTGTAGACTAGCGTATACGCTTCTCGACCCATGAGATGGGCGATGGATGATCCCATATCCATTGGTGTTTGACATCAGAGATGGTATACGGGTGCTCAGTGGAGACTGGGTACACTGGACGGACTCGCTGAGAACTCCCAGATGGTATTATACCTCACGTCAGATGGCAGTTCTCAGGTGACACTTGTACAGGTTAGTCTGTAGACCCGAGATCGTCATAGAGTCTTGTGTGATTCCCACTGTGCTTTGATCTCCACCTTACCACGTCCATGAGGGCATGCAAAACGATGGTCTTTGGGTACAGTCCCGAGTCATATGGAGGCAATGAGCGATAGGAGGGGTTTCGTCTCTCCCGGTATGGGGGGTTGATGTTGCGCTGTGCTCGATTGGCCGTAACAGGGAAGTCCCTGGCCAGGGCTGATCAGAGATTTGCTGGTAAGTGTTACCAATAGTTTCTCGACCCGTTATGAGCCTCACATCGGCACGACTTATCGGTTATTGGGGTCTGACGTATACCACCCCTAGACTTGATATGCGACATATCAGACGAACAGACCGGACTGTACGGTAAGTGTTACTGGTTGGATTCACAGGAGTGTGAGCGGGCTAGCTCGTCGATCTTCTGATCGCTCAATACCCGGGTGGCCGTTACGTTTAGCAGACCGCTTGCGGCTTGTGGGTGCTTGATATGATCATCATCTGCTACCGGCGTATTGACGAGTCTTTAGAGTCCTACACAGAGGTTTCCTGGCTCAAGCGAAACGAAATAGGAGCGCATATGAGATATGTGCAGGGCCGAGAATAATGCGTGTATGCGATACCGTATTTCATTCTCGCGATGGATGTATCGATTGGTTATATTCGATATGACCTAGTTATCGAATCATTGATTCGATGAGCCGATACATAGAATACTAGTCGGTTATATGCGATATGACCGGATCGTTAAGTCAAGTGTTGATTTAATGATTTAATGTATAATTATATATTTGATATATTACTTTGCATTAGCTGGTATTAGTTCACTTTATATGGATTTTCTCACTTGATGTGCAAGAAGTATATGTGATATACTTTTGTGCACATATTTGTATCATGTTTGATGATACTTGATCATTTAGTTAAGTGTATAGAATTAAACCATGGTTAATTTGATAATTAGGGTTTTACATATTCATTTATTTATTTATTTGTTTATTTATTTATTTGGAAAAGATAAAGATGAGAATGGTGGCTTTCTTTGTTTCTTATTGATGCTTCATGAAGCTTTGACTTAGTCACCATTCTTGTCTCATGCTTAACCCTAACCATTTAAACTAACCCTAGTTCATTCTCTACACTTAACTATGGTTAAGATTATGATAAGTATTGATTTTGTTTTTCATTTTAAAACACTTATCATATTCTTTCATCTTCTTCATCTTCTTCTTCAAGATAGAAAACTTGATGCCATCAATGGCAACTTGAGATCTAAAGTGAGAAATCCAATTCCAAAGTGAACCCACCTCCTATTTCTTCACCCTCTACCTCTTGCCAAGTTGTTTTGGGTGTTTTCTTCACAAGTTTCACAACTTGGTGAAGTCGGAGCTTGAACTTGTGAAACCTCGACGTAGATCATCTTCGGCACGAAGCCGACGACCTAGTCCGCCCAATTCTCCGATGAAGCCGACGTTTGAGTTCGGGATTCGAGATGGACAGCGATAGGACGCGTACGTGGAGCTAAGGAAGTGGAGAACCGGATCTACAAAGGTTGTAGCCTCTCTCCTTTAGTTAAGTTGTTAACTAGTTCCGTTTATCGCCTAAATTTCTAGTCAACGATCTAGTCTAGGGTTTCTCGGCACCGTAAAATTTGAAATTGGCATGGTTGATGCCTTGTGAGACCTCTTGAGAGTGCCTAGGAACCCTACAGTGGTATCAGAGCCTAGCTAGAGCCTTAGGCGAAGTCTAGACGACGTTTGAAATCCGAACGAACCCGAAACCCTAAACCAAACATGCTCTCTGGACTTTTTCTAAAATCTGGGATTTTTCCAAATTAAAAATGCTTAAAAAATTCAGCAGGGAAATCTAAGAATCAAGGTGCAAAATTTTACTCATGTACAGTCCAAACTGTGGCGGAACCGCGGCGGAAGCCTAGCTTCTGCGGCGGTTCCGCGGCCCATTGGTGACGTCAGCTTCCCGTTTTTGCACAGTAATTCCTCTTTTCTGGTGCTGGATTTTCTGGGGATTTTTTATAATATTTATTCAAGAGTTGAATTTTCTGGGATTGTTTTGGGGATTCGGTGTTTCGACCGGAGTATCAGATTTTGTCTATGTGGCTTTCCGGATAAATTTTAGAATATGTTAAAAAGTTCGACCGGATATAAATACCCAATTTTTCCCCTGTCGGGAAATTTCCAAGTGTTGGATTTTTCTGTAGTTTAACGACGTTCTAAGTAGTGCAAGTAACGCGATGGACCCTCTAGAAGACAACAAACCTTAACTCGATTATGTGACCGTCTTGAACTGCCCTTTGAACTTTCGGGTTTGGGGCAGTACGGCGTGCCGCATGTGAGGCGTTGGCTTGACCCTTCTACGGCTGGACCGTTGGTACTGAGGCACGAACTGAATGTTGTTGGACTTATTTCATGTGTTGAGCTGTATCGGGAAAACTTGGGTATTCGACTGTTCGATCGGAAAGTTTAACATTTTCTGTTTATCTGGAATGTGATACAATAATTGAAATTCACAAACAGTTATGAGATAACTGAATGAATGTTATAAATCTAGCGGTTTAGTCTCATTTGATATTGAAAAGAGTTTTCGATAATGGGACTAAAATGCGGGGTTTGTAACAGTTAGGCATGTGATGTCTAAGTATTTCATTTGATTAGGCATGTGATGTCTAAAGAGATTGCGGATTCCAACTGTTGTAGTTTTGCACTTTCTTTTTTGTGACCGTAAGTGTAATATGTGATATCGCCGGTTTCGTTGCTATATGTCAACGACAATTGGGATGCGCATATTTACTTACGTTGATGACATGTGATGTTATGTGTTGCTGGATATGTCATATTGGATTGTCGTGTTTGAATAGCCGGGGTTTTTATGTTAGATGAGTGTTTTTCATTTTCATTCATGTAAAAACTTGTATGTAATATTCTTTTATTTGGGGCACTTCCAGGTAGCGGAAGATGTCACCTTTTGTATATTATTTACTTTTCTGCACTAGGATAGACCCAAGGAGGGGAGCACAAGTAACCGGGTTCTGGGGTCCAGAGGGAGACCAACTTGAGGAGTCGAGTCCGGGTCTCCTAACCCTAGAATTGGCAGGGTTGCTTGCCGCTTTCGTAGGGGTCTAGGGGTGTGGGATTGGCTATTCATCACGACCGTGGAATCCGTGTTTTATACTGGCTCGTATTGAAAACACGGACGTCCTAGTATATCCAATGTTTCATATGTTTCTTCTGCTGCGATATCTGTGATGTGATCATGTGATGTTCTGTGATGGATACAGTATATAGTATATATGATATATTATATAGACGTTACTTATGTTTTACACCCGTACTAGCCCTGCCCCGCTCTGCCGTTAGTTATCTAACCTAACGGTACACGAGGGGACATCGAGGCGAATGCGGATTGCATAAGTGTACGTCGTATTTATCTGTGATGTTTAGGTACTTAAATGATGGGACTTCATTAATGTGATTAATGAAAGAAAAGAAACCTAAGATGTTGTAGAATCAAATTTTAAACAAAACAGGTAGCTACAGTTCTTGCTTTGCATAGCGGTATATGTGATATACCCTGCACCTTATTCGATGAGGAAAGGACCGAGATCCCTTCACCGGGAGTGACTCCTTTAGCAATAACTGGCAGATGCTACACACTCGGTTTGCTTTTGATTGTTTTTGAGTTTTGCTTTGCACAGTGATATATATGATATATCCCGCACCTCATTCGACGAGGAAAGGGCCGACGATCCCTTCACCGGGAGTGACCCCTTTAGCAAAACTAGAAAAGCCTCAAAATCACTCCATTTTCAAAACTTCATTTGATTCTACAACGATATCAAGTTCATTACGCTCATGGTTTTCAGAAAAACCTGCGTAGCCCTCCGTCATTTCAGGTAAGTAGTAGTTAGTATTCGTGCTACGTTTGTTGGCCTGCGTCAAGGCGTAGTGTGCGGTAGCTAACTAGTATTTATCTGCTTATGCATATGATGCAGATTAGATTAGGGTAGTCGTATGACTTTGTTGGCCTGTGTCAAGGGTCGTGCGGGTGGGTTTAATTCAATCAGGAAATGACGGGTTGAACTTGACTAGCGCGCTGTGATTTGTTGGCCTGCGTCAAGGTCATAGGACGCTAGGGGCAAAATATTATCGGGAATTTCAAGTGTTGAAATTTGCAATGAGATTGCATACCTTCTATGAGATAGTTGGATCCCGATACCCACTGCGAGTAAGAGTTACTCCTTGGAGAGTTTTACACATTACAATTAGCCGATCAAGTAGGTGTCTAGAAAGGTGTTAACGAGGTTACGCCTCTGGGAAAACGAGGTTTACATTAATTAGGTTCGTGCGAAAGCACGGGGGACCTCCCTCAAAGTACCGACACTGGCCTGGCTGAAAGATTGGCGAACTTGTAGTGTGTAATTAATCCCGGCTAGTCTTTCCTTTTAGGGTTTGAAGGAAGATTTGATAAAAACAGTGGGAGCCATCCTGATTAGATAAGATAATAACCAATCTGATCTTGCACGAGCTTACGCTAAAGTGTTTTCTTCTCTCTCTCTCTAGGTAGCGACCATTTCATGCCCTAATAAAGATAATAATATGGATGTATTGACCGAACTCGCATGTTATACTGTGCTGGGGAACGTTGGTTCCGTTCTTTCCTATAAGAGTTATAGGACTGAACAGGATATAGGGGAATACCAGGATTCCCATGCCTCCCGAATGAAGAAAGTACATGTTGATGCATTTTCTTCGGGTGTGTTCGTTACAGAGAACTGTTTCTCCATTTGCCCTACGTCCTGGGTATTAGATACCGGATCAGGATCCCATATATGTAATCAGTTACATGGGCTTAGGAAAGGTAGAGAACTTGGAGAAGATGATAAAGACATTAGAGTTAGAAATGGTGCAATTGTTGCAGCTAAGACTGTCGGGGAATATCACCTTGAATTACCAACTGGTAATACATTGGTTCTGAACGAATGCTATTACATGCCCAACCTGATATGCAACATTATATCAGTTTCTTTATTAAGTAAAGAGGGATATAATTTTGTATTACAGGACAATGTTATGAACATTTTCCGTAACCAAAAGTTGATTGGATCAGGCACGTTGTGCAATGGCATTTATGTTCTAAATCAATCAACAGTTCTGAGCATAACTAACACACACAAGAGGAAGAGTTCTAAAATGAACGAATCCTTCTTGTGGCATTGTAGACTGGGTCACATCAATGCGACACGACTGGCTAAGTTGCATAAGGATGGATATTTGAATCCGTTCGAATTTTCATCTTATGACACTTGCCAGTCCTGTCTCAAAGGAAAGATGACCAAAACTCCGTTTACGGGACACGGAGAAAGAGTTACCGAACTTTTAGGATTGATACATAGTGATGTATGCGGTCCTATGTCTACGCATGCCAGGGATGGTTCTTCATACTTCATTACATTCACTGACGATCTCTCTAGATTCGGATATGTGTTCCTAATGAAACACAAATCAGAAGCTTTTGAGAAATTTAGAGAATATAAACAAGAAGTCGAGAACCAAACCGGAAAAAGTATTAAAATTCTTCGATCTGATCGAGGAGGAGAATACTTAAGCAATGAATTCCTGGACTTCCTAAAAGAGAATGGGATTCTCTCTCAGCTGACTCCTCCATATACACCACAGCACAACGGTGTATCAGAACGGAGGAACCGCACCCTATTAGATATGGTGCGCTCTATGATGAGCACAGCTGAGTTACCTATTTCCTTCTGGGGATATGCACTGGAAACAGCTGCAGATCTATTGAATATGGTTCCCACCAAAACCGTGCCAACCACTCCATATGAGATATGGAAAGGAAAGAGACCATGTCTTAATTATGTTAAGATATGGGGTTGTCCGGCATATGTAAAAACGCAAAATCCGGACAAACTCGCGGCAAGGTCCATTCTGTGTAAGTTTATTAGATATCCCAAACATTCGCGCGGGTATATCTTCTACCACACCGAGGAACAAAAGGTGTTTGTTTCTCGACATGCCACCTTTTTAGAAAATGAATTTCTTGAAAAAGAGATTAGTGGCAAGGAGGTAGAACTGGAAGAGGTTCCAGCAATACAGACTACAACAGAAGATTTGGTTGAACCAGAGGATTCAGTAGTTTCCAATGAACCTCAGCCTCTCCGCCGATCTAGTAGGGTTCCTCACCCACCTGAGAGATACTACGGTTTTCTCATGGATGGTGGGAGCGAGGATTGCATCATGGAGGATGATGACCCAACTAGCTTCGAGCAGGCCATCACGAGTAAGGACTCAGTGAAATGGCTGGATGCTATGCGGTCCGAGATGGAATCCATGTACACCAACAAAGTATGGACTTTGGAAGTTGCTCCTGAAGGGGTAAAACCCATTGGGAGCAAGTGGATCTTCAAGAAGAAACTTGGTGTAGATGGGAAAGTGGAGACTTTCAAAGCTAGACTTGTAGCAAAGGGTTTTCGTCAAAGACCAGGTGTGGACTATGACGAGACCTTTTCTCCAGTGGCTATGCTTAAATCCATCCGGATCATGCTTGCCATCGCTGCATATCATGATTACGAAATCTGGCAAATGGATGTTAAGACCGCCTTTCTAAATGGTGATTTAGAAGAGCGCGTGTACATGACTCAGCCAGAGGGCTTCGTAGACAGTGGGAGCAGCGGCAAGGTGTGCAAGCTGCTTATATCCATTTATGGATTAAAGCAAGAATCGCGGAGTTGGAACATCTGCTTTGACGTCGTTATCAAAGAGTTTGATTTCGTCAAAAACCCAGATGAACCTTGTATCTACAAGAAGGTGGCAGAGAGTAAGGTTGTCTTCCTCGTATTGTACGTGGACGACATACTCTTGATAGGAAATGATATTCCTATGCTGCAATCGGTCAAGCTCTTATTATCACAAAGATTCTCGATGAAAGATCTTGGTGATGCCTCCTACATATTGGGAATTAGGATCTATAGAGATAGATCCAAACGGATTTTGGGATTGTCCATATCCAGGTACATTGACACCATACTAAAGAGGTTTAGTATGGAAGAATCCAAGCGTGGGAACTTGCCCACGATCTCTGGAGTCACTCTCTCTAAAGAGATGTCTCCCAAGACTGATTTGGAGAGAGCTCGCATGCAAGGGATACCCTATGCTTCGGCTGTAGGCTCTATCATGTATGCGATGCTATGTACCAGACCCGATGTAGCATACTCACTAAGTGTAGTGAGCAGGTATCAAGCTGATCCTGGAGAGAGTCACTGGACAGCTGTGAAGAGCATTCTCAAGTACTTACGAAGGACTAAAGAGATGCTCTTGGTGTATGGTAATGGAGAACTCCAAGTGGAGTCCTTTACCGATTCGAGCTTCCAGAGTGATAAGGACGACTCTAAGTCGCAGTCGGGATTTGTCTTTACCCTTTACGGAGGGGCGGTTTTCTGGAAGAGTTCCAAGCAGGAAACCGTGGCAGACTCGACGATGGAGGCTGAATACATCGCTGCCAACGATGCTGCCAAAGAGGCTGTCTGGGTCAAGAAGTTCATTACTGAACTTGGAGTGGTTCCATCCATTGAGCATCCAATACCTTTGTATTGCGATAACAATGGAGCGGTGGCTTTGGCCAAGGAACCCAGGTCCCATCAGCGATCCAGGCATATTCTGCGGCGGTATCACCTGATCCGGGAGATAGTTGATCGCCGGGAGATCGAGGTCAGGAAAGTTGACACGAAGAACAACACGGCGGATCCACTCACGTAGGCCATTCCCCAGATACAGTTTGAGAGACTCTTCGGGATGCTCGGTATGCGATACTACAGCAGCTGGCCCTAGTGCAAGTGGAAGATTGTTAGTTGTATGTATGCCCTAGAGGCCAGTATTGTACAGATGATGTATATTATATTGGATGCTTGGATATATATAGAGATGACTTTCTTGCTCGACATGATTATATGCTATCTGGTTACTCTTTATCTTAACATGTATACTTGTCTCTTTATACTGTCTTATAGTTACATGTTGGTAAAGCCCTTAGGATGTGTACTTGACTACCTGGACTATGATACAGATCATACTAGTGGGGACATGGTAGTCCATAGGTACATCCTTCAAGGTCCCTAGTCGTAGGTGTATCGAGACGGGGCATCGATATACCAGTGTAGACTAGCGTATACGCTTCTCGACCCATGAGATGGGCGATGGATGATCCCATATCCATTGGTGTTTGACATCAGAGATGGTATACGGGTGCTCAGTGGAGACTGGGTACACTGGACGGACTCGCTGAGAACTCCCAAATGGTATTATACCTCACGTCAGATGGCAGTTCTCAGGTGACACTTGTACAGGTTAGTCTGTAGACCCGAGATCGTCATAGAGTCTTGTGTGATTCCCACTGTGCTTTGATCTCCACCTTACCACGTCCATGAGGGCGTGCAAAACGGTGGTCTTTGGGTACAGTCCCGAGTCACATGGAGGCAATGAGCGATAGGAGGGGTTTCGTCTCTCCTGGTATTGGGGGTTGATGTTGCGCTGTGCTCGATTGGCCATAACAGGGAAGTCCCTGGCCAGGGCTGATCAGAGATTTGCTGGTAAGTGTTACCAGTAGTTTCTCGACCCGTTATGAGCCTCACATCGGCACGACTTATCGGTTATTGGGGTCTGACGTATACCACCCCTAGACTTGATATGCGACATATCAGACGAACAGACCGGACTGTACGGTAAGTGTTACTGGTTGGATTCACAGGAGTGTGAGCGGGCTAGCTCGTCGATCTTCTGATCGCTCAATACTGTTAGTGTATATGCCCTAGAGGCCATTACTGTATCATACTAGTTTGTATATTGCTTGATGGAAGCTTGGGATATTCACAGTTGTATATACAATCTTGCTCGAAATGGTAGTATGCTACTTGGTTTGTCTCTGCTTTTATATGTGCATTTGTTTCTTTTAGCATATTGCTGATATACATATTAGTAGAGCCCTTAGGATCTTTGCTTGATTACCAGCGTGGTGATGGCGCTCACACTCGTGGGAGCTGGGTGATCTATAAGCACATCCTTACACAGGTCCCTAGTCGTTGGACTATCGAGACAGGGCATCGATACTCCGGAGTAGACTAGCGTATGCGCTTCTCATCCCAGTGTGGGAGACGGTCTGTCCCACAGCCGTCAGTACGTCGTACTTGAGATAGTATACGGGTGCTCGCTGGGTTACGAGTACACTGGACAGGACTCGTCGGGAACTGTTGGTTGGTATTATACCTATCGTCAGTTATCAGTTCCCAGGTGACATGAGTACAGCTTAGTCCGCTGACTTGACACTGTCACTTCGCCTCGAGTGTGTTCCCACTGCACTTTGATTACTACCCTACCACGGCTCAAAGGAGTCGTGCAAACAGGTAGTTTTTGGGTGCAGTCCCGAAGCACTTGGAGGCAGTGACGGTTAGACAGGATTCGTCTCTCGCGGTATTGAGGGTTGACATCGCGCTGTGTCTAGGAGAGCCATTACACGAGTAGTCCCTGGCCAGGGCAAGCGAGATATACTGGTAGGTTTCCAGTGTTATCTCAGGGTGTTCTGGGCTTCACTCCGGCACGACTTGTACCGCTATTAGGGGACTGACGTTTACCGCCCCTCTAGGCCCGCCATGCGATGTATCAGACGAACAGACCGGACTGTACGGAGATTGTCACATACAGGCTCAGTAGGAGTTCAGATGGGGTTCACCTCTTCAGTCTTCTTATCGACATCTACCTCGGGACCGTTACGTACAGCTAGTGCCGGTTGCGGTCTGTGGTTAAACCCACTGCCAGCGTAGTGTTGAGTCTTTAGAGTCCCACATAGAGAGCTATTCGCCTTTAGGCTAAATGAGTAGAGGTCGCATGGTTTTGCGACAGGGTTCGTTCACATTCGCGCACTTGTGCACGTTTGCTGTCCGGACAGTTTATACTAGCGGGCTTTGGTTTAAGCCGGATCCTAGTATATGATTTGAGATTGGTTTTTCTCATTGTGTTCGTGTTCCTCGGATCACGAATGCGGGTGCGTATGCACAGTTGCTTGAGATTGAGGGAGAGGACCTTGATTAGGGTTAATGGCTATTGTCATTTTATTAACCCTAATGTTTATGTGTGTGTTATTGTTAATTAGTAATTAGTTTAATAATTGTCCATGGTTGTGGTTGTTGACCATTTGACTTCTTTGACTTGTTGACCTAGGTTGACACTTTGACCATCATCATTTCTTTTGGAAGATGCTTTTTGATCTTTGCAAATTGAAATGATAATGGTCATGTCATGATTTACCATGACAATTATCTAGCTAATTATTCAATTAAATTAATTCACACATATTAGTGAGAATGGCTTTATTATTTTCTCATTCTCTCATATCATTTCTCTCTCTTGCTCATCCTCTCCCTCAAGCTCTCTCCCTCTCATGTGTTGAGAAACAAAAAAGCTTGAGAAAAACCCTCACTTGATCTTCTCTACTCTCTTCTAGGGTTCAAGTCTTAGCATTTCTTGCACTCTAGTTACTCCTAGCTTGGAGTTGAAGCTAAAGGTCGAGGCTTTCGGGTGGATCCTTCTTTGACGGGAGAAGACAAGCAAGGTGACCTCTTTCTACCATTCCAAGGAGCAAGGAGAGAAGGACTAAAGACCAAAGGTATAACCTTTCTACCACTTAGCTACTTTGTAGTTAGGTTTAGTTTGTTTTTGTTTAGCAAAGATCCTCACAAGCTTGGTCCATGTTGCCTAAGTCAATAAAAATCCAACTTTTATTATGTTTTCCGCCTCCCCGTAAGCACCGGGGTGGGCAACGTGGACTTACAGTGGTATCAGAGCCAAACTAAACATAAACTAGCTAAGTAGTTAAGTGTAACGAAGTTTCGAAACCGGAAAATCGAAAAACCAAACTCGCAAAACCCTAAGTTTCTGTTAATTTTTTTCTGGTCAAAATAAAATTTGTTATACACCAAAAATTATCTCAGGGTTTTGTTAAGAACACCACCAAAAACGAGACAGAGAGTCGACCAAATGGCCGCGGATCCGCGGCAATAGGAAGCTATTGCCGCGCATCCGCGGCCGTATTGTCTCTTCTCTACCTCGATTTTGGTGCAGTGTGTCTCTGTGTTGGTTTTGGGATTTTTAGGATATGTTATATGTGCCCAGTTTTTCCAGAACTAAAATTTACTTTTGGGGGCCTATAAATCCGTATTTTTTCGAAACTTCACTACACTTTAACTATATCGGTTATATCTGTGATGCTTGTATGTATTGAACGTCGGCTAATCGCTATAAGTCGATTAGTCGGGGTTATACATCTCTGTGATCTGTGATTGTTATTGGTTTGTGGATATGAATGGATTGGATTGTCGCGGGTGAATAGCCGGGGTGGATGTGAGATGAGCGTTATTTTTCTTTCATTCATTTGTAACATGTAAATTGATGTAATAATATTATTTGTATGGCCGCACAACCGGGTCGGGGTTGTAGCCGTCATTGTATAATTCTTTTTACTGTTTTTGCTCCTAGGATAGACCCATGGAGGGGGTGCACAAACTACCGGGTATCTCGAAGTGCCGAGTGGCCTACTCACGGTGGTGAGGGAGGTTGCTTCGCTTCGGGTGCTTGGCGGGTAGTTTGCCGCACCCGTAGGGGTCTTGGGTGGGGTATTGGCTATTCACCGCGACCGTGTAATCCGCTTTACGTTGCAGGCTCGAACGCATTGCGGATTCCTAGTATATCCAATGTATTCATCTGTGATCTGTAATGTCTATCATTGCTATACATTTATATATGATAACTATTTAGGCGTTGCTTATGTTTTACAGCCGCGCTAGCCCAGCCCCCGCTCTGTCGTTAGTTAAGTAACCTAACGGGTGATGACGCGGCCCCGTGGCGAATGCGAATGGCATAAGCGTACGTCATATTTTGGTTGTTTTCTGCAATGGTAGGATTAAATGATGGGATGCATTAAAAGAACTAATGCAAGAAAATAAACCAAGTAAAAGTCGATTGGAACACTTTGAAAACCACTCGGTTCTTTTCAAAACTAAAACTTTTAAACGCGGAGCTTGAACCACTCCTTTTAAAAGCTATCTCGTTCCATCGATTAGATCAAGTTCACTACGTTCACGGTTTCGCCAAAACCATCCGTAGCCCTCCATCATTCCACATGAATGGTCAAAAAGTATTCAAGCTATGTATTTTGGCCAAAGTCAAGGCATAGTGATTGGTAGCTATTGGGTATTCATGTGCAGCATAGATAGATGCATTGGTTTGGGACAGTCGTGCTGCCATTTTGGCCAAAGTCAAGGGTAGGTACGGGTGGGTCCAAATTAACCAGGAGAATGACGGGTAGAACTTGACATGTGACTTATGATATTTTGGCCAAAGTCAAGGTCATAAGAGCATGGGGCAAAAATCCACATCGGGAGTTTCATAAGTACTGAAACTTGCTAGCTTTGCATACCATTTGGAGTGATGATTCTGGTAGGATTCCTTCGGTTTTGTCACGCGATGATATTTGGATCCCGATCCTATTGTGAGTATATGCTACTCCTCGGGAAAACTCTCACTTAACGATCAATGCTATAAACTTAGTAGGTGTCTAGAAAGGTGTTAGCGGGGCTACGCCCACAGGGAAAAGAGGTTACTTAATTAAGGAACTTCGCGAAAGCGTTGGAAAACCTCCCTCGAAATACCGACACTGTCCTGGCTGAACGGTTAAGCAAGTATTGTAAGGTGAGAGTAATCCTGACTAATCCTTCCTTTACGGTTTGAGAAGGGATTCGAGAGACAGTGGGAGCCATCCAGTTTAGACAAATTAAAAACCACTCTAAACTTGCAAGAGCATCATGCTAAAGTGTTTCTTTTCTCTCTCCTAATTGCAGCGACCATTCAAGATGACCGGACTTAAGTTATTACTAGATAAAAACATATTGACAGGGCCAAACTACAAAGATTGGCTCAGGAATGTCAAGATGGCAATCACTTACGACAAGTTGGGGTATGTCCTTTCCACCAAAGCACCCCCTGTCCCAGGTCCCACCTCCAGCGTCGCGGATAAGGAAATCCGTAAGACATGGGAGATAGATTGCGCGAAGGCCAAATGCCTCATATTAGCCTCGATGGACAATGAACATCAGCGGAGGCACGAGAATATGAACCTAGAGTCCATATTTCTTCATACAAAAGAACTGTATGGGGAGCAGTCTCGTATCGCAAGATACGAAGTGTCGAAGAAGCTATTTTCGGCAAGGTTGGCCGTCGGATCATCGGTAGCGGAACACGTGCTTAAGATGATTGGCTACATTGAGGAGCTCGCGGACCTTGGGACCACGTTGGAGAATGAGCTCTATACTGATTTGATTCTCAAGTCCCTTCTTTCCACTTACGCCCAGTTTATTCTGAACTTCAACATGCAAGGAAAGGAGGTAGAACTTTCCGAACTTCTGAACATGTTGAGGAGTGCTGAGGGCACCCTACAGAAAGGTAGGGAGACATCCGCTTTGTTTGTAGGAGGATCTTCCTCTTCTAGATCCAAGGCGAAAGCCAAGGGTAAGAAGAAGAAAGCCCCTGCCAAACCAAGAGGAGGTGTCGGTAAAGTGGATACGAAGGGAAAAGGTAAAGCAAAAAAGACAGCGGGGAAGCTGGTGGGGAAGGAAGAATGCTTCTATTGTCACAAAAGTGGTCACGGGAAACAGGATTGCAAGGCTTGGAAAGCCAGAACACAGGATTTGAAGCGAGTTGCAGCTTCAGCTTCAGGTGTGTATGTTATTGAAAACTGTCTATCAATAAACTCTACTTCCTGGGTATTGGATACCGGATCAGGATCTCATATCTGTAATTCTTTGCAGGCGTTGAGAAAGCGTAGAGTTTTGAAGGCAGGTGACATGACCCTCAGAGTTGCGAACGGTGCTAGCATGGATGCTGAGGCCGTGGGGGACTATCACCTGGGATTGTCAGATGGACATTTTTTGGTTTTGCGTAGTTGTTATTATGTACCAAATGCAACCTGTAATATCATTTCTGTATCTTTATTATCTAAAGAAGGTTATGAATTTGCATTTGTAAGTATTGTAGTGAACATTCACCTTAATCAAGCTTTGATTGGGTCAGGTACATTGAACAACGGTATATACGTATTAAACCAACCACAGATTTTCAATGTCTAGAATACACACAAAAGAAAGTCTCCAGAAATTAATAAAACTTTCTTATGGCATTGTAGACTGGGTCACATCAATGAGAGAAGGTTGACTAAGTTACACACAGAAGGATATTTGGATTCGTTCGAATATCAATCGTATGCAACTTGTCAATCCTGTCTCAAGGGAAAGATGACAAAGACTCCGTTTACTGGACACGGAGAAAGAGCGAGCGAGCTCTTGGGACTCGTACACAGCGACGTGTGCGGTCCAATGTCTACACATGCGCTAAGCGGTTATTCTTACTTCATTACTTTTACGGATGACTTTTCAAGGTACGGTTATGTCTTCTTAATGAAACATAAATCCGAGGCTTTTGAAAAATTCCAGGAATATAAGAATGAAGTAGAAAACCAAACAGGCAAAAGTATAAAGACACTGAGATCTGATCGAGGTGGTGAATACTTGAGTGCCGAGTTCCTGGGTTACTTAAAAGAGAATGGAATTCTCTCTCAGCTTACTCCTCCATACACTCCGCAACATAATGGTGTATCGGAGAGACGGAACCGAACCCTATTGGATATGGTACGGTCCATGATGAGTAATGCTGAGTTGCCGCGATCGTTTTGGGGATATGCGCTAGAATCAGCTGCATACCTTTTGAACCGGGTTCCAACTAAGACTGTGCCTACTACACCATATCAGATGTGGTGTGGGAAGAAACCCTATCTTAATCATATTAAGACATGGGGATGTCCAGCTTTTATAAAAAAGCAGCATGCGGACAAGCTCGAGGCACGCTCAGTACAGTGCAAGTTTGTGGGATATCCAAAGAACTCCAAGGGATATTACTTCTATTGCAAAGAGGAACAAAAAGTCCTTGTTTCTCGCCATGCCCACTTTCTAGAACACCAGTTCATAGAAAAGGAATTAAGTGGGAGCACAATAGAACTGGAAGAAATTCCAGAACCACGAGCTATTACTGAAAGCTTGGTTGATCCAGAGGGTTGGAAAGATCAGGACATTCCCACGCCACTCCGCAGGAGTAGTAGGCAGTCTCATCCGCCTGAGAGATACTACGGTTTTCTCATTGACGGGGATAGAGAGGATTGCATCATAGACTGTGATGAGCCTACTAGCTTCCAGCAAGCCATACAGAGCATCGACTCGGTAAAATGGCTGGATGCAATGCGGACCGAGACGGAGTCCATGTACACCAACAAAGTATGGACGTTGGACATTGCTCCAGACGGGGTAAAACCCGTAGGATGCAAGTGGATCTTCAAAAGGAAGATTGGTGTAGATGGACAGGTTGAGACCTATAAAGCTAGACTGGTAGCAAAGGGTTTTCGTCAGCGACCTGGTTTGGACTATGACGAAACCTTTTCTCCAGTAGCTATGCTGAAATCCATTCGGATCCTTCTTGCCATTGCTGCCTTCCACGATTATGAGATTTGGCAGATGGATGTAAAGACAGCTTTTCTAAATGGTCATTTAGAGGAGTGTGTCTATATGGATCAGCCAGAGGGTTTCATTCAGAGTGGGAGCAGCGGAAAGGTGTGCAAGTTGCTTAAGTCCATTTATGGACTAAAGCAGGCATCGCGGAGTTGGAACATCTGTTTTGATGAGACAGTCAAGGAATTTGGCTTTCTCAAAAATCCAGATGAACCATGCATCTATTGTAGATTTGTAGCGAGAACTGTAGTATTCCTCGTTTTATGCGTGGATGACATTCTCTTAATAGGAAATGACATTCCTATGCTACAATCTGTCAAGGGGTTCTTGTCACACAGGTTTTCCATGAATGACCTGGGTGATGCCTCTTACATTCTGGGTATCCGGATCTACCGTGACAGGTCCAAGAGGATATTAGGACTTTCGCAGTCCAGGTACATCGACACCATACTGAAGAGATTCAGTATGGAAGATTCTAAGCGTGGTAATTTACCGGCTTGTCACGGGATCACCCTCTCCAAAGAGATGTCTCCCAAGAATGATTTGGAGAGGGATCGCATGTCTATTATACCCTACGCTTCTGCGGTAGGCTCTATAATGTATGCGATGTTGTGTACCAGACCGGATGTGGCTTATGCACTGAGTGTGGTAAGCAGGTATCAGTCAAACCCAGGGGAGAAACATTGGATAGCAGTAAAGAACATTCTCAAGTACCTGAGAAGGACTAAGGAGATGTTCTTGGTGTATGGAGGAAAAGACCTGCAGATTGAGGCCTTTGCTGACTCCAGCTTCCAGAGTGACAAGGATGATTCCAAGTCCATGTCGGGTTTTGTCTTCACCCTCAATGGAGGGGCGGTGTGTTGGAAGAGCTCCAAATAGGAAACCGTTGCTGACTCGACGATGGAAGCGGAATACATCGCTGCATCTGATGCCGCAAAAGAAGCTGTCTGGATGAGGAAGTTCTTGAGAGAACTTCAGGTGGTTCCGTCCATTGTTGACCCAATACCTCTGTATTGCGACAACAACGGGGCTATAGCTTTAGCAAAGGAACCCAGATCCCATCAGAAATCCAGACACATCTTAAGGCGGTATCACCTGATCAGGGAGATCGTGGATCGCCAGGAGATCGAGGTCCGGAGAGTTGCATCAGAGGATAACACAGCAGATCCATTCACCAAGGCCTTGCCCCAGACTCAGTTCGAGCGGCTGATCGAGATGATAGGTCTTCGATACGCCAGTACATGGCCTTAGTGCAAGTGGGAGATTGTTAGTGTATATGCCCTAGAGGACATTACTGTATCATACTAGTTTGTATATTACTTGATGGAAGCTTGGGATATTCACAGTTGTATATACAATCTTGCTCGAAATGGTAGTATGCTACTTGGTTTGTCTCTGCTTTCATATGTGCATGTGTTTCTTTTAGCATATTGCTGATATACATATTAGTAGAGCCCTTAGGATCTTTGCTTGATTACCAGCGTGGTGATGGCGCTCACACTCGTGGGAGCTGGGTGATCTATAAGCACATCCTTACACAGGTCCCTAGTTGTTGGACTATCGAGACAGGGCATCGATACTCCGGAGTAGACTAGCGTATGCGCTTCTCATCCCAGTGTGGGAGACGGTCTGTCCCACAGCCGTCAGTACGTCGTACTTGAGATAGTATACGGGTGCTCGTTGGGTTACGAGTACACTGGACAGGACTCGTCGGGAACTGTTGGTTGGTATTATACCTATCGTCAGTTATCAGTTCCCAGGTGACATGAGTACAGCTTAGTCCGCTGACTTGACACTGTCACTTCGCCTCGAGTGTGTTCCCACTGCACTTTGATTACTACCCTACCACGGCTCAAAGGAGTCGTGCAAACAGGTAGTTTTTGGGTGCAGTCCCGAAGCATTTGGAGGCAGTGACGGTTAGACAGGATTCGTCTCTCCCGGTATTGGGGGTTGACATCGCGCTGTGTCTAGGAGAGCCATTACACGAGTAGTCCCTGGCCAGGGCAAGCGAGATATACTGGTAGGTTTCCAGTGTTATCTCAGGGTGTTCTGGGCTTCACTCCAGTACGACTTGTACCGCTATTAGGGGACTGACGTTTACCGCCCCTCTAGGCCCGCCATGCGATGTATCAGACGAACAGACCGGACTGTACGGAGATTGTCACATACAGGCTCAGTAGGAGTTCAGATGGGGTTCACCTCTTCAGTCTTCTTATCGACATCTACCTGGGGACCGTTACGTACAGCTAGTGCCGCTTGCGGTCTGTGGTTAAACCCACTGCCAGCGTAGTGTTGAGTCTTTAGAGTCCCACACAGAGAGCTATTCGCCTTTAGGCTAAATGAGTAGAGGTCGCATGGTTTTGCGACAGGGTTCGTTCACATTCGCGCACTTATGCACGTTTGCTGTCCGGACAGTTTATACTAGCGGGCTTTGGTTTAAGCCGGATCCTAGTATATGATTTGAGATTGGTTTTTCTCATTGTGTTCGTGTTCCTCGGATCACGAATGCGGGTGCGTATGCACAGTTGCTTGAGATTGAGGGAGAGGACCTTGATTAGGGTTAATGGCTATTGTCATTTTATTAACCCTAATGTTTATGTGTGTGTTATTGTTAATTAGTAATTAGTTTAATAATTGTCCATGGTTGTGGTTGTTGACCATTTGACTTCTTTGACTTGTTGACCTAGGTTGACACTTTGACCATCATCATTTCTTTTGGAAGATGCTTTTTGATCTTTGCAAATTGAAATGATAATGGTCATGTCATGATTTACCATGACAATTATCTAGCTAATTATTCAATTAAATTAATTCACACATATTAGTGAGAATGGCTCTATTATTTTCTCATTCTCTCATATCATTTCTCTCTCTTACTCATCCTCTCCCTCAAGCTCTCTCCCTCTCATGTGTTGAGAAACAAAAAAGCTTGAGAAAAACCCTCACTTGATCTTCTCTACTCTCTTCTAGGGTTCAAGTCTTAGCATTTCTTGCACTCTAGTTACTCCTAGCTTGGAGTTGAAGCTAAAGGTCGAGGCTTTCGGGTGGATCCTTCTTTGACGGGAGAAGACAAGCAAGGTGACCTCTTTCTACCATTCCAAGGAGCAAGGAGAGAAGGACTAAAGACCAAAGGTATAACCTTTCTACCACTTAGCTACTTTGTAGTTAGGTTTAGCTTGTTTTTGTTTAGCAAAGATCCTCACAAGCTTGGTCCATGTTGCCTAAGTCAATAAAAATCCAACTTTTATTATGTTTTCCGCCTCCCCGTAAGTACCGGGGTGGGCAACGTGGACTTACAAATACCCTGGTGGCCTTTACGTTTAGCAGACCGCTTGCGGCTTGTAGGTGCTTGATATGATCATCATCTGCTACCGGCGTATTGACGAGTCTTCTGAGTCCTACACAGAGGTTTCCTGGCTCAAGCGAAACGAAATAGGAGCGCATATGAGATATGTGCAGGGCCGAGAATAATGCGTGTATGTGATACCGTATTTCATTCTCGCGATGGATGTATCGATTGGTTATATTCGATATGACCTAGTTATCGAATCATTGATTCGATGAGCCGATACATAGAATACTAGTCGGTTATATGCGATATGACCGGATCGTTAAGTCAAGTGTTGATTTAATGATTTAATGTATAATTATATATTTGATATATTACTTTGCATTAGCTGGTATTAGTTCACTTTATATGGATTTTCTCACTTGATGTGCAAGAAGTATATGTGATATACTTTTGTGCACATATTCGTATCATGTTTGATGATACTTGATCATTTAGTTAAGTGTATAGAATTAAACCATGGTTAATTTGATAATTAGGGTTTTGCATATTCATTTATTTATTTATTTGTTTATTTATTTATTTGGAAAAGATAAAGATGAGAATGGTGGCTTTCTTTGTTTCTTATTGAAGCTTCATGAAGCTTTGACTTAGTCACCATTCTTGTCTCATGCTTAACCCTAACCATTTAAACTAACCCTAGTTCATTCTCTACACTTAACTATGGTTAAGATTATGATAAGTATTGATTTTGTTTTTCATTTTAAAACACTTATCATATTCTTTCATTTTCTTCATCTTCTTCTTCAAGATAGAAAACTTGATGCCATCAATGGCAACTTGAGATCTAAAGTGAGAAATCCAATTCCAAAGTGAACCCACCTCCTATTTCTTCACCCTCTACCTCTTGCCAAGTTGTTTTGGGTGTTTTCTTCATAAGTTTCACAACTTGGTGAAGTCGGAGCTTGAACTTGTGAAATCTCGACGTAGATCATCTTCGGCACGAAGCCGACGACCTAGTCCGCCCAATTCTCCGATGAAGCCGACGTTTGAGTTCGGGATTCGAGATGGACAGCGAGAGGACGCGTACGTGGAGCTAAGGAAGTGGAGAACCGGATCTACAAAGGTTGTAGCCTCTCTCCTTTAGTTAAGTTGTTAACTAGTTCCGTTTATCGCCTAAATTTCTAGTCAACGATCTAGTCTAGGGTTTCTCGGCACCGTAAAATTTGAAATTGGCATGGTTGATGCCTTGTGAGACCTCTTGAGAGTGCCTAGGAACCCTACACAGAGTTATGATCAAATGAGTGTACTAGCTACCCGGGCTTTTGATCAGACGGTTGATAATACTAGCCGGTTTAGAATTAAGTCGGATTATTAAATCAGGTTATTGATTCAATAATTTACATATATATATATTTCGATATGAATATTCTAGTATTATGTTCTTTGTGTTATTCTATCTCTTTGGGTATTCGAATTTTGATACGAATACGGGTATGTATATACGGTAGAGTGTATTCCGTATTTATATGGAAAATATTCTAGAAGGTGAACTCCTCATTTTTTGTTTATCCATTTATTCATTTAATGGAAAATCAGGTGTAAAGGTAGTGAGGTGAGAATGGTGAGAACCATACTTGAATAGTATTGACAAATGAATCGTATATTCATTTGTGCAAACTATTCAAGCATGGTTGTCACGTCCCGCTTCCCAAAAGGAGGTGAAGGGTGACGTTTCATAGTCCGCAATCTAACTGTATTGAAAGTGGTCGATTCAATACGTTAAACGTCTGAATATCTATAACATGCAGGGTATGTATCAAAACAAAATAATAAAAGCGGAAGGCATTTATTTCCATTAACCAAATTTTATTACATCCCAAAAGAAAGAGTAAAATAAACTAAATAGCTTAATTACATCGAAGAAGAAGCAAAAGCCCTAAACATGTGGGAAACAAACGAAAATAAAACTAGCTAATCTTCCGTCGTTAAGTCCACATAATCTTCATTAGTTGGCTCCACACCTTGATCCTCATCACAATACTCATTATTATCTAACGGACATTCCAGAGATAGAGAAGAGAAAAGGAAATTCCGTCAGCGAGTTACATTCGGGTAGGATTGCCTCATAAGTAAGTAAAGGTACAAAACGAGCAAATGTATATAGGTATGATGTGTATGTACAGATATGATGTCTATAGTGTTGGGTTACGATAGCACCCTGGCCATCAGCCGTGGCCGGTGCGGAAAAAAACTGGCGTTTAAAAATTTGGCGCTAACGAAACCCGCTAGAATCAAACCATAAACCTATAATAAAGAACTAAACTACTATGATAGAAGCTTATATCGAACGAACCAAGTCCTTTGGTCTTCCATCATCTTCCTTAGTTCCTTGAGGCATGCTCGATTGAACTTGGCCGCCGGTCTTCCTTCGTCGAAGATGGTCCACCCGAGGGATGTAAATCTTGGCTCTAGCTCCACATCAAAAGAAAGTGAAGCAACTAGGGATTCTAGGTTGCTAATCTAGAATGCCTAGGATGTAGTGAGTGTTCTAAGTATTTATCCATCTCACCTCCTCTCTTGATTCTCAACTCATGAGATTATAGAAAGGAGATTGAGCATGAAGGTGGAAGAACTTAAGAAACTCAAGAGAGGAGAGTGAAGCATGATGGTGAGAAGAAAACTTATCTCTCAAAATTAATAGGCCATCCATAGAAAATCTCATGCTAGGATTTGTAAAACATATTCTTTCAATATAATATCAAGCCCATGCTTTAAGAGTTTGCACAAATGAATTAATAATTCATTTGTGCACACAATGTAAGCATGGTTCTCACCATACTCCCCTCTCTCAATTATCCACCTCATTATCCATTTATAATAAATGGTCAAATCCAAAATGAGGTGTCCACCTTCTAGAATGTTATCCATATAAATACGGATTACATTCTACTGTATATACATACCTGTATTCGTACCAAAATACGAATACCCGAAAAAATAGAATAACACAAAGAACATAATACTAGAATATACATATCGAAATACATATACATAAATTATTAAATCAATACCTGATTTAATAATCCGGCTCAAACCCGAGCTGGCTAGTATTATCAGCCGTCCGATCGAAAGTCCGGGTAACTAGTACACTCATTCAATCGGAACCCTGCACGTATCCAATACGGCTACTACATCATTTTGCCAGAACCAGGGAAACCCTCTGTGTGGGTCTCTAAAGACTCGTTAATATGCTGGCAGTGGGTGGGTTTAACCACAAGCACGTCAGCGGTACTAGCTGTACGTAACAGCTACTCAGGTATTGAGCAAAAGAAAGGCCGACGAGCAAACTCATCTGAACCACTACTGAGCCTGTCAGTGACAATCTCCGTACAGTCCGGTCTGTTCGTCTAAGAGTATCGCATATCCAGTCTAGGGGTGGATAAAGTCAGACCCCTAATAACGCGATATTTCATGTCGGTATGAAGCCCATCACCCACTAAAAAACTACTGATCCAAATCAGTAATTCTCGACTACCTTAGCCAAGGATTTCTGGTGACGGCCACCCATGCACCGCGCGACATCAACCCCCAATACCGGGAGAGACGAATTCCCGATGATCCGCTCACTGCCTCCATGTGGCTCGGGACTGTACCCAACTAAAACCTGTTTGCATGACTCCTTTGAGCCGTAGTAGGGTAGTAATCGAAACACGGTAGGAACTCACACGAGACAAATGAAGATCTCAGGTCGACAGACTAACCTGTACCCATGTCACCTAGGAACTGCTATCTGACAATAGGTATAATACCAACTAGCATGTTCCCGGAGAGTTCGTCTACTATACTCATAACCTAATGAGCACCTGTATACTATCTTAGGTGAATGAATGACACCAATGGCTTATGAGACCGGCCACCGCCCCTCGTCGGGGTCTCGAAAAGTATATACTAGTCTACTCTAAAGTATCGTTGCCCAGCATCGAAACCCCCTCGACTAGGGACATTTAAGGATGTGCTTATAGACCACCCAGCACCCACGTATATGATCTCCATCATAATGCTGGTAGTCAAGCAAGAATCCTATGGGCTCTATCAACATGTAATAGTGATCCGTAATACCACATAATGCATGTACATGATGATAAAGGTAAACCAGATAGCATACTATCATTTTGAGTAAGACTGTTCTACCCGTATAGGTTCTCCCTCAATCATCACAATCGCGTGCCTGCGATTACAATAGTTGACTTGAGGGCACTATAGCCAACATATAGGTATGATGATATGAGGTGTATGGAAATAAGGGCATGATTAATAAGGTATATGTGAATAAGAGTATGTTTGTATGAGGTATATGTTAGGCAAGGTTTCGCATTAGTTTGTTAAACAAGGTTCCGGATACTCGCGATTATTCATTGTAGCCACGGAACAACCCGGGATCATGATCGAGTAGTAGGGGAATCCGAGTTCCGCATCTCCTTGCCTAATCAAACTACCCATCCCCGTTATTCAGTCTAAAGGTTTTGACGAATTAGAGTTAATGCGTATATCATCTAGGCATAGAATTTCCACATTGTATGACATCCACATATTGGATTATTCTCCATTAAAGCAGGGTTAGTATTCGCATAAATATCAAGTTAGTATTCGCTCGGAGACCGGGTTAGTATTCTCTCGAAGACCGGGTTAGTAGCTGTCCACACATTGGACGGTTCACCCTGCCTGCAGGGATCTTCATTTATAAGTATTCTATACCTAGGTCCGAGCATTCTAAACCTAACCGTATCATGTGTAATGTATGTTGTAACTTGTATTTAAATAATTGATCTCATTTAATATGGCCTTCCACAACCACTCATTTTATCTTGTTACCTTTTAAAGTCTGTAAGGCGTATCATAATATTTTATAGAACGCTTAGTTAAAAAGATCATGGCATTTAATGGTAATTATTGTTTATAAGAAAACCATGATATTTTAGAGTAATTATAATTTTGGGAAACTCATGGTATTTTAATGAAAATATCTTCTTCTTTTTTAATGAAAGATTATGGTATTTATTTGAAATTATCATTCAATAAAGTTTTAGGTGTTCTATTTTGAAATTACCATTTATAAAGGTTATGGTTTTTTTTGTTGAAAATAGCCTTTTAGTAAAGATCAAGGTATTTAAATTAAATTGTATCCTTTTAGAAAGGATTAAGGTATCTAATTGTAAATAATAATTTTATAAACTTATGGTTTTTATTTGGGGGTAACAAATACATCCATGTTGGAAACCGCTGCACATGGACGGCAGGATTTGTGTCCATTTCAGGGACGATTGCCTATCAACCACGAAGTATTTACATAAAACATTATCCAATAAAAATTAGGGTATTTTATTAAAAGTGATATTCTACAAGAACAACTCCGTGTTGACGACCGCTGCACATAAACGGCAGGATCTGTGTACTTTTCAGGGACAATTGTCTAGTAACCACGGGGTGTTTCATGTAAAATATTACCTAATTTAGGTAACTTATTAAACCTTAGTTAATAGGCTGAGAAAAAAATTAATATAAAAATATTCTCTCTAAGTGAAAGGGGGTTAAGTTGAAAACCATAACATAATTATTTAGATTAATATTACCCCTTTTCAAAAGGTAAAGGGATTTTAACAAAACTAAGGTAATTGGTGGATAAGAGCGCGAGTAAAAGTATATCTTTTTAGTCTGACTAAAGTATTTTTTTCAAATCGTCTTATATCATATGGGTAATTTAATCAGATACAACATTTTAATAAAATGAAGGTATTTTGTGGAAATAAACTATTTTGAAATCTTATTGGTATAGGTAAGTGTGTATACATAAAGGGTGGATCGATACCCCGTGGGTTATAAAATCAAGCATATCATTTTCCATGTTGGACGATGGTGCAATATTTACGCATATAAGGATGATTTATTTATTCCATTTCAAGCTTGTGTCAAATCTATACTTAGGAGGTATCACAAAAGGCATACAGAATTATTTTTAACATCATTTTAAAATAAGGTTGGAGATTAGAACTTGAAACTAAGACCACTATAGGGAAGAAGGTGACAGAGAAATGGTGAGAGGCGGATCATACCTTTGGTTTGAGTTGGATGTCGATGGGTCGAAAGCGTAGAATTGTACTACGATCTCAATAACTCCATACTCAGATTTTTCCTCGATGATTGCGTGGAACCACAGCGTCGGCGTCATCAATACAAAGTCCTAGGTATTTTTTTCAGAATTTTCGAAGTTCTGTAGCGTGAGAAAATAGAGTTTGAAGGTCTCTATTTATAGGGTCTTTCTCCAACTATAAAATCCAAAAAATCTGGTCAAATACCCAAAAATCCATGCCCCAAATGATTCCCCAATCATCATCTGATGATTACCGCCATCGCCGCTGAATCGTGGCCGTTAGATCTGAATCCAACGGCCCACGAGCTGCCGCCCAGCGTCGCCACGTGGCCGCGTGAAGGATCACGCGTTTTCGCGTTGTCCCCACCACGTGGGCGCCACCGGTCGTTCTGGGCCATTGGATCTCTCATCCAACGGTCCAGGTTAAAAGCTGGTTTAATATTTTTTTTATAAATAAAAATCTAAACTGTTTATTTATAAAATCGAATTTGTTTTTAAAAATTTTGTTAAAAATATTGTAAAATGCGGGAAAAATATGAGAAAAAATCCATAAAATATATTTTATTGTTATCTTCTGTTTAAAAATGATTTTGGCTAAACTAAATAATATTCACATATCTAGGATATCTGTTAGTTATTATAATTATTTAAAAATCTATTTTATCCTTGAAAATATTTTAATTATGAAATAATTATTTTAATTGATAATAAAAATATGTAATTTATTTTAAGGTATTATAAAATTTCACTAAAATATTTTAAGCGCAGAAAAATATAAATAGTTTTTAGAAAACTCCTCTAATTATATTTAAATGCTTTAAAAATTACTCACATCTCTTTTAAAAATAAAATCATTAAGATAAAATATTTTTCCATCAAGTAAATACATAAATAAATACTTGGTACTAATTAAAAGACCTTTTATTGGGTATTAGAATATACGGTCGTTACAATCTACTCTCGTTAACATAATTTCGTTCCCGAAATTTCAGAAGGTAGTGGCTAAGGAAAAAAATTTACCAAGAAAGGATTATTGTGGTTAAAAATTTTTTTGGGTCTCCCTCTCTCGTCCCATTTCCTCGTTTCCGCGTATCTTTGCTTGGGAGTTCTTCCTCCACATAACTCTAACCAGCTGGATCGTCTTGTCCATCAAGATCTCATTCTTCTAGTATCCCGACGGGTTGCTGCTCGTAGGTTACACCAACCCTTACTGTGATTTTGGAATGATGAAAAATGTGACTAGGGTCACCGACATACCTTTTTTAACCATGAGATATAAAAGCATTAAGCACGCCCTTCGAAGAAAGTAGCAAAACTAAGCTATACGCAACCACACCATCTCTTTTTGGGATGTTAAACGGTCGATGAGTCATGGACTGAGCTTTCTATGCTTCCTGTATCGTATTACTACCTCCATTGTTTCTACAATCATCTCAATCCCATAAGTTTTCAATCTTCAGGATTGTCCCAGTAGATCGCCACTCTTCCCATATAAAACTTGACCCTTCTCAATCTTCTTCATATGCTTCCACCATCCGTATTCACACGTCCTCTTTACAGTAGTGTCTCTATGTCTTCAAGATGAACATCACAATTGTCAGTTTTAGATCGAGATAGAATAGTTGCGTTCACGAGTCTTTAGTTATCTTGATGCATATGTATTACATTACTGTGCTGATATATCGCACCACCAAGTATCTTCCCCAAAAACATCGTAGTAGATGTCAAAACTTCCGGGTCTATTGAGTATAGCAAGGATGGGTGCATTAGTTATGGCCTACCCTCCTTGGAGTAATTTCATATTTGAAATTTTCAAAGCAGTAGCTAATACTGAGCACGGAAATCAGTAACGCTGTCAAGAACCCTCTTTTACTACATGTGTCGTTCCCGGGAGTTGGTGTATCGCTTGATTCATAGAAAGTCTATGAATGGTTTAGATATAAAGAATCAGAAATTGTAAAATCAGTAGTTTCTTCCGGATAGAAAAGTTTGGAAGTTGAAGGAAGGTTAGAGGTATATCTAAACTAATGGAAGATGTATAATAGGACATGGTAGAAAACTTGAGAGATAGAAGTATAAGGGTAGCTGTTCGAACTATGGATCTAAGAAAAATTATGGTGAGTCTAACTAAGATTTGCATCGAAAGATAAATAAGTATGGTATCGAAAAGGAAGGTTGAAGAAGAAATAGGGTACCTCTTTTATCTTGCCGTGTTGCATTAGCCTTTTCGGCTGTCATGGTGAAGGTCTGGCGTTTGGGTCCATTCCACTGTCCTTACTCAAAAACATGCTTCTGTGATGGCAAGGGTGGTACCTTTGGTGACGCCCCTTGACTGGTTGGTTTAGTGGCGGAAAGTGGCTGGTTTCCCTGTTATGGTGCCCCATAGTTAGCCGGCTTATTGACGGGGCTTAATTGTCTCCTTCTCTGAGGATAGTCCCCAATAGCATGATCCGGAGACCCACAGACTATGCAGAGTTTGTTCAAAATGCTTCAGTCTCTCATGTAGTGTCCGGTTCTACCACAATGGTTGCATTTAACGACTAGTTTTCTTGAAACGGTTGGCCCTACTGGCCTCTTGAATTGCTACCCTCCGTTGAATTTGGAAAACGATTCTCCAGAAAATTGGCTTGCCGGTCACTTAACACCCGACGAATGGTAATTCTTCCTTATGCATTTCTGTAGGTCTTCAAAGTTTTGTCCTGCAACTAAGATTGTGTCATAAGTCGAAAGGATAGCAGAAGACATGGAGGATTGCGTCTTCAGGTCCAACCCTTATCAGAACCTCGTAGCATATAGTTCTGGGGTTGCCACCAGATGATATGCGAACCGACTTAACCTTGCGAACTCTGAAGCGTACTCGTCCATGGGCTTATCCCACAAGCTCCCTTATTGGAGTTATACAATTTTCCTTTCCATCTCTAGGTGTGCCATGGCTGGAAAGTACTGGGTTTCAAAACGTTGTTTGAACATTTCCCAGTCGATGGGCTCCTTCAATCTACTTTCTTCTGTCTCCCACCATATTCTGGTATTATCCATAAGTTGCAGTTTAGCAATGTTTACCCATGCATCCTTGGGAATTTGAGCGGCAGCGAGATCATTAACGGTTCCCTTAAGCCATTCTTCAGCTTCTAAGGGGGTTTCCTTCCCTGAAAAGGTCTTAGGGTGAAGTGATCTGAATTGTTTCACCCCTACTGCACCTTGAGGAATGGGGGCTAGTGCCTTCCCTAAAACCTCCGCTTGTTGTTACCCACTTTCTCACAGCTCTTGATGAAGGGCAGCCATCTGCTGCTGCTTTTGTTCTAGTAGTCCCTGCATCATTTGTAATATAGCTGCTTGTTGAGCAGCGGCTTCATTGACCCTAATTCCCATTCTGTTGTGGTTATGGTGTCGTTCGGCCATTGTGATCTGAATTATAAGAGGGTCAGGTTATAAACAGACTGAGGGGTGAGGCAAGATAATAACTTGCATGAAAGAACAACAATTAATGCAAGAGGAAAACTAATAAAAAGGAAGGGCAAGAGACGCAAGAGAGATTTTTCTCGAAACTAAGATTTTATCTTTCAACTTTAATAAGGGGAGTACAACTGAAAAGGATGGGCATGTCCCTACTGCTATACATCAATTATTTAGCCAAAAAGAAGAAAAATAAGTCTTATTAATCTCGATTATGGGAGATGAACTGGTTACGATAGGCTCTCGCACTAAGAGAGGGACAGCTATTCCCACAGTGTCTTGCGAGGACATCTGCCTGAGTTTCTTCAGCATCGAGTTCCTCCTCACTCGAAACTTCGACCTTCGACTTATCATCGGCAGGAGCCTCGTTTTCGGATTCCCCCTCTATAGGGTCTTCTTCTTCTACAGGAGCCTCCCTATCAGGATCATATTCCATAGGATTCTCTTTGCCGCAGGAGCCTCTTTTTCTAGCCCTTTCTCTATATGCTCCTCTTTCATAGGATCTTCTTCTTCATTTTCAGAGTCATTGGCCATCATAGGCTCCGGAGTTGCAGCATCGACTTCATCTTTCGAGTTGTTGTCGAAAATAACTGTCTGGGGGCCTAATACTTCGTCATCCGAATATCCAAGCGTAGTCTCAAAGATGATATCTGACATGTTGTCCTCCTCCGATAGATTGGCCATGACCTAAAAAGGAAGGCCATGGCCAGGATACAGAATGTCAAGGAAAGGACAAAGAACATGGGAAAATTATGAAATCGATATAAGTGGATGAGATTCACAACTATAATAAGTCAGTTAACAGTTTTATTTTAGTACATTGAGAGGACCTGCATGGGGCACCACTAAAAGCTGTCACGCACCGCTTCCCAAAAGAAGGTGAACGGTCATGTGGCATGGTCCGCAACCTAACTATATTGAAGGTGGTCTATTCAATACAGTTACGTTAAGCATCTGAATATCCATAACATTGAGGGTATGTACCAAAACAAAATAATAAAAGCGAAAGGCATTTATTTCCATTAATCAAATTTTATTACATCCCAAAAGAAAGAGTAAAATAAACTAAATAGTTCAATTATATCGAAGAAGCAGCAAAAACCCTAAACATGTAGGCAACAAACGAAAATAAAACTAGCTAATCTTCCATCGTCAAGTCCGCATAATCTTCATTAGTTGGCTCCACACCTTGATCCTCGTCATAATACTCATTCTTATCTAACGGACATTCCAGAGATAGAGAAGAGAAAAGGAAAGTCCGTCAGCGAGTTACACTCGGGTAGGATTGTCTCATAAGGAATTAAAGGTACAAAAACGAGAAAATGTATATAGGTATGATGTGTATGTACATATATGATGTATATAGGTATGAGGATATGAGGTGTATGGAAATAAGGGCATGATGAATAAGGTATATGTGAATAAGAGTATGTTTGTATGAGGTATATGTTAGGCAAGGTTTCGCATTAGTTTGTTAAACAAGCCTCCGGATACTCGCGATTATTCCGTTGTGGCCACGGAACAACAACTGGGGAAGTCAAATATACCGTTTCACTTCCCGGGATTATGATCGAGTAGTAGGGGAATTCGAGTTCCGCAACTCCTTGCCTAATCAAACTACCCATCTCCGTTATTCGGTGTAAAGGTTTGACGCATTAGAGTTAGTGTGTATATCATATAGGCATGGAATTTCCACATTGTATGTCATCCACATATTGGACTATTCGCCCTAAAAGTAGGTAAGTATTCGCACAAATATCGGATTAGTATTCGCCCGAATATCAGGTTAGTATTGTTAGTTATATGTATGCCCTAGAGGCCATTACTATACATGTGATGTATATTGTAGTGGATGCTTGGACATATATAGGGAGGACTTTCTTGCTCGACATGATAATATACTATCTGGTTACTCTTTACCTTAACGTGTATACTGATTGTCTCTCTGTTACATGTTGGTAAAACCCTTAGGATGTGTACTTGACTACCTGGACTATGATGCGGATCATACTAGTGGGGACATGGTAGTCCATAAGTACATCCTTCAAGGTCCCTAGTCGTGGGTGTATCGAGACGGGGCATCGATATACCAGTATAGACTAGAGTATATGCATCTTGACCCATATGATGGGCGATGGATGATCCCATATCCATCGGTGTTTGACATCAAGGATGGTGTATGGGTGCTCAGTGGAGACTGGGTACACTGGACGGACTCGGCGAGAACTCCCAGATGGTATTATACCTCATGTCAGATGGCAGTTCTCTGGTGACACTGGTACAGGTTAGTCTGTTGACCCGAGATCGTCATAGAGTCTTGTGTGATTCCCACTGTGCTTTGATTTCCATCATACCATGTCCAAGAGGGCGTGCAAAAAGGTGGCTTTTGGGTACAGTCCCGAATCACATGGAGGCAATGAGCGATAGGAGGGGATTCGTCTCTCCCGGTATAGGGAGTCGATGTTGCGCTGTGTTCGATTGTCTATAACCGGAAATCCCTGGTCCGGGTTGCTGAGATTTACTGGTAAGTATTATCAGTAGTTTCTCGAACTATTATAGACCTCATATCGACACGACTTATCAAGCTACTGGGGTCTGACGTTTACCACCCCTAGGCGAGATATGCGACATATCAGACGACATGACCGGACTGTACGGAAGTGTTACTGATTGGATGCAGGAGAACTAGCAGGCTTTCTTGTTGATCTTCTGATCGCTCAATACCCGGGTGGCCGTTGCGTTTAGTAGACCGCTTGCGGCTTGTGGGTGTTTGATATGATCATCACCTACTGCCGGCGTATTGACGAGTCTTTAGAGTCCTACACAGGGGTTTCCTTGCTCAAGAAAAATGGAGTAGGAGTACATATGTGATATGTGCGGGACCAAGATTGAAACGATATGATATACCGTATTCTATTCTCGCGATTCGTGACATTGATCGGTTGTATGCGATATAGCCGGGTTATCGGATCAAGTGTTGATTCGATAAGTTGTTACACATGATATTAGTCGGTTATAGCCGGGTTATTAAATCAAGAGTTGATTTAATAATTTAATGCATACTTATATATTTGATATATTACATTGCATTAACTAGTATTAGCTCACTTATGATTTATTTTCTCACTAGATTGTGCACATTGTTTATATGTGATATATGCAAGTGTACATGTTTGTATCATGCTTGATGATACATATAAGATGGGTGTATGAGACTTATATCAAGTTTAGGTTAAATTAGGGTTTACTTATTTCCTTAAGAATAACAAAAGAGAGGAGACTTTGGTCAATATTATCAAGCTTGTAGAAGCTTGTATGCAACATCGACAAAGTCAACTCTTTTGTCATTCCTTAGGATATTAGTTAACCCAACCCTTAACTTCATACTTTGGTTAATTCTCAACATGAGTTAAGCATGAGGGCGTAACTCAACCATGGTGCAATAATTCATTGGATAAGTTTTCATTTGGATGAATTATTCACTTCTTCTTCTTCTTGATCAAGCTCCATCAAGAGCTTACTAGCTCCAATGGTGCCATGAGAAAAAGAGTGAGAAAATCAATTCTAAAGTGAGCCCACTTTCTACTTCTTCATCCTCTACCACTTTCCATGTAGTAGAGTGTGTTCTCTTCACAAAGTTTATGACCTAGTAAAGGAATAGCTTGAGTTAGTGTCTCCCCGACGTAGATCATCTTCGGCCTCGAAGTCATCGAAGCAAGCATGTTTGTTCTTCTTGTGGAGCTTCTCTTAAGTTCGGAGTTCACGATCGCAGCGAAGGGGACATCTACACGGAGCTTAAGAAGTGAAGGACCGGATCTACAATGGTTGTAATCCCTCTCACTTAGTGTTAAACAGTTTAACATGTTAGTTTTCGCCTAAACCCTAGTTTAAAGATCCGGCTTCGGGTTGTTCGGCACGGCTAAAATTTTAATCGGGCATGGTTGATACCTCATAGACCCTTGTGCGCGTCCCTAGCAACCCTACAGTGGTATCAGAGCCATGCTAGAGCTTTAGGCGAAGTGTTGACGAAGTTAGAAATCCGATCGAATCCCGAAACCCTAATCTATACCCTTCTCTCTGAATTTTTTCAAAACTGGGATTTTTCCTAATTAAAAATTCTTAAAAAATTCTGCTGGGTTTTATAGGAATTACTGTGCAGCACGTGCCCCCAATTCGACCAATGCGCCGCGGAACTGCGGCCGTACCTGGCTTGCGCGGCGGTTCCGCGGCCAACAAGTTGAATTAAGGCACGTGGTATGCACAGTAATGCCCGTTTGTAATTCCTGTGTTTTCTGGGAATTTTTGATTTATACTCAAGAGTTGAGTTTTCTGGGTTGTATTGGGGATTCGATGATTTGATCGGATTACTTAACTTTGTTAATTTTGTCCGGGTAATTTTAGAAAGTGTTAAAAAGTTCGACCGGATATCAATAACTCACTTTTTCTTGACCCGGAAAATTTCCATGAGTTGGATTTTTCCGTAGTTTAAGAATGTTCTAAGTCGTGCAAGTAACGCGATGGACCCTCTAGAAGACAACAAACCTTAACTCGATTATGTGACCGTCTTGAACTGCCTTTTGAACCTTAGGTTTTGGGGCAGTACGGCGTACCACATGTTGGGTGTTGGCTTGACCCTTCTACAGCTGGACCATTGGTACTGTTGCATGTGATGGATATTTTTGAACTCCGCTCAAGTGTTGAGCTATTTGGGAAAACTTGGGTGTTTGATTATTTGATCGGAAAGTTTAACATTGTCTATTTATCTGGAATGTGATACAATATTTGGAATCCACAAGTAGTTATAAGATAACTAATTTGAATGTTATAAACATAGAAGTTTAGTCTCAATTGATCGGTTGCCACGGGATTTTGATGTGATCAAAAGTCCGTCGCAATCACGTTGCATACGCGGATACTCGCCGGGTAAACTTAATAGACAGCCACGCCCCATAGCCCCGACCAAGTGACTGTAGGAGAACCCCGTCGCAAAAAGCATCCGTTCGGGTGCTCGCGGCAGCGGTGTTCCGCCTTAGTGCACTTCGTCGACGGCATCTGGGGGTGCGGCCGTCTACTAAAGTTTGCGACGAGCATTCGATAAGGTTGTCGGGAATCTTTTTGAATTGCCCGACTTGATATTGAAAAGTGTTTTCGATAATGAGACTAAAATGCGGGGTTTATAAATATTAGGCATGCGATGTCTAAGGAATTCATTTGGTTAGGCATGCGATGTCTAAGGAAGTTGCGGATTCCAACTGTTCTAGTTTTACACTTTCTTTCCTATGACCGTAAGCGTAGTATGTGGTGTATCGCCGGCTTTGTTGCTATACATCAATGACAATCGGGATACGCATACTTGCTTACGTTGATGATATGAGATATTATGTGTTGCTGTGATATGTTGTATTGGATCGTCGTGTTTGAATAGCCGGGGGTTTTATGTGAGATGAGAGTTTTTCATTTTCATTCATGTAAAATTAAATGTATGTAATATTATTTTATTGGGGCACTTCCGGGATGAGGTTGATGTCACCATTTGTATATTATTTTCTTTTCCGCATTAGGTAGACCAAAGGCGGAGAGCACAAGTAACCGGGTTCTGGAGTCCAGTAGGAGACCAACTCGAGGAGTCGAGTCCGGGTCTTCTAACTCTAGAATTGGAAGGGTTGCTTTCTGCTCTCGTAGGGGTCTAAGGATGTGGGTTTGGCTATTCATCACGACCGTGGAATCCGTGTTTTTTACAGGCTCGTATTGAAAACACGGACGTCCTAGTATATCCATTATTTCAAATGTTTCTTCTGCTGTGATATCTGTGATGTGATCATTTGATATGTTGTGATAGATACTGTATATAGTATATATGATATATTATATAGACGTTACTTATGTTTTACACCCGCGCTAGCCTTGCCCTGCTCTGCCGTTAGTTACCTAACCTAATGGTGCACGAGGGGACATCAAGGCGAATACGGATGGCATAAGTGTACGTCGTATTTATCTGTGATGTTTAGGTGACTTAAATGATGGGACTTCATTAATGTGATTAATGAAAGAAAAAGAAACCTAAAAGATGTTGTGGAATCGAATTTTCAAAAACAGGTAGCTACAGTTCTTGCTTTGCATCGCGGTGTTCCTTGTAGAACATCCTGCACCTTATTCGATAAGGAAAGGGCCGAGATCCCTTCACCGGGAGTGACCCCTTTAGCAATAACTGGCAGATGCTACAACACTCGGTTTGTCTTTTGATTGCTTTTGGAGTTTTGCTTTGCATAGTGATATATGATATGTCCTGCACCTTATTCCATAAGGAAAGAGCCGAGATCCCTTCACCGGGAGTGACCTCTTTAGCGAAACTAGTAAAAGCCTAAAAAACACTCCATTTTAAAATCATTTGATTCTACAATGATATCAAGTTCATTACGCAATAGGTTTTCAGAAAACCTATCGTAGCCCTTCGTCATTTCAGATAAGGACTGTTTAGTATTCGTGCTGCGTTTGTTGGCCTTTGTCAAGGCGTAGTGTGTGGTAGCTGAGTAGTACTTATCTGCTTATACATATAATGCAGATTGGATTAGGGTAGTCGTGCGACCTTGTTGGCCTTTGTTAAGGGCCGTGCGGGTGGGTTTAATTCAATCAAGAAACGATGGGTTGAACTTGACTAGCAGCCTATGGTTTGTTGGCCTTTGTCAAGGTCATAGGACGCTAGGGGTAAAATATTATTGGGAATTTCAAGTGTTGAAATTTGCAATGAGATTGCATACCTTCTATGAGATAGTTGGATCCCGATACCCGCTACGTGTAAGAGTTACTCCTGGGAGAGTTTTACACATTACAATTAGCCAATCAAGTAGGTGTCTAGAAAGGTGTTAACGAGGTTACGCCTTTGGGAAAACGAGGTTTACTTTAATTAGGTTCGTACGAAAGCATGGGGGACCTCCCTCAAAGTACCGACACTGGCCTGGCTGAAAGATTGGCGAACTTGTAGCGTGTAATTAATCCCGGCTAGTCTTTCCTTTTAGGGTTTGAAAGAAGATTTGATTAAAACAGTGGGAGACGTCCTGATTAGATATATTAAATAACCAATCTAATCTTGGAAGAGCATACGCTGAGTGTTTTCTTCTCTCTCTCTCCAGGTAGCGACCATATCATGCCTTAATCAAGATAATAATACGGATGAATTAACCGAACCCGCTTATTATACTGAGCTGGGGAACGTTGGTCCCGCTCCAACTTATAATTGTTATAAGACAGAGCAGGAAATTGGGGAATAACAGATTTCCCGTGCCGCCCAAACGAAGAAAGTGCATGCTGATGCATCATCTTCGGGTGTGTTCATTACAGAGAACTGTTCTCAGTATCCTTTACGTCTTGGGTATGTGATACCGGATCAGGATCCCACATATGTAATCTGTTACATGGGCTACAGAAAGGTAGAGAACTGAGAACGGGTGATAAGTTTCATGAGACAGAAAACGGTGCAAGTGTTGCAGCAAAGTCTGTTGGTCACTATCACCCTGTATTACCAGAATACATTGATTCTGAACAAATGTTATTAGATACCGAACCTGATATACAACATCATATCAGTCTCTTTATTAGTAAAGAAAGGATATAATTTTGTATTGTTGGATAATGTTTTGAACATTTCCTATATCAAGAGTTGATCGGTTCAGGCACGTTATCTAAAAGCATTGACGTTCTAAATCAAACTACAGTTCTTAGTATACAGAACACACACTAGAAGAAGAGTTCAGAAATGAACGGATCCTTCTTGAGGCATTGTAGACTAGGTCATATCAATGCGACCCGACTACCTGAAGTTACATTAAGATGCATATTTAAATTTGTTTAAATTTACATCTTGTGAAACTTGCCGGTCATGTCACAAAGATAAGATGACCATAGCTCTGTTTATTGGAAACAGAGAAAGAGTTAGTGAACTCTTGGGATTGATACATGCTGATGTATGAAAGTCCCCTGTCTACACATGCCAAGACCGGTTCTTTGTACTTTATTATATTCTTTGATGATCTCTCAAGATTCAGACATATGTTTCTGTTGAAACACAAGTCCGAATCTTTTGAGATATTCACAGAATACAAGTTAGAAGTAGAGAACCAAATACGGGTAAAAGTATTATGTCCTTTGATGTGATCAGGGAGGCGAATACTTGAGCACGGATTTCCTGGACTATTCTAAAGGAGAATGAGATTCTCTCTCAGCATTACTCCTCCATATACACCACAGCACGTCGGTGTATCGGGACGGAGCAATAGCACCCTATATGATATGGTGTGCTCTATGATGAGTACTACTGAGTTTTCTATTTCCTTTTGGGAGTTATGCACTTGAGAAGCTGCATACCTATTGAATAAGGTTCAAATCAAATCAGTTACCTACCACTTCATATGTAAAGGGAAGATCCCATATCTTAATTTTGTTAAGATTTGGGGTTGTCCGGCCTATGTCTAAAAGCAAAATCCGGACAAGCTCGAGGCAAGGTCTGTTATGTAGAACTGGAAAGGTTCCAGCTATACAAACTGCAGCTGATGATTTGGTAGAACCAAAGGATTCAATAGTTTCCAACGAACCTCAGCCTCTCCACCGATCTAGTAGGGTTCCTCACCCACCTGAGAGATACTTCGGTTTCTCTATGACAGTGGGAGCGAGGATTGCATCATGAGATGATGACCAAACTAGTTTCGAGCTGGCCATCAGGAGTTGGACTCTGTAAGAATGGCTGGATGCTTATCGATCTGAGATGGAATCCTTATACACCAACAAAGTATGGACTTTGGTTGCTTTATCCGAAGGGTTAAATCCCCATCACGAGCGAGTAAATCTTGAGAAGATTACTTGGTGTACATGGAAAAGTTGAGACTTTCAAAGCTATGCTTAAGTCCATCCAGATCCTACTTGCCACGGCTACATACCATGACTACGATATCTGGCGGTTGGGTGTCATGACTGCTTTTCTAAATGTTAATTTGGAAGAGAGCATCTATAAGTACACAGCCAGAGGGCTTCGTAGACAGTAGGAGCAGCGGAAACGTGTGCAAGATGCTTTATAGGATAAAGCAGGCATCGCGGAGTTGGAACATCTGTTTTGATGTGGTAGTCAAAGAGTTTGACTTCATCAAAATGGTAGATGAACCTTTTATATACAAAAAGGTAGTAGGGAGCATGGTGGTGATCCTCGTAAAGTACGTGGATGACATACTCTTGATAGGGAAGGAGTTTCCTATGCTACGATCGGTCAATCACCGCTTATCACAATGATTCTCCATATAGGATCAAGATGATACCTCTTAAATCCTGGGTTATGGATCTATGAGATAGATCTATTTGGATGTTAGGATTCTCACTAGTTATAATGAGATGGTATCAAACGATCCTAGGGATAATCACTGGAATGGTTCCAGGGTGATTAGAACGACTGAATGTCAGTCGCAGGCATTGTCTTTACCCTCAGTGGAGGGACGGTATGTTGGAAGAGTTCCAAGCTAGATACCGTGACTTACTAGACGATTAATGGCAAGATACATCGTTACCAAAGATGCTACCAAAGAGGCAGTCTGGATATATTTTAGTTCATGAGATGAACTTCGTTCCTACCATTGTGTGACAATGGAGTTGTCGCTTTGGCCAAGGAACTACCGTCCCATCAGAAATCCGGATATAATTCTTAGGCAGTATCACCTGATCATGGAGATGTTTGATCTCCAGGGGATCGAGGTCAGGAGAGTAGACTTAGAAGACAACACGGCGGATCCACTCACAAAGGCCTTTTCCCAGAGAGAGACTTTTATGGGATGGTTGAGTATGAGATACTTCAACCACTGTTATCAGATGGCCCTAGTGCAAGTGGGAGATTGTTAGTTATATGTATGCCCTAGAGGCCATTACTATACATGTGATGTATATTGTAGTGGATGCTTGGACATATATTGGGAGGACTTTCTTGCTCGACATGATAATATACTATCTGGTTACTCTTTACCTTAACGTGTATACTGATTGTCTCTCTGTTACATGTTGGTAAAACCCTTAGGATGTGTACTTGACTACCTGGACTATGATGCGGATCATACTAGTGGGGACATGGTAGTCCATAAGTACATCCTTCAAGGTCCCTAGTCGTGGGTGTATCGAGACGGGGCATCGATATACCAGTATAGACTAGAGTATACGCATCTTGACCCATATGATGGGCGATGGATGATCCCATATCCATCGGTGTTTGACATCAAGGATGGTGTACGGGTGCTCAGTGGAGACTGGGTATACTGGACGGACTCGCCGAGAACTCCCAGATGGTATTATACCTCACGTCAGATGGTAGTTCTCTGGTGACACTGGTACAGGTTAGTCTGTTGACCCGAGATCGTCATAGAGTCTTGTGTGATTCCCACTGTGCTTTGATTTCCATCATACCACGTCCAAGAGGGCATGCAAAAAGGTGGCTTTTGGGTACAGTCCCGAATCACATGGAGGCAATGAGCGATAGGAGGGGATTCGTCTCTCCCGGTATAGGGAGTTGATGTTGCGCTGTGTTCGATTGGCTATAAACGGAAATCCCTGGCCAGGATTGCTGAGATTTACTGGTAAGTGTTATCAGTAGTTTCTCAAACTGTTATAGACCTCATATCGACACGACTTATCAAGCTACTGGGGTCTGACGTTTACCACCCTTAGGCGAGATATGCGACATATCAAACGACAAGACCGGACTGTACGGGAGTGTTACCGATTGGATTCGCAGGAGTACTAGCGGGCTTGCTTGTTGATCTTCTGATCACTCAATACCCGGGTGGCCGTTACGTTTAGCAAACCGCTTGCGGCTTGTGGGTGTTTGATATGATCATCACCTACTGCCGGCATATTGACGAGTCTTCAGAGTCCTACACAGGGGTTTCCTGGCTCAAGCGAAACGGAGTAGGAGCACATATGTTATATGTGCGGGACCGAGATTGATACGATATGAGATACCGTATTCTATTCTCGCGAATCATGACATTGATCGGTTGTATGCGATATAGCCGGTTTATCAGATCAAGTGTTGATTCGATAAGTTGTTACACATGATATTAGTCGGTTATAGCCGGGTTATTAAATCAAGAGTCGATTTAATAATTTAATGCATAATTATATATTTGATATATTACATTGCATTAACTAGTATTAGCTCACTTATGATTTATTTTCTCACTAGATAGTGCACATTGTTTATATGTGATATATGCAAGTGTACATGTTTCTATCATGCTTGATGATACATATAAGATGGGTGTATGAGACTTATATCAAGTTTAGGTTAAATTAGGGTTTACTTATTTCCTTAAGAATAACAAAAGAGAGGAGACTTTGGTCAATGTTATCAAGCTTGTAGAAGCTTGTATGCAACATTGAGAAAGTCAACTCTTTTGTCATTCCTTAGGATATTAGTTAACCCAACCCTTAACCTCATACTTTGGTTAATTCTCTACATGAGTTAAGCATGAGGGCTTAACTCAACCATGGTGCAATAATTTATTGGATAAGTTTTCGTTTGGATGAATTATTCACTTCTTCTTCTTCTTCTTCTTGATCAAGCTCCATCAAAAGCTTACTAGCTCCAATGGTGCCCTGAGAAAAAGAGTGAGAAAATCAATTCTAAAGTGAGCCCACTTTCTACTTCTTCATCCTCTACCACTTGCCATGTAGTAGAGTGTGTTCTCTTCACAAAGTTTATGACCTAGTGAAGGAATAGCTTGAGTTAGTGTCTCCCCGACGTAGATCATCTTCGGCCTCGAAGTCATCGAAGCAAGCACGTTCGTTCTTCTTGTGGAGCTTCTCTAAAGTCCGGAGTTCACGATCGCAGCGAAGGGGACATCTACATGGAGCTTAAGAAGTGAAGGACCGGATCTTCAAAGGTTGTAATCCCTCTCACTTAGTGTTAAACAGTTTAACATGTTAGTTTTTGCCTAAACCCTAGTTTAAAGATCCGGCTTCGGGTTGTTCGGCAAGGCTAAAATTTTAATCGGGCATGGTTGATGCCTCGTAGACCCTTGTGCGTGTGCCTAGCAACCCTATAAGTATTCGCTCGGAGAATGGGTTAGTAGTCGTCCACACATTGGACTGTTCACCCTGCCTGCAGGGATCTTCATTTATAAGTATTCCATACCTAGGTTCGCGCATTCTAACCCGCACCGTATCATGTGTCATGTATGTTGTAATTTGTATTTAAATAATTGATCTCATTTAACATGGGCTTCCACAACCACTCATTTTATCTTGTTACCTTTTAAAGTCTGTAAGATGTATCATAATATTTTATAGAACCCTTAGTTAAAAAGATCATGGCATTTAATGGTAGTTATTGTTTATAAGAAAACCATGATATTTTAGAGTAATTATAATTTTGGGAAACCCATGGTATTTTAATGAAAATAACTTCTTCTCTTTTTAATGAAAGATTATGGTATTTATTTGAAATTATCTTTCAATAAAGTTTTAGGTGTTCTTTTTTGAATTTATCATTTATAAAGGTTATGGTCTTTTTTGCTGAAAATAGCCTTTTAGTAAAGATGAAAGTATTTAAATGAAATTGTATCCTTTTAGAATGGATTAAGGTATTTTATTGTAAATAATAATTTTATAAAGTTATGGTTTTTATTTGGCGGTAACATTTTAGAAATACATCCGTGTTGGCAACCGCTGCACATGGGCGGCAGAATTTGTGTCGTTTTCAGGGACGATTGCCTATTAACCACGAGATATTTATGATAAACATTATCCTATAAAAATTAGGGTATTTTATTAAAAGTGATATTCTACAAGAACAACTCCGCGTTGACTGTTAGTGTATATGCCCTAGAGGCCATTACTGTATCATACTAGTTTGTATATTACTTAATGGAAGCTTGGGATATTCACAGTTATATATACAATCTTGCTCAAAATGGTAGTATGCTACTTGGTTTGTTTCTACTTTAATGTGTACATGTGTTTCTTTTTGGCATATTATCTATACACATTAGTGGAGCCCTTAGGATCTTTGCTTGATTACCAGCGTTGTGATGGCAGTCACACTCGTGGGGGCTGGGTAATCTATAAGCACATCCTTATACACGTCCCTAGTCATGGGATTATCGAGACAGGGCATCGATACTCCGGAGTAGACTAGCGTATGGGCTTCTCATCCCAGTGCGGGAGGCGGTCTGTCCCACAGCCGTCAGTACGTCGTACTTGAGATAGTATACGGGTGCTCGTTAGGCTACGAGTACACTGGACAGAACTCGTTGGGAACTGTTGGTTGGTATTATACCTATCGTCAGTTATCAGTTCCCAGGTGACATGAGTACAGCTTAGTCCGCTGACTTGACACTGTCACTTCGCCTCAAGTGTGTTCCCACTGTACTTTGACTACTACCCTACCACGGCTCAAAAGAGTCGTGCAAACAGGTAGTAGTTGGGTGCAGTCCCGAAGCACTTGGAGGCAGTGACGGTTAGACAGGATTCGTCTCTCCCGGTATTGGGGGTTGACATCGCGCTGTGTCTAGGAGAGCCATTACACGAGTAGTCCCTGGCCAGGGCAAGCGAGATATACTGGTAGGTTTCCAGTGTTATCTCAGGGTGTTCTGGGCTTCACTCCGACACGACTTGTACCGCTATTAGGGGACTGATGTTTACCGCCCCCTAGGCCCGCTATACGATGTATCAGACGAACAGACCGGACTGTACGGAGACTGTCATATTCAGGCTCAGTAGGAGTTCAGATGGGGTTCACCTCGTCAGTCTTCTTATCGGCATCTACCTGGGGACCGTTACGTACAGCTAGTGCCGCTTGTGGTCTGTGGTTAAACCCACTGCCAGCGTAGTGTCGAGTCTTTAGAGTCCCACACAGAGGGCTATTCGCCTTTGGGTAAAATGAGTAGAGGTCGCATGGTTTTGCGACAGGGTTCGTTCACATCCGCGCACTTGTGCACGTTTGTTGTCCGGACAGCTTATACTAGCAGGCTTTGGTTTAAGCCGGATCCTAGTATATGATTTAGGATTGGTTTTATCTCTTTGCGTTCGTGTTCCTCGGAACATGAACGCGGGTGTGTATGCACAGTTGATTGAGGCGGAGGAAGAGATTTTTCATTGGGGTTTTGGAACGGGTGTGTATGCACAGTTGACAGTCGTCTTTTTCCAAACCCTAATGATCTTGTGATTTATCAATTAATAATATTAATTAAATGAAATTGTGTCATGGTTGGGCTTGTTGACTTGTTGACCAAGGTTGACTAGTTGACTAGGTTTGAAACTTTGACCATCATCATTAGCTTTTTAGATGCTCTTTGATCTTTGCAAAATCATTTATGGTGATATGATAATGGTCTATTCAAACTAACCATCACCTTTTCATTTTTGATTAATATTATTTTAGATAAATCACTTATATTTGGTTATGGTTGTAAAAACCATTTCATTCTATCATATTCACTCTCTCTCCTCTCTTCTTCTTCCTCCTCCTCTAGTTCAAGGAGATTCATTCTCATGTGTTGAGAAACCTCTCCTTGAGATAAAAATACCCTAAGCCACTCTCTACTCACTCTAGGGTTGAAGGTCTAGCAAGCCAAAGACCTTAGTTCTCTCAAAGTTCGAGAAAGGAGCCCAAGGTTGAACCCTCAGGTGGATCCATCTTTGACGAAAGAAGGCGACGAAGAAAGCACCATCCAACCTCTACAAAGGTTTCAAGAAGAAGGAGTTCAAGTGAGGTATAACACCTTTTCCGAGTAGCTAACTCTCTTTAGCTTGGTAGCTAGTTTTGTTTAGAAAAGATCCCGACTTTTGTTAGTCCATGTTGCCTAGTGAGCTAAAAATTTGATTTTTATACCGTTTCCGCCTCCCCGCAAGAACCGGGGTCGGCAACGTGGACTTACATTGACAACCGCTGCACATGGACAGCAGGATTTGTGTCCTTTTCAGGGACAATTGTCTAGTAACCACGGGGTGTTTTATCTAAAATATTGCCCTATTAGGGTATCTTATTAAAACTTAGTTAATAGGCTAAGAAAAAAATTAATATAAAAATGTTCTCTCGAAGTGAAAGGAGGTTAAGTTGAAAACCATAGCATAATTATTTAGATTAGTATTACCCCTTTTCAAAAGCTAAAAGGATTTTAACAAAACTAAGGTAATTGGTGGATAAGAGCGCGGGTAAAAGTATATCGTTTTAGTATGACTAAAGTATTTTTTCAAATCGTCTTATATCATATGGGTAATTTAATTAGATACAACATTTTAATAAAATGAGAGTATTTTGTGGAAGTAACCTATTTCGAGATCTTATTGGTATCATAGGTAAGTGTGTGTACATAAACGATGGATTGATACCCCGTGGGTTATAATATCAAGCATATCATTTTCCATGTAGGACGATGGTGCAATATTTACACATATAAGGATGATTTATTTATTCCATTTCAAGCAGGCGTCAGATCTATACTTAGGAAGTATCACAAAAGGCATACAGAATTATTTTTAACATCATTTTAAAATAAGGTTGGAGATTAGAACTTGAAACTAAGACCACTAAAGGGAAGAAGGTGACAGACAAGTGGTGAGAGGCGGATCCTACCTTTGGTTTGAGTTGGATATCGATGGGTCGAAAGCGTAGACTTGTACTACGATCTCAATAACTCTGCACTCAGATTTTTTCTTGATAATTGCGTGGAACCACAGCGTCGGCGTCGGCGATACAAAGGCCTGAATATTTTTTTCAGAATTTTTGAAGTTCTGTGGTGTAAGAAAATAGAGTTTGAAGGTCTCTATTTACAGGGTCTTTCTCCAACAATAAAATCCAAAAAATCTGGTCAAATACCCTAAAATCCGCACCCCAAATGATTCCCCAATCATCATCTGATGATTGCCACCGCCGCCGAATCGTGGCCGTTGGATATGAATCCAACGGCCTACGAGCCGCCGCCCAGCGTCGCCACGTGGCCGCGTGAGGGATGCGACCGGCACTTAAATTCGCAACGTCTAAAGGCGTGACGTAACTCAAGTAAGTCGAAAAACCCAGAAATCTGAACCATGAAATGATAGAGTAATAAAACGTTAAAATATTAGTTAAAAACATTTGAAATCTCATGTTAAAAATTTTAAAATTTAAATTCATTTTCTTAAAAATTTCGGCAGCATCTCCCTTGTAAAAACAAGTCCCAAACGGGTACAAAATATATAATATGAAATGGGCATCCCCAATCGGGAGCAACTCACGCCTAAAGGCAGAACACAACCACAACAGGAAAATATACGACACCATAGCGAAGAAATAAGCAAATAAGTAGTGAAAACAGTATAATAAGAAGTAAAACAACATCGCCGCAAGAAATAAAAGCTGGCTCACACGAGCGCGACAACCAGAGTCACAAATAATATACAAATACCTAATCTCTCAGTCTCGTCTCTAAGTCAAATACCTGTAAGTGGTAGATAGAAAGTACTAGATAAAAAATAAGATATACAAGCAGAAGTATATAGATACACGCACAAAACCCCACCTACAAAAGGTCTCACACCCAACAGTAGTGGTATCCACTGAAAATGATGCAGATGAGAGCCCTGCTGCGACTACTCTGATGGTCAACCCTATAAAACACTGTGGCACAACGTGGGTGAGTTGCCAACTCATGGGAAGTAAGTAATATCGTACAGGTAATCACATCCATGCTTATGTATGCGGTCATGATAGTATATGCACAATAATATGAGATGCAACATAATCCAAATCAAGTACTACATCGGGGTACAACAACCATATGTACAGAATATGTCATAAAAGTCCTGAGTGTGGGATAAAAACAGAGCCATCCTCAATAAATCATCATCATAAAAATCTGGTGTCCATCAATGACACCCTAAAATCCCAATATCTTAGGCGCCGTCACTCTGATCATCTAACTCCGAACGGTATCCTCCGGATATCCTCTGAGTTTCCATACAATCATCGGTGAGTAGTGCTCCTTCCGCCGGACTCATCGCCTAACTCTACGAGCTTCTTGCCCTGGGGTACCTCACCGGGTCCACCATGTACCCTCAAACGGTTCCACCCTCCTCAAGTCGGGTATGCTCATAGCTCAGAATCGAGAAAACACATGTTAGACACGAAATATCATATCAAAGGAAAACCATACTTTTTAAATATTTCCAGTTCTTAAAACGTACCTTGCGGTTTCCCAAATCCAAGAAACAGAAATCTCATGAAAACGTCATATGAAATAAATCACTATAGCAATGTATATATGATACAAATCATGATGTGTACTAGTACTAGAATCATTACCTAACTATTAAGAATATGAATACGGTACAACATATATTTATCCATGGCAATTTCTATAGTGTGCGCGGCATGGCAATTACCAACGGCATGCGTGACATATAAATCGCTCGTGCAACATAAACCGTCAGTAATGGTGCAGTGCCCTATTAATGATATGTGAAATTATAACAGGTATTAGGGTTTACAAAATGGTACTCATGCACAATGACAATATATATATAAACATTTCACACAAGGTTATATCACTTGAATCTAGCCTTCGGCGTTTAACGCCATACTGGCGATTCCCCCGTAGATGTTAATTCTACTCACCGGACGATCTTGAGCTAAGTGTATTCGATCACCTCCTTCCCCTTCCTGGCTGCGTCCGAAGTCCCCGCCTATGATCCTAATATCACACAAAGCCAATACTCAAGAAATTAGTAAACTTTCAAATCAAACACGGACACAACGCCAAACTAACGAATCGACTCCCGAGCTACCAAGTGTTAGTTTAGCGGCTAACGTGTGCAACGACACTCTAGACCAACCCTACGACTGTTAAACGCGCTAAAAACTTAAACGAATGTCAGATAAATCCATATCGCACGTTGCCGAAACGCTTGAAATCTAGCTAAACGACCCCAGATTTTACTTACAGACAATATAGGAAAAACAAAGTATACCAAATATCTTAAAAGACCCACAAAGAGCTACCCACAAAAAACCAATACCCAACACAACAGAGAAACCGGCGGCGCCGGGAAAAAAAAGGATCTCGTCGGCCGAACAGTGGAGGGGTGGGTCCGGGTTTCTAGGGTTTACACAGGGCTCTTACACTATTCTACTGTATTGCTAGATTTAATTATAGATCAACATACAGATAGCAGATTCAACAGAGCCCTAAAACTTACCAAAAACACGATATAAACACTAATCTTAAAACATTAAGGTATTTAAGTGAAACTAATTGACACACAAATCATCCTTAAAGCTTAAATAACAGTTAAAGGTCATTACCTCACCACAACTCAGGAAAAACCCTAGCCTTGCAAGCTCCAAGACAACTCAAGAGGCTTAAACATGCTTGGTTGGGGTTTGGTGAGGTTTGATGAGAATTTAGGCTTGAGGTTTGTCGAGAAAAAGAGATCAAGAGGAGATTTTTAGTGAAGAAGAAGAAGGAGGAGGAAAAATGAGGGAGAGTGAGGGTTTGTGAGGAATGAGTGAATGAGAGGGTGAGATGAGATGAGACATGGCTTTTGAGAGCCATGCTCTCTCTCTCTCTCTCTTCATTTAATGACTCCCCATGCCTTATCCCCCATGCTTCCATGCCTCATTATGTGCTCTTTTCCTTTTCTTTTATTTCATTTTTCAAAATAGAACTTATACTTAAATTAAATAAGTATACATATATATAAGATGACATAATAGGTTAAGTACCATGGCTGACAAAGCATGGTTAACACATACTTAAACCTAGATTGACATGCATATGTGTGTGCAAGTTCAAAAAACTATTTAAATAAAATGTTAATTAATTATAATAAAATATGTAAAAATAATTATTGGTTAAATTTATTAAAAACCCATATAATATCACTTAATTAATTCTAATTGCGTTCTCACATGCTACACTATGGATCGAATCTTGGGTTTTACGGGTGTTCGGTGTTCGCTAAAATTTTTTTTTTCGCTTCCGTCTCGGCCGCGGTATCCACGGCGCGAGCACCGAAACCCAACATGTTATCAGAGCTACTCCATAAACTTTAACTATCTATTTTGCACCTATTTAGAATTTCGATCGACAGATTTTGCCGAATCGCATTTCCATTTTGCATGCTTGCTGTTCGAATTTTAAAGTTGTTCAAAAAATTGTTCTAGTTTTCTTAAAATTACATGCATGCAATAATAGAGGCCAAGAAGAAATTTGATCACAAGTCCCCAATATTTGGCCGCGGAACCGCCGCCTATATTAGAATTTGGCCACGGTTCCGCGTTCAACGTAGGGCCGTTGTGCCCTAAATTCCTTTAGTTGCTCTAAAACATGGAAATGTGATTTTTGGGATGTTTGGTATTGGCCCAAATTTCTTTGAGTATTAGTTTATTCTTGGGGTCAATGCGGAAAGTTTTAATCGATCGAAATTTTAAATTCATGTTTTTCAGTGCATATGTTAGTTTCTGCGACCGTGAATATCATAGAGCGGTACAATCCAATTGGTTTCTATATGCACAATCATACGGGTTTGCGAACATGATATTCACATTGATGTTCTATGTTGCACTGATATTATGGATGGATTATCGTGATGGATAGCCTTGTGTGCAATATTAGATGTACAGTTCAAATTCATTTGTAAATTGATTATTGTGGGGTGAGCGTCCGATATGTGGACTGCCATTTCTTCCGGTTTGTATATTCTTTTATTATGGCACGACCGGGTTGAGGTCGATGTCACCGTTGAATATATATTTTTTTCTGTAATAGGATTACCCCATGGAGGAGCACTCGAATAGCCGGGTTTTAGATGGCAACTAGCCTGCATCTCATTGCGTTGAGACCAAGGGGCCTTACTCTAGAATTGGCGGGCTATTCGTCACACTCGTACGAGGTATAGGTTGACCCACAGAGAGGTGCTCAAGTTACCGGATTCCGCGAACTGCTGGATGGCCCATTCACTTTGTTGATTGAGGTTGCCTCACTTCGAGGATTGGCAGGTAACTTGCTGCACTCATAGGGGTTTAGGATCTTCATTGCACCGGCTATCCACACAACCGGGGAATGCTGCGTCTTATTTATGGCTCAAATGAAACACGGGGCTTCTAGATTATCAGCTATTCCATATTGTTGTTCGCATGCCTGAGATGATTTTTATCTGACTGTGATGACTATTATCTGCCTGCGATGTTGATATATATATATATATTATATTTAGTAAATGCTTTATATGTTTTGCATCCGCACTAGTTCTGCCCCTGCTCTACCGGTAGTTAAGTGACCTAACGGTGCATGACGGAGCCCCGTGGCAAATGCGGATGGCATATAAAAAGCGTGTTATTTTGGTTGTTTCTGTTGGAGATAGTCCCCTCAAAGTCAATTATTGGATCGCAAGGACGTGATTGCAATGATTGAGGGAGGAACTATACCGATATGCCAGTCTTGCTCGAGATGATAGTATACTATCTGGTTTGTCTTTATCATCGTATGCATGCTTTAGTTCGCTATTGCATGATGATAGAGCCCATAGGATTCTTGCTTGACTACCAGCAGTATGATGGTGATCATATACGTGGGAGCTGGGGTCTGTAAGCACATCCTGAAAGTGTCCCTTGTCATGGGAGTTTCGAGACAGGGCATCGATATTCCAGAGTAGACTAGTGTATACAGTCGAGACCCCGACGAGGGGCAGTGGCCGGTCTCATAAGCCGCTGGTGTCAGTTGGATCACCTAAGATGTATACAGGTGCTCATTAGGTTATGAGTACACCGGACAAGACTCGCCGGGAACATGCTAGTTGGTATTATACATATCGTCGGATAGCAGTTCTCTGGAGATATGTGTACAGGTTAGTTCATCGACCTGAGGTCGTCATTTGTCTTGTGTGAGTTCCCACTGTGCTTTGATTTCTACCCTACCACGGCTCAAAGGAGTCGTGCAAACAGGTCTTTTTTGGGTACAGTCCCGAGCCACATGGAGCCAGTGAGCGGATCACCGGGGATTCGTCTCTCCCGGTATTAGGGCTGAGATCGCGCTGTGTCTAGGAGAGCCATTACACAAAGCCCTCGGCCGAGGCAGGAGATTTACTGGTAGGTACTCCAGTAGTATCTCAGGGTGTTCTGGGCCACTCTCTGACATGACTTATACCGCTAATGGGGGTCTGACGTTACCAGCCCCCTAGGCAGATATGCGATACTCATAGACGAACGGACCGGACTGTATGTATATTGTCACTGTTAGGCTCAGTAGGGTTTAGAGATGAGTTCGCTCGTCAGCTTCCCTTCCAATCAATACATAGGCAAACCGTTACGTACAGCTTATACCTCTGACGTGCCAGAGGTTATACCCAGTGCCAGTGTGTTGATGAGTCATTAGAGTCCACCACAGACACTTTCCCAAGTTCGGGCGAAACGTTGTAGAGGCCGTATAGTATTATGGCAAGGTTCGGAAAATGCACGTGCGTTTTCGCACGTGTCATTTTTCGGGCAGATAATACTGGTCGGCTTTGGTTTAAGCCGGATCCGAGTATTATACTGTGTAGATATAATATCATTGTCTCAGTTGCATTTGTATTCGGTCGTAATACAAATGCGGGTATGTTTATACTGATACGGGGTTATCCTGAAATTTGTTTCAGGATCACTTTTGGAAGTTTCCAGTTTCCAGTTTTCTATCAGCCATATTTAACATTGGGTTAATTACGGATTTATCTTTTCTTGAGATGAGTGTGGAAGTTTCTAGAGGCTTCTAGAAGGTGGTGACTAGGTTCATGCATCTTTGTGACTCATTAGTGCATTTAATGATGTTTGATGACAAGGTTAGTGATTCATCACTTGCATTAATTGTGTTCATACTAGGTGTATTTGTGACTCATTGTTTCTTTCATGATCTTTTGCTTTGTGGTCACCACTCCCTCCTCCTACACTCACCCCCCACTCTTATTTATGGCCGGCCACCCCTTGATAGAAATGACATGGTTGTTGATTTGGAAAAAAGATTAGGAATTTGTTTCATGGAAATTTCATATGCCCATTTCTCATTTCCCCGATTCAAAAGGCAACTTCATTAACCGTTCGTCCATAGCTTCGGACGTAACGAGACAAAGTGTTCTACTCATTCTCTACATCATCTTGGTCGTCTCTTTTAGCAAACTTGACGACCGAGTTGCCTCGGTTTAGAGACGGGAGCCCGTTTAAAGATCCGTCAACGTGGTGCCACCTGGACGAGAAGATTGGAGATTCAGGAGATCGGAGAAGCCGCAACAAAGCGTGGGATGATGGTTGAAGACCGAAGGACTCGGATCGTTCGGTATAACATTTCTACCCACTTTGTAGTTTGTTAGTTTAGCTTTAATGGCAGATCCGGGTTATAGTACGCGATAGCGCCAGTTGTAAAAGTTTTTGTTCCGCATTTGGCATCTGTTAGACGGCCGGGGCGCTACCGTGGACTTACAGTGGTATCAAAGCCTCACCATTAAGCTATACTAACTTGTGCTAACGCGTTTAAAAGATCGATCGAACGGAATTTCCGAAATCACAATTTTCTGCACACATGTTTCTGTCGATTTTTTAAAGGGCCTAAAAATAATTTTACATATCACAGAAAATAGAGCAGGCTTTTCTAAGCATTCTGGGAAAATTTGGGAACGTGATCCTTCATTACCACCGCGGATCCGCGGTCAAACCTAGGGTTTGACCGCGGAACCGCGGCCGTTTTGAGGGAACAGTGCTCCAAGTTTTCCAGAGAGCTTCAACTTGGAAATTGTGGTTTTTGGTAAATATCTTTTGGGCCCAGATTTTGTTACTGTACAACAGATGTACATGGGGCCCACTTCGGGAAATTTAGTAGATCGAAATTTTAAATTTGTTAGTATGCAGTATTTACATGATATCTCTGACCGGAAATGTCATTTGATCGGTAAACCGCGTCTGATTGCTATAGTTCTTTTAGATGGGTTTGCGAACGTGACATTCGTGTTGATGTTCTGTGTTGTGCTGTGATGTTGCGGATATGTCGTGGTGGATAGCGGGGTGCAATGATAGTGCAGTTTGGATTTATTTGTACATTTGATATTGCGGGGCGAGCGTCCAGCATGTGGACTGCCGTCACTGCCTGTTTGTATAATATTCTTTTGGGGCACGACCGGGTTGAGGTCGATGTACCCGTTGTACATATTTTTTATTTCTGTACTAGGATTACCCCGTGATGGAGTGCACGGATAGCCGGGTTCTGGAGGGCAACGGGTCCGTATCGCATGGCTTTGAGAGGCAGAGGGACCTCACTCTAGAATTGGCAGACTATTCGCCGCACTCGTAGGGGGTACAGGTTGACCCAAGGAGGGGTGCTCAATTTACCTGATTCCGTGAAGTGCCGGGTGTTCCATTCACTATGCTGTGGGGGACTACCTCGCTTCAGGTTTTGGTGGGTAACTTGCCGCACCCGTAGGGGTCTAGGTTTCATTGCACAGGCTATCCACACGACCAAGGGAACGTCGGGTTTCAGTAGCGCCTCTGTGAAACCCGAGGATCCCAGATTATCCGTATTGTTCTGTGATGCTTATTACTTTTCTGTAATGCTGCATATTATCACGCCTGGAGCGATTATTGTATATTGGTATATGTACTATTAGATGTTGTATGTGTTATACCTGCGCTAGTCAAGCCCCCGCTCTGTCGTTAGTTAAGTAACCTAACGGGTGATGACGGGACCCAGTGACGAATGCGGATGACATATACGTACATTATATTTTCGTTCTTTTCTGGTGTGATTGATTGATGGGACTGCATTGATTCTTATCAATGCAAGGATAAAACAAACCTATATTTGATGTTGTTGGAACAGTTTTAAAAGGTGTTATTACAAAGACGTTTCCTTTTGTTTTGCATAGTGATATTCAGTTTAGAAAATCCTGCACCTCATTCGACGAGGCAAGGGCCGAGATCCCTTCACCGGGAGTGACCCTTTGGGCAGAAGTTTGCGTCAGGGTAATAACTTCAATATAGTCGATTACAAGTTGCTTTGCATCGCGGTATTCAGTTGGAATATCCTGCACCTCATTCCATGAGGAAAGAGCCGAGATCCCTTCACCGGGAGTGACCTCTTTAGCAAAAGTTTTCGCCACTAGATTTTTATAAAAAGCTATCACGTTCCTTCAACGAGATCAAGTTCATTACGTTAAAGGTTTTTCGCCAAAAACCAGCCGTAGCCCTCCGTCATTTCTTATGGATAGTCAGTAGTATTCAAGCTATGTTTGTTGGCCAAAGTCAAGGCATAGTGCTTGGTAGCTGCTGAATATTCATCTGTTGCATAGATAGATGCGTTGGTTTGGGACAGTCGTATTACCTTGTTGACTAAAGTCAAGGGTATGTACGGGTGGGTTCAAATCAACCTGGACAATGACGGGTAGAACTTGACATGTGACTTATGATTTGTTGACTAAAGTCAAGGTCATAAGAGCATGAGGCAAAAATAATATCGGGAGTTTCAAATATACAGCAAACTTGCCAGGCATGCGCATACCTTCTGGAGTGTGATAACTTGAGTGGCTTCCATCAAGTTATCATGCGATGATAGTTGGATCCCAATTCTCACTGATGAGTTGGTTTACTCTTCGGGTGATCCCGACTAATTCTTCTTTCAGGTTTGGAGGAGAATTTGAGATTACAGTGGGAGGTTTCCTGATTAGATAAAGTGATAACCATTTTGATCTAGGTTAGAGTGCACGCTGAGTGTTTCTTTTCACTCTCTCTTTTTGGCAGCGACCTTTGACCGACCCTAGACTATGACTCAGTGACCAAGTTGACTGAACCTTCTTAAAATACTGGCTTTTGGATTGTCTGAGTTGCATAAGTCATTGCCGCTCCTTCTTTTACCCTTTTTATTTCTCAGAACATCTCGTATTACTACGGACATCCACTTCCATTGGATAGATCCATCGTATGGTTATATACGAACTCGAATGTACTACTTCGAGGATGGATCCAGGTTCAGGAGAAATAGAATTGGTTTATTCAGTTGTCTTTTATTATCACCTTCTCTCAGGTTGCGAGGGCTCCTTAGTTTAGGAGAGGACACCTATTACGCTTATTGGATAGTCTTATTCCAAACCATAGGCTGGTGCCGAAAGGTGGGGAATGAAGAAAACCAATTAGCCTAAGTAGGGTGTACAGAAGGTAATAACTAAAGACAAAATAAAGGGATTAGAAAGAGGGTAAAGTAAATTGCGACTGTTATCATTCACGACCAAACCGCGTACTTCATCGCCACTCCTATTTCACCTTTGCTTTTTTCCCAGTTCGGGAGAAATAGAATAAGGTATTATTCAGTTGCCTTTTATCATCACCTTCTCTCAAGTTGCGAGTACTCCTAGGATTAGGAGAGTACACCTATTATGCTTACTGGATAGTCTTCTTCCAAACCATAGGCTGGTGCCGAACGGTAGGGAAGGAAGAAAACCATTTAGCCTAACGAAGGTGTACAGAAGGTAACGACTAAAGACAAATAAAGGGATTTGGAGAGATGGCAAAGAAATATACGGTTATAGTCATGAATAGGATTATGGAAGAGGCATTACTAGGAATACCAGGATACCCCTACGAGACATTTTAATGTTTTAGCTTCACTGCGCATTGTTAAAAGAAAACTGTTTTCCCGATTAGATACTTACTCCAGGGTATGTACCGGGTTTCATTCTCATATCTGTATGGTTTTTACAGATGATGAGTAGGAGTAAGTTATTGGGAATTAAGGTGACCATCCTCAGTATATCGGAATTCGTTGTAATTGGTGATATTTTAGGAAATCGCCTGGGTACAGTTTTCAACTTACGATGCACAGGTTTTGAGTTATTCAAACTCAGAGGACTTATACAGAGTATTGTATGTTGTCCAGTGTCCGTAAGGACAAACGGGTAGGTCCTCGTACTATGTTCTGTTTACTTGTGACTTCTCTAGTTTTTAGATAAGTGTTTCGTAGAAATACAATGTCTAAGTTTTGAGAAGTTGTGGGTATAAGAATAAAGTAGAGAACCAGATGTCGCAAGTATCGAAGATGTAGATTCATGTGATTGGTATTTAGATGATAGTAATGGTTTTGAGAAACTTGTTTCTTTTTCAGGTTACTCATAATTGGATGGATTCCTAAGTTGAGTAATGCTGATTAGCCTTTTTCCATTTAGTTGTTATGCACTGGAGACAGCTGCATGATTTGAATCTGGTTCCAATTAAATTTATGCCTCTGTTTGTATATTGGATATAGAATGGTTCATATCTTAACGATGTTAAAGTAATGGGAGTTGTCCAGCTTATGCTTAAAACCAGACACTGGATAACTTAAGGCACGTTTCTGTAATGGCAGTTTGTGGGTTGACCCTGGTTTTGACGAGGGTTGACATTTCTACCATCTGGAAGATCAATAGTGATATTGTTCTTGACTCGCCACAGTTTTATTAAAATGGATTTTTTCAGAAAACAGTAGTGGGAGTATGGTAGAACTGGAAGTGATTCCAGAACCGCAAACGATTACGGAAAATTTAATAAGACTTATATATTCAATCAGGTTTGACATTCTATTAGCCACTCCGCAGATATGGTGGGTAACCTCAGACACCCGAGAGGTACTCTGGTAGGCTCAAGGACGGTGACAGGGAGGTTCTTGTTTACCCAGACTTGACACTACTGATGTTCCAGACTATCAGACCCGGCAAGAGGTTATGTATAGCGTCGTTCTAAACTAGCTTTAGAAGTGTACGTATATATTATTCTGCCAGAGGGTTATCGTAGTGAGTGGGAGCAGCGGAAGCATAGTGGGCAAGTAGCTTATGTCTATTTATAGACTTAAGCAAATATAGCGGAGATAAGATCATCTAATTTTGATGTGACAGTCATAGGTTTGACTTCATCAGAATAGAGGATGGAGCTGTTAAGAAGGTAGTAGGGTGTGATGTCCTGGTATTTAGATGACATACACAGAGTAGGAAGTAAAATTCCTATACTACGATCGGTTGTACTTTGGTCGTCACACAGTTGTTTCTCCACAAAGGAAATGGATATAATATCTGACACTCTGGTTACTAGATCTATGGTTTTAGATCTAGATTTGGGTAGTTTCCCAATGTGGGTACTTTGACAGTATTCTAATAGTATTTTAGAATAGATGACTCCTGGCATGGTGGTGTGCCTACAGGTGATGGAGTCACCCTCTCTAAAGGTGTCTTAGAGACTAAATGAGAGACGGATATGCATGATTGGCTGATCACTTGCTTAGGCAATTGAGTCAATCATGAGATGTCAAATACTACACCAGATGTAGTTTTTGCACTTGATGCGATAAGTTTATATTAATCCAATCCTGAAGAAACATAAGGAAGCAGTTTTAGAACATAAGTGCTTGTTCTACGGATTTGATGACGGCAGCCTCTTTCGGGAGACGGTTATCATTCCAGGCTTCAAAGGTGACATAGATGACAGAGTGATTGTCAGAGTTATAGTTTTCCCTCTGACGAGGGACGGTATTATGGACAGGTAGTCTAAGAGGATACTGTGGGAAGCATGGTGCTGGATACTGATTAGGTTCAGTGATCGATACAGTCTAAGAAGTTTGGATTTGGAGTTCATTTATGAACTAGGTCCCATCAGATAATCAGACATATTCTAAGACAGGTATTACTCGATTCGGGAGGTGGCTTTCTCCGCGAACTTGAGTTTAAGAGAGACATGGTAAGAAACATCAGGGCGGATCCACTCACTGAGGCTATTTCCCGAACACAAGAGTTTTACAAATTAGCTTTATGAAACTGATTAGTAGAGGAGTTGGATGTTCGGTATCACACGGGCTGTGAGTATGTGGCATCGCAATAATTAGCCTTAAGTGCAAGTGGAAGATTTTTGGAGATAGTGCCCTCAAAGTCAATTATTAGATCGCAGGGACGTGATTGCAATGATTGAGGGAGGACCTATACCGATATAACAGTCTTGCTCGAGATGATAGTATACTATCTGGTTTGTCTTTATCATCATATACATGCTTTAGTTCGCTATTGCATGATGATAGAGCCCATAGGATTCTTACTTGACTACCAGCAGTATGATGGCGATCATATACGTGGGAGCTGGGGTCTGTAAGCACATCCTTAAAGTGTCCCTAGTCGTGGGAGTTTCGAGACAGGGCATCGATACTCCATAGTAGACTAGTGTATACAGTCGAGACCCCGACGATGGGCGGTGGCCGGTCTCACAAGCCGCTGGTGTCAGTTGGATCACCTAAGATATATACAGATGCTCATTAGGTATGAGTACACCGGACAGGACTCGCCGGGAACATGCTAGTTGGTATTATACATATCGCCAGATAGCAGTTCCCTGGTGACATTTGTACAGGTTAGTTCATCGACCTGAGGTCGTCATTTGTCTCGTGTGAGTTCCCACTGTGCTTTGATTTCTACCCTACCACGGCTCAAAGGAGTCGTGCAAACAGGTTTTTTTTAGGTACAGTCCTGAGCCACATGGAGCTAGTGAGCGGATCGTCGGGGATTCGTCTCTCCCGGTATTGGGGGTGAGATCGCGCTGTGTCTAGGAGAGCCATTACATAAAGACCTCGGCTGAGGCAGGAGATTTACTGGTAGGTACTCCAGTAGTATCTCAGGGTGTTCTGGGCCACTCTCTGACATGACTTATACCGCTAATGGGGGTCTGACGTTACCAGCCCCCTAGGCAGATATGCGATACTCATACACGAACGGACCGGACTGTATGTATATTGTCACTGTTAGGCTCAGTAGGGTTTAGAGATGAGTTTGCTCGTCAGCTTCCCTTCCAATCAATACAAAGGCAAACCGTTACGTACAGCTTGTACCTCTGAGGTGCTAGAGGTTATATCCAGTGCCAGTGTGTTGATGAGTCATTAGAGTCCCCCACAGACACTTTCCCAAGTTCGGGCAAAACGTTGTAGAGGCCGTATGGTATTATGGCAAGGTTTGGAAAATGCACGTGCGTTTTCGCACGTGTCATTTTTCGGGCAGATAATACTGGTCGGCTTTGGTTTAAGCCGGATCCGAGTATTATACTGTGTAGATATAATATCTCTGTCTCAGTTGCATTTGTATTCGGTCGTAATACAAATGCGGGTATGTTTACACTGATACGGGGTTATCCTGAAATTCGTTTCAGGATCACTTTTGGAAGTTGCCAGTTTCCAGTTTTCTATCAGCCGTATTTAACATTCGGTTAAATACAGATTTATCTTTTCTTGAGATGAGTATGGAAGTTTCTAGAGGCTTCTAGAAGGTGGTGACTCGGCTCATGCATCTTTGTGACTCATTAGTGCATTTAATGATATTTGATGACAAGGTTAGTGATTCATCACTTACATTAATTGTGTTCATACTAGGTGTATTTATAACTCATTGTTTCTTTCATGATCTTTTGCTTTGTGGTCACCACTCCCTCCTCCTACACTCACCCCCCTCTCCTATTTATGGCCGGCCACCCTTTGATAGAAATGACATGGTTGTTGATTTGGAAAAATGATTAGGAATTTGTTTCATGGAAATTTCATATGCCCATTTCTCATTTCCCCGATTCAAAAGGCAACTTCATTAACCGTTCGTCCATAGCTTTGGACGTAACGAGACAAAGTGTTCTACTCATTCTCTACATCATCTTGGTCGTCTCTTTTAGCAAACTTGACGACCGAGTTGCCTCGGTTCAGAGGCGGGAGCCCGTTTAAAGATCCGTCGACGTGGTGCCACCTGGACGAGAAGATTGGAGATTCAGGAGATCGGAGCAGCCGCAACAAAGCCTGGGATGATGGTTGAAGACCGAAGGACTCGGATCGTTCGGTATAACATTTCTACCCACTTTGTAGTTTGTTAATTTAGCTTTAATGGCAGATCCGGGTTATAGTACGCGATAGCGCCAGTTGTAAAAGTTTTTGTTCCGCATTTGGCGTCTGTTAGACGGCCGGGGCGCTACCGTGGACTTACAGTTTCTTATGTGGCTTGGAAACATAAAATGATGGGAACACATTATCTGAATAATGTAAGGAAAAATAAACCTAAATGATGTTGTCGGAACCAATTTTAATACTACTTGGTTTTCTTCAAAACTCACGGTCGTATTCTTTTGCTTTGCATAGATGTATTCTGTTAGGAATATCCCGCACCTTATTCTATGAGGGAAGATCATTGATCCCTTCATTAGGAGTTCGCTCTTAAGCAAAAGTTTATGTTACTGGTTTTAAAAAGCGGAGCTTAAACCACTCTATTTCAAAACCACTCGAGTTCCTTCAACGATATCAAGTTCATTACGTTAAAGGTTTTTCACCAAAAACCAGCCATAGCCCTCCGTCATTGCAGATTAGTATTGCATAGTAGTTGTGCTACATATGTCGACCTTTGCCGAGGCATAGTGATCGGTAGCTCTGTAACTTTTCTGTTGCATGGATATGCGATTATTTAGGACATTCGCGCAATTATGTTGACCTCTTTCAAGGGCTTGTGCAGGTAGGTCTAAATTAATCCAGGACAATGACGGGTTGAACTTGATTTGTGACTTATGATATGTTGACCTTTGTTAAGGTTATAAACATACGAGAAATTTACCAGGCATGCGCATACCTTCTGGAGTGTGGTGACTTGCATGGATTCCGTCAAGTTATCACATGATGATAGTTGGGTCCCGATTCCCACTGATGAGTATGTGTTACTCCTCGGAAGATTTTTCACTTCGTAATTAGCTAACCTATTAGGTTTCTAGAAAGTGTTAACGAGGTTACTCTTCTGCGGAAATGAGGTTATTAATTGGGTCCATGCAAAAGCAAGGGGGACCTCCCTCGGAGTACCAATACTGGCTTGGCTGAACGGTTAGCGAACTTGTAAAAGTGTAAGTGATCCTGACTAGTTCTCTTTTTAGGGTTTGAAGGAGAATTCGAAGAAACAGTGGGAGCCATCCTGATCAGATAAAGTGATAATCAATTTGATCTTGATAGAGTGCATGCTGAGTGTTTCTTTTCTCTCTCCAGTACGGTGACCCATGACTTACCTTAAAAACTCATTAACCAATTTGACCGGCCCTTTTCACACCCTTGGCTTTGGCTTGTCTTGATCCGTGATAAAGTCGCATATATCCCTGCCACTCCTACTCTGCCCTTTGAATTTCTTCAAAACACATCGTATTACTATGATGATCCATAGTACTTGGAACGACAATCGTATAGTTACATACGAACTCGAAGAAGTTACTTCAGTCGAGAATGGCCACAGGTTATGAAGAAATTGAATAGGATTATTCGGTTGTCTCTTCCCTTTACCTTCTCTCAGGATGCGAGAGCTCCTTGATTTTGAGAGTACACCTGTTATGCTTATTGGATAGTCTTCTTCCTGATCTTAGGCTGGTGCCGAAAGGTAGGAAAGGAAGAAAACCAGTTAGCACAGGGACGGTGTGCAGAAGGTAAGAAGTAGATACATATAAAGGGATTGAAGTGAGGGCAAAGCAAATTGCGACTACTATCATGAATCTGGATAATGGAAAAGGGATTACTAGAAATACCTGACCATCCCCTATGAAACAATCTTCATGTTTCAGTTTTTCTGTGTACATGTAATAGAGAATTGTTTTCCCAATCAAATCTGACTCCAGGGTATGTATTTACCAGTTTTGGATCTCACATCTATACGGTGTTATAGATGATGAGTAGGAGTAGAATATTAGGAAATGGGTGATTTGATCCTCAATATCGGAATTCGTTGTAATTGGTGTATTGGATTAAATCGCTTGGTTTTGCCTGACAGCAAATATTTGGTTTCGAATAACCGTTATTATGCACCAAATTTTAAAATGAAATATCTGTACCTTTATTTTATAAAGTGAGATATACATTTTGAAAATTGTGTTGTAAACATTTACCTTTATCGGTTGAGAATAAGATAAGGTGCATTTGAATAACGGTGTAAGACATTCTTAACCAAGATATAGTTTTCAATTTACAAAACACAGAATTTGAGTTGTATACTCTTGAGACTTATACATGAAAATGTATGTTATCTAGTGTCCTTCGGGACAAGGGGATTGGTACTCTTACTTCATTCAGGTTTACCTATGAGTTCTCTGATTTTAGACACACATTCGTAGTAATGCAAGGCCCAAAGATCTTGAGAAGTTTATAGGTATAAGAATAAAGTAGTGAACCATACGTTGGAAGTATCGGAATTCTTCGAGGTGATCGAAGATGTGGATACTTATGCTAGATATTCCATTATAGTAATATCGAGAACTTGATTCTCTCATAAGTTACTCATCCATAGACACACTCCATGATAAGCAATGTTGTATTGGCCTTTTTCCATTTGGTAATATGCACTGGAAACAGCTGCATGACATTTGAATATGGTTCTATCTAAATTAGTTCGTTGGTTCTATATGGACATAGAATGGTTACATATCTTGAGATTGTTAAGATATGGAGTTATTTAGTTTCTGTTTAAAAGCAGAATCCGGACAAACTCGAGGCACTCTTCGGTAATGGCGGTTTGTAGATTATCCCAAGCATTCACTGGGATTTTGTTTCTATCATTTTCAAGATCAATAGTTACTTTGTTCTTGACTCGCCACCATTTTATAAAAGGATCTTTTTGCAAAAGAAACTAGTGGGAGTATGGTAGAATTGGAAGTTATTCCAGAAACACAAACGGTTACCGAAAATTTAGTAGAACCTAAGAATTCAATTGGACTTCACAAACCGTTAGCCATTCCACAGATTTTAGTAGGTGACCGCAGACACCTGAGAGATACTTCGATTTTCTCGTAGACGGTGACAGGGAGGTCAGCATCATGGTGATGATGACCCTACTAGTTATTAGGAGGTTATAGGAAGTGGTAACTTCCAGGTGACCAGATGCTTCATATCCAAGATGGACTCTACGCACTTCAGCAAATTATGGATTTTGGATTTTGCTGGGTGCTCCTGAAGGGGGTAAAACCCATTAGGAGCAGGTAGATCTTTCGAGATCTGTGAAGGTGGAAAGGTGCTAACCTAAAAAGGCTAGACTTTTTGTATAGATTTTTCATCAAATACCCGTTGTGGATTATGACGAGACTTTTACTTCAGTATCTATGCTGAAGTCCATATGGATATGACTTGACACTACTGTTCCCCCTACTTATTATCAGCGGGTCATAGGATATGGTAACTTCCAGCTGACCAGGTATTTCATACCCGAGATGGACTCCATGCATTCAGCAAGTCATGGATTTTGGACTGTGCTGAGTGCTCCTGAAGGGGTAAAACTCATTAGGAGTAAGTAGATCTTTCGAGATCTATGCAGGTGGAAAGGTATTGACCTAATAAGGCCAGACTTGTTGTAAAGAGTTTTCATCAAATACCCGTTGTAATCTATGATGTGACTTTTACTCCAGTGTCTACGCTGAAATCCAAATGGATATGATTTGGCACTGATACAGTTCATGGCTATGATATCTGGCAGGTAGATGACTATAACGTCTTTCCAAATGGGATTTTGGAAGTGCACGTGTATATGACTCTGTCAGAGGGTTATCATAGTCAGTGGGAGCAGCGGAAGGTGAGCAAGTTGCTTATGTCTATTCGTAGACTGAACTATGGATAGCGGAGACAGATCATCTGTTTTGATGTGAAAGTCAAGGTGGTTGTCTTCATCAAAACAAAAGATGAACCTACTAAAAAGGATGTAGGGAGTACTGTCCTGGATTTGGATGACATACTCAAAATAGGAAGTGATGTTCCTGTACTACAGTCGGTAAAACTTTAGTTGTCATATAGCATTTTCTCCACGTTGGATATGTAGGGCACCTAGGCACCTTAATGAGGTCTCACAAGGCATCAACCATGCCAATTGCAAATTCAAACGGTGCCGAGAAACCCTAGAACGGATCGTTGGCTAGATTTCTAGGCGAAAAACAAACTAGTAAACACATAACTAAAAGAATACGGAAATACAACCTTTGTAGATCCGTTTCTCCACCTCCATAGCTCCGCAATGAAGTCTCCTCGCTGTCCTAGTCGAACCCCGGGCTCTAGCGTCAGCTTTATCGGAGAATGGACGGGCTAGGTCATCGACGACGTGCCGAAGATGATCTACGTCGAAGCACCACTAGATCAAGCTCCACCTTCACCAAGCCATGAAAACTTGTGAAGGAAACACACTCTACTACTTGGCAAGAGGTAGAGGATGAAGAAATAGGAAGTAGGTAGACTTTAGAATTGGATTTCTCACTCATTTCCATCAATCACCATTGATGGAGCTTGCTTTCTTCAAGTGAAGAAAGGAAGAAGAAGATGAAGCTAATATTATGATAGGTTAATTAAAAAGAAAAGAAAAAGGATACTTATCATAATAATAACCATGGTAAAGTGTAGAGACTAAACTAAGGTTAAATGAAGTGGTTATGGTTAAGCATGAGACAAAAATGGTCACATAGTCAAAAGTTCAAGAAGCTTCAACTAGAATACAAAATTAGCAACCATTTTCTTTTTATGCTTATCATATTCCAAAATGAATAAATAAATAAGATAAAAGAATAAAACAAAACCCTAACCATTATCATGTAACCATGGTTTGATCTTTACACAAAAACCCTAGCATAACATGTATCATCAAACATGATACAATCAAGTGCACAAAAAGTATATCACATATACAATGTGCACACCCGAGTGAGAATATCCATCTTAAGTAAACCGATACTAGTTGATGCAAACCAATATATCAAATATATAATTATGCATTAAATCATTATATCAACACTTGATTTAACGATCCGGTCATATCGCATATAACCGACTAGTATCCTACGTATCGGCTTATCGAATCAATACTTGATTCGATAACTAGGTTATATCGCATACAACCATTCGATACATTCATCGCGAGAATAGAATACGGTATCACATACACGCATTATTCTCGGTCCCGCACATATCTCATATGCGCTCCTATTTCGTTTCGCTTGAGCCAGGAAACCTCTGTGTAGGACTCTAAAGACTCGTCAATACGCCGGCAGCAGGTGATGATCATATCAAACACAAACAAGCCGCAAGCGGTCTGCTAAACGTAACGGCCACCCGGGTATTGAGCGATCTGAAGATCGACGAGCAAGCCCGCTCACACTCCAGTGAATCCAACCAGTAACACTACCGTACAGTCCGGTCTGATCGTCTGATATGTCGCATATCTCGCCTAGGGGTGGTAAACGTCAGACCCCAATAGCTCGATAAGTCGTGTCGATATGAGGTCTATAACAATTCGAGAAACTACTGGTAAAACTTACCAGTAAATCTCAGCAACCCTGGCCAGGGATTTCCTGTTATTGCCAATCGAACACAGCGCAACATCAACTCCCTATACCGGGAGAGACGAATCCCCTCCTATCGCTCATTGCCTCCATATGACTCGGGACTGTACCCAAAAACCACCGTTTTGCACGCCCTCTTGGACGTGGTAAGATGGAAATCAAAGCACAGTGGGAACCACACAAGACTCTATGACGATCTCGGGTCAACAGACTACTCTGTACCAGTGTCACCAGAGAACTGCCATCTGACGTAAGGTATAATACCATCTGGGAGTTCTCGGCGAGTCCGTCCAGTGTACCCAGTCTTTACTGAGCACCCGTATATCATCTCTGATGTCAAACACCAATGGATATGGGATCATCCATCGCCCATCTGTATGGGTCGAGAAGGTACACGCTAGTCTACTCTGGTATATCGCTGCCCCGTCTCGATACACCCACGACTAGGGACTTTGAAGGATGTACTTATGGACTACCATGTCCCCACTAGTATGATCTGCATCACATTCCAGGTAGTCAAGTACACATCCTAAGGGCTTTACCAACATGTAACAGAGAGTCAATCAGTGTACACGTTAAGGTAAAGTGCAACCAGATAGCATACTATCATGTCGAGCAAGAAAGTCCTCACTATATATGTCCCAGCATCCACTACAATATACATCCTATGTATAGTAATGGCCTCTAGGGCATACATATAACTAACAATCTCCCACTTGCACTAGGGCCATCTGTAGCAGTGGTTTGAAGTATCTCATACTCAACCATCCCATAAAAGTCTCTCTCTGGGAACAGGCCTTTGTGAGTGGATCCGCTGTGTTGTCCTCTGAGTCTACTCTCCTGACCTCGATCCCCTGGAGATCAACCATCTCCATGATCAGGTGATACTGCCTTAGAATATGTCTGGATCACTGATGGGACCGGCGTTCCTTGGCATAAGCCACAACTCCATTGTCACACAATAGGAGGAACTAAGTTCATCTCATGAACAAATATACACCCAGACAACCTCTTTGGTAGCATCTTAAGTAGTGATGTATCCAGCCTTTATCGTCTAGTTTGCCACGGTATCTAGCTTGGAACTCTTCCAACATACCGTCCCTTTACTGAGGGTAAAGACAATGCCTGCGACCGACATTCAGTCGTCATTATCACCCTGGAACCCTTCCAGTGATTCTCCCCAGGATCGATTGATACCATCTCACTACAACTAGTGAGAATCCTAACATCTATTTAGATCTATCTCATAGATCCAAAATCCAGGATTTAGGAGGTATCACTTTGATCCTATATGGAGAATCATTGTGATAAGCGGAGATTGACCGAGCGTAGCATAGGAAACTCCTTCCCTATCAAGAGTATGTTATCCACGTACTCTACGAGGATCGTCACCATACTCCCTACTACCTTTTTGTTTATACAAGGTTCATCTTCCATTTTGATGATGTCAAACTCTTTAACTACTTCATCAAAACAGACGTTCCAACTCCGCGTTGCCTGCTTTATCCTATAAAGCATCTTGCACACGTTTCCGCTGCTCCCACTGTCTACGAAGCCTTCTGGCTGTGTACTTATAGACGTTCTCTTCTAAAACATCATTTAGAAAAGCAGTCATGGCACCCAACCGCCAGATATCATAGTCATGGTATGTAGCCGTGGCAAGTAGGATCCGGATGGACTTAAGCATAGCCACTGGAAAAGGTTTCATCATTATCCACGCCTGGTCGATGACGAAAACCTTTAACAAGTCTAGCTTTGAAAGTCTCAACTTTTCCATGTACACCAAGTAATCTTCTCAAGATATACTTGCTCCTGATGGGGATTTAACCCTTCAGATATAGCAACCAAAGTCTATACTTTGTTGGTGTATAAGGATTCCATCTCAGATCACTAAGCATCCAGCCATTCTTACAGAGTCCCACTCCTGATGGCCAGCTCAAAACTAGTTGGGTCATCATCTCATGATGCAATCCTCGCTCCCACTGTCATAGAGGAACCGAAGTATCTCTAAGGTGGGTGAGGAACCCTACTAGATCGGCGGAGAGGCTGAGGTTCGTTGGTTACTATTGAATCCTTTGGTTCTACCAAGTCATCTGTTGTAATTTGTATAGCTGGAACATTTCCAGTTCTACATAACAGACCTTGCCTCGAGTTTGTCCGGATTATGCTTTTAGACATAGCCCGGACAACCCCAAATCTTAACCAACTTAAGATATGGGCTCTTCCCTTATCATATCAAATATGAAGTGGTAGGCATCTGATTTGATTTGAACCCTATTCAATAGGTATGCAGCTTCTCAAGTGCATAACTCCCAAAAAGGAAATAGGTAACTCAGTAGTACTCATCATAGAGCACACCTTATCATATAGGGTGTGATTGCTCCACCCCGATATACCATCGTGCTATGGTGTATTCGGAGGAGTAATACTGAGAGAGAATCTCATTCTCCTTTAGAATAATCCAGGAATTCCGTGCTCAAGTATTCTCCTCCTTGATCACATCAAAGGACATAATACTTATACCCGTATTTTGGTTCTCTACTTCTAACTTATATTCTGTGAATATCTCAAAAGGTTCGGACTTGTGTTTCAACAGGAACATAGGTCTGAAACTCGAAACAACATTAGAGAATGTAATGAGGTATAAAGAATCAGTCCTGGCATGTGTAGACAGGGGACCTTACATACATCAACATGTATCATCCCAAGAGTATACTAACTCTTTCTCTGTTTCCAATAAACAGAGCTATGGTCATATTATCTCTGTGACATGACTGGCAAGTTTCACAAGATGTAAATTCAAACTCATTTAAATATGCATCTATATGTAACTTCAGCTAGTCGGGTTGCATTGATATGACCTAGTCTACAATACCTCAAGAAGAATTTGTTCATTTCTGAACTCTTCCTCTTGTGTGTGTTCCGTGTACTAAGAACTGTAGTTTGATTTAGAACATCAACGCTTTTAGATAACGTGCCTGATCCGATCAACTTTTGATATAGGAAATGTTCAAAACATTATCCAACAATACAGAATTTTATCATTTCTTTACTTATAAAGAGACTGATATGATTTTGTATATCAGGTTCGGTATCTAATAGCATTTGTTCAGAATCAATGAATTGGTAATACAGGGTGACAGTGACCAACAGACTTGGCTGCAACACTTGCTCCGTTTTCTGTCTCATGAAACTTATCACCCGTTCTCAGTTCTCTACCTTTTTGTAGTCCTATGTAACATATTACATATTTGGAATCCTGATCCGGTATCATATACCCAGGATGCGGAGGATACTGAGAAACAGTTCTTTGTAATGAACACACCCGAAGATGATGCATCAGCATGCACTCTCTTGGTTTGGGCGGCACGGGAATTCTGGTATTCCCCAATTTCCTGCTCTGTCTTATAACAATTATAAGTTGGAGCGGGACCAACGTTCCCCAGCTCAGTATAACAAGCGGGTTCGGTCAAATATCCGTATTATTATCTTGATTAAGGCGTGACATGGTCGCTACCTGGAGAGAGAGAGAAGAAAACACTCAGCGTGCGTTCTTGCAAGAATAGATTGGTTATTATTTTATCTAATCAGGATGGCTCCCACTGCTTTTTATCAAATCTTCCTTCAAACCCTAAAAGGAAAGACTAGCCGGGATTAATTACACACTACAAGTTCGCCAATCTTTCAGCCAGGCCAGTGTCGGTACTTTGAGGGAGGTCCCCCGTGCTTTCACACGAACCTAATTAATGTAAACCTCGTTTTCCCAGAGGCGTAACCTCGTTGACACCTTTCTAGACACCTTCTTGATCGGCTAATTGCAATGTGTAAAACTCTCCCGGGAGTAACTCTTACTCGCAGCGGGTATCGGGATCCAACTATCTCATAGAAGGTATGCAAACTCATTGCAAATTTCAACACTTGAAATTCCCGATAGTTTTGCCCCTAGCACCCTATGACCTTGACGGAGGTCAACAAACCATAGGCTACTAGTCAAGTTCAACCCGTCATTTCTTGATCGAATTAAACCCACCCGCACGACCCTTGACGGAGGTCAACAAGGCCGCACGACTACCCTAATCCAATCTGCATCATATGCATAAGCAGATAAATACTAGTTAGCTACCGCACACTACGCCTTGACGGAGGTCAACAAACATAGCACGAATACTAAATAGGACTTATCTGAAATGACGGAGGGCTACGACAGTTTTTTCTGAAAACCTATTGCGTAATGAACTTGATATCGTTGTAGAATCAAATGATTTTGAAATGGAGTGTTTTTGAGGCTTTTCCAGTTTTGCTAAAGGAGTCACTCCCGGTGAAGGGATCGTCGGTCCTTTCCTCGTCGAATGAGGTGCAGGATATATCACATATATCACTGTGCAAAGCAAAAACTTTTAAAAGCAATCAAAAGACAAACCGAGTGTGTAGCATCTGCCAGTTATTACTAAAGGAGTCACTCCCGGTGAAGGGATCTCGGTCCTTTCCTCATCGAATAAGGTGCAGGATATATCACAAATACCGCTGTGCAAAGCAAGAACTGTAGCTACCTGTTTTATTTTGAAATTCGATTCTACAACATCTTAGGTTTCTTTTCTTTCATTAGTCACATTAATGAAGTCCCATCATTTAAGTACCTAAACATCACAGATAAATACGACGTACACTTATGCCATCCGCATTCGCCTCGATGTCCCCTCGTGCACCGTTAGGTTAGGTAACTAACGGCAGAGCGGGGCAGGGCTAGCGCGGGTGTAAAACATAAGTAACGTCTATATAATATATCATATATACTATATACAGTATCTATCACAGAACATCACATGATCACATCAAAGATATCGCAGCAGAAGAATCATATGAAATATTGGATATACTAGGACGTCCGTGTTTTCAATACGAGCCAGTAAAAAACACGGATTCCATGGTCACGATGAATAGCCAAACCCACACCCCTAGACCCCTACGAGAGCGGCAAGCAACCCTACCAATTCTGGAGTTAGGAGACCCGGACTCGACTCCTCGAGTTGGTCTCCCACTGGACTCCAGAACCCGGTTACTTGTGCTCCCCTCCTTGGGTCTATCCTAGTGCGGAAAAGTAAATAATATACAAAGGGTGACAACTTCCGCAACCTGGAAGTGCCCCAACAAAAGAATATTACATACAAGTTTTTACATGAATGAAAATGAAAAACACTCATCTCACATAAAAACCCCCGGCTACTCAAACACGACGATCCAATATAACATATCCAGCAACACATAACATCACATGTCATCAACGTAAGTAAATATGCGTATCCCAATTGTCGTTGACATATAGCAACGAAACCGACGATATCACATATTACACTTACGGTCACAGAAAAGAAAGTGTAAAACTACAACAGTTGGAATCCGCAACCTGCATAGACATCGCATGCCTAACAATTATAAACCCCGCATTTTAGTCTCATTATCGAAAACTCTTTTCAATGTCAAGTCGGGTTATTCAACAAGATTCCCGACATCCTGATCGAATGCTCGTCGCAAACTTTAGTAGGCGGCCGCACCCCCGATACCGTCGACGAAGTGCACCAAGGCGGAACACCGCTACCGCGAGCACCCGGACGGATGCTTTCGGCGACGGGGTTCTCCTACAGTCACTTGGTCGGGGCTATGGAGTGAGGCTGTCTATTAAGTTTACCCGGCGAGTATCCGCGTATGCTACGTGATTGCGACGGACTTTTGATCACATCAAAATTCCGTGGCAATCGATCAAGTGAGACTAAAGTGCTATATTTATAACATTCATTCAGTTATCTCATAACTGTTTGTGAATCCCAATTATTGTATCCCATTCCAGATAAATAGAAAATGTTAAACTTTCCGATCGAACATTCGAACACCCAAGTTTTCCCGAAACAGCTCAACACATGAAATAAATCTAAAAACATTCAGTTCATGCCTCAGTACCAACGGTCCAGCCGTAGAAGGGTCAAGCCAACGCCTCACATGTGGCACGCCGTACTGCCCCAAACCCTAAGGTTGAAAGGGCAGTTCGAGACGGTCACATAATCGAGTTAAGGTTTGTTATCTTCTAGAGGGACCATCGCGTTACTTGCACTACTTAGAACGTCTTTAAACCACAGAAAAATCCAACACTTGGAAATTTTCCGGCAGGGGAAAAGTTGGGTATTTATATCCGGTCGAACTTTTTAACATATTCTGAAATATCCGGAAAGCCACATAGACAAAGTCTGACAATCCGATCGAAACACCGAGTCCCCAATACAACCCAGAAAACTCAACTCTTGAGTTCAGAAAAAAATATCCCAGGAAAACCAGCACTGCAAAATAGGAATTACTGTGCAAAATTCAATGGGAGATAAGACAAAATGGCCGCGGAACAGCCGCATTAGCACGCTAATGCCGCGGTTCCGCCGCACTTTAGAAAGATCATTAGGTAATTTTTGCATCGTAATTCTTAGAATTTCCTGCTGAAATTTCTGCATATTTTTAATCTGGAAAAAACCCAATTTTTGGAAAAAGTCCAGAGAGCAAATTAGGGTTTGGGTTTCGGTTCGATCGGGTTTTAAATTCCGTCTACGCATCGTCTAAGGCTCTAGCTAGGCTCTGATACCACTGTAGGGCACCTAGGCACCCTAATGAGGTCTCACAAGGCATCAACCATGCCAATTTCAAATTCAAACGGTGCCGAGAAACCCTAGAACGGATCGTTGGCTAGATTTCTAGGCGAAAAACAAACTAGTAAACACATAACTAAAAGAATACGGAAATACAACCTTTGTAGATCCGTTTCTCCACCTCCATAGCTCCGCAATGAAGTCTCCTAGCTATCTTAGTCGAACCCCGGGCTCTAGCGTCGGCTTCATCGGAGAATGGACGGGCTAGGTCATCGACGACGTGCCGAAGATGATCTACGTCGAAGCATCACTAGATCAAGCTCCACCTTCACCAAGCCATGAAAACATGTGAAGGAAACACACTCTACTACTTGGCAAGAGGTAGAGGATGAAGAAATAGGAAGTAGGTAGACTTTAGAATTGGATTTCTCACTCATTTCCATCAATCACCATTGATGGAGCTTTCTTTCTTCAAGTGAAGAAAGGAAGAAGAAGATGAAGCTAATATTATGATAGGTTAATTAAAAAGAAAAGAAAAAGGATACTTATCATAATAATAACCATGGTAAAGTGTAGAGACTAAACTAAGGTTAAATGAAGTGGTTAGGGTTAAGCATGAGACAAAAATGGTCACATAGTCAAAAGTTCAAGAAGCTTCAACTAGAATACAAAATTAGCAACCATTTTCTTTTTATGCTTATCATATTCCAAAATGAATAAATAAATAAGATAAAATAATAAAACAAAACCCTAACCATTATCATGTAACCATGGTTTGATCTTTACAAAAAAACCCTAGCATAACATGTATCATCAAACATGATACAATCAAGTGCACAAAAAGTATATCACATATACAATGTGCACACCCGAGTGAGAATATCCATCTTAAGTAAACCGATACTAGTTGATGCAAACCAATATATCAAATATATAATTATGCATTAAATCATTATATCAACACTTGATTTAACGATCCGGTCATATCGCATATAACCGACTAGTATCCTACGTATCGGCTTATCGAATCAATACTTGATTCGATAACTAGGTTATATCGCATACAACCATTCGATACATTCATCGCGAGAATAGAATACGGTATCACATACACGCATTATTCTCGGTCCCGCACATATCTCATATGCGCTCCTATTTCGTTTCGCTTGAGCCAGGAAACCTCTGTGTAGGACTCTAAAGACTCGTCAATACGCCGGCAGCAGGTGATGATCATATCAAACACACACAAGCCGCAAGCGGTCTGCTAAACGTAACGGCCACCCGGGTATTGAGTGATCTGAAGATCGACGAGCAAGCCCGCTCACACTCCAGTGAATCCAACCAGTAACACTACCGTACAGTCCGGTCTGATCGTCTGATATGTCGCATATCTCGCCTAGGGGTGGTAAACGTCAGACCCCAATAGCTCGATAAGTCGTGTCGATATGAGGTCTATAACAATTCGAGAAACTACTGGTAACACTTACCAGTAAATCTCAGCAACCCTGGCCAGGGATTTCCTGTTATAGCCAATCGAACACAGCACAACATCAACTCCCTATACCGGGAGAGACGAATCCCCTCCTATCGCTCATTGCCTCCATGTGACTCGGGACTGTACCCAAAAACCACCGTTTTGCACGCCCTCTTGGACGTGGTAAGATGGAAATCAAAGCACAGTGGGAACCACACAAGACTCTATGACGATCTCGGGTCAACAGACTACTCTGTACCAGTGTCACCAGAGAACTTCCATCTGACGTGAGGTATAATACCATCTGGGAGTTCTCGGTGAGTCCGTCCAGTGTACCCAGTCTCTACTGAGCACCCGTATATCATCTCTGATGTCAAACACCAATGGATATGAGATCATCCATCGCCCATCTGTATGGGTCGAGAAGGTACACGCTAGTCTACTCTGGTATATCGATGCCCCGTCTCGATACACCCACGACTAGGGACTTTGAAGGATGTACTTATGGACTACCATGTCCCCACTAGTATGATCTGCATCATAGTCCAGGTAGTCAAGTACACATCCTAAGGGCTTTACCAACATGTAACAGAGAGACAATCAGTGTACACGTTAAGGTAAAGTGCAACCAGATAGCATACTATCATGTCGAGCAAGAAAGTCCTCACTATATATGTCCCAGCATCCACTACAATATACATTCTCTGTATAGTAATGGCCTCTAGGGCATACATATAACTAACAGGATATGGATAGTATATCAGGAACTCTACTGACTAGATCTAGATTTTGGATGTTTCCCGAATTGGGTACTTAGATAGCATTCTAAAAGTACTTTAGAATGGACGACTTGTGGTGTGGTAGTGTACCCGCAGGTGATGGAGTCACCCTCTCTAAAGAGATATCTTCTAAACTGATGAAGAGAAGAATTGGCATGAATGACATATCATTTACTTAGACAATTGAGTCAATCATGCAATGTCTTGTACAAAACCAGATAGATAATATATCAGGGATTCTGGTTTTAGATCTAAATTTGGGAAGTTTTCCAATTAGGTACTTAGACAACATTCTAAAATTATATTAGAATGGATGACTCCTTGTGTAGTGGTGTACCCGTAGGTGATGGAGTTACCCTCTCTAAAAGGAATGTCTTCTAGACTGATGAAGAGAGGGTCTGGCATGAATGACATATCATTTGCTTAAGCATTTGAGTCAATCATGCAAAGTCTTGTACAAGTCTTGTACAACACTGGATATTGCTTTTGCACTAGTTGCAATAAGGATATATTAATCCAATCCTCAAGAAACAAAGGGAAGCAGTAAATAACATAAGAGAATGTTCTTGGTATAAAATAACGGCAGCCTCCTCTACGAGGCAGTTATCAATTCAGGTTCCAAGGTGACTTGGATGACAGAGATGCTGTCAATTTTTAAGTTTAGCCTCTTTTGAGGATCGATGTATTGGATAGTGTTCCAATAGGGATTCTGAGGTAATCATGGTGCAGGATGCTAATTATGACTCAACAGAGGATACAGCCCAAGAAGTTTGTTGGATAGGAATTGTTCATTGATGAACTTGGTCCTATCAAGTATCCAGACAAATTCTTGAGGCGGGGTGTCGCTTATTTTGGGAGATTGTTGATCTCCGCAAAGTTGAGATATAGAGAGATGAAGTTGGAATATTGTAGCGGATCCACTCACTGAGGCTATTTCTCGAATAAATTAAGTTTCACATACATGGTTTGCGAAACTAATTAGTAGAGAAGTTGGGTATTCAATAGCACACGAGCTGTAGGTACGCGATACCATAATAATTGGTCTTAAGTGCAAGTGGGAGATTGTTATATATAGTGCCCTTAAGGCAACTATTGTGATCGTAAGTAGGCGATTATGATGATTGAGAGAAGACCTATTCAGGGATGACAGTCTTACTCGAGAAGATAATGTGCTATCTGGTTTGTCTTCATCTTTGATGAAGCCTGTAAGATTGTCACTTGACAACCAGCATTATGATGGAGATCATATATGTGAGAGCTGGGTTGTCCATAAGCACATCCTTAATTGTCCCTAGTCGTGGGAGTATCGAGACTGGGCATCAATATTCCGGAGTAAACTAGTGTATACGCTTCTAGACCCTGACGAGGGGCGGTGGCCGGTCTCACATGCCATTGGTGTTATGTCACCTAAGATGGTATACATATGCTCACTAGAGATGAGTACACTGGACGGACTCACCGAGAACTTCTAGATGGTATTATATCTATCGTCAGATGGAAGTTCTCAGATGGCATGAGTACAGGTTAGTCCTTTGACCTGAAGTCGTCATTTGTCTCGTGTGAGTTCCCACTGTACTTTGATTACTACCCTACCACGACTCAAAAGAGTCGTGCAAAAAGGTTTTAGTTGGGTACAGTCCCAAGCCATATGGAGGCAGTAGTCGACTGTCGGGGATTCGTCTCTCCTGGTATTAGGAGTCGATGTCGTGCTGTGTTCAGTTGGCTATCACCAGAAATCCATGGCCACGGTGGATGAGATTTAGTGATAGTTGATCAATAGTATCTCAATTGGTGATGAGCTTGACTCAGAAACGACTTATCGGGTTAGTAGGGGTCTGACGTTATCCACCCCTAGACTCGATATGCGATACTCTTTGACGAAGAGACCGGACTGTACAGAGATTGTCACATTCAGACTCAGTAGGGTAAGGATGTACTTGATTGTCACCCCCCTTTTCGAAAAGTACCTCGGTAGCCGTTACGTACAACTAGTGCCGCTGACGTTCTTATGGTTAAACCCACTGGCGTATTATCGAGTCTTTAGAATCCCACAAAGAGAGTTTTCCCGGTTCATGCGACAGATATAGGAGCCGTACGTTGGTATGTACAGGGGTCTGATTAAATACGTGTACGAGATGTAGGGTTCCTAGGCACCCAAGTGGGTTCTCACAAGGCATCGGACATGCCAATTTAAAATTTTTGGTGCCGAGAAACCCTAGACTACGGATCGTTGCTAGAATTCTAGGCGAAACTAAAAGCTAGTTAACTGTTAACTACTAGGATACGGAAATACAACCTTTGTAAATCCGGATGTCCACCTCCACGGCTCCGCAACGATGTCTCCTCGCTGTCCAAGTCGAACTCCGGGCTCAAGCGTCGGCTTCGTCGGAGAAACGGGTGAGCTAGGTCGCCGGCTTCGTGTCAAAGACGATCTACGTCGAGGCATCGCAAGTTCAAGCTCCGACTTCACAAAGTGATGAAATTTGTGAAGAAAACACACTCTACAACGTGGCTAGAGGTAGAGGGTGAAGAAATAGGAGATGGGTTCACTTTAGATTTGGATTTAGCTCACTAGATCACAACTTGCCATTAAAGTAGCAAGCTTTCTCACTTTTTGAAGAAGAAGAAGATGATAGAATTCTTTTTCAAGTGTTCAGTAAAAATGAATAATAAAATCCATTCTTATCATCTTCTAACCATGGTCAAGTGTAGAGAACAGACCATGGTTAGTGGGAGTGGTTAGGGTTAAGCAAAATGACAAAATGGTTATCTTTAGTCAAAGCTTCATGAAGCTTCAACAAGCTTCAAGACAAAATGAAACCATTTTGTATTACATAAATCCATTTAATAAATAATGAATGGATTAAATAAAAAGAGAATAAACCATAAACCCTAACCACTCTCATAACCATGGTTGCATTCTTTACACAAAACCAAAACTATATGCATCATCAAACATGATACATACAAGTGTACACAAAACATATCACATATACAATGTGCACATCAAGTGAGAAAAATCCGTTTAAAGTGAACCAATACTAGTTAATGCAAAGTAATATATCAAATATATAATTATACATTAAATCATTAAATCAACACTTGATTCAATGATCCGGTCATGTCACACATAACCGACTAGTATTCAATGTATCGACTTATCGAATCGATCTTCGATTCGATAACTAGGTTATATCATATACAACCAATCGAAACATTAATCGCGAGAATCAAATACGGTATCACATACACGCATTATTCTCGGTCCCGCACATATCTCATATGCACTCCTATTTCGTTTCGCTTGAACCAGGAAACCTCTGTGTAGGACTCTAAAGACTCGTCAATACGCCGGTAGCAGATGATGATCATATCATGCACCCACAAGCCGCAAGCGGTCTGCTAAACGTAACGGCCACCCGGGTATTGAGCGATCAGAAGATCGACGAGCTAGCCCGCTCACACTCCTGCGAATCCGACCAGTAACACTTACCATACAGTCCGGTCTCTTCGTCTGATACGTCGCATATCAAGTCTAGGGGTGGTATACGTCAGACCCTAATAACCCGATAAGTCATGCTGATGTGAGGCTCGTAACGGGTCGAGAAACTACTGGTAACACTTACCAGCAAATCTCTAATCAGCCCTGGCCAGGGACTTCCCTGTTACGACCAATCGAGCACTGCGCAACATCAACTCCCAATACCGGGAGAGACGAAACCCCTCCTATCGCTCATTGCCTCCACGTGACTCGGGACTGTACCCAAAGACCACCGTTTTGCACGCCCTCATGGACGTGGTAAGGTGGAGATCAAAGCACAGTGGGAATCACACAAGACTCTATGACGATCTCGGGTCTACAGACTAATCTGTACAAGTGTCACCTGAGAACTGCCATCTGACGTGAGGTATAATACCATCTGGGAGTTCTCGGCGAGTCCGTCCAGTGTACCCAGTCTCCACTGAGCACCCGTACACCATCTCTGATGTCAAACACCAATGGATATGGGATCATCCATCGCCCATCACATGGGTCGAGAAGCGTATACGCTAGTCTACTCTGGTATATCGATGCCCCGTCTCGATACACCTACGACTAAGGACCTTGAAGGATGTACTTATGGACTACCATGTCCCCACTAGTATGATCTGCATCATAGTCTAGGTAGTCAAGTACAAATCCTAAGGGTTTTACCAACATGTAACTATAAGACAGTATAAAGAGACTAGTGTACATGTTAAGATAAATAGCAACCAGATAGCATACTATCATGTCGAGCAAGAAAGTCATCTCTATATGTGTCCAAGCATCCAATATAATATACATAATCTGTACAATACTGGCCTCTAGGGCATACATACAACTAACAATCTCCCACTTGCACTAGGGCCAGCTGCTGTAGTATCTCATACCGAGCATCCCGAAGAGTCTCTCAAACTGTATCTGGGGAATGGCCTTCGTGAGTGGATCCGCCGTGTTGTTCTTCGTGTCAACCCTCCTGACCTCGATCTCCCGGCGATCAACTATCTCCCGGATCAGGTGATACCGCCTCAGAATATGCCTGGACCGCTGATGGGACCTGGGTTCCTTGGCCAAAGCCACCGCTCCATTGTTATCGCAATACAAAGGTATTGGATGCTCAATGGATGGAACCACTCCAAGTTCAGAAATGAACTTCTTGATCCAGACAGCTTCTTTAGCAGCATCGTTGGCAGCGATGTATTCAGCCTCCATCGTCGAGTCTGCCACGGTTTCCTGCTTGGAACTCTTCCAGCTAACCGCCCCTCCGTAAAGGGTAAAGACAAAGCCCGACTGCGACTTAGAGTCGTCCTTATCACTCTGGAAGCTCGAATCGGTAAAGGACTCCACTTGGAGTTCTCCGTTACCATACACCAAGAACATATCTCTAGTCCTTCGCAAGTACTTGAGAATGCTCTTCACAGCTGTCCAGTGATTCTCTCTAGGATCAGCTTGATACCTGCTCACTACACTTAGTGAGTATGCTACATCGGGTCTGGTACATAGCATCGCATACATGATAGAGCCTACTGCCGAAGCATAGGGTATCCCTTGCATGCGAGCTCTCTCCAAATCAGTCTTAGGAGACATCTCTTTGGAGAGAGTGACTCCAGAGATCGTGGGCATGTTCCCACGCTTGGACTCTTCCATACTAAACCTTTTTAGTATGGTGTCAATGTACCTGGATTGGGACAATCCCAAAATCCGTTTGGATCTATCTCTATAGATCCTGATCCCCAATATGCAGGAGGCATCACCAAGATCTTTCATTGAGAATCTTTGTGATAAGAAGAGCTTGACCGATTGCAGCATAGGAATATCATTTCCTATCAAGAGTATGTCGTCCACGTACAATACGAGGAAGACAACTTTACTCTCTGCCACCTTCTTGTAGATACAAGGTTCATCTGGATTTTTGACGAAATCAAACTCTTTGATTACGACGTCAAAGCAGATGTTCCAACTCCGCGATGCTTGCTTTAATCCATAAATGGATTTAAGCAGCTTGCACACCTTCCCGCTGCTCCCACTGTCTACGAAACCCTCTGGCTGAGTCATGTACACGCACTCTTCTAAATCACCATTTAGAAAGGCGGTCTTAACATCCATTTTCCAGATTTCGTAGTCATGAAAGGCAGCAATGGCAAGCATGATTCGGATGGATTTAAGCATAGCCACTGGAGAAAAGGTCTCGTCATAGTCCACACCTGGTCTTTGACGAAAACCCTTTGCTACAAGTCTAGCTTTGAAAGTCTCCACTTTCCCATCTACACCAAGTTTCTTCTTGAAGATCCACTTGCTCCCAATGGGTTTTACCCCTTCAGGAGCAACTTCCAAAGTCCATACTTTGTTGGTGTACATGGAATCCATCTCGGACCGCATAGCATCCAGCCATTTCACTGAGTCCCCACTCGTGATGGCATGCTCGAAGCTAGTTGGGTCATCATCCTCTATGATGCAATCCTCGCTCCCACCGTCCATGAGAAAACCGTAGTATCTCTCAGACTGGCGAGGAACCCTACTAGATCGGCGGAGAGGCTGAGGTTCATTGGGAGCTGCTGAATCTTCTGGTTCCACTAAATCTTCAGTTACGGTTTGTGTATCTGGAACCTCTTTCAGCTCTACCACTTTGCCACTAATGTCTTTTTCAAGGAATTCCTTTTCTAAAAAGGTGGCATGTTGAGCAACAAACACTTTTTGTTCCTCACTGTGGTAGAAAAAATACCCATAAGAATTCTTTGGATATCCCACAAACTTGCAGAGAACTGACCGTGCCTCGAGCTTGTCCGGATTTTGTCTTTTGACATAAGCCGGACAACCCCATATCTTAACTCGTTTAAAATATGGTCTCTTCCCACTCCATATCTCATATGGTGTGGTAGGTACAGATTTAGATGGAACTTGATTCAATAGGTATGCTGCTGTCTCCAGCGCATATCCCCAGAAGGAAATAGGTAACTCAGCTGTGCTCATCATAGAGCGCACCATATCTAATAGGGTGCGGTTCCTGCGTTCAGATACACCGTTGTGCTGTGGTGTATATGGAGGAGTCAGCTGAGAGAGAATCCCATTCTCTTTTAGGAAGTCCAGAAATTCATTGCTCAAGTATTCCCTTCCTCGATCAGATCGAAGGATTTTAATACTTTTTCCGGTTTGGTTCTCAACTTCTTATTTATATTCTTTAAATTTCTCAAAAGCTTCTGATTTGTGTTTCATCAGGAACACATATCCGAATCTAGAGAGATCGTCAGTGAATGTAATGAAGTACGAAGAACCATCCCTGGCATGTGTAGACATGGGACCGCATACATCACTATGTATCAGTCCTAAGAGTTCGGTAACTCTTTCTCCGTGTCCCGTAAACGGAGTCTTGGTCATCTTGCCTTTGAGACATGACTGGCAAGTGTCATAGGATGAAAATTCAAACGGATTTAAATATCCATCTTTATGCAACTTAGCTAGTCGTGTCGCATTGATGTGACCCAGTCTACAATGCCACAAGAAGGATTCGTTGAGTTCAGAACTCTTCCTCTTGTGTGTGTTTGTTATGCTCAGAACTGTTGATTGGTTTAGAACATAAATGCCATTGCACAACGTGCCTGATCCAACCAACTTTTGGTTATGGAAAATGTTCATAACATTGTCCTGTAATACAAAATTATATCCCTCTTTACTTAATAAAGAAACCGATATAATGTTGCATATCAGGTTCGGCATGTAATAGCATTCTTTCAGAACCAATGTATTACCAGTTGGTAATACAAGGTGATATTCCCCGACAGTCTTAGCTGCAACAATTGCACCATTTCCGACTCTAATGTCTTTATCACCTTCTCCAAGTTCTCTACCTTTCCTAAGCCCATGTAACTGATTACATATATGGGATCCTGACCCGGTATCCAATACCCAGGACGTAGAGCAAATGGAGAAACAGTTCTCAGTAACGAACACACCCGAAGAAAATGCATCATCATGTACTTTCTTCATTCGGGTGGCATGGGAATCCTGGTATTCCCCTATATCCTGTTCAGTCCTATAACTCTTATAGGAAAGAACGGAACCAACGTTCCCCAGCACAGTATAACATGCGGGTTCGGTCAATACATCCATATTATTATCTTTATTAAGGCATGAAATGGTCGCTACCTGGAGAGAGAGAGAAGAAAACACTTTAGCGTATGCTCGTGCAAGATCAGATTGGTTATTATCTTATCTAATCAGGATGGCTCCCACTGCTTTTTATCAAATCTTCCTCCAAACCCTAAAAGGAAAGACTAGCCGGGATTAATTACACACTACAGGTTCGCCAATCTTTCAGCCAGGCCAGTGTCGGTACTTTGAGGGAGGTCCCCCGTGCTTTCACACGAACCTAATTACTGTAAACCTCGTTTTCCCAGAGGCGTAACCCCGTTTACACCTTTCTAGACACCTACTTGATCAGCTAATTGCAATGTGTAAAACTCTCCCAGGAGTAACTCTTACTCGCAGCGGGTATCGGGATCCAACTATCTCATAGAAGGTATGCAATCTCATTGCAAATTTCAACACTTGAAATTCCCGATAATATTTTGCCCCGAACGATCTATGACCTTGACAAGGTCAACAAATCATAGACCGCAAGTCAAGTTCTACCCGTCATTTCTTGATTGAATCAAACCCACCCACACGACCCTTGACAAGGTCAACAAGGCCGTGTGACTACCCTAACTCAATCTGCATCATATGCATAAGCAGATAAATACTGGTTAGCTACCGCACACTGCGCCTTGACAAGGTCAACAAACGCAGCACGAATACTAAACAGGACTTATCTGAAATGACGGAGGGCTACGCAGGTTTTTCTGAAAACCTATTGCGTAATGAACTTGATATCGTTGTAGAATCAAATGAAGTTTTGAAATGGAGTGATTCTGAGGCTTTTCCAGTTTTGCTAAAGGGGTCACTCCCGGTGAAGGGATCGTCGGCCCTTTCCTCGTCGAATGAGGTGCGGGATATATCATATATATCACTGTGCAAAGCAAAAACTCTTAAAAAGCAATCAAAGCCAAACCGAGTGTGTAGCATCTGCCAGTTACTGCTAAAGGAGTCACTCCCGGTGAAGGGATCTCGGTCCTTTCCTCATCGAATAAGGTGCAGGGTATATCATATATACCGCTGTGCAAAGCAAGAACCGTAGCTACCTGTTTTATTTTAAAATTCGATTCTACAACATCTTAGGTTTCTTATCTTTCATTAATCACATTAATGAAGTCCCATCATTTAAATACCTAAACATCACAGATAGATATGACGTACACTTATGCCATCCGCATTCGCCTCGATGTCCTCTCGTGCACCGTTAGGTTAGGTAACTAACGACAGAGCAGGGCAGGGCTAGCGCGGGTGTAAAACATAAGTAACGTCTATATAATATATCATATATACTATATACTATATCCATCACAGAATCACATCACAGATATCACAGCAGAATAAACATATGAAATATTGGATATACTAGGACGTCCGTGTTTTCAATACGAGCCAGTATAAAACACGGATTCCACGGTCGTGATGAATAGCCAATCCCACACCCCTAGACCCCTACGAGAGCGGCAAGCAACCCTGCCAATTCTAGGGTTAGGAGACCCGGACTCGACTCCTCGAGTTGGTCTCCCACTGGACCCCAGAACCCGGTTACTTGTGCTCCCCTCCTTGGGTCTATCCTAGTGCAGAAAAGTAAATAATATACAAAGGGTGACAACTCCCGCATCCTTGAAGTGCCCCGAATAAAAGAATATTACATACAAGTTTTTACATGAATGAAAATGAAAAACACTCATCTCACATAAAAACCCCCGGCTATTCAAACACGACGATCCAATATAACATATCCAGCAACACATAACATCACATGTCATCAACGTAAGTAAGTATGCATACCCCAATTGTCGTTGATGTATAGCAACGAAACCGGCGATATGAACATACTACACTTACGGTCACAGAAAAGAAAGTGTAAAACTACAACAATTGGAATCCGCAACTACTTTAGACATCACATGCCTAACAGTTATAAATCCCACATTTTAGTCCTATCTTCGAAAACTCTTTTCGATATCTTGTGAAACTAAACTGCTAGATCTATAACATTCATTCAGTTATCACATAACTGTTTGTGAATTCCAATTATTGTATCCAATTCCGGATAAATAGAATATATCAAACTTTCCGATCGAACATTCGAACACCCAAGTTTTCCCGACACCGATCAACACATGAAATAGGTTCAAAGACATTCACTTCATACCTCAGTACCAACGGTCCAGCCATAGAAGGGTCAAGCCAACGCCTCACATGTGGCACGCCGTACTGCCCCAAACCCGAAGGTTCAAAGGGCAGTTCAAGACGGTCACATAATCGAGTTAAGGTTTGTTGTCTTCTAGAGGGACCATCGCGTTACTTGCACTACTCAGAACGTCTTTTAACCACACAATAATCCAACACTTGGATATTTTGGCAGGGGAAAACCTGGGTATTTATATCCGGTCGAACTCTTTAACATATTCTACAGTTATCTGGAAAAACACTTAGACAATAATTTGATAACCCGATTGAATAAACGAATCCCCAAAGCAACCCCAAAATACTCTTCTGTGAAGTCACAATAAAATATCCCAGAAAACACAGTATTGAATTATATGAGTTACTGTGCAAAAATAATTATTCAAGGGAACAGTACAGCCGCGGAAGCGCCGCACATGCCTAGCATGTGCCGCCCTTCCGCGGTGGAAAAGTGGAATTAACCCCTCGTTTTTCACAGTAATTCTAATAACACCCTGGTTGATTTTCTACATATTTTTAATTGACAAAAATCCGAATTTTTAGAAAAAGTCCAGAGAGCATTTTTAGGTTTTGGATTTCGGTTCGATCGGGTTTCAAACGTCGTCGGGACTTCGCCTAAGGCTCTAGCTAGGCTCTGATACCACTGTAGGGTTCCTAGGCACCCAAGTGGGTTCTCACAAGGCATCGGACATGCCAATTAAAAATTTTTGGTGCCGAGAAACCCTAGACTACGGATCGTTGCTAGAATTCTAGGCGAAACTAAAAGCTAGTTAACTGTTAACTACTAGGATACGGAAATACAACCTTTGTAGATCCGGATGTCCACCTCCACGGCTCCGCAACGATGTCTCCTCGCTGTCCAAGTCGAACTCCGGGCTCAAGCGTCGGCTTCGTCGGAGAAACGGGTGAGCTAGGTCGCCGGCTTCGTGTCAAAGACGATCTACGTCGAGGCATCGCAAGTTCAAGCTCCGACTTCACAAAGTGATGAAATTTGTGAAGAAAACACACTCTACAACTTGGCTAGAGGTAGAGGGTGAAGAAATAGGAGATGGGTTCACTTTAGATTTGGATTTAGCTCACTAGATCACAACTTGCCATTAAAGTAGCAAGCTTTCTCACTTTTTGAAGAAGAAGAAGATGATAGAATTCTTTTTCAAGTGTTCAGTAAAAATGAATAATAAAATCCATTCTTATCATCTTCTAACCATGGTCAAGTGTAGAGAATAGACCATGGTTAGTGGGAGTGGTTAGGGTTAAGCAAAATGACAAAATGGTTATCATTAGTCAAAGCTTCATGAAGCTTCAACAAGCTTCAAGACAAAATGAAACCATTTTGTATTACATAAATCCATTTAATAAATAATGAATGGATTAAATAAAAAGAGAATAAACCATAAACCCTAACCACTCTCATAACCATGGTTGCATTCTTTACACAAAACCAAAACTATATGCATCATCAAACATGATACATACAAGTATACACAAAACATATCACATATACAATGTGCACATCAAGTGAGAAAAATCCGTTTAAAGTGAACCAATACTAGTTAATGCAAAGTAATATATCAAATATATAATTATACATTAAATCATTAAATCAACACTTGATTCAATGATCCGGTCATGTCACACATAACCGACTAGTATTCAATGTATCGACTTATCGAATCGATCTTCGATTCGATAACTAGGTTATATCATATACAACCAATTGAAACATTAATCGCGAGAATCAAATACGGTATCACATACACGCATTATTCTCGGTCCCGCACATATCTCATATGCACTCCTATTTCGTTTCGCTTGAACCAGGAAACCTCTGTGTAGGACTCTAAAGACTCGTCAATACGCCGGTAGCAGATGATGATCATATCATGCACCCACAAGCCGCAAGCGGTCTGCTAAACGTAACGGCCACCCGGGTATTGAGCGATCAGAAGATCGACGAGCTAGCCCGCTCACACTCCTGCGAATCCGACCAGTAACACTTACCATACAGTCCGGTCTCTTCGTCTGATACGTCGCATATCAAGTCTAGGGGTGGTATACGTCAGACCCCAATAACCCGATAAGTCGTGCTGATGTGAGGCTCGTAACGGGTCGAGAAACTACTGGTAACACTTACCAGCAAATCTCTAATCAGCCCTGGCCAGGGACTTCCCTGTTACGGCCAATCGAGCACTGCGCAACATCAACTCCCAATACCGGGAGAGACGAAACCCCTCCTATCGCTCATTGCCTCCATGTGACTCGGGACTGTACCCAAAGACCACCGTTTTGCACGCCCTCATGGACGTGGTAAGGTGGAGATCAAAGCACAGTGGGAATCACACAAGACTCTATGACGATCTCGGGTCTACAGACTAATCTGTACAAGTGTCACCTGAGAACTGCCATCTGACGTGAGGTATAATACCATCTGGGAGTTCTCGGCGAGTCCGTCCAGTGTACCCAGTCTCCACTGAGCACCCGTACACCATCTCTGATGTCAAACACCAATGGATATGGGATCATCCATCGCCCATCACATGGGTCGAGAAGCGTATACGCTAGTCTACTCTGGTATATCGATGCCCCGTCTCGATACACCTACGACTAGGGACCTTGAAGGATGTACTTATGGACTACCATGTCCCCACTAGTATGATCTGCATCATAGTCTAGGTAGTCAAGTACAAATCCTAAGGGCTTTACCAACATGTAACTATAAGACAGTATAAAGAGACTAGTGTACATGTTAAGATAAATAGCAACCAGATAGCATACTATCATGTCGAGCAAGAAAGTCATCTCTATATGTGTCCAAGCATCCAATATAATATACATAATCTGTACAATACTGGCCTCTACGGCATACATACAACTAACACGAGATACATGGATTTTAATCGGACGGTTGATAATACTAGCCAGCTTAGGATTAAGCCGGATTATTAAATCAGATTTTGATTTAATAATTTGTGTATGTATTTTGATACATATATTTTAGTATTATTGTTCACTATTTATTTTCTCTTTTTGGTGCTATCCGTATTTTTATACGGATATGCGTATGTGTAGTGATACATATACCGGGTGAAGTATTCTGTATTTATACGGAAATTCTTCTAGAAGAAGGACACCTTATATTTATTTTTCTATTTAGAAAAATAAAAAGAAATGAGTTGTAAAGGAGGAGTTATGAAGCATGGCACATGCAAGTAGAGTGGTATGGCTTGGTTCTTTTAAAATGACAAAATCATTTGTGTGCACTATTACACCATGGTTGTAAAAACAAGCCATTCTCATCATTTGCAACACTTGATGTTTTTCATTCCTCACTTGTGCTCATGCTTCATGGTTGATTCCTCTTTTCCTTCTCCTTCTTCTTTTTGCTCTCATTTTGAGCATAGATTTTAGAGAGAGAAATTTAGTGAAGTATTCGTATATCACCGACCATTCAAACCTAGCAAGTCTGGATTGTCGGTTGGAGCCTCCTCTGGATCCCCTCGAGTGGATCGTCTTCGACAAGGGTAGTCGATTCTCAAGCGCGATCCCGGCGGCTACGAGCTTGGAGGGGTATTCCACAATTGGGTGGACACACGACAAAGGTTGTAGTACTTCAATCCTTGCTCTTTTAGTTAGCTAGTTTAGGTCTATGGATCGAATCTTGTATTTTACGGGTGTTCGATATTCGCTAAAATTTTTGTTTTCGCTTCCGCCTCGGCCGCGGTTTCGGCTGCGCGGGCACCGAAACCTATCAAATCCAACCATGCTTGAATAGTTAGAATAAATGAATAAATAAAAACTAGTAGTCATGCATCAACCATACTTTAATACACTTCATTATCTATTTAAATAAATAGATTAAAACAAAATGAGATGTCTTCTACTAGAAGCATTCTAGAGAAATTACAAGAATACCAACACCGTATATATATACCCGTATTCGTACTACAAAAAATACGAATACCAAAAGATAAAATAATCCAATAGTATAATACTAGAATGCGGCTTAATCCTAAGTCTACTGGTATTATCAGTCCGAACAAAAATCAGTGTAGCTAGTACACGTATATGATCGAAACTCTGCACGTAAAACCATAAGGCCTGGCCTCTACATCGTTTTGCCTGAACCAGGGAAACCCTCTGTGTGGGACTCTAAAGACTATAGAATATGCTGGTAGTAGTTTTAACCACAAGCACATCAGCGGCACTAGCTGTACGTAACGGCTACCCAGGTACCTGTCGAAAAGAAGGCCGGCAAAATAACTCATCCGAACTCCTACTGAGCTTATCCATGACAATCTCCGTACAGTCTGGTCTGTTCGTCTGAGAGTATCGCATGCCAGGTCTAGAGGGTAGAAAACGTCAGACCCCTAATAACCTAACAAGTCATGCCGATGTGGCTCAAGACCATCCGAGAATCTATTGGTCTACCTATTAGTAATTCTCAATCCGCTCTGTCCAGAGACTTATGGTGTTAGCCAACCGAACACAGCGCGACATCGACTCCCTATATCTGGAGAGACGAATCCCTAACAATCGCTCACTGCCTCCATGCGGCTCGAGACTATACCCAACTAAAACCCATTTGCACGACTCAGTAGAATCATGGTAGGGTAGTAATCAAAGCACAGTGGGAACTCACATGCGAAAAATGACGACCTCAGGTCTGTTAGGGTCAAAAATTATACCCCGGTTGACCAAGTCAAAGTCAAAGTCAACCCCATGTAAGCGGGCCCAAGTCCAGGTCAAGTGGGCCCATACCCAAGTCGAGCCCCGCGGCCGGCCTCCCCCATACCAAAATGAAAATTATATAATAAATAATTTTGATATAATTTTTATGAATAAATGTAAGGAAACTGGGTATAAAACTAAATTTTTGTAAAGCTCATGGCTCATATGCAAAAGAAATAAGCACTGAAGCATGGAATGGGCAAAATACCATTTTATAAAGTCCAAAGGGCTATGTGTATACTTGTAAGCCTATATAAGGCAACATGATAATGAAATGAAAAAAGAATAATTGATTCCTCTCAAAAAATTAGGGTTCTGTGCCTCCTTCTCTTTCCTCAAGATTCTAAACCTACTTTTTTTTGAATTAAATCGAGAGTTTAGCTCTCCCTTTTCCAAAAAGAAATAGTTTTTTTACTATAAAATCCTTGAAGGGGAGATCGGATCTCCCATTAAATCTCTAAAAAGGGAGATTTTTAAATCTCACCACTCTTTTTCTCCAAGATCCAACCAAAATAGAGGAGGAAGAAGGAGATCCATCTCCAAAAGACACACTTTGGGAAGGTCCGAGGCTTAGAAGAGGATCCATGGTTCAAGAAAGAAGAAAATGGCCCCATTTGATCATATCCAAAGATTTTTGGGAGTTCCACTCCATTTGCCAAAATTTTTTAGAGTTTAACTCCATAAATAGAATTCTTTTAGGAGTTTAACACCACTCAAAATACTTTTAGGAATTTAACTCCATAAAGATAAAAATCCTCCCTTTTTCTAGGAGTTTCCAAAGTCCCTCAGGAGTTTAAGTCCTAATCCCAGGGCTAAGCCCCCTTTTCTGCAGGCGTCCAGCGTCCACGTACCGGACGCATGAGGCCCAGGTGCCCAGTGCCCATCTACCTTGCACGTGGGCCATGGATGTCCAGCGCCCACATGCCGGGCACGTGAGGCGTTGGCGGCGAGCGCCCACGCATCCTCAGGATGCTACTCACCCCTCTTTTTCCCATACACTTCACATACGTAACACATCTCCCCATAAACTCTGCGAGGCCCCCGATATATCCAAAGAACTTCAAAAACACAACACACGCACACGGCACATTGAGTTCGCATGACCAGTTTGACCCCTCAATCGGAGGTTCACTCGCTCCAAAAACGAGGGTTAATTAACGGATGCTTAGTCCGAGGCTGCCGGAGATTCGGATTCCCAAAATCAATAATCCCCGGCCTACTCTAGGGAAGGATAATATGTATATGCCTGATAAGCGCGCGTATTCCCATCTCAATGGAGTTTACACCCTACAGATTCAGGCACGCCCGGTGGGACATATCTTTCCTCCCATATTTTGGGTTAAACGTTCATGCAAACTGAATCAATATATACATTGATTGCCTGTACTGAAAATAATGCTCTTTCATGCAGGATTTCAAGCGATCAATTCTCAACAATGTCTCCAAAGATGAACTCGGCTCAAAAGACAACTCCCGTCTCTTACACGATGAAGACGGACGCTCGAACGATCCTCCTGGTAAGTCTCGGGTGGCGGTGGGAGGAACCGCTGCTACAATTTGGCTTTATTTTATTTGTCTTGGCTAACACCATTCCCGCTCTTCAAGCTCCGATGCCAGATAAACAGGCCTCAAGAGGAAAAAAACCAAATGTCATGGTCGCGAAGGCACTTCAGCCCAAGCACAAATCCGTTTTCGAACGAATCTTCGTTGCTCCAGCTGGGGGGAAAGGCCATCAATATCACAAAGCAACAAAGCGTCGCACGCAAGCTCTGGCGATGCCCCTGACAACCGCTCGATCGGGTATCTTCTCTAAGCTCCTCGTCAACCGACTTATGGTGGCTTCCACAAAAACGGATGCCCGCCAAGCTCTCAAAATCGAGAAGCTAAGACGGAAAAATCTCGGATACAGAGCCAACAAAAGAGCTAGGCTCCTGCTAGTTTGAACTTCGTGGGGTTCCAAGAACGAGGTTACCCCACAACAACAGCTGAATCGGCTATAAGACTCTCTAACTCTTTTGAACCGCTGAAATTGGTTCATAAGAACGACATGACCGCAAGAGTCAAGAAAACTGCAATTCGGACCGTGCCACCCAAGGACCGGGCCAGGCCAACCGTCTTCAGTCGCCCATTCTCTCCCGAAGAGGAAGGGCCACGACGACAGTCCGAAAGATCAGTCGCCAACGATAAAGAGATGGTTGGACATGTGGTACACACTGTCAACATAGTGGGCATGCGCAACAAGAACAAGGACATGTCCACCACATCTCAAATCCAATCTGGTGTGAATGTGGATGCCACTTCCCAAGACTAGCCTCCTTTGGAAGGTAATGAAAACCCTTCCAGTGAGGCTGATAAGTAGAGAGATCCCTCGGTTCATGAGGAGTCAGGCTCAAAAAGCTAAGATGAGCCAATCTTCCGTCCTAAGACTGCAGAGCAGCAACTTCTCCAAGAACTCCAGAAGCAGCTCAGAAATAAAGACAAGGAGATGGCCAAGCTCTACTAAAAAATTGACGACTTGACAAACATCGTCTTATAGCTCACGGCCCAAGTTACCTCTCAGCTACCCAATCAAGCGCAGGCTCTGCTCATGAACCAGGAAACGTTGTCCCGAGGCAGCCGATGCCTGTTCCCATAAATCTAAAGGTAGAAGAGCTGCATGAAAGTCGGCCGCATCCCATCTCGGGAAATGTCTTGACTACCGATGACAGCAACCGGCTAATGCAAGATCAAATCATGGATTTTAATTGCAGGTCGTGGTAGGTCTCACGACCCAAGTCGTCTGATTTTAATTGCAGCAAAATCAAAATTTGGTTCATAAGCCAGGGATTGATATCTTGAAACAGCCAACCGATACCCCCTCCAGCCCAAGAGTGAAACACCTTTGTGAAAAACGGCCACGATCAGCCTCCAGTCCCTTTGATACATACACTGAACGTGGTAAGGGGACAGCAGGCAAACCAAAAACTAATCGGCCTCGAGGACCAGCATCAGGAAAAGCACCTACTCTAATGGACAGAAAGAAGAAAGTATACTCTTTCTGGAAGGATGAAGTCTGCAGAATATTTAAGGACACCTTGAACAACGGTCTGCAACTGCCTATTCCAAAGAGCCCATATGAAATGAACATGACCGGCAATCCCATATACTGTTAATACCATAGAATGGTGAGCCATACCATTGAAAATTGCTATATTTTCAAAAATTGTGTAAAGAACCAATACAAGGTTGGGAAAACCTCACAGTCCTCAGATGAACCAGCAAGCCACAAAGTTACGGTCATCAACACAGCTTCGCCAAGATCACAGTTCGAGGAGCTGGGATAAGCAAACACACATGACCTCTACGTCGTTAAACTAGGAACAGACGACTTCCATGTCGTTAAACTAAGAACAGATGACCTCCACGTCGTTAAAGTGGGAACAATCGACCCTTAAGTCGTTAAACTGGGAGTATACAATGATTTTGTAAAAGAAGAGCCGAAATGATTGGACAACTCGCAATAAGAATCTGTGAGTAAAATAAAATTGAAAATAAAGCCGAAATGATGGGGCAACCGCGAATAAATAGCCGAAATGATAGGACAATCGCGACCTTCGCGATAAGAAAATCTGAAATGATAGAGCAATCGCGGTAAAAAAAATGTGTATAAAAATAAATACTTCATACCCCTCTAAAGGCGAATGATGAGTCGCTCATTAAACCATACTTCGGTCTTAGTGATGCAAACGCCAACAAAATTTGAAATCCTTGAATATCCCAACGATGAATAATGAGTTACTCCTGGTACCATATTCCAGTGCAGTGATACAGACACCAACAAAAATCCAAATCCCCAAACGATAAATGATGAGTCGCTCGTAGTACTATATTCCAGTGCAGCGATGCAGACGCCAACCAAAATCCAAATTCCCAAAATTCTCCTAGCCTTTTGGTTGGTCCCTAAATTGACTACCGTATACAATCCACAGGCTCAAATAATTCTCATCACACCCATGCCCCACCGCAATCACCAGTCACGCGGCTGGTCTCCGCCATCAGAATTATACTCCATTTGGGAAGACCCACTCATGTGTCCTCACGATACATGAGCAGAACAAAAGTTACGAGATCCTCTCGACTCATAAAAAAAACACCTTCGTAGGATCCTTACGACTCACAAAGGAAAAACACACTTAGGGTCCCTTCGACTGCTAAGGAGAAAATACACCTACAAGATCCTTTCGACTCGTAGAGAGAAAATGCTTTTATGAGACCCTTACGGATCATAAAATTGAAAAGCGTTAGGTGATAGGGACCTAAATCTGTCTCCTAAGCCATCGCTCCCCAACAGGAAAAGGCAAATGATGAATTGCTCCTAGCACCTGTGCTCCAGTGTTAGCAGCGATGATGCCAACTCTAACCCCAAAATTCCAAACTTTCAATCCAATAGACCTTTAAGTCGTTAAACTGGGAACAGATGACCCCTAAGTCGTTAAACTGGGAATGAAGGAAATCCCCTCATGGGAATGATGATTCGCTCCTGGTACCATATTCTAGTGTAGCGATGCCGATGTCAAACCAAAACCAAAATCCTAAAATCCCCTCATGACAAATGATGATTCGCTCCAGGTACCATATTCCAGTATAGCGATGCTGATGTCAACATAGATCCTATATTCTCTACGGCAAATGATGATTCGCTCCTGGTACTATATTCCTGTATAGCGATGCTGACGCTGAACAGAGACCCAAATTCCAAGCCCTAGGCTCAAAAGCCCCACTGGACGGATAAAAAACTCCTAAATAAAATCAAATCAACAATCTCTGCGTCGGAATCATGTTTCTTCTCAGAATGTACCCCATGTCGAAATCATGCTTCGCCTTGGAGTATCTGCCTTCCCTGTCGAAATTATGCTCCGTCTTGAAATCAAGTCAACCAATGACCTCCTTGTCGGAATCAAGCTCCGCCTCGAAATCAAGTCGACCAACGACCTCTTTGTTGGAATAATGCTCTGTCTCAGAATCAAGTTAACCAACAATCTCTGCGTCGGAATCATATTTTGTCTCAGAATGCACCCTGTGTCAAAATCATGCTTCACCTCGGAGTATCTGCCTTCCCTGTCAGAATTATGCTCCATCTCGGAATCAAGTCAACTAACGACCTCCCCGTCAGAATCAAGCTCCGCCTCGGAATCAAGTCGACTAATGACCTCCCTGTCGGAATTATGCTCCGTCTCGAAATCAAGTCAACCAACAAGCTCTGCGTCGGAATCATGTTTCGTCTCAGAATGTACCCCATATCGAAATCATGCTTCACCTCGGAGTATATGCCTTCCCTGTCGGAATTATGTTTCGCCTGGAAATCAACCTCTGTATCAGAACTATGTTTCATTCAGAATATCAAGCTCTGCGTTGGAATCATGTTTTGTCTCAGAATGTGCCCCGTGTTGAAATCATTCTTCGCCTTGGAATATCTGCATTCCCTGTCGGGATTATGCTCTTCACCTCGGAATGAATCTCCGACCCCTGGAATTATGCTCCGCTCTTCGGAATGATGCTTTGACCCTGGAATTATGCTCCGCAAATCGGAATGATGCTCCGACCCCTGGAATCATGCTCCCGGAAGGATGCTCCACCCCCGGAATGATACTCCACCTCAAAGTCAAACTTCTGCGAAACAAGATCCATCAATTTCATGCACACAACTCATATACATGGTGTGCATTTATTGATGAAGGGCACTTTGTTGGGGTCAAAAATTACACCCCAGTTGACCAAGTCAAAGTCAAAGTTAACCCCAAGTTAGCGGGCCTAAGTCCAGGTCAAGTAGGCCCATGCCCAAGTCGAGCCCCGCAGCCAGCCTCCCCTATGCCAAAATGAAAATTATGTAATAAATAATTTTGATATAATTTTTATGAATAAATGTAAGAAAAATGGGCATAAAACCAAATTTTTGTAAAGCCTATGGCTCATATGCAAAAGAAATAAGCACATGAGGCATGGAATGAGCAAAATGCCATTTTGTAAAGCCCAAAGGGCTATGTGTAAACTTGTATGTCTATATAAGGCAACATGATAATAAAATAAAAAAAGATTAATTGATTCCCCACAAAAAATTAGTGTTTTGTGCCTACTTCTCCTTCCTTAAGGTTCTAAACCTACTTCTTTTTTTTATTTAAATCGAGAGTTCTACTCTCCCTTTTAAAAAAAGAAATAGTTTTTTGCCATAAAATCCTTGAAGGGGGGCTCGGATCTCCCATCAAATCTCTAAAAGGGGAGATTTTTAAATCTCACCACTCTTTTTCTCCAAGATCCAACCGAAAAAGAGGAGGAAGAAGGAGATCCATCTCCAAAAGTCATACTTTGGGAAGGTCCGAGACTTAGGAGAGGATCCAGGGCTCAAGGAAGAAGAAAAGGGTCCCTTTTGATCATTTCCGAAATTTTTTGGGAGTTCAACTCCATTTGCTAAAATCTTTTAGAGTTTAACTCCATAAATAGAATTCTTTTGGTTGTTTAACTCCACATAAAATCCTTTTGGGAGTTTAACTTCATAAAGATAAAAATCCTCCCTTTTTTCTGAGAGTTTCCAAAGTCCCTCTAGAGTTTAATTCCTAATCCCGGGGCTAAGCCCCCATTTTCTGCAGGCATCCAGCGTCCACCTGCTGGGGCAAAAGACACTGGTGCACAGCACCCATAGGCCTTGCACGTGGCCCGTGGGCTCCCAGTGCCCACGCGTCCTCAGGACACTACTCACCCATCTTTTTCCCATACACTTTATATTCAAAACACATCTCCTGTTAGAAAAAAATTTCTAACGGGGCGCTCCCCGCACCCCACAAGGGGGCTGCTAGCTCCCTTGAACCCCAGCCTGTTATCCGGGTAGCAGGACCCTCGTAAACTCTACGAGGCCCTCGATATATCCAAAGCCCTTCAAAACACAACACACACACACGGCACAATGAGTTCGTATGACCAATTTGACCCATCAATCGGAGGTTCTCTCACTCCAAAAGCGAGTGGTAATTAACGGCTTCTTTGTCCACGGTTGCCGGAGATTCAGATCTCCACAATCAATAAACCCCAGCCTACCCTAGGCAGGGGGAATCTGTATACGCCTGACAAGCATGCACATTCCCATCTCAAAGGGGTTCAGAAAAACACCCTACAAGGTCGACAGACTATCTGTACTCATATCACCAGAGAACTAGAATCTGACGATTGGTATAATACCATCTAAAAGTTCTCGGCGAGTCCAACCAATGTACTCACCCTCAGTGAGCACCTGTATACGATCTTAGCTGCCAAAGACCAATGGCTGTGGGACCAACCATCGCCCCTCGCAGAGGTCTAGAAACGCATACACCAGTCTACTCCGGAGTATCCATACCTTGTCTCGATACTCCCACTTAAGGATGTGCTTATGGACTTCCCAGCCCCTACATGTATGATTGCCATCATACCGCTGGTAGTCAAGCAATGATCCTACGGGCTTTATCGATATATATTAACGATACGTAATAACAAGTAAAACATATGCACATGTTAAGATAAAGACAAACTAAATAGCATACTATCATATCGAGCAAGATTGTCCTGTATATACATATGTCCAAGCATCCGCTTGTATACATATATAATAATGGCCTCTAGGACATATATATCCAACAATGTATACCTGCCTTAGACCTCGCAACCACTAAATCTAGGAAGTACTTAAATCCTTTGTGTGAAAATGACACTGAAGATATATCTTCAGCTCCACAATACCTTTATCATCAACTCCTGTAATTACGATGTCATCCACATACATGACCAAGAGAATCCTCCTACCCTGATAATTGCTACAAAACATAGAGTGGTCATTATTACACCTAGCAAGTCCAAATGACCTCATAACCTTTGAAAATCACCCGAACCATGCTCTAGAGGACTGCTTCATTTCATACAATGATCTCTTCAGCCAGCAAACTTTCCCAGATTCCCCCTTAGCAACAAACCCTGGAGGTTGCTCCATATACATCTTTTCGGACAGATAGCCGTAAAGAAATACTTACTTGACATCTAATCGATGGATGGGCCAATGATGTGATGCAGCAAGAGAGAGAAGGCGGACCAAAGCCATCTTGGCAACTAGGGAAAATGTCTCCCTAAAGTCGGTGCTATAAGTCCGAGAATAGCCTTTAGCCATAAGACAGGCTTTAAGGCGAGAAAGAGAGCCATCCGGATTCCGCTTCATCGTATACTTCCATCGGTATCCCACTGCTTTCTTCCCGATGGGAAGAGTAATCAACTCTCATATACCATTCACTTCTAAAGCGGATATCTCCTTAATCATAGCTTCTTTCCAACCTCGATGAGACATGTCATCTAACAAAAACTTGGGAAAAAGTTGAGAATCAACAGCAGAAATGAAAGTTCCATAAGAGTAAGACAATTGATCATATGAAACAAACTGAGCAATAGGATGAGAAGTGCATGAGCGAGTACCTTTCCTCAAAGCAATGAGAAGATCAAGAGTGGAAGATGAAGGAACAAAGCTTGCCGGATCCATAACGATAGAAAGGATTGATATTGAATCTGAACAGGTGATCTTAGTTCTTTGACGAGTGTAAGTCTTTGTAGCTTTATCATGTATCTGCTTCTTGATGGTTAATATTGTTAGGCTGCGGCAGCGCCCTGGCCATCTTTCCGAGGCCAAATGCGGAACAAAAACTTTTTACGAACTGGCGCTAACCGCATCCGAATCCCGGATCGTTCTATTAACCGTAAACTAGAAAATTGTAAATTGGGTTTTAGATATTATACCGATAGATCCGTATCCTTCGGTCTTTAACTCTGCCCCTAGCATGATGCGGATGCACCGACGAAGCTCCCACTCCGATCTTGTTCGATCTACGATCTCCTCCTCGCCGAAAACTACGCCACATCATCGAATCTTTATACGGGCTCCCACCTCAGAACCGAGGCAACTCGGACACGAAGTTTGCTAGCCGACGTGCCCAAAGTTGATGTAGAGGAAGTGTAGAATGCTTTGTCTCGAGGGTTAATCGAAGTTGCCTTTTGGAGTGAGAATGGAAATGAGCAAAAGGAATGAGCTAGGATTTTTGTTGCTATGAAAATGAATCACATCCTCACACACAAAAATGGGGCTTGCCTCAATTAGTGCTCGGCCATGAGCAGAAAAATCTCACTGGAAATTTAGATGGGAGGGGGTGAGCACAAGAGAATAAAGATGTGAGTATAAGCATAATATCTCCCACCAATATCCAAAGCAATCCCAAGACAATAAATGCAAAACAATAATGCACAAATTGAATCAATCTCAATCAAGACACATCAAGAAGTTGCTGGAAATTTCTGGAGAACCCACGACCACAAAAAAAAACCTCCTTTTATAAAATGCTACTTTTGCAAATAAACCCCTCAATGCAAATTTCAGCCAACAAGGAAAGAATAGGAATTTGGCCAAATCAAGAATGCAAACTGGCAAATTCGAAAAGAGATCCGGTAACAAAATTACAGGATAACTCCGAACTGTATATACATACCCGAATTTGTATTCCGACCGAATACAAATGCATCGAGACAAAATCTACACAGTATAATACTAGGATCTGGCTTAAACCAAAGCCCGCTAGTATTATCCGTCCAAAATGTGACATGTGCACAAGTGCACGTGTACGTTCGAACCCTGCCATAAAACCGTACGGCCTCTGCAACGTTTCGTCCGAACTGGGAAACTTTCTGTGGGGGACTCTAAAGACTCGTCAATACTCAGGCAGTGGGTTTAACCACTAGCCGTCAGTGGTACTAGCTGTACGTAACGGCTGCCCATGTATTGAGTGAAAGGGAGTCCGATGAGCAAACTCATCATGGAACCCTACTGAGCCTATGTGTGACAATATCCGTACAATCCGGTCCGTTCGTCTATGAGTATCGCATATCGGGCCTAGGGAGCTGGTAAACGTCAGACCCCCAAAAGCGGTATAAGTCGTGTCAGAGTGTAGCCCAAAACACCTGAGAGACTACTGGAATACCTACCAGTAAATCTCGCCTACTATGGCCATGGATTTTGTGTAATGGCTCTCCTAGATACAGCACGATCTCATTCCCGACGTAGGGAGAGACGAATCCCCTGCCGATCCACTCACTGCCTCCATGTGGCACGGGACTGTACCCAACTAGAACCTGTTTCAACGACTCTTTTGAGCCGAGGTAGGGTAATAATCAAAGCACAGTGGGAACTCACACGAGAAAAATGACGATCTCAGGTCGATAGACTAACCTGTACACATGTCACCTAGAAATTTCTATCTGACGACGGGTTTCAAAAACCAGCTAGCATATTCTTGGCGAGTCCTGTCCGGTGTACTCATAACCCAATGAGCACCTGCATACATCTTAGGTGAACTAACTGACACCAATGGCTTGTGAGACCGGCCATCGCCCCTCGTCGGGATCTCAACTGTATACACTAGTCTACTCCGGAGTATCGATGTCATATCTCGAAACTCCCACGACTAGGGACCACTTTTAAGGATGTGCTTATAGACTACCCAACTCTCAAGTATATGATCGCCATAATACTGCTGGTAGTCAAGAAAAATTCCTATGGGCTTTATCAACGTGCAATAGTGATATATATCATGTCGCCTAAATCAGTACACGATGATAAAGATAAATCAGATAGCTTACTATCATCTCGAGTAAGACTGTCCTACCGGTATAGGTCCTCCTTCAATCATTGGAATCACGTGCCTGTGATCCAATAATTGACTTTGAGGGCACTATATCCAACAATCTCCCACTTGCACTTAAGGCTAATTATTGTGATGTCGCATACTCACAGCCTGTGTGATATCGAACAGCCAACTCCTCTACTGATCAGTCTCACAAAGCGCGTTTGTAAAACTGTTGCGTTCGAGAAATAGCCTCAATGAGTGGATCCGCTCAGATGTTTCTTTCTACGTCTCTCTAATTCTCAAGTCCGCGGAGAAAGCCATCTCCCGAAATGAGCAATACCTGTCTTAGAATATGTCTGGATATCTGATGGGACCTAGTTCACGAATGAACTCAAAATCCAAACTTCTTAGACTGTATCGTCAACTGAACTTAATCAGTATCCTGCGCCATGCCACCTTCAGTATCCGCTTGGACCACCTATCCAAAATACTGTCCCTCATCGGAGGGAAAACTAGAAATTTGACAGTCACTCTGATATCCAGGTCACCTTGGAAGCCTGGAATGATAACTGTCTCCTGAAGGAGGCTACCATTATCAAATCCCTAGAACATCCACTTATGTTCTAAATCTGCCTCCGATGGTTTCTTCAGGATTGGATCAATATCAACTTATTTCATCTAGTGCAAAAACAACACCTGGTATGGTACTTGACCTCTCATAATCTGTTAGTGTATATGCCCTAGGGGCCATTATTGTATCATACCAGCATGTATATTACTTAATGGAAGCTTGGGATATTCACAGTTGTATATAACAGTCTTGCTAAACATAGTAGTATGCTACTTGGTTTGAGTCTACTTTAATATGTGCATATGTTTCTTGTAACGTATCACTTATACATATTAGTAGAGCCCATATGATCTTTGCTTGATTACCAGCGTCGTGATGGCAGTCACACTAGTGGGGGCTGGGTAGTCTGTAAGAAACATTCTATACAGGTCCCTGGTTGTTGGATTATCGAGATAAGGCATCGATATTCCGGAGTAGACTAAGTGTATACGCTTCTCATCCCAGTTGGGGAGATGGTCTGTCCCACAGCTATCAGTACGTAGTACTGGAGATAGTATACAGGTGCTCATTAGGTAACGGGTACACCGGACAGGACTCGCCGGGGAACTGATTGGTTGGTATTATACCCAACGTCAGTTAACAATTCCCAGAAGACATGAGTACAATATAGTCCGCAGACTTGACACTGCTACTTCGCCTCGAGTGTGTCCCACTGTTCTTAGATTGCTACCCTACCACGGCTCAAAGGAGTCATGCAAACAGGTAGCAGTTGGGTGCAGTCCCGACCACTTGGAGGCAGTAGTGGATAGATATGATTCGTCTCTCCCGGTATTGGGAGATGATATCGCACTGTGTCAGAGAGCCATTACGCAAAGTCCCTGGCTAGGGCAAGCGAGATATACTGGTAGGTTCCAGTAGCTTCTCAGGGTATAATGGGCTTCGCTGCGACACGACTTATACAGCTATTAGGGGACTGACGCTTGCCGCCCCCTAGGCTTGATATGTGATAGTCTTAGACGAACAGACCGGACTGTACGGAGATTGTCACATCAGGCTCAGTAGGGGTTCGGATGGTTTTCCTCATCGGCCTTCTTATCGACATCTACCTGGGGACCGTTACATACAGCTAGTGCCGCTTGCGGTCTGTGGTTAAACCCACTGCCAGCGTAGTGTCGAGTGTTTAGAGTCCCACACAGAGAGTTTCCCTGCTCAAGGCAAAACGATATAGAGGTCGTATGGTTTTACGACAAGGGTTCGGACGCATACGTGTGTTTACGCACGTACGACTTTTCGGACAGTTTTTACTAGTCGGCTTTGGTTTAAGCCAGATTCTAGTATCGGGTTATTGGATTTATACAGTCTAAAGTTTTTCCGTGTTTTCACAGATTGGAGGGGCGTTCTCGTAATTTGTCGGGAAGGTTCTAGAAGAGTGGTGACTAAGGGGTTAAGGTGGCATGAGCATTAATTGCTTAATGACTCATTTGTGTGATTCATGCTTTGTATTAAATGATTCATTAATGAGTTAGTGAGTCATATGATGAATCACACTAGATGAATGAATCTAACCATGATGATAAATCATTTATATTATTTATTTGATTAATTATTATGGTTGATATATTCATATGAGTTCATTATTCTTTTCATTATCATTCTCACCTTCTCTCTCCTCAAGCTCACTCTCTCTTGAAACCCTAACCCAAACCTCTCATGTGTTGAGATCAAGGGTTAGATAGACTAAAACATCCATAACCTCACTCTATATCCTCTAGGTAGCTTAGATTAGCACTTTAAGCAACCTAGTTATCTCAAGTTTGAGATTAAGCTTGGCGTAGGAGCTTTCGGGTGGATCGTCTTTGATTCGAGGAGGCCGTTGAGGTGCCGATGTTCCAAGGAGCCTACGAGGAGTGGAGGACCGCGATGAAGACCCGAAGGACAAGTAACGTGAGGTATAACTTCGTATCCGAGTAGTTAAATCTCTAGTACTTTGTTAGCAATGGTTTAGAAATGATTTATGCGCTCAAGTCCGTGTTACGAAGCTTTGATAATTGTTTTTCATATATTCCGCCTCCCCGCAAGTTCGTGGGGTGCGTGACATGGACTTACAGTGGTATCAGAGCCAACTAAACCATTTCTAGCTTGTTAGCAACTTATTATAAGTTCGATCGACGGAAAACACGAAAACAAAAACCCTGATATTCCTAGTTTCTGTTAATTTTAAAAGTGTCTGAAAAATAATTTGACATGCCTTAAAATTCACAGCAGGGAATTGTAAGAATACTGGGAAAATATGAGCCTCTAACTCGGCAAAACGGCCACGGAACCGCGGCAATAGAGAGCTTCTGCCGCGGTTCCGCCGCCGAGTCAACGCCGAGTTGACTCAGAGTTTCACAGTAATTCATAATTTCTGGTTTTTTGCTTTCCTGTATGTTCTTTTTCTATCCAGGTTACTTCAGTGCAGGTTTGCTTTTGGGATAGACACGGAAAAGGGAAATCGATCGATATTCTAAGATATTTGCTAATTGGGTTTTTATCTATAATGTTTAATGTGTTCGTAAACCTCCCCTAACTGCTAGTATGTCGGTTGGCAGGGGGTTGCACATTTCTGAAATGTTTATTGCTTGTGTATATGAACTATGTTGGACTGTTGTGATGATTAGCCGGGGTTTGAGATGTGTTTAATATTCATTCAATGTAAATATAATCTGATGTAATATTCTTTTGCAGGGCACATCCAGGTTGCGGTTGTAGCCACCGTTGTATTATTTCTTTTTACTGTTTTTGCTCCTAGGATAAACCCAAGATGGGGTACACAAACTACCGGGTACGTCAAAGTGTCTAGTGGCCTACTCACGTTGTTGAGGGAGACCGCTTCACTTCGGGTACTTGACGGGTAGTTTGCCGTACACGTAGGGGTCTAGGTTGGGGTAATGGCTATTCATCACAACTGTGTAATCCGTCTTTTATTGCACGCTTAAAGAAAATGCGGATTGCTAATAAATCCAATAAAGTTCATCTGTGATCCGGATTGCTTATTATTGCGTCTGATGAATGTACAATATCTATATATGATAGCTATTAGACGTCACTTATGTTTTACACCAGCGCTAGCCCAGCCCCCGCTCTGTCGTTAGTTAAGTAACCTAACGGGTGATGACGGGACCCAGTGGCGAATACGGATGGCATAAGAGGACGTAGTATTTTCGTTGTTTTCTGCAATGATAGGATAAATGATGGGACGCGTTATTATAATGCAAAGAAAATAAACCAAAGTTGAATCGTTGGAACAAATTTAAAAGAAACCACTCGGTTATTTTAAAAGATCAAAATTTTTTAAATTGCGGAGCTTTAACCACTCCTTTTAAAAAGTATCAGGTTCCTTCGATTATATCAAGTTCACTACGTTCACGGTTTTGCCAAAACCATTCGTAGCCCTCCGTCATTTCATTTGGGTATTCAATAGTATTCAAGCTGTGTTTGTTTGGCCAAACTCAAGGCACAGTGTTTGGTAGCTGTTGGATAGTCATATGTAGCATAGATAGATGCGTTGTTTTGGGACAGTCGTACTACCTTGTTTGGCCAAAGTCAAGGGTATGTACGGGTGGGTTCAAATTAACCTGGACAATGACGGGTAGAACTTGACATATGACTTATGATTTGTTTGGCCAAAGTCAAGGTCATAAGAGCATGGGGCAAAAATCCACATCGGGAATTTCTAAAGAAACTGAAATTTGCAGAGAGATGCATACCATTTTGGAGTTTGATGAATGTTGGTAGGATTCCTTCAACATTATCATACGATGATATTTTGGATCCCGATCCTACTGTGAGTATATGCTACTTATCAGGAGATTCGTCACTTAACGATCAATGCTATAAACCAAGTAGGTGTCTAGAAAGGTGTCAGCGGGGTTACGCCCCCAGAGAAAAGAGGTTATTTAATTAAGGAACTTCGCGAAAGCGTTGGAAAACCACCCTTGAAGTATCGACACTGGCCTGGCTGAACGGTTAAGCAAGTATTGTACGGTGAGAATAGTCCTGGCTAGTTCTTCCTTTTTGGTTTGAGGAGGGATTCGACAAACAGTGGGAGCCATCCTGTTTAGATAAACATAAAACCAATCTAAACTTGCAACAGTATCATGCTAAAATGTTTTCTTCTGTCTCTCTCTTAATTGCAGCGACCTTGTGACCACACATAGGTTACATCTAGATAACAATTTGACTGAATCTGACTTATATGACTGGCAAAGATCTGTCCAGATGTCCATTGGCTATAACAAGCTGGACCACCCTATTACTATTTAAAATCCCGCCGTCCCAGGTCCAGTTTCCACTGCCGCGGATATGGATATCCGTCAGACAAGGGAAAAAGATAAAGTGAAAGCTAAGTGCCTCGTGTTAGCTTCAGTTGATGGTGTATACCAGAAGCAGCACGAGAAGATGGACTTAGTTTCCATCTTTCTCCATAATAAAGATTTATATGGAGAGCCATCTCATATCACTAGATATGAAACCTCGAACGAATTAATTCAAGCAAGGATGGCTGACGGGTCATCTGTAGGGGACAACGTCCTTACAATGACTAGCTGTATTGATGAGCTCCAGGACTAGGAGACCGCGTTGGGAAACGAGTCAAATACTGAATTGATTCTACAGTCTCTGCCTTCTACCCTGAAGGAAACCAGGGAAGGAGAAGGGAAGAGAAAGGCAAAAGTTTCGGGACTGGATATAGTAAAACAGGGACATTCCTATTGTCACAGGAATGAACATTGGCAGAAAGATTGCAGGGCTTTAGAAGCCAGTAACTAGGATATGAAGCTTGTTGTGGCTTCAACCTCAAGTGTGTTTATAATTGAGAACTGTTTGTCAATTAACTCTACTTCCTGGATATTAGATACCGGAGCAGGATCTCATATCTGTAATTCATTACATGCTTTGAGAAACCGTAAAGTTATAAAGATAGGTGATTGGTCTCTCAAAGTTGCAAACGGAATGACAGTAAACGCTGAATCCGTAGGAGAATATCGCCTAGGTTTGACAAGTGGGCATATATTGATTTTACGTAACTGTTTATATATACCTAGTATGACTTGTAATATCATATCAGTGTCCTCACTTTCAAGAGAGGGATATGATTTTACATTCGTAAGTGATGTAGTTAACATCCACCTAAATCAAGTTCTAATTGGGTCAGGTACATTAGATAACGGAATATACGTATTAAGTCAAGCTCAGATTTTCAATGTCCAGAATACACTTAAAAGAAAGTCTCCGGAAATAAATCAGGCTTTCTTATGGTATTGTAGACTAGGTCACATCAATGAGAGAAGGTTGACTAAGTTACATAGAGAAGGATAGTTGAATCCGTTCGGATATCAATTTTATGCTACTTGTGAATCTTGTCTCATAGGAAAGATGACAAAGACTCCGTTTTCTGGTCACAGAGTAAGAGCAAGCGAGCTCTTGGGACTCATACACAGTGACGTATGCGGTCCAATGTCTACACATGCACGAGGTGGTTATTCCTACTTCATTATATTTACGGATGATTTCTCTAGGTATGGATATATCTTCTTAATGAAGTATAAATCTGAGGCTTTTGAGAAATTCCAAGAATACAAGAATGAAGTGGAAAAACAAACCGGCAAAAGTATCAAGACACTGAGATCTGATCGAGGTGGTGAATACTTAAGTGCCGAGTTTCTAGGTTACTTAAAAGAGAATGGAATTCTCTCCCAGCTTACTCCTCCATACACACCATAACACAACGGTGTATCCAAAAGAAGGAATTGAACCCTATTGGATATAGTTCGTTCCATGATAAGTAAGGCTGAGTTACCACGATCATTCTGGGGATATGCACTAGAAACAGCTGCATACCTTTTGAACTGAGTTCTAACTAAGACTGTGCCTACTTCACCATATCAGATGTGGTGTGGGAAGAAACCCTATCTTAAGCACATTAAGATATGGGGATGTCCGGCTTTTGTAAAGAAGAAGTTTGCGGACAAGCTCGAGGCACGATCAGTACAGTGTAAGTTTGTGGGATATCCAAAGAACTCCAAGGGATATTATTTCTATTACGCAGAGGAACAAAAGATTTTTGTTTCTCATAATGCTCGCTTCTTGGAAACTGAGTTTTTAGAAAATCAGATAAGTGAGGGCGCAATAGAACTGGAAGAAATTCCAGAACCACAAACTATTACTGAAACCTTAGTAGAACAAGAAGGTTCAGGAGAACAGGACATCCCAACGCCACTCCGTAGGAGTAGTAGGCAATCTCATCCGCCCGAGAGATACTACGGTTTTCTCATAGACGGGGATAGAGAGGATTGCACTATTGACTATGATGAGCCTACTAGCTTACAGCAAGCCATTCAGAGCGGTGACTCGGTAAAATGGCTGGATGTAATGCGGACCGAAATGAAGTCCATGTACACTAACAAAGTATGGACTTTGGACGTTGCTCCAGATGGGGTAAAACCCATAGGATGCAAATGGATCTTCAAAAAGAAGATTGGTGTAGATAGACAGGTTGAAACCTATAAGGCTAGACTTGTTGCAAAGGGTTTCTGTCAAAGACCTGGTTTGGACTATGACGAAACCTTTTCTCCAGTGGCTATGCTTAAATCTATTCGGGTCCTTCTTGCTATTGCTGCCTTCCACGATTATGAAATCTGGCAGATGGACGTAAAGACGGCCTTTCTAAATGGTAATTTGGAAGAAAGCGTCTATATGGATCAGCCGGAGGGATTCATCCAGAGTGGGAGCAGCGGTAAAGTATGCAAGCTGCTTAAGTCCATTTATGGACTAAAGCAGGCATCGCGGAGTTGGAACATCTGTTTTGATGATACTGTCAAAGAATTTGACTTTATCAAAAATCCAGATGAACCATGCATATACAGTAAGATTGTAGGGAGAGCTGTAGTATTCCTCGTCTTGTACGTGGACGACATTCTCCTAATAGAAAATGATATTCCTATGTTACAGTCAGTCAAAAGATTCTTGTCATATAAATTCTCCATGAAAGACCTGGGTGATGCCACCTACATTCTGGGAATCCGGATCTATCGTGATAGATCAAAGAGGATGTTGGGACTTTCACAGTCCAGGTACATAGACACCATAGTGAAGAGATTCAGTATGGATGATTCTAAGCGCGGTAACCTACCAGCTTGTCACGGAATCACCCTCTCTAAAGAGATGTCTCCCAAGACTGATTTGGAAAGGGATCGCATGTCGATTATACCCTACGCTTCTGCGGTAGGCTCTATAATGTATGCGATGTTATGTACCAGACCAGATGTAGCATACGCATTGAGCGTTGTAAGCCGGTATCAGGCAAACCCAGGGGAGAAGCACTGGATAGCAGTAAAGAACATTCTCAAGTACCTAAGAAGGACTAAGGAGATGTTCTTGGTGTATGGCAGAAAAGACCTCCAGATGGAGGCCTTTGCCGACTCCGGCTTCCAGAGTAACAAAGATGACTCCAAGTCCATGTCGGGTTATGTCTTTACCCTCAATGGAGGGGCGGTCTGTTGGAAGAGTTCCAAGCAGGAGACCGTTGCTGACTCAACATTGGAAGCGGAGTACATAGCTGCTTGCGATGCCGCAAAAGAAGCTGTCTGGATGAAAAAGTTCCTCACAGAACTTCAGGTGGTTCCTTCCAGTGCTGGTCCAATACCTCTGTATTGTGATAACAACGGCGCTATAGTTTTAGCGGGAACCCAGGTCCCATCAGAAGTCCAGACACATCTTAAGACGGTATCACCTGATCAGGGAGATCGAGGTGAAGAGAGTTGAGACAGAGAATAACATTGCTGATCCATTCACAAAGGCCCTTCCTCAGACGCAGTTCGAGAGGCTATTCGAGATGATAAGTCTACGATATGCCAGCTCATGGCCCTAGTGCAAGTAGAAGATTGTTAGTGTATATGCCCTAGGGGCCATTATTGTATCATACTAGCATGTATATTACTTAATGGAAGCTTGGGATATTCACAGTTGTATATAACAGTCTTGCTAAATATACTAGTATGCTACTTGGTTTGAGTCTACTTTAATATGTGCATATGTTTCTTGTAACGTATCGCTTATACATATTAGTAGAGCCCATAGGATCTTTGCTTGATTACCAGCGTCGTGATGGCAGTCACAGTAGTGGAGGCTGGGTAGTCTGTAAGCAACATCCTATACAGGTCCCTGTTTGTTGGATTATCGAGATAGGGCATCGATATTCTGATTAGACCAAGTGTATACGCTTCTCATCTCAGTTGGGGAGATGGTCTGTCCCACAGCCATCAGTACGTAGTACTGGAGATAGTATACAGGTGCTCGTTAGGTTACGGGTACACCGGACAGGACTCGCCGAGGAACTGATTGGTTGGTATTATACCCATCGTCAGTTAACAGTTCCCAGATGACATGAGTACAGCATAGTCCGCAGACTTGACACTGCTACTTCGCCTCGAGTGTGTCCCACTGTTCTTAGATTGCTACCCTACCACGGCTCAAAGGAGTCGTGCAAACAGGTAGCAGTTGGGTGCAGTCCCGAGCACTTGGAGGCAGTAGTGGTTAGATAGAATTCGTCTCTCCCGGTATTGGGAGATGATATCGCACTGTGTCAGAGAGCCATTACGCAATGTCCCTGGCCTGGGCAAGCGAGATATACTGGTAGGTTCCAGTAGCTTCTCAGGGTGTAATGGGCTTCGCTCCGACACGACTTATACAGCTATTAGGGGACTGACGCTTGCCGCCCCCTAGGCTTGATATGCGATAGTCTTAGACGAACAGACCGGACTGTACGGAGATTGTCACATCAGGCTCAGTAGGGGTTCGGATGGTTTTCCTCATCGGCCTTCTTATCGACATCTACCTAGGGACCGTTACGTACAGCTAGTGCCGCTTGCGGTCTGTGGTTAAACCCATTGCCAGTGTAGTGTCGAGTCTTTAGAGTCCCATACAGAGAGTTTCCCTGCTCCAGGCGAAACGATATAGAGGTCGTATGGTTTTACGACAAGGGTTCGGACGCATACGTGTGTTTACGCACGTACGACTTTTCGGACAGTTTTTACTAGTCGGCTTTGGTTTAAGCCAGATTCTAGTATCGGGTTATTGGATTTATACAGTCTAAAGTTTTTCCGTGCTTTCACGGATTGGAGGGGCGTTCTCGTAATTTGTCGGGAAGGTTCTAGAAGAGTGGTGACTAAGGGGTTAAGGTGGCATGAGCATTAATTGCTTAATAACTCATTTATGTGATTCATGCTTTGTATTAAATGATTCATTAATGAGTTAGTGAGTCATATGATGAATCACACTAGATGAATGAATCTAACCATGAAGATAAATCATTTATATTATTTATTTGATTAATTGTTATGGTTGATACATTCATATGAGTTCATTATTCTTTTCATTATCATTCTCACCATCTCCCTCCTCAAGCTCACTCTCTCTTGAAACCCTAACCCTAACCTCTCATGTGTTGAAATCAAGGGTTAGATAGACTAAAACATCCATAACCTCACTCTATATCCTCTAGGTAGCTTAGATTAGCACTTTAAGCAACCTAGTTATCTCAAGTTTGAGATTAAGCTTGGCATAGGAGCTTTCGGGTGGATCGTCTTTGATTCGAGGAGGTCGTTGAGGTGCCGATGTTCCAAGGAGCCTACGAGGAGTGGAGGACCGCGATGAAGACCCGAAGGACAAGTAACGTGAGGTATAACTTCGTATCCGAGTAGTTAAACCTCTAGTACTTTGTTAGCAATGGTTTAGAAACGATTTATGCGCTCAAGTCCGTGTTACGAATCTTTGATAATTGTTATTCATATATTCCGCCTCCCCGCAAGTTCGTGGGGTGCGTGACAAGGACTTACATGATCAACTCAATTGCCTAAGCAAGTGATCTGCCAATCATGCACATCCCTCTCCTTTTTAGTCTGTAAGACATCTTTAGAGAGGGTGACTCCATCACCTGCTGGTACACCACCATGCCAGGAGTTGTCCATTCTAAATACCTTTAGAATGTTGTCTAAGTATCCAGATTAGGAAACTACCCAAATCCAGATCTAAAACCATAGATCTAGTAACCAGAATGTCTGATATAATATCCATATCCTATGTTGAGAAAACACTGTGTGACAACCACAGTATGACCGATCGTAGTATAGGAATTTTACTTCCTACTTTGTGTATGTCATCCAAATACCAGGGCATCACACCCTACTACCTTCTTAACAGATCCGTCCCCTATTCTGATGAAGTCAAAGCCCATGACTGTCACATCAAAAGATGATCTATCTCCGCTATATTTGCTTTAGTCTATAAATAGACACAAGCTTCTTATCCACTATGCTTCCGCTGCTCCCACTGACTACGACAACCCTCTGGCAGAATAATCTACACGTGCACTTTTAAAACTAGTTTAGAATGACGCTATACTTGTCCTCCTGCCGGGTCTCATAGTCTGGAACAACAGTAATGGAAAGTCTGGGTAAACAAGAACCTCCCTGTCAACGTCCTTGAGGCTACCGGAGTACCTCTCGGATGTCTGAGGTTACCCACCATATGTGCGGAGTGGCTAATGGAATGTCAAACCTGATTAAATTTTTAGGTCCTATTAAATTTTCCGTAATCGTTTGCGGTTCTGGAATCTCTTCCAGTTCTACTATACTCCGACTACTGTTTTCTGAAAAAAAATCCATTTTACTAAAACTGTGGTGAGTCAAGAACAATATCACCATTGATCTTCCAGATGGTAGAAAGTCAACCCTTGTCAAAGCCAAGGTCAACCCACAAACAGCCATTACAGAAACGTGCCTTGAGTTGTCCAGAGTCTGGTTTTAAGCATAAGCCGGACAACTCCATATACCTTAACATCGTTAAGATATGATCTATTCTATATACAATATAGAAACAGAGTCACTGATTTAATTGGAACCAGATTCAAATCATGCAGCTGTCTCCAGTGCATGTCAACTAAATGGAGAGAGGCCGATCAGCATTACTCAACTCAGGAGTGCATCCAATTATGAGTAACCTGAAAGAGAAGCAAGTTCTTTAAAACATTACTATTAACTGAATACCATACACAAGTATCTACATCTTCGATCACCTTGAAGAATCCCGATACTTGCTACACCTGGTTCTCTACTTTATTCTTATACCTATAACTTCTCAAACTTAGACCTTGTATTTCTACGAAATACCTGTCTAAAACTAGAGAAGTCACAAGTGAACAGAATATAGTACGAGGACCAACCCCTTTGTCCTAATGGACACTGGACAACATACAATACTTTGTATAAGTCCCTTGAGTTGAATAACTCAAACCCTGTGCGTCGTTGGTTGAAAACTGTACCCAGGCGATTTTCTCAAATATCACCAATTCAACGAATTCCGATATAATGAGGATGATCACCTAATTCCCAATAACTTACTCCGACTCATCATCTGTAAAACCATACGATGTGAGAATCATACTTGTTAAATACATACCCTGGAGCAAGGACTGATTGGGAAATCAGTTTTCTATTAACAATACACAGTGAAACTGAAACATGAATATGTTTCGAAGGGGTATCCGGCTATTCCTAGTAATGCCACTTCCATTATCCAAATTCATAACTGTAACCGTATATTTCCTTTGCCATCTCTCCAAATCCCTTTACTTCTCTTTAGTCATTACCTTCTGTATACTATCGTTAGGCTTAATAGTTTTCTTCCTTCCATACCGTTCGGCACCAGCCTATGGTTTGGAAGAGGACTATCCAATAAGCATAATAGGTGTACTCTCCTAATCCTAGAAGTACTCGCAACCTGAGAGAAGGTGATGACAAAAGACAACTGAATAAACCTTATTCTATTTCTTCTGAACCAGAATCCATCCCCGAATTGGAACAAGTTCCATCGAGTTCGTATATAACCATACGATGGATTATCCAAATAACCGTGGATCTTCGTAGTGATACGGGGTATTCTGGAGAAATACAAAGGTGAAATAGGAGTGGCGATGAAATACTTGGTTTGGTCGTGAATAGCAGTCGCGTTTTACTTTGCCCACTTTCTAATCCCTTTATTTGTCTTTACTTATTACCTTCTGTACACCTCCGTTAGGCTAATTGATTTTCTTCATTCCCTACCTTTCGGCACCTGCCTATGGTTTTGAAGAAGACTATCCAATAACGTAATAGGTGTACTGTCCCCTAATCCTAGGAGCCCTCATAACCTGAGAGAAGGTAAAAGGAAAAGGCAACTGAATACTCTTATTCAATCTCTCCAGAACCAGAATCCATCCTCGAATCTGGAACAAGTTCTTTCGAGTTCGTATATAACCATACGATGGATTTATCCAATACAAGTGGATGTTCGTAGTGATACGGGGTGTCCTGGAGAAATGCAAAGGGTAAAAGAAGGAGTGGCAATAATGTATGCAACTCAGACAATCTAAAACTCAGTGTTTTAAGAAAGTTCGGTTAACTTGGTTACTGAGTTATAGTCTAGGGTCGGGTCATGGTCGCAGCCAAAGGGGGAGAGAAAAGAAACACTCTTCGTGCATTCTAATCTAGATCAGAATGGTTATCACTTTATCTAATCAGGAAACCTCGCACTGTATCCTAAAATTCTCCTCCAAACCTTAAAGAAGAATTAGTCGGGAACACCCGAGGAGTAAACCAACTCATCAGTAGGAATCGGGATCCAACTATTATTGCATGATAACGTGACGGAATCCACTCACGTTATCACACTCCAGAAGGTATGCGCATGCCTGGCAAGTTTCAGTTTCTTTAGAAACTCCCGATGTGATTTTTACCCCTAGGACCCAAGTGACCTTGACGGAGTCAACAAATTAAAGAGTCCTAGTAAAGTTCAACCCGTTATAATCTGGATTGCATTAAACCCACCCGTACGTGCCCTTGACGGAATCAACAAGGCGGCACGACTATCCTAACCAATCGCATATCTATGCCGCAAACAAGCACCACTTAGCTACCGTACACTATGCCTTGACGGAGTCAACAAACGCAGCACGAGTACTAAGTACTTCTTGTAAGAAATGACGGAGGGCTATGGCTGGTTTTTGGCGAAAAACCTTAAGTGTAATGAACTTGATATCGTTGAAGGAACTGCATAGCCTTTTATAAAAATATAGTGGCGAAAACCTTTGCTAAAGAGGTCACTCCCGGTGAAGTGATCTCGGCTCTTTCCCCGTAGAATGAGGTGCAGGATATTCCAACTGAATACCATGATGCAAAGCAAAAGTAATCGGCTATAATGAAGTTATTACCCTAACGCACACCTCTGTCCAAGGGATCGCTCTCGGTGAAGGGATCTCGGCCCTTGCCTCGTCGAATGAGGTGCTGGATATTCTAAACTAAATACCACTGTGCAAAACAAATGAAAGCGTCCTTGCAATAACAGCTTTTTGAAAATTTGTTCCAACAACATCTGTAAAGGTGTCTTTTCCTTGCATTGATATAAATCAACGCAGTCCCATCAATTAATCACACCAGAAAAGAACGAAAAAATGTATGTATATGCCATCCGCATTCGCCATTGGGTTCCGTCATCACCCGTTAGGTTACGTAACTAATGACAGAGCGGGGACTGGACTAGTGCAGGTGTAAAACATATACAACATCTACTAGTATATATATATCAATATACAATAATCGCTCAAGGCATGATAATTGCAACATCACAGAAAAGTAATATGCATCACAGAACAATACAGATAATCTGGGATCTCCGGGTTTCATAGAGCCACAAATGAAACTCGATGTTCCCCTGGTCATGTGAATAGTCTGTGCAATGAAAACCTAGACCCCTACGAGTGCGGCAAGTTACCCACCAAAACTAGAAGCGAGGCAGCCCCCTTCAGCATCGTGAATGGACCACCCAGCACTTCACGGAATCCGGTAACTTGAGCACCCCTCCTTGGGTCAGCCTATACCCCCTACGAGTGCGGCGAATAGCCCGCCAATCCTAGAGTGAGGTCCCCTCCCTCTCAAAGCCATGAGATGCGGACCCGTTGCCCTTCAGAACCCGGCTATCCGTCCACTCCACTGCGGGGTAATCCTAGTACAGAAAAGAAAATATATATAACGGGTACATTGAGCTCAACCCGGTCGTGCCCCAAAAGAATAATATACAAACAGGCAGTGACGGCAGTCCACATGTCGGATGCTCGCCCCGCAATATCAAATGTACAAATATATCCAAACTGCACTACCATTGCACGCAAGCTATTCACCACGACAAATCCGCAAAATCACAGCACAACACAGAACATCAACGCGAATGTCACGTTCGCAAACCCATCTAAAAGGACTATAGAAATTAGACAAAATTTACTGATCGAATGACATTCACGATCGCAGATATAAAGTAAGCACTGTGAACTAACTTATTTAAAATTTTCGATTGACAAAATTTCCCGAAGTGGGCTCCAAATACAAATCCAGCACTCAAAATAATCTAGGCCAAAACTAAAAATTCCAGAAACACCAATTCCATATTAAAGACCTAAAGGAAAATTTTAGTGCACTGAAAAACCAACACTGCGCGGAAGTGCGGCCAAAATATGGGAACGGCCGCGGTTCCGCGGCGCTACAGAGGGATCATGCTACAAAATTTTTACAGTGGTCTTAGAAAAGCCTGCTTGATTTTCTGAAACACTCAAAATAATTTTTCGACGACAAAAAATTTCGACAGAAACTTTGAACTTGGAATTGCAGTTTTGGAAATTTCGTTCGATCGATATTTTAAACAAGTTAGAACAAGCTAGTTAACGGTTAATAGTTTGGCTCTGATACCATGTTGGGCTGCGGCAGCGCCCCGACCGTCTTTCCGAGGCCAAATGCGGAACAAAAACTTTTTACGAACTGGCACTAACCGCATCCGAATCCCGGATCGTTCCATTAATCGTAAACTAGAAAACTGTAAACGGGGTTTTAGAGATTATACCGATCGATCCATGTCCTTCGGTCTTTAACCTCTGCCCCTAGCATGTTGCGGATGCACCGACGAAGCTCTCTCTCCGATCTCGCTTGATCTACGATCTCCTCCTCGCCAAAAAATGCGCCACATCATCGAATCTTTATACGGCTCCCACCTTAGAACCGAGGCAACTCGGACATGAAGTATGCTAGTCGACGTGCCCAAGGTTGATGTAGAGGAAGTGTAGAATGCTTTGTCTTGAGGGTTAATCGAAGTTGCCTTTTGGAGTGAGAATGGAAATGAGCAAGAGAAATGAGCTAGGATTTTTGTTGCGATGAAAATGAATCACATCCTCACACACAAAAATAGGGCTTGCCTCAATTAGTGCTCGGCCATGAGCAGAAAATGCTAACTGGAAATTTAGATGGGAAGGGGTGAGAATAAGAGATAAGAGATGTGAGTATAAGCATAATATCTCCCACCAATATCCAAAGCAATCCCAAGACAATAAATGCAAAACAATAATGCACAAATTGAATCAATCTCAATCAAGACACATCAAGAAGTTGCTGGAAATTTCTGGAGAACCAACAACCATAAAAAAAAACCCTCCTTTTATAAAATGCTACTTTTGCAAATAAACCCCTCAATGCAAATTTCAGCCAACAAGGAAAGAATAGGAATTTGGCCAAATCAAGAATGCAAACTGGCAAGTTCGAAAAGCGATCCGGTTAAAAAATTACAGAATAACTCCGCAACTGTATATACATACCCGTATTTGTATTCCGATCGAATACAAATGCATCGAGACAAAATCTACACAGTATAATACTAGGATCTGGCTTAAACCAAAGCCCGCTAGTATTATCCGTCCAAAACGTGACATGTGCACAAGTGCACGTGTACGTTCGAACCCTGCCATAAAACCATACGGCCTCTACAATGTTTCGCCCGAACTGGGAAACTTTCTGTGCAGGACTCTAAAGACTCGTCAATACTCTGGCAGTGGGTTTAACCACAAGCTGTCAGCGGTACTAGCTGTACGTAACGGCTGCCCATGTACTGAGTGAAAGGGAGTCCGATGAGCGAACTCATCCTGGAACCCTACTGAGCCTATGTGTGACAATATCTGTACAGTCCGGTCCGTTCGTCTATGAGTATCACATATCGGGCCTAGGCAGCTGGTAAACGTCAGACCCCCAAAAGCGGTATAAGTCGTGTCGGAGTGTAGCCCAAAACACCTGAAATACTACTGGAATACCTACCAGTAAATCTCGCTTACCATGGCCATGGATTTTGTGTAATGGCACTCCTAGACACAGCACGATCTCACCCCCAACGTAGGGAGAGATGAATCCCCTGCCGATCCGCTCGCTGCCTCCATGTGGCTCGAGACTGTACCCAACTAGAACCTGTTTGCACGAATCTTTTGAGCCATGGTAGGATAATAATCAAAGCACAGTGGGAACTCACACGAGACAAATGATGATCTCAGGTCGATAGACTAACCTGTACACATGTCACCTTGGAATTGCTATCTGACGACGGGTTTCAAAAACCAACTAGCATATTCCCGGCGAGTCCTGTCCGGTGTACTCATAACCCAATAAGCACCTGTATACATCTTAGGTGAACCAACTGACACCAATGGATTGTGAGACCGGCCATCGCCCCTCTTCGGGGTCTCGACTGTATACACTAGTCTTCTCCGGAGTATCGATGTTCTCTCTCGAAACTCCCGCGACTAAGGACTACTTTTAAGGATGTGCTTATAGACTACCCAACTCTCACGTATATGATCGCCATCATACTGCTGGTAGTCAAGCAAGAATCCTATGGGCTTTATCAACGTGCAATAGTGATATATATCATATCACCTAAATCAGTACACGATGATAAAGATAAACCAGATAGCTTACTATCATCTCGAGTAAGACTGTCCTACCGGTATAGGTCCTCCCTCAATCATTGCAATCACATGCCTGCGATCCAATAATTGACTTTGAAGGCACTATATCCAACAAATATGACATCAGAATCCTCCACAGGAAAGTCTTTATTGAATTTAGGCTAAGAATGAATATCTGCATAGTATAGAGTGGACTTGAAGAAAATGACATAAGCAGACAAAAAACCACAATTTAACTCTGGACTATAATGTTAGGAATATGTATGCCCTAGAGGCCATTATTGTATGATATAATGGATGCTTGGACATATATATGTAGAACTTTCTTGCTCGACAAGATAGTATGCTATCTGGTTGCTCTTTATCTTAACTTATATTGTTATACTGTCTCCCTGTTATATGTTGATAAAACCCTTAGGATGTAGGCTTGACTACCAGGACTATGATGCAGATCATACTTGTAGGGCTTGTGCAGTCCACAAGCACATCTTTTAATAATTCCAAGTCGAGAGAGTATCGAGATAGGGCATCGATATTCTAGAGTAGACTAGTTGTATGTTTCTTGACCCTTGTTTCCCCCTAATAAGAGATCGGGGCTCTGTTCAAAATTTGAAAAGAGGCAGCGCCTCACGTGCCTTGCATGAGGGTGCCAAGAGTTAAAAACTCTGAGGCGGCGCTTCACGTGCCTTGCACGAGGGCGCCAGCGCCAAGAGTTAAAAACTCTGAGGCGGCGCCGGCGCCAGAACTAAAAGTTCTCTGCCATTGGTTCAAAGATCCAACGGGGATTACAAATCATCAAAATACAGAATTAAATTCTGTTGAGGAAATATTCCTCAAATCTTTCTAAACGAGAAAGATTACTCTCTGTAAAACAGAGCACCGTTGGATTAAAAATCCAATGGTGATTAAAAATCACCTATCTACAGAAAAAATTCTGTATGGGGAAATATTTTCCCAATCTTGTTAAAAACAAGAGAAATATCTTCTGTAAAACAGGAGTCCTTGGATCAAAGATCCAACGGTGGATAGAATCTCCATATCAATTAAGGATCTCTCAATGAGAGATTTCTTCAACTAAATCAACAGACTTGCCTCTACTATATAAAGGATCCAAGACATCAAGTCTTGCACAGAGGAACCCCCCATAAACTTCAAGTTCAAAAAAAAGGAGAGCAAGCAAAAAGAAAAGCTTTAAGAGGGAAGAAAGAAGAAGAACTTTCTTCGAGGTAAATAAAAGTAATAGAGATCAAAGCATCTCATCTGCATATCCAAGGGTTTAACCCTTATAAAAGAACTTAGTTCTTTCTCTGGATCTGAGATCCACGAGACAAGTCTCCCATAAATAAGAATTTAATTCTCATAGGGATGAACTTGTTCTTGGGGATCAAGGATCCAAAAAAGAACAGAGAATTGAACTCTTCAGAACAGAATATACGAAAAAAACGCAGCGCCGAGCGCCTCACGTGTCCCTCACGCGGGTGTGGCTCAATAAAGAGTGCTTAGCACTCAGTGGTTGGCGCTCAGCGCCAAGCGCCTTACGTGTCCCTTACATGGGCGCTGTTTTTAGTTTTATGTATGCCCTAGAGGCCATTACTGTACATGTGATGTACATTGTAGTGGATGCTAGGACATATATTGGGAGGGCTTTCTTGCTCGACATGATAGTATGCTATCTGGTTGCATTTTATCTTAACATGTACACTTATTGTCTCTCTATTACATTTTGATAAAGACCTTAGGATGAGTACTTGACTACCGGGATTATAATGCGGATCATACTAGTGGGGCAGAGGTAGTCGGCAAGTACATCCTTCAAAAGTTCCTAGTCGTGAGAGTATCGAGACATGGCATCGATACTCAAGAGTAGACTAGCGTATACGCTTCTTGACCCATATGATGGGCGATGGATGATCCCATATCCATTGGTGTTTGACATCAGAGAAAGTATACGGGTGCTCAGTGGAGACTGGGTACACTAAACGGACTCGCCGAGAACTCCTAGATGATATTATACCTATCGTCAGATAGCAGTTCTCTGGTGACACTAGTACATGTTAGTTTGTCGACCCAAGATCGTCACAGAGTCTTGTGTGATTCCTACCATACTTTGATTTCCACCATACCAAGGTCAAGAAATCGTGTAAAAAGGTGGTTTTTTAGTACAGTTCTGAGTCACTTGGAGGCAATGAGCGATAGGAGAGGATTCGTCACTCCCGGTAATGGGAGTTAATATTGCGTTATGCTCGATTGGCCATAACAGGAAATCCCTGTCCAGGGTTGCTGAGATTTACTGGTAAGTGTTATCAGTAGTTTCTCGAACAGTTATGGACTTTGTATCGGCATGACTTATCAGGCTATTGGGGCCTGACATTATACCACTCCCAGGCTGCGATATGCGACATATCTGACGAAGAGACCGGACTGTACGGTTGTGTTACTGATTGGATTCGCAGGAGTATGAGCAGGCTTGCTTGTTGATCTTCTAATCGTTTAATACCCGAGTGGCCATTACGTTTAGCAGACCGCTTGCAGCTTGTGGGTGTTTGATATGATCATCACCTACTGCCGGCGTATTAACGAGTCTTTAGAGTCCTACACAGAGGTTTCCTGGATCATGCGAAACGAACTAGGAGCACATATGTGATATGTGCGGGACCGAGATTAATGCGCGTATGTGATACCGCATTCTATTCTCACGATATGTGATATCGGTCGGTTATATGTGATATAGTCGGGTTATCGGATCAAGTGTTGATTCAATAGATTGTTATATTTGATATTAGTCAGTTGTATGTAATATAGCCGGATTATTAAATCAAGTGTTGATTTAATAATTTAATGTATAATTATACATTTAATATATTGAATTACATTGACTAATATTAGCTCACTTAAACATTTCTTTTTCTCACTTGTGTACACTTAGTATATATGTGATATATATTAATATACATTATTTTGTGTCATACTTGATGCCACATGCTTAATGGGTGTATGAGACTCACACCATGCTTGATATAATGAATGGTTTTATTTATTTAAAGTTAATCAAAATTAATGGTAATTAGTCATATGGTTCAAGCTTGTAGAAGCTTGTGGAACCATTGACCAAGTTCACTAATTTTGTTTTACTTGTAGATATTTGTTAACCTAACCATTATTAATTAGCCATGGTTTAATCTCTACATGAGTTAGTGAATAACACTAACTCACCCATGGTTGCTATTCTCACTTCGTGAGTTTCATTCTTATATCCACTTCATCTTCTTCTTCCTCATGGCAAAGCTTTCTAGCTTTTGAAATGGTGATGAAATATTGTGAGAAAAATTAATCTAAAGTGAGCCCATTTCCTACTTCATCATCCTCTATTATATTAGCCATTTAGTTTAGGGTGTTTGTTTCACTAATCTATAATTAGTGAAGATGTAGCATGAGCTTGAGTCTCCTCGACGTAGATCATCTTCGTCCTCGAAGACTTCGAGCAAGCTCATTCATTTTTTCATATGAATCCTTAATAGAGTTCGGCTGTTCACTACTTGGAGCGAAAGGACCACTACACGGAGCTTTAGAAGTGAAGGACCAGTCTACAAAGGTTGTATTCCTCATTCACTTAGATGTAAAGTTGTTTGCATTGCTTGTTCGTCTAAATTTCTAGTTAAGATTCTAGGGTTAGGGTTCTTTAGTACGGTAAAAATTTGAAAACGGCATGGACGATGCCTCCCGAAACCTTGATGCCGTGCTGGGGAACCCAACAGTGGTATCAGAGCCATGCTAGAGAATTAGACGATGTGTGTAGGATTACACCTCCGAAACACCTCCGAAACACCCGATATACAATCCTAGTTTCTGTTGAATTTTAAATGGCCTCTAAAATTTTTTTAAGCAACTGCAGAATGTTTTATGTGATATAACATGAACAAAGTAAAAATTTGACCCCTTCCCACCCGTTTTTGGCCTGCCACAAGGCTTAAAAAACCGAGCTCACCGGTTCATTTGGGGAATTTTGTTAGTTGTATGTATGCCCTAGAGGCCAGTATTGTACAGATGATGTATATTATAATGGATGCTTGGACATATATAGAGAGGACTTTCTTGCTCGATATGATAGTATGCTATCTGGTTGCTCTTTATCTTAACATGTATACTTGTCTCTTTATACTGTTTTATAGCTACATATTGATAAAGCCCTTAGGATGTGTACTTGACTACCTGGACTGTGATGCAGATCATACTAGTGGGGCCGTGGTAGTCCATAAGTACATCCTTCAATGTCCCTAGTCGTGGGTGTATCGAGACGGGGCATCGATATACCGGAGTAGACTAGCGTATACGCTTAGCGACCCATGAGATGGGCAATGGATGATCCCATATCCATTGGTGTTTGACATCAGAGATGGTATACGGGTGCTCAGTGGAGACTGGGTACACTGGACGTACTCGCCAAGAACTCCCAGATGGTATTATACCTCATGTCAGATGGCAGTTCTCTGGTGACACTTGTGCAGGTTAGTCTGTAGACCCGAGATCGTCATAGAGTCTTGTATGATTCCCACTGTGCTTTGATTTCCACCTTACCACGTCCATGAGGGCGTACAAAACGGTGGTTTTTGGGTATAGTCCCGAGTCACATGGAGGCAATGAGCGATAGGAGGGGTTTCGTCTCTCCCGGTATTGGGGGTTGATGTTGCGCTGTGCTCGATTGGCCGTAACAGGGAAGTCCCTGGCCAGGGCTAATTAGAGATTTACTGGTAAGTGTTACCAGTAGTTTCTCGACCCGTTATGAGCCTCACATCGGCACGACGTATCGGTTATTGGGGTCTGACATTTACCACCCCTAGACTTGATATGCGACATATCAGACGAGGAGACCGGACTGTACGGGAAGTGTTACCGACAGGCTTTTGCAGGAGTTGGAGCGGGCTTGCTTGCTGATCTTCTGATCGCTCAATACCCGGGTTGCCGTTACGTCCATCTAGTACCGCTGACGGCTTGTGGGTGCTTGATGTGATCATCACCTACTGCCGGCGTATTGACGAGTCTTTAGAGTCCTAAATAGAGGTTTTACTGGCTCATGCAAAACGAAATAGGAGCACGTATGTGATATGTGCGAGACCGAGAATAAAGCGTGTATGTGATACCGTATTCTATTCTCGTGACTTATTGTATCGGTCGGTTATATATGATATAGCCGAGTTATCGAATCAAGTGTTGATTCGATAAGTCGAAGCATTGGATGTTAGTCGGTTATATGAGATATGACCGGATTATTAAGTCAAATGTTGATTTAATAATTTATTGCATAATTATATATTTGATATACTAGTTGGCATTAACTAACACTTGTTCACTTTAGGGTTTTTCTCACATGTGAACACTTGAATATATATATATATATATATATGATATATGTATTAAAAGTGTTTTCTTTTGTATCATGGTTGATGATACACTAGACTTGGATCTATGAGACTTACACCATGCTATCTTTTATGTTGGATTTTAGTATTCAAAGTAATTACAAAATTAGTGGAGGATTAGCTAAATGCTTGAAGCTTGTGGAAGCTTGTGGAAGTATTTGACTAAATCCACTAAATTTGTTTTTACTATGGATATTTCTTAACCCAACCATAAACTTTAGCCTAGGTTTAAGTCTCTACAAGAGTTAGTATATGATACTCACTCACCATGGTTAAACTTCTCACTTGATCATTATCCTCATCTCTTTCATTTCTTCTTCTTCTTCATTGCTAAAAAGAAAAGGAAAACTAGGGTTTGATCAAAAGTGAGAAGAATGTGAGAAACAAAATTCTAAAGAAAACCCACTTCCTATTTCTCCATCCTCTACTAGACTAGCACTTTAGTTTAGGGTGTTTACTTCACTAATTCTCCAGTTAGTGAAGTAGGAGCTTGAGTCGGAATTCTCTCGACGTAGATCGTCTTCGGCCTCGGAGACTTCAAGCAAGGTCGCATCCTTCGCATCGTGAAGCCATGCAAGAGACCGGGAGAACCTTGATCACAGCGAAGGGACTTCATCAAGAAGCAAATGAAGTGAAGGACCGATCTACAAAGGTTGTATTTCGTATTCCCTTGAGAGTAAAGTTGTTTATTTGCTATATGATTCGCCTAAACTCCAGTATACGATCTTGCTTAGGGTTATTCGGCATATAAAATTTTAATTTTGGTATGGTCGATGCCTTGTAGAGCCTTGTTAGTATGCCTAGTAATCCTACAGTGGTATCAGAGCCTGGTTAGTGTATTAGGCGATGTGTTAACGAAGTTAAAACTCCGAATGAACCCGATAACGTCAAAATCAACCCCTCTCCGGACATTTTTTCAAATCTGTGATTTTTCTGAATTAAAAATACCTGAAAAATTTAGCAGGGAAATATAAGAATTGTGGTGAAAAACGACAGCCTATTCCATACATTCCACCGCGGAACCGCGGCAATACCCTACTTAAGCCACGGTTCCTCGGCTGTACAGAGGAGATAAGCCATCATTTTTACACTGTAATTTCTATTTCTGTAATTGATATTTTCTGGGTATTTTTAAAACTGACTCAAGTGTTGAGTATTTTGGGGTTTATTTTGTAATCGTCGATTCGATCGGGAATTTTAAATTCGTTATTCTGTTTTCCGGATAATTTAGTAAGTATTAAAATGTTCGAACGGATATCATTAACTCAATTTTCCCCAGCACGAAAAACGTTCAAGTGTTGAATTTTTCTCGGGTTTAAATCTTTCAAAAAAACGTGCAAAGAATGTGATGGACCCTCTAGAAGACAACAAACCTTAACTCGATTATGTGACAGTCTTGAACTGCCCTTTGAACCTTAGGGTTTGGGGCAGTACGACGTGCCACATGTGAGGCGTTGGCTTGACCCTTCTACGGCTGGACCGTTGCTACTGTAACGTATTCTGGGATTTTTGAACTCTGCTCAAGTGTTGAGCTATTATGGAAATCTTGGGTATTTGATTATCTGTTCAGAAAGTTTAATACTCTCTATTTATCTAGAATGTGATACAATATATGGAATTCATACAGTTAGGCATGAAATGCGAAATATGTGATATTTCGCATTTACGATGTCTAAAGAGATTGTGGATTCCAAATGTTGTAGTTTTACACTTTCTTTTCTGTGACTGTAAGTGTAATATGTGATATCGCCAGTTTCATTGCTATATGTCAATGACAATTGGGATGCGCATATTTACTTACGTTTATGACATGTGATGTTATGTATTGTTGGATATGTTATATTGGATCGTCGCGTTCTGAATAGCCGGGGGGTTTTATGTGAGATGAGAGTTTTTATTTTCATTCATGTAAATTAAATGTATGTAATATTCTTTTATTGGGGCACTTCCGGGATGAGGTCGATGTCACCATTTGTATATTATTTACTTTTCCGCACTAGGATAGACCTAAGGAGGAGAGCACAAGTAACCGGGTTCTAGAGTCCAGTGGGAGACCAACTCGAGGAGTCGAGTCCGGGTCTCCTAACTCTAGAATTGGTAGGGTTACTTGCCGCTCTCGTAGGGGTCTAGGGGTGTGGGTATGGCTATTCATCACGACCGTGGAATCCGTGTTTTATAGAGGCTCAAAATAAAACACGGACGTCCTAGTATATCCAATGTTTCATATGTTTCTTCTGCTGCGATATCTGTGATGTGATCATTTGATGTTCTCTGATAAATACTGTATATAGTATATATGATATATTATATAGACGTTACTTATGTTTTACATCCGCGCTAGCCTTGCCCCGCTCTGCCGTTAGTTACCTAACCTAACGGTGCACGAGGGGACATCAAAGCGAATGCGGATGGCATAAGTGTACGTCGTATTTATCTGTGATGTTTAGGTGACTTAAATGATGGGACTTCATTAATGTGATTAATGAAAGAAAAGAAACCTAAAAGATATTGTAGAATCAAATTTTCAAATAAAAGAGTAGCTACAGTTTTGCTTTGCATAACGGTATATATGATATACCCTGCACCTTATTCGATGGGGAAAGAGCCGAGATCCCTTCACCGGGAGTGACCTCTTTAGCAAAACTGGCAGATGCTACAATACTCGGTTTGACTTTTGACTTCTTTTGGAGTTTTGCTTTGCACGGCGATATATATGATATATCCTGCACCTTATTCGATGAGTAAAGAGCCGAGATCCCTTCACCGGGAGTGACCTCTTTAGCAAAACTAATGAAAGCCTCAAAATCACTCCATTTCAAAATTTCACTCGATTCTACAATGATATCAAGTTCATTACGCAATAGGTTTTCAGAAAAACCTGACGTAGCCCTTCGTCATTTCAGATAAATCCTGCTTAGTAATCGTGCTGCGTTTGTTGACCTTGTCAAGGCGCAGTGTGCGGTAGCTGACCAGCATTTATCTGCTTATGCATATGATGCAGATTGGATTAGGGTAGTCGTACGGCCTTGTTGACCTTGTCAAGGGTCGTACGGGTGGGTTTAATTCAATCAAGAAATGACGGGTTGAACTTGACTTACGGTCTATGGTTTGTTGACCTTGTCAAGGTCATAGATCGTTTGGGGAAAAATATTATCGGGAATTTCAAGTGTGTTGAGATTTGCAATGAGATTGCATACCTTCTATGAGATAGTTGGATCCCGATACCCACTGCGAGTAATTGTTACTCCTGGGAGAGTTTTACACAGGACAATTAGCCGATCAAGTAGATGTCTAGAAAGGTGTCAACGGGGTTACGCCTCTGGGAAAACGAGGTTTACTTTAATTAGGTCCGTGCCAAAGCACGGGGAACCTCCCTCAAAGTACCGACACTGGCCTGGCTGAAAGATTGGCGAAATTGTAGGGTGTAATTAATCCCGGCTAGTCTTTCCTTTTAGGGTTTGAAGGAAGATTTGATAAAAACAGTGGGAGCCATCCTGATTAGATAAAATAATAACCAATCTGATCTTTCAAGAGCATACGCTAAAGTGTTTTCTTCTCTCTCTCTCCAGGTAGCGACCATTTCATGCCTTAATCAAGATAATAATATGGATGTATTGACCGAACCCGCATGTTATACTGTGCTGGTGAACATTGGTTCCGTTCATTCTTATAAGAGTTATAGGACTGAACAGGATATAGGGGAATACCAGGACTCCTTTGCCACCCGAATGAAGAAAGTACATGATGATGCATTTTCTTCGGGTGTGTTCGTTACAGAGAACTGTTTCTCCATTTGCTCTACGTCCAGGGTATTAGATACCGGGTCAGAATCCCATATATGTAATCAGTTACATGGGCTTAGGAAAGGTAGAGAACTTGGAGAAGGTGATAAAGACATAAGAGTTGGAAATGGTGCAATTGTTGTAGCTAAAACCGTCGGGGAATATCACCTTATATTGCCAACTGATAATACACTGGTTCTGAACGAATGCTATTACATGCCGAACTTGATATGCAACATTATATCGGTTTCTTTACTAAGTAAAGAGGGATATAATTTTGTATTACAGGATAATGTTATGAACATTTTCCTTAACCAAATGTTGGTTGGATCAGGCACGTTGTGCAATGGCATTTATGTTCTAAATCAATCAACAGTTCTGAGCATAACAAACACACACAAGAGGAAGAGTTCAGAACTGAACGAATCCTTCTTGTGGCATTGTAGACTTGGTCACATCAATGCGACACAACTAGCTAAGTTGCATAAGGATGCATATTTGAATCCGTTTGAATTTTCATCTTATGACACTTGTCAGTCATGTCTCAAAGTCAAGATGACCAAAACTCCATTTACGGGACACGGAGAGAGAGTTACAGAACTCTTGGGACTGGTACATAGTGATGTATGCGGCCTCATGTCTACACATGCCAGGAATGGTTCTGCGTACTTCATTACATTCACTGACGATCTCTCTAGATTCGGATATGTGTTCCTGATGAAACACAAATCAGAAGCTTTTGAGAAATTTAGAGAATATAAACAAGAGGTCGAGAACCAAACCGGAAAAAGTATTAAAATCCTTCGATCTGATCGAGGAGGTGAATACCTGAGCAATGAATTCCTGGACTTCCTAAAAGAGAATGGGATTCTCTCTCAGCTGACTCCTCCATATACACCACAGCACAATGGTGTATCTGAACGGAGGAACCGCACCCTATGAGATATGGTACGCTTTATGATGAGCACAGCTGAGTTACCTATTTCCTTCTGGGGGTATGCGCTGGAGACAGCAGCATACCTATTGAATCAAGTTCCATCTAAATCTGTACCTACCACACCATATGAGATATGGAGTGGGAAGAGGCCATATCTTAAACGAGTTGAGATATGGGGTTGTCCGGCCTATGTCAAAAGACAAAATCCGGATAAACTCGAGGCACGGTCAGTTCTTTGCAAGTTTGTGGGATATCCAAAGAACTCATATCGGTATTTTTTTACCACACTGAGGAACAAAAGGTGTTTGTTGCTCAACATGCCACCGTTTTGGAAAAGGAATTTTTTGTAAAAGAAATTAGTGGCAAAGTGGTAGAGCTGGAAGCGATTCCAGATACACAAACTACAACTGAAGATTTAGTAGAACCGGAGGATTCGGTAGTTCCCGATGAACCCCAGCCACTCCGCCGATCTAGTAGGGTTCCTCGCCCACCTGAGAGATACTACGGTTTTCTCATGGATGGTGGGAGCGAGGATTGCATCATGGTTGATGATGACCCAACTAGTTTCGAGCAGGCCATCACGAGTGGGGACTCAGTGAAATGGCTGGATGCAATGCGATCCGAGATGGAATCCATGTACACCAACAAAGTATGGACTTTGGAAGATGCTCCTGAAGGGGTAAAACCCATTGGGAGCAAGTGGATCTTCAAGAAAAAACTTGGTGTAGATGGGAAAGTGGAGACTTTCAAAGCTAGACTTGTTGCAAAGGGTTTTCGTCAAAGACCAGGTGTGGACTATGACGAAACATTTTCTCCAGTGGCTATGCTTAAATCCATCCGGATCATGCTTGCCATTGCTGATATCATGACTACGAAATCTGGCAAATAGATGTTAAGACCGCCTTTCTAAACGGTGATTTAGAAGAGTGCGTGTACATGACTCAGCCAGAGGGCTTCATAGATAGTGGGAGCAGCGGGAAGGTATGCAAGCTGCTTAAATCTATTTATGGATTAAAGCAAGCATCACGGAGTTGGAACATCTGCTTTGACGTCGTTACCAAAGAGTTTGATTTCGTCAAAAATGTAGATGAACCTTGTATCTACAAGAAGGAGGCAGAGAGTAAGGTTGTCTTCCTCGTAATGTACGTGGACGACATACTCTTGATAGGAAATGGCATTCCTATCCTGCAATCGGTCAAGCTCTTCTTATCATAAAGATTCTCAATGAAAGATCTTGGTGATGCCTCCTGCATATTGGGAATTAGGATCTATAGAGATAGATCTAAAAGGATATTGGGATTGTCCCAATTCAGGTACATTGACACCATACTAAAGAGGTTTAGTATGGAAGAGTCCAAACGTGGGTTTTTACCCACGATCTCGGGGCTCACTCTCTCCAAAGAGATGTTTCCCAAGACTGATTTGGAGAGAGATCGCATGCAAGGGATACCCTATGCTTCAGCTGTATGCTCTATCATGTACGCGATGCTATGTACCAGACCCGATGTAGCATACTTACTAAGTGCAGTGAGTAGGTAGCAAGCTGATCCTGGAGAGAGTCACTGGACAGCTGTGAAGAGCATTCTCAAGTACTTACGAAGGACTAAGGAGATGCTCTTGGTGTATGGTAATGGAGAACTCCAAGTGGAGTCCTTTACCGATTCGAGCTTCCAGAGTGATAAGGACGACTCTATGTCTCAATCGGGATTTGTCTTTACCCTTTACGGAGGGGCGGTTAGCTGGAAGAGTGCCAAGCAGGAAACCGTGGCAGACTCGACGATGGAGGCTGAATACATCGCTGCCAACGATGCTGCCAAAGAAGCTGAATGGATCAAGAAGTTAATTACTGAACTTGGAGTGGTTCCATCCATTGAGCATCCAATACCTTTGTATTATGATAACAATGGAGCGGTAGCTTTGGCCAAGGAACCCAGGTCCTATCAGCGATCCAAACATATTCTGAGGCGGTAACACCTGATCCGGGAGATAGTTAATCGCCGGGAGATCGAGGTCAGGAGGGTTGACACGAAGAACAACACAGCGGATCCACTCACGAAGGCCATTCCCCAGATACAGTTTGAGAGACTCTTCGGGATGCTCGGTATGCGATACTACAGCAGCTGGCCCTAGTTCAAGTGGGAGATTGTTAGTTGTATGTATGCCCTAGAGGCCAGTATTGTACAGATGATGTATATTATATTGGATACTTGGACATATATAGAGAGGACTTTCTTGCTCGATATGATAGTATGCTATCTGGTTGCTCTTTATCTTAACATGTATACTTGTCTCTTTATACTGTCTTATAGCTACATGTTGATAAAGCCCTTAGGATGTGTACTTGACTACCTGGACTGTGATGCAGATCATACTAGTGGGGCCGTGGTAGTCCATAAGTACATCCTTCAATGTCCCTAGTCGTGGGTGTATCGAGACGAGGCATCGATATACCAGAGTAGACTAGCGTATACGCTTCTCGACCCATGAGATGGGCGATGGATGATCCCATATCCATTGGTGTTTGACATCAGAGATGGTATACGGGTGCTCAGTGGAGACTGGGTACACTGGACGGACTCGCCGAGAACTCCCAGATGGTATTATACCTCACGTCAGATGGCAGTTCTCTGGTGACACTTGTGCAGGTTAGTCTGTAGACCAGAGATCGTCATAGAGTCTTGTATGATTCCCACTGTGCTTTGATTTCCACCTTACCACGTCCATGAGGGCGTGCAAAACGATGGTTTTTGGGTACAGTCCCGAGTCACATGGAGGCAATGAGCGATAGGAGGGGTTTCGTCTCTCCCGGTATTGGGGGTTGATGTTGCGCTATGCTCGATTGGCCGTAACAGGGAAGTCCCTGGCCAGGGCTGATTAGAGATTTACTGGTAAGTGTTACCAGTAGTTTCTCGACCCGTTATGAGTCTCACATCGGCACGACTTATCGGTTATTGGGGTCTGACGTTTACCACCCCTAGACTTGATATGCGACATATCAGACGAGGAGACCGGACTGTACGGGAAGTGTTACCGGCAGGCTTTTACAGGAGTTGGAGCGGGCTTGCTTGCTGATCTTCTGATCGCTCAATACCCGGGTAGCCGTTACGTCCAGCTAGTACCGCTGACGGCTTGTGGGTGCTTGATGTGATCATCACCTACTGCCGGTGTATTGACGAGTCTTTAGAGTCCTACACAGAGGTTTTACTGGCTCATGCAAAACGAAATAGGAGCACGTATGTGATATGTACGAGACCGAGAATAATGCGTGTATGTGATACCGTATTCTATTCTCGCGACTTATTGTATCGGTCGGTTATATATAATATAGCCGGGTTATCGAATCAAGTGTTGATTCGATAAGTTGATGCATTGGATGTTAGTCGGTTATATGAGATATGACCGGATTATTAAGTAAAATGTTGATTTAATAATTTATTGCATAATTGTATATTTGATATACTAGTTTGCCTTAACTAACACTTGTTCACTTTAGGGTTTTTCTCACATGTGAACACTTGAATATATATATATGATATATGTATTAAAAGTGTTTTCTTTTGTATCATGGTTGATGATACACTAGACTTGGGTCTATGAGACTTACACCATGCTATCTTTTTTGTTGGATTTTAATATTCAAAGTAATTACAAAATTAGTGGAGGATTAGCTAAATGCTTGAAGCTTGTGGAAGCATTTGACTAAATCCACTAAATTTGTTTTTACTATGGATATTTCTTAACCCAACCATAAACTTTAGCCTAGGGTTAAGTCTCTAAAAAAGTTAGTATATGATACTCACTCACCATGGTTAAACTTCTCACTTGATCATTATCCTCATCTCTTTCATTTCTTCTTCTTCTTTATTGCTAAAAAGAAAAGGAAACTAGGGTTTGATCAAAAGTGAGAAAGATTGTAAGAAACAAAATTCTAAAGAGAACCCACTTCCTATTTCTCCATCGTCTACTAGACTAGCACTTTAGTTTAGGGTGTTTACTTCACTAATTCTCCAGTTAGTGAAGTAGGAGCTTGAGTCGGAATTCCCTCGACGTAGATCATCTTCGGCCTCGGAGACTTCAAGCAAGGTCGCATCCTTCGCATCGTGAAGCCATGCAAGAGCCCCGGAGAACCTTGATCGCAGCGAAGGGACTTCATCAAGGAGCAAATGAAGTGAAGGACCGATCTACAAAGGTTGTATTTCGTATTCCCTTTAGAGTAAAGTTGTTTACTTGCTATATGATTCGCCTAAACTCTAGTATACGATCTTGCTTAGGGTTATTCGGCATATAAAATTTTAATTTTGGCATGGTCGATGCCTTGTAGAGCTTTGTTAGTGTGCTTAGTAACCCTACAAATTTGGTCTTCAAATTTTTTCTATGTTCTAGTCTCTGGGTTTTGGTATTTCAGGTGTTGCTTATTTTTGCTAAAATTTCATGTGATGTTAACTTTCTGCAAAGGCAATTTCGAGTGTTTCGTAATCGTAATTCTAACATCCGTTCAGGTTATTTAGACGACGTTAAAAAGTTTGAACGGATATAAATATCCTATATTTTACCTCGCTGGAAATTTTCCAAGAGTTGGATTTTTTCCTAATTTAAAACCTTTAGAAAATCATGCAAGCGATTCTGTGGACCCTCTAGAAGAACGATACCCAATCTCGACTTTTTGGATCGCGGAACCGCGGTCATACCCTAGGGTTTGCGAAAGTTCCATGGCGACATGAGTGAGGCATGGGTCAGCCTTTCTACGGATGGTTCATAGGTGCTGTGGCATGTTCTGCGTACTTTTTAAACTCCGCTCAAGTGTTGAGCTCTTTGGGAAATTTTGGGTGTTTGTTTATTCGATCGAAAAGTTTAACATCGTCTAGCTATCTGTGATTGTGATACAATATTTGGAATTCACAAAATTAGTAATGTGATAACTAATTTGAATTTTATGAATCTAGCAAGTTAGTCTCATTTGATCGGTTGCCACAGAATTTTGATGTGGATCAAAAGTCCTTCACAATTACGTAGTGTATGCGGATACTCGCCGGGTATCCTTACTAGATAGCCATGCCCCATAGCCCCATCCAAGTGACTGTAGGAGAACCCCGTTGCCAAAAGCATCCGTTCAGGTGCTCGCGGCCGCGGTGTTCCGTCTAAGTGCACTTCGTCGACGGCATCAGGGGTGCGGCCGTCTACTAAAGTTTCCGACGAGCATTCGATCAGGTTATCGAGAATCTTGTTGAATTACCCGATAGGTTATTGGAAAGTGTTTTCAATATCGAGACTAAAATTTGGGGTTTATAATTGTTAGGCATGTGATGTATAAGGAATTCATTTAGTTGGGCATAAAATACAAAGTATGTGATACATTGGGTTTATGATGTCTAAGATGGTTGCGGATTCCAATTGTTGTAGTCTTTCACTTTCTTTTCTGCGACAGTAAGTGTAATATGTGGTGTATCGCCGGTTTCGTTACTATAAGTCAACGACAATTGGGATACGCATATTTACTTACGTTGATGACATGTGATGTTATGTGTTGCTGTGATATGTTATATTGGATCGTCGTGTTTTAAATAGCCGGGGTTTTTATGTGAGATGAAAGTTTTTCATTTTCATTCATATAAAAGCTTGTATGCAGTATTCTTTTATTGGGGTACTTCCGGGTTGAGGATGATGTCACCATTGATGTATATTATTTACTTTTCCGCATTAGGATAGACCCAAGGACGAGAGCACAAGTAAACGGGTTCTAAGGTCCAGTAAGAGACCATCTCGAGGAGTCGAGACCGGGTCTCCTAACTCTAGAATTGGTAGGGTTTCTTGCCGCTCTCGTAGGGGTATAGGGATGTGGGTTTGGCTATTCATCACGACCGTGGAATCCGCGTTTTTTACTGGCATAATTTAAAACACGGAATTCCTAGTATATCCAATATTTCATATGTGATTCTTCTGCTGATATTCTGTGATGTGATCACTTGATATGTTGAGACGAATGCTTATATTATATATATGATGATATATAGTAAATATTGATGCTTTCGTTTCTTCTGTGATGCTTAGGAAGCATAATTGATGGGACTTCATTAATGAGATTAATGAAATAAAAGAAACCAAAAGATATTGTAGAAACTTGTTTTAAAAACTGGTAGCTCTAGTTCTTGCTTTGCATAGCGGCATTCCTTGTAGAATATCCAGCACCTTATTCGATAAGGAAAGAGCCAAGATCTCTTCACCGGGAGTGACCTCTTTAGCAAAACTGGCAGATGCTATAACCCACTCGGTTTTTTCTTTTGATTGCTTTTTTAGTTCATGCTTTGCGTAATGGTATTTTTGAAATATCCTGCACCTCATTCGATGAGGAAAAAGCTGAGATCCCTTCACCGGGAATGACCTCTTTAGCTAAACTAGTAAAAGCCTCAAAAACACTCCTTTTAAAATTCACTCGATTCTACAACGAGACCAAGTTCATTACGCAAAAGGTTTTCTTAAAAACCTATCGTAGCCCTCCGTCATTTCAGATAAGTGCTACTTAGTATCTGTGCTACGTTTGTTGGTCTTCGTCAAGGCGTAGTGTGCGGTAGCTAACTAGCGCTTATCTGCTAAAGCATGTGATGCGATTGGATTAGGGTAGTCGTGCGACTTTGTTGGCCTTCGTCAAGGGTCGTGCTGGTGGATTTAATTCAATCATGAAATGTACGGGTTGAACTTGACTAGCCTATGGTTTGTTGACCTTCGTCAAGTTCATAGGAGGCTAGGGGTAAAATATTATCGGGAATTACAAGTGTTGAAATTTGCAATAAGATTGCATACCTTCTATGAGATAGTTGGATCCCGATACCCACTGCGAGTAAGAGTTACTCCTAGGAGAGTTTTACACATTACAATTAGCCGATCAAGTAGGTATCTAGAAAGGTGTTAACGGGGTTATGCCCCTAGGAAAACGAGGTTTATTTTAATTAGGTCCATGCGAAAGTATGGGAAACCTCCCTCAAAGTACCGACACTGGCCTGGCAGAAAGATTGGCGAACTTGTAGGGTGTAATTAATCCCGACTAGTCTTACCTTTTAGGGTTTGAATGAAGATTTGATAAAAACAGTGGGAGCCATCCTGATTAGATAAAATAATTAACCAATCTGATCTTAAAAGAGTGCACGCAATGTGTTTTCTTCTCTCTCTCTCTCCAGGTAGCGACCATGTCATGCCTTAATCAAGATAATAATATGGATGCATTGACCGAACCTGATTATTATACTTAGCTAGGGAACGTTGGTTCCGCTCTATCTTATAACTGTTATAAATCCGAGCAGGAAATAGGGAAATATCCGGATTTCCACACGACCCAAATGAGGAATGAGCATGTTGATGCATATTCTTCGGGTGTGTTTGTAACCGAGAACTATTTCTCAGTATCCTCTACGTCCCAGGTATGAGATACCGCATCAGGATCCCATATATGTAATCTGTTACATGGGCTACAGATAGGTAGAGAACTGGGATTGGATGATATATCTCTAAGTGTTAGAGAATGGTGCAATTGTTGCAGCCAAATGAATTGGCAAATATCACCTTATATTACCAAATGGTAAATACATTGATTCTGAACAAATGTTATTAAATACCGAACCTGATATACAACATTACATCAAATTCTTTATTGAGTTAAAGAAAGATATAATTCTGTATTGGAGGATAATGTTGTGAACATTTTCCTGAATGAAGAGTTGATTGGGTTAGGCACGTTATGTAATAGCATATACGTTCTAAATCAAACTACAGTTCAAAGTATATAGAACACACACAAGAAGAATAGTTCAGAAATGAACGAATCCTTCTTATGGTATTATAAACTAGGTTATATCGATGCGACAAGACCAGCTAAGTTTCATAAGGATGAATATGAGAATCTGTTCGAATTTTCATCTTATGATACTTGCCAGTCTTGTTTCAAAGGTAAAATGACTAATACTCCGTTTGTTGGAAACAGAGAAAGAGTTACTGAACTCTTGGGACGCATACATGATGATGTATATGGTCCTATATCTACAAATGCCAAGGTTGGTTCTTAGTACTTCATTACATTCATCGACTATCTCTTAAGATTTGGACATGTGTTCCTGTTGAAACACGAGTCTGAAACTTTTGAGAAATTCAAGAAATATAAGCTTGAAGTTAAGAACTAGACGGGTAGAAGTATTAAAGTCTCTCGATGTGATCTAGGAGGTGAATACTTGGGCATGGTGTTCCTGGATTTTCTAAATGCAGAACGTGATTCTCTCTCATCTTACTCCTTCGTATACACACAGAACAACGGTGTATCGGGGCGGAGGTATCGCACCCTATGAGATATGGCGCGCTTTATGATGAGTACTGCTGAGTTACCTATTTCCTTTTGGTGTTATGCACTTGAGAAGCTGCATACCTATTGAATAGGGTTCCATCCAAATCAATGCCTACTACTCCATATGAGATATGGAATAGGAAGAGACCGTGTATTAAACGAGTTAAGATATGGGGTTGTCCGATCTATGTTGAAAAGAAAAATCCGGAAAAGATCAAGGCAAGGTCGGTACTGTAAAAGTTTGTTTGGATAACCCAAACATTTGCGAGGCTATATCTTCTACCATTCCGAGGAGCAAAAGGTGTTTTGTTTCTGAGCATGCCACCTTATTAGAAAAGGAATTTCTTATGAAAAAATTAGTGGTAGAACTGGAAGGAGTTCCAGCTAAACAAACTAAGAGCTTATGATTTGGTGAAACCAAAGGATTCAATAGGGTCCAACGAACTTCATGTAGGGTTACTAGGCACTGTCACAAGGGTCTATAAGGCATCAACCATGCCCGATTTAAAATTTAGACGTGCCGAACAACCTAAAGCGAGGATCTTTGCTAGATAATTTGGGTTAAACATGCAGGTAAACAACTTTACTTCTAAGAGTTAGGGATTACAACCTTTGTAGTCCGTTCCTTCACTTCTAAAGCTCCGTGTTGAGGTCCCTTCGCTGCGATCATCGAGTACCCGGACTCAAGAGAGGCACCATGAAGAGAAAAATGCAAACTTGCTTCCGATCTTCAATAACTAAGATGATCTACCTTGATGAAACTCAAATCCAAGCTCTTGCTTTACTAATCAAGTATTAGCAAAGCAAACACCCTAATCTAAGCGGCTAGAATAGATGAGTATGATGAAGTAGGAATTTAGTACTCTTTTGTTTTCAATTTCTCACTCATTTTCATCACTTTGCAAAAAGCTAGAAAACTTTATCAAGAAGAAGAAGAAGAAGAAGAATCTATTTTGTGCTGAATAATGAAACTTATGTGAGGTTTGAAATGCAACCATGGGTTAAGAAAGAAAACTTAACCCTTGTAGAGATTTAACTAGGATAAAGGGTTGGGTTGGGTTAAAGAAATATCTATGCAAAATATCACAAAATATCAAGGTCAAAGTCAAAGCTTCAAGAAGCTTCTTGAAAGCTTCATGAAAGCTTAACCCTAATCCAAACCCTAACGATATTTAAACTCCACAAAACATGTTGCATTTATAAGCCTAACTTGTTACAATATTATATATCACATATACAATATTTATTGTAACAAAATAAAATAATACAATTAACATATATCACATATATATCAATGTATTACCCGAGTGAGAAAAAAGAATCTTTAAGTGAACTTATATTAGTTAATGTAATTTAATATATCACATATATAATTATATATTAAATTATCGAACCAACACTAGATCCGATAATCCGGCTATTTCATAAATAACCGACCAACAAAATCTGTATCAGTTCATCGAATCAACACTTGATCCGATGACCCGGCTATATCACATATACCCGGCCGATATCACATATCGCGAGAATCTAATGTAGGGTTCCTAGGCACTCTCAAGAGGTCTCACAAGGCATCAACCATGCGAATTTCAAATTTTACGATGCCGAGAAACCCTAGACTACGGATCGTTAACTAGATGTCTAGGCGAAAAAGAACTAGTAAACTATTTTACTAAGAGAACGGATATACAACCTTTGTAGATCCGGTCCTCCACCTCCATAGCTCCGCAATGAAGTCCTCTCCGCTGTACAAAACGAAATCCGGGCTCTAGCGTCGGCTTCATCGGAGAAATAGGCGGGCAAGGTCGTCGGCTTCGTGCCGAAGATGATCTACGTCAAAGCATCACAAGATCAAGCTCCCACTTCAACAAGTCATGAAACTTGTGAAGAAAACACACTCTACTACTTGGCAAGAGGTAGAGGATGAAGAAATAGGAAGTGGGTTCACTTTAGAATTGGATTTCTCACTCTTTTCATCAAGTTGCCATTGATGAGGCAAGCTTTTTCTTCAAGAAGAAGATGAAGAAGAAGAAGATAATATTATGATAAGTATATCTAAAATGAATAATAAAATCAATACTTATCATATGCTAACCTTAGTTAGGTGTAGAGAATAGACTAGGGTTAAGTGGAATGGTTAGGGTTAAGCATGAGACAAAATGGTCACTAAGTCAAAGCTTCATGAAGCTTCATAATACAAACAAAGTTAGCAACCATTTTTCTCTTTATGCTTTTCATTTTCCATAAAGAATAAATCAATAAATAAATGAATATGAAAATGAAAGGAAAACCCTAACCATTACACAACCATGGTTTAATCTTTACACATGCTCAAGTTAGCATGTATCATCAAACAAGATACAAACTTGTGTACAAAAGTATATCTCATATACAATGTGCACAATCCAAGTGAGAAAATCCATTTAAAGTGAACCAATAATAGTTAATGCAAAGTAATATATCAAATATATAATTATGCATTAAATCATTAAATCAACACTTGATTTAATGATCCGGTCATATCGCATATAACCGACTAATATTAACAGTAACAACTTATCGAATCAACACTTGATCCGATAACCCGGCTATATCGCATATAACCGATCAATGTCACAAATCGCGAGAATCGAATACAGTATCACATACTGGTATCATTCTCGGTCCCGCACATATCTCATATGCGCTCCTATTTCGTTTCGCTTGAGCCAGGAAATCTCTGTGTAGGACTCTAAAGACTCGTCAATACGCCGGCAGCAGATGATGATCATATCAATCACCCACAAGCCGCAAGCGGTCTGCTAAACGTAACGGCCACCCGGGTATTGAGCGATGAGAAGATCGACGAGCAAGCCCGCTCACACTCCTGTGAATCCAACCAGTAACACTTACCGTACAGTCCGGTCTGATCGTCTGATATGTCGCATATCTCTCCTAGGGGTGTTAAACGTCAGACCCCAATAGCTCGATAAGTCGTGTCGATATGTGGTCTATAACAATTCGAGAAACTACAGGTAACACTTACCAGTAAATCTAAGCAACCCTGGCCAGGGATTTCCGGTTATAGCCAATCGAACACAGCGCAACATCAACTCCCAATACCGGGAGAGACGAATCCCCTCCTATCGCTCATTGCCTCCATGTGATTCGGGACTGTACCCAAAAACCACCATTTTGCGCACCCTCTTGGACGTGGTAAGATGGAAATCAAAGCACAGTGGGAACCACACAAGACTCTATGATGATCTCGGGTCAACAGACTACTCTGTACCAGTGTCACCAGAGAACTGCCATCTGACGTAAGGTATAATACCATCTGGGAGTTCTCGGCGAGTCCGTCCAGTGTACCCAGTCTCCACTAAGCACCCGTATATCATCTCTGATGTCAAACACCAATGGATATGGGATCATCCATCGCCTATCTGTATGGGTCGAGAAGGTATACGCTAGTCTACTCTGGTATATCGATGCCCCTTCTCGATACACCCACGACTAGGGACCTTGAAGGATGTACTTATGGACTACCATGTCCCCACTAGTATGATCCGCATCATAGTCCAGGTAATCAAGCACACATCCTAAGGGCTTTACCAACATGTAACAGAGAGACAATCAGTGTACACGTTAAGGTAAAGATCAACCAGATAGCATACTATCATGTCAAGCAAGAAAGTCCTCCCTATATATGTCCCAGCATCAACTACAATATACATCCTATGTATAGTAATGGCCTCTAGGGCATACATATAACTAACAATCTCCCACTTGCACTAGGGCCATCTGATAGCAGTGGTTGTAGTATCTCATACTCAACCATCCCATAAAAGTCTCTCTCTGGGAATAGGCCTTCGTGAGTGGATCCGCCGTGTTGTCCTCTAAGTCTACTCTCCTAACCTCGATCCCCTGGAGATCAACCATCTCCACGATCAGGTGACACTGCCTTAGAATATGTCTGGATCACCGATGGGACCTTCGTTCCTTGGCATAAGCCACAACTCCATTGTCTCACAATGGTTGGAACGTAGTTCATCTCATGAACCAATATACACCCAAACATCCTCCTTGGTAGCATCTTAAGTAGCGATGTATCCAGCCTTAATCGTCTAGTATGCCACGGTATCTAGCTTGGAACTCTTCCAACATACCGTTCCTTTACTGAGGGTAAAGACAATGCCTGCGACTGACATTCAGTCGTCTTTATCACCCTGGAACCCTTCCAGTGATTCTCCCCAGGATCGATTGATACCATCTCACTACAACTAGTGAGAATCCTAGCATCCAATTAGATCTATCTCATAGATCCAAAACCCAGGATTTAGGAGGTATCACTTTTATCCTATATGGAGAATCATTGTGATAAGCGGAGATTGACCGAGCGTAGCATAGGAAACTCCTTCCCCATCAAGAGTATGTTATCCACATACTCTACGAGGATCATCACTATACTCTCTACTATCTTTTTGTATATACAAGGTTCATCTACCATTTTGATGATGTCAAACTCTTTGACTAACTCATCAAAACAGATGTTCCAACTCCGCGATGCCTGCTTTATCCTATAAAGCATCTTGTACACGTTTCCGCTGCTCCCACTGTCTACGAAGTCCTCTGGCTGTGTACTTATAGACGCTCTCTTCTAAAACATCATTTAGAAAAGCAGTCATGACACCCAACCACCAGATATCGTAGTCATGGTATGTAGCCGTGGCAAGTAGGATCTGGATGGACGTAAGCATAGGCACTGGAAAAAGGTTTCATCATTATCCACGCCTGGTCGATGACGAAAAGCTTTAACAAGTCTAGCTTTGAAAGTCTCAACTTTTCCATCTACACCAAGTAATCTTCTCATGATTTACTTGCTCCTGACGGGGATTTAACCCTTCAGATATAGCAACCAAAGTCCATACTTTGTTGGTGTACATGGATTCCATCTCAGATCACTAAGCATCCAGCCATTCTTACAGAGTCCTACTCCTGATGGCCAACTCGAAACAAGTTGGGTCATCATCTCATGATGCAATCCTCGCTCCCACTGGCATAGAGAAACTGAAGTATCTCTCAGGTGGGTGAGAAATCCTACTAGATCGGCGGAGAGGCTGAGGTTCGTTGGTAACAATTGAATCCTTTGGTTCTTTCAAATCATCAGCTGCAATTTGTATGGCTGGAACATTTCCAGTTCTACATAACAGACCTTGCCTCGAGCTTGTCCGGATTTTGCTTTTAGACATAGGCCGGACAACCCCAAATCTTAACTAGCTTAAGACATGGGCTCTTCCCATACCATATCTCATATGGAGTGGTAGGCAACTGATTTGATTTGAACCCTTTTCAATAGGTATGCAGCTTCTCAGGTGCATAATTCCCAAAAGGAAATGGGTAACTCAGTAGTACTCATCATAGAGCACACCTTATCACATAGGTTGCTATTGCTCCGCCCCGATATACCATCGTGCTATGGTGTATTCGGAGGAGTAATGCTGAGAGAGAATCTCATTCTCCTTTAGAAAAGTCCAGGAATTCCATGCTCAAGTATTCTCCTCCTTGATCACATCAAAGGACATAATACTTATACCCGTATTTTGGTTCTCTGCTTCTAATCTTATATTCTGTGAATATCTCAAAAGGTTCGGACTTGTGTTTCAACAGGAACATAGGTCTGAATCTCGAGAGATCATCAGAGAATGTAACGAGGTACAAAGAACCAGTCCTGGCATATGTAGACAGGGGACCTTACATACATCAACATGTATCATCCCAAGAGTTTACTAACTCTTTCTCTGCTTCCAGTAAACAGAGCTATGGTCATCGTATCTTTGTGACATGACTGGCAAGTTTCATAAGATGTAAATTCAAACAGATTTAAATATGCATCTAAATGTAACTTAAGCTAGTCAGGTCGCATTGATATGACCTAGTCTACAATGCCTCAAGAAGGATTCGTTCATTTCTGAACTCTTTCTCTTGTGTGTGTTCTGTATACTAAGAACTGTAGTCTGATTTAGAACATCAATGCTTTTAGATAACGTGCCTGAACCGATCAACTTTTGATATAGGAAATGTTCAAAACATTATCTGACAATACAAAATTTTATCGTTTCTTTACTAATAAAGAGACTGATATGATTTTGTATATCAGGTTCGGTATCTAATAACATTCGTTCAGAATCAATGTATTGGTAATACAGGATGACAGTGACCAACAGACTTGGCTGCAACACTTGCCCCGTTTTTTGCCTCATGAAACTTATCACCCGTTCTCAGTTCTCTACCTTTCTGTAGCCCTATGTAACAGATTACATATCTGGGATCCTGATCTGGTATCAAATACCCAGGACGCAGAGGATACTGAGAAACAGTTCTTTGTAATGAACACACCCGAAGATGATGCATCAGCATGCACTCTCTTCGTTTGGGCGGCACGGGAAATCTGGTATTCCCCAATTTCCTGCTATGTCTTATAACAATTATAAGTTGGAGCGGGACCAACGTTCGCCAGCTCAGTATAACAAGCGGGTTCGATCAATAATCCGTATTATTATCTTGATTAAGGCGTGATATGGTCGCTACCTGGAGAAAGAGAGAAGAAAACACTCAACGTGCGCTCTTGCAAGAATAGATTGGTTTTTATTTTAGCTAATCAGGATGGCCCCCACTGCTTTTTATCAAATCTTCCTCCAAACCCTAAAAGGAAAGACTAGCCGGGATTAATTACGCACTACAAGTTCGCCAATCTTTCAGCCAGGCCAGTGTCGGTACTTTGAGGGAGGTCCCCCGTGCTTTCGCACGAACCTAATTAATGTAAACCTCATTTTCCCAGAGGCGTAACCTCATTGACACCTTTCTAGACACCTACTTGATCGGCTAATTGTAATGTGTAAAACTCTCCCAGGAGTAACAATTACTCGCAGCAGGTATCGGGATCCAACTATCTCATAGAAGGTATGCAATCTCATTGCAAATTTCAACACTTGAAATTCCCGATAATATTTTGCCCCTAACGTGCTATGACCTTGACGAAAGCCAACAAACCATAGCCCGCTAGTCAAGTTCAACCCGTACATTTCTTGATTGAATTAAACCCACCCGCACGACCCTTGACGAAAGCCAACAAAGCCGCACGACTACCCTAATCCAATCGCATCGTATGCAGCAGATAAGCAGCATATAGCTACCGCACACTGCACCTTGACGAAAGCCAACAAATGCAGCACGAATACTATATACAACTTATCTGAAATGACGGAGGGCTACGACAGGTTTTTCTGAAAACCTATTGCGTAATGAACTTGATATCGTTGTAGAATCAAATGAATTTTGAAATGGAGTGTTTTTGAGGCTTTTCTAGTTTTGCTAAAGGAGTCACTCCCGGTGAAGGGATCGTCGGTCCTTTCCTCGTCGAATGAGGTGCGGGATATATCATATATATCACTGTGCAAAGCAGAACTGTTAAAAGCAATCAAAAGACAAACCGAGTGTGTAGCATCTGCCAGTTATTGCTAAAGGAGTCACTCCCGGTGAAGGGATCTCGGTCCTTTCCTCATCGAATAAGGTGCAGGATATATCACATATACCTCTGTGCAAAGCAAGAACTGTAGCTACCTGTTTTATTTTTGAAATTCGATTCTACAACATCTTAGGTTTCTTTTATTTCATTAATCACATTAATGAAGTCCTATCATTTAAGTACCTAAACATCACAGATAAATACGACGTACACTTATGCCATCCGCATTCGCCTCGATGTCCCCTCGTGCATCGTTAGGTTAGGTAACTAACGGCAGAGCGGGGCAGGGCTAGCGCGGGTGTAAAACATAAGTAACGCCTATATAATATATCATATATACTATATAAAGTATCCATCACAGAACATATCACATGATCACATCACAGATATCGCAGCAGAAGAATCATATGAAATATTGGATACACTAGGACGTCCGTGTTTTCAATACGAGCCAGTATAAAACACGGATTCCACGGTCGCGATGAATAGCCAAAACCACACTCCTAGACCCCTACGAGAGCGGCAAGCAACCCTACCAATTCTAGAGTTAGGAGACCCGGACTCGACTCCTCGAGTTGGTCTCCCACTGGACCCCAGAACCCGGTTACTTGTGCTCCCCTCCTTGGGTCTATCCTAGTGCGGAAAAGTAAATAATATACAAATGGTGACATCTTCCGCAACCTGGAAGTGCCCCAATAAAAGAATATTACATACAAGTTTTTACATTAATGAAAATGAAAAACACTCATCTCACATAAAAACCCCCGGCTATTCAAACACGACGATCCAATATAACATATCCAGCAACACATAACATCACATGTCATCAACGTAAGTAAATATGCGCATCCCAATTGTCGTTGACATATAGCAACGAAACCGGCGATATCACATATTACACTTACGGTCACAGAAAAGAAAGTGTAAAACTACAACAGTTGGAATCCGCAATCTGCATAGACATCGCATGCCTAATCAAATGAATACCTTAGACATCGCATGCCTAACTATTATAAACCCCGCATTTTAGTCTCATTATCGAAAACACTTTTCAATATCAAGTTGGGCAATTCAACAAGATTCCCGACATTCTGATCGAATGCTCGTCGCAAACTTTAGTAGGCGGTCGCACCCCCGATACCGTCGACGAAGTGCACCAAGGCGGAACACCGCTGCCGCGAGCACCCGAACGGATGCTTTCGGCGACGGGGTTCTCCTACAGTCACTTGGTCGGGACTATGGGGTGCAGCTGTCTATTAAGTTTACCCGGCGAGTATCCGCGTACGCTACGTGATTGCGACGGACTTTTGATCGCATCAAAATTCCGTGGCAACCGATCAAGTGAGACTAAACTGCTATGTTTATAACATTCATTCGGTTATCTCATAACTACTTGTGAATTCCAATTATTGTATCACATTCCAGATAAATAGAAAATGTTAAACTTTCCGATCGAACAATCGAACACCCAAGTTTTCCCGATACAGCTCAACACATGAAATAAGTCTAACAACATTCAGTTCGTTCCTCAGTACCAACGGTCCAGCCGTAGAAGGGTCAAGCCAACGCCTCACATGTGGCACGCCGTACTGCCCCAAACCCGAAGGTTCAAAGGGCAGTTCAAGACGGTCACATAATCGAGTTAAGGTTTGTTTTCTTCTAGAGGGACCATCGCGTTACTTGCATTACTTAGAACGTCTTTAAACCTCGGAAAAATCCAACACTTGGAAATTTCCCGACAGGGGAAAAGGTGGGTATTTATATCCGGTCGAACTTTTTAACATATTCTAAAATTTATCCGGAAAGCCACATAGACAAAATCTGATAATCCGATCGAATCTTTGATTCCCAAAACAACTCAGAATAATCAACTCTTGAATAAATATTAAAAATTCCCAGAAAATCCAGCACATACTGAAACTAATTACTGTGCAAACCACGTGCATTGATTCAGTATTATGGCCGCGGAACCGCCGCGCAAGCCAGGTTGGGGCCGCGGTTCCGCGGCTCTTCTGTCGAATCAATTGCACGTGCTTCACAGTAATTCATCATATTCCCCGCTGAATTTTTAAGCAATTTTTAATTCACAAAAATCCAAAAATTCAGAAAATTTCCAGAGAGCAATTTTTGGGTTAGGGTTTCGGTTCGTTCGTATTTCAAACTCCGTCTAGACTTCGCCTAAGGCTCTAGCTAGGCTCTGATACCACTGTAGGGTTCCTAGGCACTCTCAAGAGGTCTCACAAGGCATCAACCATGCGAATTTCAAATTTTACGGTGCCGAGAAACCCTAGACTACGGATCGTTAACTAGATGTCTAGGCGAAAAAGAACTAGTAAACTATTTTACTAAGAGAACGGATATACAACCTTTGTAGATCCGGTCCTCTACCTCCATAGCTCCGCAATGAAGTCCTCTCCGCTGTACAAAATGAAATCCGGGCTCTAGCGTCGGCTTCATCGAAGAAATGGGCGGGCAAGGTCGTCGGCTTCGTGCCGAAGATGATCTACGTCGAAGCATCACAAAATCAAGCTCCCACTTCAACAAGTCATGAAACTTGTGAAGAAAACACACTCTACTACTTGGCAAGAGGTAGAAGATGAAGAAATAGGAAGTGGTTCACTTTAGAATTGGATTTCTCACTCTTTTCATCAAGTTGCCATTGATGAGGCAAGCTCTTTCTTCAAGAAGAAAATGAAGAAGAAGAAGATAATATTATGATAAGTATATCTAAAATGAATAATAAAATCAATACTTATCATATGCTAACCTTAGTTAGGTGTAGAGAATAGACTAGGGTTAAGTGGAATGGTTATGGTTAAGCATGAGACAAAATGGTCACTAAGTCAAACCTTCATGAAGCTTCATAATACAAACAAAGTTAGCAACCATTTTTCTCTTTATGCTTTTCATTTTCCATAAAGAATAAATCAATAAATAAATGAATATGAAAATGAAAGGAAAACCCTAACCATTACACAACCATGGTTTAATCTTTACACATGCTCAAGTTAGCATGTATCATCAAACATGATACAAACTTGTGTACAAAAGTATATCTCATATACAATGTGCACAATCCAAGTGAGAAAATCCATTTAAAGTGAACCAATACTAGTTAATGCAAAGTGATATATCAAATATATAATTATGCACTAAATCATTAAATCAACACTTGATTTAATGATCCGGTCATATCGCATATAACTGACTAATATTAACAGTAACAACTTATCGAATCAACACTTGATCCGATAACCCGGCTATATCGCATATAACCGATCAATGTCACAAATCGCGAGAATCGAATACAGTATCACATACTGGTATCATTCTCGGTGCCGCACATATCTCATATGCGCTCTTATTTCGTTTTGCTTGAGCCAGGAAACCTCTGTGTAGGACTCTAAAGACTCGTCAATACGCCTGCAGCAGATGATGATCATATCAATCACCCACAAGCCGCAAGCGGTCTGCTAAACGTAACGGCCACCCGGGTATTGAGCGATGAGAAGATCGACGAGCAAGCCCGCTCACACTCCTGTGAATCCAACCAGTAACACTTACCGTACAGTCCGGTCTGATCGTCTGATATGTCGCATATCTCGCCTAGGGGTGGTAAACGTCAGACCCCAATAGCTCGATAAGTTGTGTCGATATGTGGTCTATAACATTTCGAGAAACTACAGGTAACACTTACCAGTAAATCTAAGCAACCCTGGCCAGGGATTTCCAGTTATAGCCAATCGAACACAGCGCAACATCAACTCCCTATACCGGGAGAGACGAATCCCCTCCTATCGCTCATTGCCTCCATGTGATTCGGGACTGTACCCAAAAACCACCGTTTTGCACGCCCTCTTGGACGTGGTAAGATGGAAATCAAAGCACAGTGGGAACCATACAAGACTCTATGACGATCTCGGGTCAACAGACTACTCTGTACCAGTGTCACCATAGAACTGCCATCTGACATAAGGTATAATACCATCTGGGAGTTCCCGGTGAGTCCGTCCAGTGTACCCAGTCTCCACTAAGCACCCGTATATCATCTCTGATGTCAAACACCAATGGATATGGTATCATCCATCGCCCATCTGTATGGGTCGAGAAGGTATACGCTAGTCTACTCTGGTATATCGATGCCCTGTCTCGATATACCCACGACTAAGGACCTTGAAGGATGTACTTATGGACTACCATGTCCCCACTAGTATGATCCGCATCATAGTCCAGGTAGTCAAGCACACATCCTAAGGGCTTTACCAACATGTAACAGAGAGACAATCAGTGTACACGTTAAGGTAAAGATCAACCAGATAGCATACTATCATGTCGAGCAAGAAAGTCCTCCCTATATATGTCCCAGCATCCACCACAATATACATCCTATGTATAGTAATGGCCTCTAGGGCATACATATAACTAACATCTAATACGGTATCACATACACGTATTGTTCTCGATCCCGCAAATTTCACATATGTGCCCCTACTCCGTTTTGCCTGAGCCAGGAAACCTCTGTGTAGGACTCTAAAGAATCGTCAATACGCCGGCAGTAGATGATGATCATATCAAACACCCATAAGCTGCAAGCGGTCAGCTAAACGTAACAGCCACCCAGCTATTGAGCAATCAGAAGATTAACAAGCAAGCCTGTACATTCTCCCGTGAATCCAACCAGTAACACTCCCGTACAGTCCGGTCTCTTCGTCTGATATGTCGCATATCTCGCCTAGGGGTGGTAAATGTCAGACCCCAGCAGCTTGGTAAGTCATGTCGATATGAGGTCTATAACAGTTCGAGAAACTACTGATAACACTTACCAGTAAATCTCAACAACCCTGCCCATGGATTTCCAGTTATAGCCAATCGAACACAGCGCAGCATCAACTCCCTATACCGGGAGAGACGAAACCCCTCCTATCGCTCATTGCCTCCATGTGATTCGGGACTGTACCCAAAAGCCACCTTTTTACACGCCCTCTTGGACGTGGTATGATGGAAATCAAAGCAAAGTGGGAATCACACAAGACTCTATGACGATCTCGGGTCTACAGACTGACCTGTACCAGTGTCACCAGAGAACTGCCATCTGACGTGAGGTATAATACCATCTGGGAGTTCTCGGCGAGTCTGTCCAGTGTACCCAGTCTCCACTGAGCACCCGTATACCTTCTCTGATGTCAAACACCAATAGATATGGGATCATCCATCGCCCATCATATGGGTCAAGAAGCGCATACGCTAGTCTACTCTGAAGTATCGATGCCCTGTCTCGGTACTCCTACGACTAGGAACATTTGAAGGATGTACTTGGCGACTACACTGTCCCCACTAGTATGATCCGCATCATAGTTCTGGTAGTCAAGTACTCATCCTAAGGGCATTTTCGACATGTGACATAGAGACAATCAGAGTACATGTTAAGATAAAGAGTAACCAGATAGCATACTATCATGTCGAGCACGAAAGTCCTCCCTATATATGTCTAAGCATCCACTACAATATACAACGTATGTAGAGTAATGGCCTCTAGGGCATACTTATAACTAATAATCTCCCACTTGCACTAGGGCCATCTGTTGTACTATCTCATACCCAACAATCAGCTGTGGTTGAATTATCTCATACTCAACCATCCCATAAAAATCTCTACTGGGAAAGAGGCCTTTGTGAGTGGATCCGCTCTGTTGTCCTCTGTGTCTACTCTCCTAACCTTGATCTCCCTGGAGATCAACCATCTCCATGATCAGGCGATACTGCCTAAGAATATGTCTGGATCTCTGATGGGACGGGAGTTCCTTGGCATAAGCCACAACTCCATTGTCACACAATGGCAGGAACGAAGTTCATCTCATGAACTAAAATATATCCAGACTGTCTCTTTGGTAGCATCTTTGTTAAAGATGTATCTTGCCTTTATTCGTCTAGTAATTCACGGTATCCAGCTTGGAACTCTTCCAACATACCGTCCCTCCAATGAGGGTAAAGACAATGCCTGTGACTGACATTCAGTCGTCCTTATCACCCTGGAACCTTTCCAGTGATTCTCCCCAGGATCGATTGATACCATCTCACTACAACTTGTGAGAATACTAACATCCAATTAGATCTATCCCATAGATCCATAACCCAGGATTTAGGAGGTATCACCTTGATCCTATATGGAGAATCTTTGCGATGAGAGGAGATTGACCGAGCGTAGCATAGGAAACTCCTTCCCTATCAAGAGTATGTCATCCACGTACTATACGAGGATCACCACCATACATCCTACTATCTTTTTGTATATACAAGGTTCATCTACCATTTTGATGAGGTCAAACTCTTTGACAACTTCATCAAAACAGACGTTCCAACTCCGCGATACCTGATTTATCACATAAAACATCTTGCTCACGTTTTCGCTGCTCCCACTGTCTACGAAGCCCTCTGGATGTGTACTTATAGACGTTCTCTTCCAAATCAATATTTAGAAAAGCAGTCATGACACCCAATCGCCAGATATCGTAGTCATGGTATGTAGCCGTGGCAAGTAGGATCTAGATGGACTTAAGCATAGCTTTGAAAGTCTCAACTTTTTCATATACACAAAGTAATCTTCTCAAGATATACTTGCTCCTGATGGGGATTTAACCCTTCAGATAAAGCAACCAAAGTCTATACTTTGTTGGTGTATAAGGATTCTATCTCAGATCGCTAAGCATCCAGCCATTCTTACAGAGTCCCACTCCTGATGGCCTGCTCGAAACTAGTTGGGTCATCATCTCAGGATGCAATCCTCGCTCCCACTGTCATAGAGAAACCGAAGTATCTCTCAGGTGGATGAGGAACCCTACCAGATCGGCGGAGAGGCTGAGGTTCGTTGGAAACTATTGAATCCTCCGGGTTTACCAAATCATCAGCTGTAGTTTGTATAGCTGGAACTCCTTCCAGTTCTACCTCATGACCACTAATTTCTTCACAAGAAATTCCCTTTTTCACAAAAAGTGGTGTGCCGAGAAATAAAACATCTTTTGTTCCTCGATATGGTAGAAGATATTCCCTTACGAATGCTTGGGATATCCAACAAACTTCCACAAAGCTGACCTTGCCTCGAGCTTGTCCGGATTTTGCTTTTGACATAGGCCGGACAACCTCTAATCTTAACATCTTTAAGGGATGGGCTCTTTCCATACCATATCACATATGAAGTGGTAGGCATCTGATTTGGTTGGAATCCTATTCAATAGGTATGCAACTTCTCAAGTGCATAACCCCAAAAGAAAATAGGCAACTTAGTAGTACTCATCATAAAGCACACCATATCTCATAGGGTGTGATTGCTCCGCCCCGATACACCGATGTGCTGTGCTGTATACGGAGGAGTAATGTTGAGAGAGAATCTCATTCTCCTTTAGAATAGTCCAGGAATTCCGTGCTCAAGTATTCTCCTCCTTGATCTCATCAAAGGACATAATACTTATACCCGTTTTGGTTATCTACTTCTAACTTATATTCATTGAATTTCTCAAAAGTTCCAGACTTGTGTTTCAACAGGAACATATGTCCGGATCTTGAGAGATCATCAGTGAATATAATGAAGTACAAAGAACCGGTCTTGGTATGTGTAGACAGGGGACCTTCATACATCAACATGTATCAATCCCAAGAGTTCACTAACTCTTTCTCTGTTTCCAATAAACGGAGCTGTTGTCATCTTATCTTTGTGATATGACTAGCAAGTTTTTACAAGATGTAAATCCAAACTAATTTAAATATGCATCTTTATGTAACTTCAGCTATTGGGGTCGCATTGATATAACCTAGTCTACAATGCCTCAAGAAGGATTCGTTCATTTCTGAACTCTTCTTCTTGTGTGTGTTCTGTACGTTAAGAACTGTGGTTTGATTTAGAACGTCTATGCTTTTAGATAACGTTCCTGAACCGATCAAATCTTGATATAGGAAATTTCAAAACATTATCCAACAATACAAAATTATATCCTTCTTTACTAATAAAGAGACTGATATTATATTGTATATCAGGTTCGGTATCTAATAACATACGTTCAGAATCAATGTATTCTGGTAATACAGGGTGATAACTGCCAACAGACTTGGCTGCAACACTTGCATCATTTCCAACTCTTGAAACTTATCACCCGTTCTCAGTTCTCTACCTTTCTGTAGCCTATGTAACAGATTACATTTACGGGATCCTGATCCGGTATCTCATACCCAGGACGTAAAGGATACTGAGAAACAGTTCTCGGTAATGAACACACCTGAAGATGATGCATCAGCATGCACTTTCTTCGTTTGGGCGGCACGGGAATTCTGGTAATCCCCTATTTCCTGCTCTGTCTTATAACAATTATAAGTTGGAGCGGGACCAACGTTCCTTAGCGCAGTATAATAAGCGGGTTCGATCAATACATCCATATTATTATCTTGATTAAAGCATGACATGGTCGCTACCTGGAGAGAGATAGAAGAAAACACTCAGCGTATGCTCTTGCAAGATTTGATCGGTTATTAATATATCTAATCAGAATGTCTCCTACTGTTTTAGTCAAATCTTCCTTCAAACCCTAAAAGGAAAGACTGGACGGGATTAATTACACTCTACAAGTTCTCCAATCTTTCAGCCAGGCCAGTGCCGGTACTTTGAGGGAGGTTCCCCGCGCTTTCGCACGGACCTAATTAAAATAAACCTCGTTTTCCCGGAAGCGTAACCCCGTTGACACCTTTCTAGACACCTACTTGATCGGCTAATTGTAATGTGTAAAACTCTCCCAGGAGTAACTCTTACTCGCAGTGGGTATCGGGATCCAACTATCTCATAGAAGGTATGCAATCTCATTGCAAATTTCAACTCTTGAAATTCCCAATAATATTTTACCCTTAGCATCCTATGACCTTGACGAAAGCCAACAAACCATAGGCTACTAGTGAAGTTCAACCCGTCATTTCCCGATTGAATTAAACCCACCCGCACGACCCTTGACGAAAGCCAACAAAGTCGCACGACTACCCTAACTCAATTGCATCATATGCTTATACAGATAAGCATAAATAGCTACCGCACACTACGCCTTGACGAAGCCAACAAACGTAGTATGAATACTATGAAGTACTTATCTGAAATGACGGAGGGCTACGACAGGTTTTTAAGAAAACCCTTTGCGTAATGAACTTGATATCGTTGTAGAATCGAGTAATTTTAAAAGGAGTGTTTTTTGAGGCTTTTCTAGTTTTGCTAAAGAGGTCACTCCCGGTGAAGGGATCTCGGCTCTTTCCTTATCGAATAAGGTGCAGGATATTTCACAAATACCACTATGCAAAGCAAAAACTATAGAAACAATCAAAAAACAAACCAAGTTTGTAGTATCTGCTAGTTTCGCTAAAGAGGTCACTCCCGGTGAAGGGATCTCGGCTCTTTCCTTATCGAATAAGATGCAGGATATTTTACAAATACCACTATGCAAAGCAAAAACTATAGAAACAATCAAAAGACAAACCGAGTTTGTAGCATATGCTAGTTTCACTAAAGTGGTCACTCCCGGTGAAGAGATCTTGGCTCTTTCCTTATCGAATAAGGTGCTGGATGTTCTATAAGGAACACCGCTATGCAAAGCAAGACCTAGAGCTACCTGTTTTTGAGAAAAGTTTCTACAACATCTTTAGGTTTCTTTTAGTTTCATTAATCTCATTAATGAAGTCCCATTTTATTATGCTTCACAAGCATCACATTTGAAACGAAATCAACAATATACAATATATATCTCATATATATAATATAAACATTCGTCTCAGGCAGTAATATGATCTCATCACAGAACATTGCAGCAAAAGAATAACATATGAAATATTGGATATACTAGGATTTCCGTGTTTTATGCGAGCCTGTATAAAACGCGGATTCCACGGTCGCGATGAATAGCCAAACCCACATCCCTAGACCCCTACGAGAGCGGCAAGCAACACTGCCAATTTTAGGGTTAGGAGACCCGGTCTCGACTCCTCGAGATGGTCTCCCACTGGACCCTAGAACCCGGTTACTTGTGCTCCCCGCCTTGGGTCTACCTAATGTGGAAAAGTAAATAATATACAATGGTGACATCATCCTCAACTCGAAAGTGCCCCAATAAAAGAATATTACATACAAATGAATTTTACATGAATGAAAATAAAAACCCTCATCTCACATAAAACCCACGGCTATTCAGAACACGACGATCCAATATAACATATCACAGCAACACATAATATCTCATATTATCAACGTAAGCAAGTATGCGTATCCCGATTGTCGTTGATGTATAGCAACGAAACCGGCGATACACCACATACTACGCTTACGGTCACAGAAAAGAATGTGTAAAACTACAACAGTTAGAATCCGCAACCTCCTTAGACATCTCATGCCTAACCAAATGAATTCCTTAGACATCGCATGCCTAATAATTATAAACCCCGCATTTTAGTCTCGATCTCGAAAACACTTTTCAATATCAAGTCGGGCAATTCAACAAGATTCCCGACATCCTGATCGAATGCTCGTCGCAAACTTTAGTAGACGGCCGCACCCCCAGATGTCGTCGACGAAGTGCACTAAGGCGGAACACTGCTGCCACGAGCACCCGAACGGATGCTTTTGGCGACGGGGTTCTCCTACAGTCACTTGGTCGGGGCTATAGGGCATGGCTATCTATTAAGTTTACCCGGCGAGTATCCGCGTATGCTACGTGATTGCGACAGACTTTTGATCGCATCAAAATCCCGTGGCAACCGATCAAATGAGACTAAACTGCTAGATTTATAACAATCAAATTAGTTATCTCATAACTACTTGTGGATTCCAAATATTGTATCACATTCCAGATAAATAGATAATGTTAAACTTTCCGATCGAATAAACAAACACCCAAGATTTCCCTAATAGCTCAACACTTGAGCGGAGTTCAAAAAGTATCCATCACATGCCCCAGTACCGATGGTCCAGCCGTAGAAGGGTCAAACCAACGCCTCATATGTGGCAACGCCGTACTGCCCCAAACCCTAATGTTTATAGGTGGTTCAGACGGTCACATAATCGAGTTAAGGTTTGTGTTCTTCTAGAGGGTCCATCGCGTTACTTGCACGACTATGAATGTTCTTTAATTAAGGAAAAATCCAAGACTTGGAAATTTTCCGCCAGGGGAAAAAGTGAGTTATTGATATCCGTTCGAACTTTTTAACACGTTCTAAATTACCCGGAAAAAGTTAAACGAAGTTAAATTATCCGATCGAATTAACGAATACAAAAGATCTCCAGAAAACTGAACACTTGAGTAATATTAAAAATTCCCAGAAGCATGCAAAAGTACCTATAGATGTTACTGTGCAAAAAGCAAACCCTAATTCCACTATACGGCCGCGGAACCGCCGTGCAAGGCATGGTATTGCCGCGGTTCCGCAGCGCTTTAATGGGATTAGTGGCTCGTTTTTCACAGTAATCCTTAGATTTCCCTGCTTAATTTTCTGAGTATTTTTAATACAGAAAAAATCAACATTTTAAAAAATTTCCAGAGAGGGGGTATTTTGCGACGATTCGGGGTTCGATCGAACTTTAAACTTCGTCTAGATTTCGCCTAAAGCTCTAGCCTGTCTCTGATACCACTGTAGGGTTACTAGGCACTGTCACAAGGTTCTATAAGGCATCAACCATGCCCGATTTAAAATTTAGACGTTCCGAACAACCTAAAGCGAGGATCTTTGCTAGATAATTAGGGTTAAACATGCAAGTAAACAACTTTACTTCTAAGAGTTAGGGATTACAACCTTTGTAGTCCATTCCTTCACTTCTAAAGCTCCGTGTTGAGGTCCCTTCGCTACAATCATCGAGTACCCGGACTCAAGAGAGGCTCCATGAAGAGAAAGATGCAAACTTGCTTCCGATCTTCAATAACTTAGATGATCTACCTTGAAGAAACTCAAATCCAAGCTCTTCCTTTGCTAATCAATTATTAGCAAAGCAAACACCCTAATCTAAGCGGCTAGAATAGATGAGGATGATGAAGTAGGAATTTAGCACTCTTTTGTTTTCAATTTCTCACTCATTTTCATCACTTTGCAAAAAGCTAGAAAGCTTTATCAAGAGGAAGAAGAAGAAGAATCTATTTTGTGATGAATAATGAAAGGTCAGAAATGCAACCATGGGTTAAGAAAGAAAACTTAACCCTTGTAGAGGTTTAACTAGGGTAAAGGGTTGGGTTGGGTTAAAGAAATATCAATGCAAAATATCACGAAATATCTATGCAAAATATCACAAAATATCAAGGTCAAAGTCAAAGCTTCAAGAAGCTTCTTGAAAGCTTCATGAAAGTTTAACCCTAATCCAAACCCTAACCATATTTAAACTCCACAAAACATGTTGCATTTATAACCCTAACTTGTTACAATATTATATATCACATATACAATATTTATTGTAACAAAATAAAATAATACAATTAACATATATTACATATATATCAATGTATTACCCGAGTGAGAAAAAGAATCTTTAAGTGAGCTTATATTAGTTAATATAATTTAATATATCACATATATAATTATACATTAAATTATCAAATCAACACTTGATCCGATAATCCGGCTATTTCACAAATAACCGACCAACATAATCTGTATTAGTTCATCGAATCAACACTTGATCCGATGACACGGCTATATCACATATACCCGGCCGATATCATATATCGCGAGAATCTAATACGGTATCAAATACACGTATTGTTCTCGGTCCCGCACATATCACATATGTGCCCCTACTCCATTTTGCCTGAGCCAGGAAACCTCTGTGTAGAACTCTAAAGAATTGTCAATACGCCGGCAGTAGGTGATGATCATATAAAACACCCACAAGCTGCAAGCGGTCAGCTAAGCGTAACAGCCACCCAGCTATTGAGCAATCAGAAGATCACCAAGCAAGCCTGTACATTCTCCTGTGAATCCAACCAGTAACACTCCCGTACAGTCCGGTCTCTTCGTCTGATATGTCGCATATCTCGTCTAGGGGTAGTAAACGTCAGACCGCAGCAGCTTGATAAGTCGTGTCGATATGAGGTCTATAATAGTTCGAGAAACTACTGATAACACTTGCCAGTAAATCTCAGCAACCCTGGCCAGGGATTTCCAGTTATAGCCAATCGAACACAGCGCAACATCAACTCCCTATACCGGGAGAGACAAAACCCCTCCTATCGCTCATTGCCTCCATATGATTCGGGACTGTACCCAAAAGCCACCTTTTTGCACGCCCTCTTGGATGTGGTATGATGGAAATCAAAGCACAGTGGGAATCACACAAGTCTCTATGACGATCTCGGGTCTACAGACTAACCTGTACCAGTGTCACGAGAGAACTACCATCTGACGTGAGGTATAATACCATCTGAGAGTTCTCGGCGAGTCCGTCCAGTGTACCCAGTCTCCACTGAGCATCCGTATACCTTCTCTGATGTCAAACACCAATGGATATGGGATCATCCATCGCCCATCATATGGGTCAAGAAGCGCATACGCTAGTCTACTCTGGAGTATCGATGCCCTGTCTCGGTACTCCTACGACTAGGAACATTTGAAGGATGTACTTGGCAACTACACTGTCCCCACTAGTATGATCTGCATCATAGTCCTGGTAGTCAAGTACTCATCCTAAGGGCTTTATCAACATGTGACATAGAGACAATCAGAGTACATGTTGAGATAAAGAGTAACCATATAGCATACTATCATGTCGAGCAAGAAAGTCCTCCCTATATATGTCCAAGCATCCACTACAACATACAATGTATGTACAGTAATGGGCTCTACGGCATACATATAACTAACACTTCAGCCTCTCCGCGAATCTGGTAGGGTTTCTCATCCACTTGAGTGATACTACGGTCTTCTCGATAACAGTGGGAGCAAGGATTGCATCATGGCAGATGATGTCCCAACTAGGTTCAGGAAAGCCATCACAAGTGGAGACTTTGTGAAACGGTTGGATGCTATGCGATCAAAGATAAAATCTATGTACACCAACAAAGTATGACTTTGATTATTGCACCTGAAGTGGTAAAACCCATTGGGAGCAAATGGATCTTGAGAAGATTCTTGGTGTAGATGGAAAAGTTGAGACTTTCAAAGCTATACTTAAGTCCATCAGGATTAAAGCAAGTATCGCGGAGCTGGAACATCTGTTTTGATGTGGCAGTCAAAGAGTTTGACTTCATCAAAATGGTAGATGAACCTTGTATATACAAGAAGGTAGTAGAGAGTGAGGTTGTTTTATACGTTTTGTACGTAGATGACATACTCTTGATAGAAAATGGTTTCCTATGCTACACTCGGTCAAGCTCCTCTTATCACGAGAATTCTCTATAGAAGATCTGGATGATACCTACTATATCTTATGGATTATGATCTATAGTGATAGATCTAGGTGGATGTTGGGAGTGTCCTAAATCCATGTACATTAACACCGTACTAAAGGGGTTCAGTATGGAGGATTCTAAGTGTGCTGGTTCGCCTACTTACTCATGAATCACTCTCTCCAAAAAGATGTCTCCCGAGACTGATTTGAAGAGAGCTCGCGTGCAAGGGATACCCTACGCTTCGGCAGTAAGCTCTATCATGTTTGCGATATTATATACCAGACCAGATGTAGCTAACTCACTAGGTGTAGTGATCAGGAATCAATCGGATCTTGGGAGAATCACTGGACAGCTGTGGAGGACATTCTTAAGTACTTGAGAAGCACTAAATGAAAATTCTTGGTTCGAGCTTCCAGAGTCATAAGGTCGACTGAAAGTCAGTCACGGGCTTTGTCTTTCCCTCAGTGGAGGGACGGTATGTTGGAAGAGTTCCAAGCTAGATACCATGACATACTAGACGATAAAGGCTGAATATATCACTACCAACGATACTACCAAAGTGGCTGTCTGGACATTACTTGTTCATGAAATGAACATGGTTCCTACCATTGAGCGTCCAATAAGTGTTATTGTGACAACAATGGAGTTATGGCTTTGGCCTAGGAACGCTGATCCCATCAGCGATCCAGACATATTCTGAGGCAAGTATCACCAGATTAGGGAGATGGTTGATCTCCAAGGGATCGAGGTTAGGAGAGTTGACGCAAAGGATAACACGGCGGATCCACTCACAAAGGCATTTCCCTAGAGAGACATCTATAGGACGTTGAGTATGAGATACTACAACAAATGGCCTTAGTGCAAGTGGGAGATTGTTAGTTATATGTATGCCTTAGAGGCCATTACTGTACATGTGATGTATATTGTAGTGGTGCGTGGATATATATAAGGAGGACTTTCTTGCTCGACATGATAGTATGCTATCTGGTTGTACTTTATCTTAACATATACACTTATTGTCTCTCTATTACATGTTGATAAAGCCCATAGGATGAGTACTTGACTACCAAGTTTATGATGCGGATCATACTAATAGGGCAGAGCCAGTCGGCAAGTACATCCTTCAAATGTTCCTAGTCATGGGAGTATCGAGACAGGGCATCGATACTCCAGAGCAGACTAGCGTATACGCTTCTTGAACCATATGATGGGCGATGGATGATCCCATATCCATTGATGTTTGACATCAGAGAAGGTATACAGGTGCTCAGTGGAGACTGTGTACACTAAACGGACTCGCCGAGAACTCCTAGATGGTATTATACCTATCGTCAGATAGCAGTTCTCTGGTGACACTGGTACATGTTAGTCTGTCGACCCGAGATCGTCATAGAGTCTTGTATGATTCCCACTGTACTTTGATTTCCACCATACCACGGTCAAGATATCGTGTAAAAAGGTGGTTTTTGGGTACAGTCCCGAGTCACATGGAGGCAATGAGCGATAGGAGGGGATTCGTCTCTCCCGGTATTAGGAGTTGATGTTGCGCTATGCTTGATTGGCAATAACAGGAAAACCCTGGTTAGGGTTGCTGAGATTTACTGGTAAGTGTTATCAGTAGTTTTTCGAACAGTTATGACCTTGTATCGGCATAACTTATCAGGCTATTGGGGTGTGACGTTATACCACCCCCAGGCTGACATATCTGACGAAGAGACCGGACTGTACGATAGTGTTACTGATTGGATTCGCAGGAGTATGAGCAGGCTTGCTTGTTGATCTTCTGATTGCTCAATTCCCGAGTGGCCATTATGTTTAGCAGACCGCTTGCGGCTTATGGGTGTTTGATATGATTATCACTTACTGCCAGCGTATTGACGAGTCTTTAGAGTCCTACACATAGGTTTCCTAGTTCATGCGAAACGAAGTAGGAGCACATATATGATATGTGCGGGACCGAGATTAATGCGCGTATGTGATACCGCATTCTATTCTCGCGATAGGTGATATCGGGCGGTTATATGTGATATAGCCGGGTTATCAGATTAAGTGTTGATTCGATAGATTGTTACATTTGATATTAGTCGGTTGTATGTGATATAGCCGGATTATTAAATCAAGTGTTGATTTAATAATTTAATGTATAATTAATATTTAATATATTGAATTACATTAACTAATATTAGCTCACTTAAACATTTTTTTCCTCACTTGTGTACACTTAGTATATATGTGATATATATTAATATACATTATTTTGTGTCATGCTTGATGCCGCATACTACATGGGTGAATGAGACTCACACCATGCTTGATATAATGAATGGTTTTATTTATTTAAAGTTAATCAAAATTAATGGTAATTAGTCATATAGTTCAAGCTTGTAGAAGCTTGTGGAACCATTGACTAAGTCCACTAATTTTGTTTTACTTGTAGATATTTGTTAACCTAACCATTATTAATTAGCCATGGTTTAATCTCTAAATGAGTTAGTGTATGACACTAACTCACCCATGGTTACTATTCTCACCTCATGAGTTTCATTCTCATCTCCACTTCATCTTCTACTTCGTCATGGCAAAGATTTCTAGATTTTGAAATGGTGATGAAATATTGTGAGAAAAATTAATCTAAAGTGAGCCCATTTCCTACTTCATCATCCTCTACTATATTAGCCATTTAGTTTAGGGTGTTTGCATCATTAATCTGCAATTAGTGAAGAGGTAGCATAAGCTTGAGTCTCCTCGACGTAGATCATCTTCGGCCTCGAAGTTTCGAGCAAGCTTGTTCATTTCTTTATGTGAACCCTTACTAGAGTTCGGCTGTTCACTAGTTGGAGTGAAGGGACTACTACACGGAGCTTTAGAAGTGAAGGACCGGTCTACAAAGGTTGTATTCCTCATTCACTTAGATGTAAAGTTGTTTGCATTGCTTGTTCGTCTAAATTTCTAGTTAAGATTCTAGGGTTAGGGTTCTTTAATACGGCAAAAATTTGAAAATGGCATGGACGATACCTCCCGAAACCTTATTGCCGCGCTGGGGAACCCAACAGCTACTCAATAAAGAGTGCTTAGCACTCAGTGGTTGGCGCTCAGCGCCAAGCACCACACGTGTCCCTCACGTGGGCGCTGCTCAATAAAGTGTGCTTAACACTCATTGGTTGGCGCTCAGTGCCAAGCGCCTCACGTATCCCTCACATGGGCGCTGAATAAAGAGTGCTTAGCACTCATTGGTTGGCGCTCAGCGCCAAGCGCTTCACGTGCCTCTCACGTGAGCGTTATTCAACATAAAGTGCTCTGCACTCATCAGACAGCGCCTGGCGCCTAGCATCTATCGCCTCACGTGCTTCCCACATGGGCGCCGTAAAGAGTGTTTAACACTCCATAAAAACAAAAAAAGGGGAAAGGAAAAGTAAAGTGTGAGCGTCAGAACCCATATAAATGCTTAGCATTGTTTGCACAGAAAGAGGACTGAGCCCAAGCAAGTGTTTAACACTTCATTTAAATAACAATGACTGAGTGGGCTGAGCCCAAGTTGACCAGATTCCTAACTCAGATCAACGGAGCCCATGTGCTCATTATTTTCTAAATTGGTCTTGGTCCCAAACACGATTACTGATCTTCTGATGGAAATTCAGTCCGGAAATTGGTTCAAGGGTACATCTCCACACACCTATGATATATGTCGTTGTAATTCTTCAACGTCTTCAGAGAGGCGGTGGGTCCGGACAACCAACAACTCTTTGGTGCACCCCCAAACGGCTATAGACCGAAACCTTCTTAAACTAAAAATGGACCGTAACGTCCTTAAAATAAAGCAATGGAGCCCAAATGGACTTTTGTGTAGGGTTGCTAGGCACGCGCACAAGGGTCTACGAGGCATCAACCATGCCCGATTAAAAATTTAGCCGTGCCGAACAACCCGAATACGGAACTTTAAACTAGAGATTAGGCGAAAACTAACATGCTAAACATTTTAACACTAAGTGAGAGGGATTACAACCTTTGTAGATCCAGTCCTTCACTTCATATGCTCCGTGTGGTGGTCCCTTCGCTGCGATCATCGGGATCCGGACTCTCGAGAGATTCCACGAAGAGAAAGACGCAACCTTTGCTTCCGATCTTCGATACTAAGATGATCTACCTTGAAGTTTCTTTAACACAAGCTAACACTCATGAAATGATGTGAACACCCTCATCTAAATGGCAAGGGAAGATGAGGATGATGAAGTAGGATTTTTGCTCTCTTTATTTATCTTTTTCTCATATTTATCCATCACAAAAATCAAAGCAAGAAACCATTTCAAGCAATGAAGAAGAAGGAAGAAGATGATGAATAATATTAGAATCCTTTTGTGATGAATAGGAAAAGAATAATATGATAGAATTATGCAACCATGGTCAAGTGAACCTTTGTAGAGAATTAACTAGGGTTAGGGTTTGGGTTGGGTAAAAGCATGACTCACTTGAAAATATCTTTATCATGACAAAAAGAAAAGCTTCTAGAAACATCTAGAAAGCTTAACCCTAATCCAAACCCTAATCATGTTTAAACTCCACTAAACATGTTGCATTAGTTATCATATCATGTTACAATATTATATATCATATATATAATATTTATTGTAACAAAATAAAATAATACAATTAACATATATCGCATATATATCAATGTATTACCCGAGTGAGAAAAAGAATCTTTTAGTGAGCAAATATTAGTTAATGTAATTTAATATATCATATATATTATTATACATTAAATTATCGAATCAACACTTGATCCGACAATCCGGCTATATCGCATATAACCGACTAATATTTTCCGTACCGATTCATTGAATCAACACTTGATCCGATGACCCGGCTAATATCAAATATCGCGAGAATAGAATAAGGTATCACATATCACATTATCCTCGGTCCCGCACATATCACATATGTGCCCCTACTCCGTTTTGCCTGAGTCAAGAAACCTCTGTGTAGGACTCTTAAGAATCGTCAATACGCCGGCAGTAGGTGATGATCATATCAAACACCCACAAGCTGCAAGCGGTCAGCTAAACGTAACAGCTACCCAGGTATTGAGCGCTCAGAAGATCAACAAGCAAGCCTGTACATTCTCCTGCGAATCCAAACAGTAACACTCCCGTACAGTCCGGTCTCGTCGTCTGATATGTTGCATATCTCGCCTAAGGGTGGTAAACATCAGACCCCAGTAGCTTGATAAGTCATGTCGATTTGAGGTCTATAACAGTTCGAGAAACTACTGATAACACTTATCAGTAAATCTCAGCAACCCTGGCCAGGGATTTCCGGTTATAGCCAATCGAACACAGCACAACATCAACTCCCTATACCGGGAGAGACGAATCCCCTCCTATCGCTCATTGCCTCCATATGATTCGGGACTGTACCCAAAAGCCACCTTTTTGCACGCCCTCTTGGACGTGGTATGATGGAAATCAAAGCACAGTGGGAATCACACAAGACTCTATGAGGATCTCGGGTCGACAGACTACTCTGTACCAGTGTCACCGGAGAACTGCCATCTGACGTATGGTATAATACCATCTGGGAGTTCTCGGCGAGTCCGTCCAGTGTACCCAGTCTCCACTGAGCACCCGTACACCATCCTTGATGTCAAACACCGATGGATATGGGATCATCCATCGCCCATCATATGGGTCAAGATGCGTATACGCTAGTCTACTCTGGTGTATCGATGCCTTGTCTCGATACACCCTCGACTAGGAACAGTTATAGGATGTACTCGTCGACTACCGTAGCCCCACTAGTATGATCTCATCATAGTCCCAGTAGTCGAGTACATATCCTAAGGGCTTTATCAACATGTAATATAGAGACAATCAGAGTACATGTTAAGATAAAGTACAACCAGATAGCATACTATCATGTCGAGCAAGAAAGTCCTCCCTATATATGTCCTAGCATCCACTACAATATACATCGTATGTACAGTAATGGACTCTAGGGCATACATATAACTAACAATCTCCCACATGCACTAGGGCCATCTGTTATGGTATCGCATACCCAACAATTAGCTGCGGTTGAAGTATCTCATACTCAACCATCCCATAAAAGTCTCTACTGGGAAAAAGGCCTTCGTGAGTGGATCCGCGCTGTTGTCCTCTGTGTCTACTCTCCTAACCTCGATCTCCCTGGAGATCATCCATCTCCATGATCAGGTGATACTGCCTAAGAATTATATCTGGATTTCTGATGGGACGGTAGTTCCTTGGCTGAAGCCACAACTCCATTGTCACACAATGGTAGGAATGAAGTTCATCTTATGAACTTATAAATATCCAGACTGCCTCTTTTGTAGTATCCTTGGTAACGATGTATCTTGCCTTTAATCGTCTAGTATGACACGGTATCTATCTTGGAACTCTTCCAACATACCGTCCCTCCACTGAGGGTAAAGACAATGCCTACGACTGACATTCAGTCGTCCTTATCAGCCTGGAACCTTTCCAGTGATTCTCCCCTGGATCGATTTATACCATCTCACTACAACTACTGAGTATCCTAACATCCAATTAGATCTATCTCATAGATCCAAAACCTAGGATTTAGGAGGTATCACTTTGATCCTATATGGAGAATCCTTGTGATAAGCGGAGATTGACCGAACGTAGCATAGGAAACTCCTTCCCTATCACGAGTATGTCATCCATGTACTCTACGAGGATCACCACCATACTCTCTACTACCTTTTTGTATATACAAGGTTCATCTACCATTTTGATGAAGTCAAACTCTTTGACTACCACATCAAAACAGATGTTCCAACTCCGCGATGCCTGCTTTATCATATAAAACATCTTGCTCACGTTTCCGCTGCTCCCACTGACTGTGAAGCCCTCTGGCTGTGTACTTATAGACGCTCTCTTCTAAAACATCATTTAGAAAAGCAGTCATGACACCCAACCACCAGATATCGTAGTCATGGTATGTAGCCGTGGCAAGTAGGATCTGGATGGACCTAAGCATAGCTTTGAAAGTCTCAACTTTTCCATGTACACCAAGTAATCTTCTCAAGATATACTCGCTCCCGATGGGGATTTAACCCTTCAGATAAAGCAACCAAAGTCCATACTTTGTTGGTGTATAAGGATTCCATCTCAGATCGATAAGCATCCAGCCATTCTTACAGAGTCCCACTCTTGATGGCCAGCTCGAAACTAGTTGGGTCATCATCTCATGATGCAATCCTCGCTCCCACTGTCATAAAGAAACCGAAGTATCTCTCAGGTGGGTGAGGAACCCTGCTAGATCGGCGGAGAGGCTGAGGTTCGTTGGAAACTATTGAACCCTTTGGTTCTACCAAATCATCAGCTGCAGTTTGTATGGCTGGAACCATTCCAATTCTACATAACAGACCTTGCCTCGAGCTTGTCCGGATTTTGTTTTTAAACATAGGCCGGACAACCCCAAATCTTAACTAACTTAAGATATGGGCTCTTTCCTTTCCATATCACATATGAAGCGGTAGGCAACTGATTTGATTTGAACCCTATTCAATAGGTATGCAGCTTCTCAAGTGCATAACTCCCAAAAGGAAATAGGAAACTCTGTAGTACTCATCATAGAGCACACCATATCACATAGGGTGCTATGGCTCCACCCCGATACACCGACGTGTTGTGGTGTATACGGAGGAGTAATGCTGAGAGAGAATCTCATTCTCCTTTAGAATAGTCCAGGAATTCCGTGCTTAAGTATTCTCCTCCTTGATCACATCATAGGACATAATACTTATACCCTTATTTTTGGTTCTCTACTTCTAACTTATATTCTGTGAATATCTCAAAAGGTTCGGACTTATGTTTCAACAGGAACACATGTCTGAATCTTGAGAGATCATCAGAGAACGTAATGAAGTACAAAGAACCGGTCTTGGCATGTGTAGACAGGAGACTTTCATACATCAGCATGTATCAATTCCCAAGAGTTCACTAACTCTTTCTCTGTTTCCAATAAACAGAGCTATAGTCATCTTATCTTTGTGACATGACCGGCAAGTTTCACAAGATGTAAATTCAAACAGATTTAAATATGCATCTAAATGTAACTTAGCTAGTCGGGTCGCATTGATATGACCTAGTCTGCAATGCCTCAAGAAGGATTCGTTCATATCTGAACTCTTCCTCTTGTATGTGTTCTATATACTAAGAACTGTAGTTTGATTTAGAACGTCAATGCTTTTAGATAACGTGCCTGAACCGATCAACTCTTGATATAGGAAATGTTCAAAACATTATCCAACAATACAAAATTATATCCTTTCTTTACTAATAAAGAGACTGATATGATTTTGTATATCAGGTTCGGTATCTAATAACATTTGTTCAGAATCAATATATTCTGGTAATACAGGGTGATAGTGACCAACAGACTTGGCTGCAACACATGCACCGTTTTCTGTCTCACGAAACTTATCACCCGTTCTCAGTTCTCTACCTATCTGTAGCCCATGTAACAGATTACATATGCGGGATCCTGATCCGGTATCATATACCCAGGACATAAAGGATACTGAGAAACAGTTCTGTGTAATGAACACACCAGAAGATGATGCATCAACATGCACTTTCTTCGTTTGGGCGGCACGGGAAATCTGGTATTCCCCAATTTCCTGCTCTGTCCTATAACAATTATAAGTTGGAGCGGGACCAACGTTCCCCATCTCAGTATAACAAGCGGGTTCGGTCAATTATTTCCGTTTTATTATCTTGATTAAGGCGTGATATAGTCGCTATCTGGAGAGAGAGAGAAGAAAACACTCAGCGTATGCTCTTGCAATATTAGATTGGTTATCTAATATATCTAATCAGGATGTCTCCCACTGTTCATAGTCAAATCTTCCTTCAAACCCTAAAAGGAAAGACTAGCCGGGATTAATTACACGCTACAAGTTCGCCAATCTTTCAGTCAGGCCAGTGTCGGTACTTTGAGGGAGGTCCCCCGTGCTTTCGCACGAACCTAATTAAAGTAAACCTCGTTTTCCCAGAGGCGTAACCTCGTTAACACCTTTCTAGACACCTACTTGATCGGCTAATTGTAATGTGTAAAACTCTCCCAGGAGTAACTCTTACTCGCAGCGGGTATCGGGATCCAACTATCTTATAGAAGGTATGCAATCTCATTGCAAATTTCAACACTTGAAATTCCCAATAATATTTTGCCCCTAGCATCTTATGACCTTGGCTAAGGTCAACAAATCATAAGTGCTAGCCAAGTTCAACCCGTCATTTCCCGATTGAATTAAACCCACCCCACGACCCTTGGCTAAGGTCAACAAAGTCGCATGACTACCCTAACTCAATCACATTATATGCTTATACAGATAACCACTAATCAGCTACCGCACACTACGCCTTGGCTAAGGTCAACAAACGTAGCACGAATACTAACCAGTACTTATCTGAGATGACGGAGGGCTACGACGGGTTTTTCAGAAAACCCTTTGCGTAATGAACTTGATATCGTTGTAGAATCGAGTGATTTTAAATGGAGTGTTTTTGAGGCTTTTCTAGTTTTGCTAAAGGGGTCACTCCCGGTGAAGGGATCGTCGGCCCTTTCCTCATCGAATAAGGTGCAGGATATATCATATATACCGCTGTGCAAAGAAAAAACTATAGAAGCAATCAAAAGACAAACCGAGTTTGTAGCATCTGCCAGTTATTGCTAAAGGAGTCACTCCCGGTGAAGGGATCTCGGTCCTTTCCTTATCGAATAAGGTGCTGGATGTTCTACAAGGAACACCGCTATGCAAAGCAAGAACTAGAGCTACCAGTTTTTATAAACAAGTTTCTACAACATCTTAGGTTTCTTTTATTTCATTAATCACATTAATGAAGTCCCATTTTATTATGCTTCACAAGCATCTCTTTTGAAACGAAATCTGCAATATAACATATATCTCATATATATAATATAAACATTCGTCACAGGCAGTAATATGATCTCATCACAGAACATTGCAGCAGAAGAACATATATGAAATATTGGATATACTAGGACGTCCGTGTTTTCAATACGAGCCAGTATAAAACACGGATTCCACGGTCGCGATGAATAGCCAAACCGACATCCCTAGACCCCTACGAGAGCGGCAAGTAACACTGCCAATTCTAGGGTTAGGAGACCCGGTCCCGACTCCTCGAGATGGTCTCCCACTGGACCCTAGAACCCGGTTACTTGTGCTCCCCGCCTTGGGTCTACCTAATGCGGAAAAGTAAATAATATACAATGGTGACATCTTCCGCTACCTGGAAGTGCCCCAATAAAAGAATATTACATACAAATGAATTTTACATGAATGAAAAAGAAAAACTCTCATCTCACATAAAACCCCCGGCTATTCAAAACGCGACGATCCAATATAACATATCACAGCAACACATAATATCTCATATCATCAACGTAAACAAGTATGCGTATCCCGATTGTCGTTGATGTATAGCAACGAAGCCGGCGATACACCACATACTACGCTTACGGTCACAGAAAAGAAAGTGTAAAACTACAACAGTTGGAATCCGCAACCACCTCAGACATCGCATGCCTGACCAAATGAATTCCTTAGACATCACATGCCTAACAATTATAAACCCCGCATTTTAGTCTCATTATCGAAAACACTTTTCAATATCAAGTCGGGCAATTCAACAAGATTCCCGAAAAACTGATCGAATGCTCGTCGCAAACTTTAGTAGACGGCCGCACCCCCGATACCGTCGACGAAGTGCACCATGGCGGAACACCGCTACCGCGAGCACCCGAACGGATGCTTTCGGCGATGGGGTTCTCCTACAGTCACTTGGTCGGGGCTATGGGGCGTAGCTGTCTATTAAGTTTACCCGGCGAGTATCCGCGTACGCTACGTGATTGCGACGGACTTTTGATCACATCAAAATTCCGTGGCAACCGATCATCTGAGACTAGACTGCTATGTTTATAATATTCAAATCAGTTATCTCATAACTACCTGTGGATTCCAAATATTGTATCACATTCCAGATAAATAGAAAAAGTTAAACTTTCCGATCGAATCATCAAACACCCAAGATTTCCCCAGTATATCTCAACACTTGAAAACAGTTTAAAAACATCCATCACATGCCACAGTACCAATGGTCCAGCCGTAGAAGGGTCAAGCCAACGCCTCACATGTGGCATGCCGTACTGCCCCAAACCCTAAGGTTCAAAAGGCAGTTCAAGACGGTCATATAATCGAGTTAAGGTTTGTTGTCTTCTAGAGGGTCCACCGAGTTACTTGCACGACTTAGAACATTCTTAGACACGAGAAAAAATCCAACTTTTGAAAAATTTTCCGACAGGGAAAAAGTGAGTTATTGATATCCGTTCGAACTTTTTAACAGTTTCTTAAATTTATCCGGAAAGCCACATAGACAATATCTAATACTCCGATCGAAACATTGAATCCCCAAAACAACCCTAGAAAACTCAACTGTAGAATAAAAATTAAAAATTCCCAGAAAATCCAGCATAATAAAATAGGAGTTACTGTGCAAACAGGAGATGCTGACGTCATCATGTAGCCGCGGAACCGCCGCAGAAGGCATGCTTCTGCCGCGGTTCCGCCGCGCATTATACTGTTCATCGAAAACATTTTGCACCGTAATTCTTATAATTCCCTGCTGAATTTTTTAAGCATTTTTAATGTGTAAAAATCCCAGTGTTTAGAAAAAGTCCAGAGAGCGGGTTTTATCGGGGTTTCGGGTTTCGATCGGACTTTAAACTTCGTCTAGACTTCGCCTAAAGCTCTAGCTTGGCTCTGATACCACTGTAGGGTTGCTAGGCACGCGCACAAGGGTCTACAAGGCATCAACCATGCCCGATTAAAAGTTTAGCCGTGCCGAACAACCCGAATACGGAACTTTAAACTAGAGATTAGGCGAAAACTAACATGCTAAACATTTTAACACTAAGTGAGAGGGATTGCAACCTTTGTAGATCCGGTCCTTCACTTCATATGCTCCGTGTTGTGGTCCCTTCGCTGCGATCATCGGGATCCGGACTCTCGAGAGATTCCACGAAGAGAAAGACGCAACCTTTGCTTCCGATCTTCGATACTAAGATGATCTACCTTGAAGTTTCTTTAACACAAGCTAACACTCATGAAATGATGTGAACACCCTCATCTAAACGGCAAGGGAAGATGAGGATGATGAAGTAGGATTTTTGCTCTCTTTATTTATCTTTTTCTCATATTTATCCATCACAAAAATCAAAGCAAGAAACCATTTCAAGCAAAGAAGAAGAAGGAAGAAGATGATGAATAATATTAGAATCCTTTTGTGATGAATAGGAAAAGAATAATATGATAGAATTATGCAACCATGGTCAAGTGAACCTTTGTAGAGAATTAACTAGGGTTAGGGTTTGGGTTGGGTAAAAGCATGACTCACTTGAAAATATCTTTATCATGACAAAAAGAAAAGCTTCTAGAAACATCTAGAAAGCTTAACCTTAATCCAAACCCTAATCATGTTAAAACTCCACTAAACATGTTGCATTAGTTATCATATCATGTTACAATATTATATATCATATATATAATATTTATTGTAACAAAATAAAATAATACAATTAACATATATCGCATATATATCAATGTATTACCCGAGTGAGAAAAAGAATCTTTTAGTGAGCAAATATTAGTTAATGTAATTTAATATATCATATATATTATTATACATTAAATTATCGAATCAACACTTGATCCGACAATCCGGCTATATCGCATATAACCGACTAATATTTATCCGTACCGATTCATCGAATCAACACTTGATCCGATGACCCGGCTGATATCAAATATCGCGAGAATAGAATAAGGTATCACATATCAAATTATCCTCGGTCCCGCACATATCACATATCTGCCCCTACTCCGTTTTGCCTGAGTCAAGAAACCTCTGTATAGGACTCTAAAGAATCGTCAATACGCCGGCAGTAGGTGATGATCATATCAAACACCCACAAGCTGCAAGCGGTCAGCTAAACGTAACAGCTACCCAGGTATTGAGCGCTCAGAAGATCAACAAGCAAGCCTGTACATTCTCCTGCGAATCCAAACAGTAACACTCCCGTACAGTCCGGCTTCGTCGTCTGATATGTTGCATATCTCGCCTAGGGGTGGTAAACGTCAGACCCCAGTAGCTTGATAAGTCGTGTCGATTTGAGGTCTATAACAGTTCGAGAAACTACTGATAACACTTACCAGTAAATCTCAGCAACCCTGGCCAGGGATTTCCGGTTATAGCCAATCGAACACAGCACAACATCAACTCCCTATACCGGGAGAGACGAATCCCCTCCTATCGCTCATTGCCTCCATATGATTCGGGACTGTACCCAAAAGCCACCTTTTTGCACGCCCTCTTGGACGTGGTATGATGGAAATCAAAGCACAGTGGGAATCACACAAGACTCTATGACGATCTCGGGTCGACGGACTACTCTGTACCAGTGTCACCGGAGAACTACCATCTGACGTATGGTATAATACCATCTGGGAGTTCTCGGCGAGTCCGTCCAGTGTACCCAGTCTCCACTGAGCACCCGTACACCATCCTTGATGTCAAACACCGATGGATATAGGATCATCCATCGCCCATCATATGGGTCAAGATGCGTATACGCTAGTCTACTCTGGTGTATCGATGCCTTGTCTCGATACACCCTCGACTAGGAACAGTTATAGGATGTACTCGTCGACTACCGTGGCCCCACTAGTATGATCTCATCATAGTCCCAGTAGTCGAGTACATATCCTAAGGGCTTTATCAACATGTAATATAGAGACAATCAGAGTACATGTTAAGATAAAGTACAACCAGATAGCATCTATCATGTCGAGCAAGAAAGTCCTCCCTATATATGTCCTAGCATCCACTACAATATACATCGTATGTACAGTAATGGCCTCTAGGGCATACATATAACTAACATTTTGTTAGGTCTGAATTATCCCAAAATCCTTTTGAGTAGATCTTAGTCTAAAATTAAACTAACGTATCCTCAACAAACACTTAATTTGATCTTAATCTCAAACGAGATTAACTATCCTTAAATCAAACCAAACCAAAATCTAAGAATCTACGGATTTGGACTAATCTACGTCCTACGGGCGACAATATAAATTAGTCTCCGTATACAATCCACGGGCAACCAAAAATAAAACAAAGACACACGACACAAAGTGAACTTATGGAGCCGGAGAAAGTGGTTATCGCTACGCGGTAACGTAATTAACTGCAGGGGGTTGTGCCTGAACGGTAGAGCATCCCCATAATCAAAAACCCTTCAGAAACGAGGAGGATCTGATGAAGTCTGCTACAATCGCCGCATCCGTCCAAACCTCTGATGAACGGTGCCATAAATCAACTTGGCATCTTCGAAGAGGTGGACGGATAAATCCAAAAAATATCTGCCCCTAAATTCAGGCAAGATGATCCATCCCGGTCCCGTCTCCCATTTTCGGCGGCGAACAGATTCTACGGTGGAAAAGTTGCCACCGCTGCTCTCACGTGTGAGCCACGTGAGCGCAACGGTAGGGGGGCATTTGTTTCCCCCCAATAAGAGAGCAAGGCTCTGTTCAAAATTTGAAAAGATGCAGCGCCTCACGTGCCTTGCATGAGGGCGCAAGCGCCAAGAGTTAAAACCTCTGAGGCAGCGCCTCACGTGCCTTGTATGAGGGCGCCAGCGCCAAGAGTTAAAAACTTTTAGGTAGCACCTCACGTGCCCCGCATGAAGGCGCCGGCGCTAGAACTAAAAGTTCTTTACCATTGGATTAAAGATCTAACGGAGATGACAAATCATCAAAATACAGAATTAAAATCTGTTGAGGAAATATTCCTCAAATCTTTCTAAACGAGAAAGATTACTCTCTGTAAAACAGAGCACCGTTGGATTAAAAATCCAATGGTGATTAAAAATCAACTATCTACAGAAAAAATTCTTTATGGGAAAATATTTCTCCAATCTTGTTAAAAATAAGAGAAATATCTTCTGTAAAATAGGAGTCCTTGGATCAAAGATCCAACGGTGGATAAAATCCCCAGATCAATTAAGTATCTCTCAATGAGAGATTTCATCAACTAAATCAACAGACTTGTCTCTACTATATAAAGGACCCAAGACTTTAAGTCTTGCACAGAGGAACCCCCCTCCCCCCATAAACTTTAAGCTCAAAAAAAAGGAGAGCAAGCAAAAAGAAAAGATTTAAAAGGGAAGAAAGAAGAAATTTCTTCGAGGTAAATAAAAGTAATAGAGATCAGAGCATCTCATCTGCATATCAGGGTTTAAACCCCGCATTTTAGTCTCATTATCGAAAACTCTTTTCAATATCAAGTCGGGCAATTCAACAAGATTCCCGACATTCTGATCGAATGCTCGTCGTAAAGTTTAGTAGACGGCCGCACCCCCGATACCGTCGACGAAGTGCACCAAGGCGGAACACCGCTGCCGCTGTAAGTCCATGCTACCCTTCCCCGATACTTACGGGGTTGCGGAATTGGTGAAAAACGATTTTCAAGAGGGTGGTAATATGGACTACCAATATGGATCGTTGTTAAACTACTAACTAACAACCTAACAAGGGTTTACCTACTCGGTTAGGGGGCTATACCTTTCTTGAACTCTTTCGTCTTCGACTCCTTCCGGTGTACGGATCGGCCTCACCTCGTCGTCTCCTTGCGCCGAAGATGGATCCACCCGATTGCTTCTACCTTTGGCTTCTTCTTCGAACTTTGAAGAAACTAGATCACTTAGCTTGCTAGGCCTTGTGAACTAGAATGAGTAGAGAAATGTTTTGGTGTCTTTTTATCTCTAAGGCAATGAGTCTCAACATATGAGAATGGTTTGCCTTGAGGTAGAGAGAGCAAGAGGAAGAAGGAGAGCTTGAGAATGAGAGAGCTCAAGAGAGAGAAAGCAAATGATAGAATGAACCATACTCTTCTCATTCTCACCTCTCATAATCCAAAAGCCATCATAACAAAAATAGTAATCAAGTATTGTGTAAATGGTTTAAGTCAAAATGGCTATATCATTTCATGCACTCATTTTGCATAAATAAACAAGCAAGCAAAAGTCTTTGCCATGGAATGATAGCCATTGTCATGATGATGGTCAACTAGTCCAACCTAGTCAACCGGTCAACAAAGTCTACAAGTCAACAAAGTCAACCCCTCAACAACCATGTCACTATAATACTTAATTAATACTAATGTTAATCATATATCTTATTCTCATTAGGGTTAAGCAAAAGTCAATGGTCAACAGTCAACTGTCAACAGTCAACAGTCAAACAACCCTAATGAGAATACTCTGCATCTGTCTCTCTGTCAACTGTGCATACACACCCGCATCCGCGTTCTAACGAACACGAATACAAACGAGATAAAACCAATCCCAAAACGTACACTAGGATCTGGTTTAAACCAAAGCCCGCTAGTGTTAACTGTCCGGACATTGTACGTGCACAAGTGCACGGATGTGACCGAACCCTGTCGCAAAACCATGCGACCTGTCGCAAAACCATGCGACCTCTACTCTTTTGCCAAAAGGCGAATAGCTTTCTGTATGGGACTCTAAAGACTCGACACTACGCTGGCAGTGGGTTTAACCACAGACCGCAAGCGGCACTAGTTGTGCGTAACGGTCCCCAGGTAGATGCCGACAAGAAGACTGACGAGGTGAAACCCATCTGAACTCCTACTGAGTCGGACTGTGACAGTCTCCGTACAGTCCGGTCTGTTCGTCTGATACATCGCATGGCGGGCCTAGGGGGCGGTAAACGTCAGTCCCCTAATAGCGGTACAAGTCGTTGTAAGTGCACGGCGGCGCCTCGGCCGTCAATCCGACGGCCAAATGCGGAAACGGTGATAAACTTTAATTTTGCAAACTTAGCAAACCGGCACCACCGCGCACTAAACCCCGGATCGGGCCATTAAACTAGATCTAGCTAACTACAAGACGGGTTAGAGATATACCGAGTGATCCGAGTCCTCCGGTCTTCTCGTCGCCGTCCCGATCTCCTGCGGAAACTCCGGTGGTCGCCTCCTCGCCGGAAGGGCACCACGTAGCCGGATTCTTTTACGGGCTCCCACCTCAATACCGAGGCAACTCGGGCGCGAAGTTGGCTAGCCGACGCGCCCAAGAATTGCTGTAGAATGGTGTAGAATAGTTGTCTCTTTGGGTTCTATGAGGTTGCCATGTTGGAGGAATTTTGCACACAAGAATTTGATGGATGCTTCCTAGCAGAGAAAAATGGAGCACCTCAAGAAAATCAGCTCGGCCAAGCCAAATGTGCTCACTGGAAAAAGGAAAAATGAAGCAAGCCTTTTTACTGCACTAAAAGCAACCAAAAATGAATATATATTAATTCATCAACACTTTAAAAACAATACAGCACACTCAAATAAAAACCATTCGTTACAAAGGAAATTAATCCACTAAATTAAACCACACTCCAATTCCAAACAGTGGCCGGCCCCCATATCCAATTTCCATCACAAAATCACATCAAAACCCATACCCTCTCATAACTCAATTAATGCATGAATAGCAAAGAAGATTTCATGATCAATCCTTTTGCAATAAACCCCTCCACAATGTGTTATTTGCAAACTTGCAAATAACCCCCCTCCAACGAAAAGTCCGGCCGTGAAGGAACAATGAAAAAACCGGCCGGAACGGAATGCAAACTGGCAACCCCAGAAAACTGGTCCCACAATAAATTACAGGAAAAACCCCGATACTGTGCATACACACCCGCATTTGTATTCCGACCGAAATACAAATGCAAAAAGACAAAACTACACTATCTAACACTAGAATCCGGCTTAAGCCAAAGCCGGCTAGTAAAAACCGTCCGATCACGATCCGTGCAATACCGCACGTATCCGATCGAACCCTGCCATATCTCCATACGGCCTCTACAGCGATTTCGCCCGAAAGCTTGAGTAACTGAAAGTGTGGTGGACTCTAAAGACTCGTCAATACTATGGCTGTGGATTTAACCACTAGCACGTCAGAGGTATAAGCCAATACGTGACGGGCCACCAGCTATTGACTAAAAGGGACGTCGATGAGCGAACTCATCCTGACACCCTACTGAGCCTGTCAGTGACAATATCCGTACAGTCCGGTCCGTTCGTCTATGAGCGTCGCATGTCGGGCCTAGGGGGTGGGTAAAAGTCAGACCCCCAAAAGCGGTACAAGTCGTGTCGGAGTGTAGCCCAGAACACCCTGAGATACTACCGGAATACCTACCAGTAAATCTCCTGCCTTGGCCAAGGACTTCGTGTAATGGCTCTCCTAGACACAGCGCGACCTCACCCCCAATACCGGGAGAGACGAACCCCCGAAGATCCGCTCACTGCCTCCATGTGGCTCGGGACTGTACCCAACTAAAACCTGTTTGCACGACTCCTTTGAGCCGTGGTAGGGTAGTAATCAAAGTACAGTGGGAACTCACACGAGACAAATGACGATCCCCAGGTCGATGAACTAACCTGTACACATGTCACCTGGGAACTGCTATCTGACGTCAGGTATAAGACCAACTAGCATGTTCCCGGCGAGTCCTGTCCGGTGTACTCATAACCCAATGAGCACTTGTATACATCTTAGGTGAACCAACTGACACCAGTGGCTTGTGAGACCGGCCACCGCCCCTCGTCGGGGTCTCGACTGTATACACTAGTCTACTCTGGAGAATCGATGCCCTGTCTCGAAACTCTCACGACTAGGGACCTTTTAAGGATGTGCTTATAGACTACCAGCTCCCACGTATATGATCGCCCTCATACTGCTGGCAGTCAAGCAAGAATCCTAGGGGCTCTATCAACGTGTAATAGCAACCTGTCAGGTTACCTTAAGCAGTACACGATGATAAAGGTAAACCAGACAGCATACTATCATCTCGAGTAAGACTGTCGTCCCGGGATATGTCCTCCCTCAATCATTGCAATCACGTGCCTGTGATCCAATAATTGACTCTGAGGGCACTATCTCCAACAGTCGTGTCGGAGTGAAGCCCAAAACACCCTGAGATAACACTGGAAGCCTACCAGTATATCTCGCTTGCCCTGGCCAGGGACTACTCGTGTAATGGCTCTTCTAGACACAACGCGATGTCAACCCCCAATACCGGGAGAGACGAATCCTGTCTAACCGTCACTGCCTCCATGTGCTTTGGGACTGCACCCAACTACTACCTGTTTGCACGACTCCTTTGAGCCGTGGTAGGGTAGTAATCAAAGTACAGTGGGAACACACTCGAGGCGAAGTGACAGTGTCAAGTCAGCGGACTAAACTGTACTCACGTCACCTGGGAACTGATAACTGACGATAGGTATAATACCAACTAACAGTTCCCGACGAGTCCTGTCCAGTGTACTCGTGACCCAACGAGCACCCGCATACTATCTCCAGTACGACGTACTGATGGCTGTGGGACAGACCATCTCCCACTCTGGGATGAGAAGCGCATACGCCAGTCTACTCCGGAGTATCGATGCCCTGTCTCGATAGTCCTGCGACCAGGGACCTGCATAAGGATGTGCTTATAGATTACCCAGCCCCCACTAGTGTGACTGCCATCACAACGCTGGTAATCAAGCAAAGATCCTAAGGGCTCCACTAATGCGTATAGGTGATATAATAAAATAAACACATGTACACATTGAAGTAGAAACAAACCAAGTAGCATACTACTATTTTGAGCAAGATTGTATATACAACTGTGAATATCCCAAGCTTCCATTAAGTAATATACAAACTAGTATGATACAGTAATGGCTTCTAGGGCATATACACTAACAATCTCCCACTTGCACTAAGGCCTTGTACTGGCGTATCGAAGACCTATCATCTCGATCAGCCGCACGAACTGAGTCTGGGGCAAGGCCTTGGTGAATGGATCTGCAGTGTTATCTTCTGAAGCAACCCTCCGAACCTCGATCTCCTGGCGATCCACGATCTCCCTGATCAGGTGATACCGCCTCAAGATGTGTCTGGATCTCTGATGGGACCTGGGTTCCTTCGCTAAAGCTATAGCCCTATTGTTGTCGCAATACTGAGGTATTGGATCAACAATGGACGGAACCACCTGAAGTTCTTTCAAGAACTTCCTCATCCAGACGGCTTCTTTTGCGGCATCAGATGCAGCTATGTATTCCGCTTCCATAGCCGAGTCAGCAACGGTTTCCTGTTTGGAACTCTTCCAACACACCGCCCCTCCATTGAGGGTAAAGACAAAACCCGACATGGACTTGGAATCATCCTTGTCACTCTGGAAGATGGAGTCAGCAAAGGCCTCGATCTAGAGGTCTTTTCCGCCATACACCAAGAACATCTCCTTAGTCCTTCTCAGGTACTTGAGAATGTTCTTTACCGCTATCCAGTGTTTCTCCCCGGGGTTTGACTGATACCGGCTTACTACACTAAGTGCATAAGCTACATCCGGTCTGGTACACAACATCGCATACATTATAGAGCCTACCGCAGAAGCGTAGGGTATAATAGACATGCGATCCCTCTCCAAATCAGTCTTGGGAGACATCTCTTTAGAGAGGGTGATCCCGTGACAAGCCCGTAGGTTACCGCGCTTGGAATCTTCCATACTGAATCTTTTCAGTATGGTGTCGATGTACCTGGACTGCGAAAGTCCTAATATCCTCTTAGATCTATCACGATGGATCCGTATCCCCAGGATGTATGAGGCATCACCCAGGTCTTTCATGGAGAACCTATGTGACAAGAACCCCTTGACAGATTGTAGCATAGGAATGTCATTTCCTATTAAGAGAATGTCATCCACGTATAAAACGAGGAATACTACAGTTCTCGCTACAAATCTACTATAGATGCATGGTTCATCTGGATTTTTGATAAAGCCAAATTCCTTGACCGTCTCATCAAAACAGATGTTCCAACTCCGCGATGCCTGCTTTAGTCCATAGATGGACTTAAGCAACTTGCACACCTTTCCGCTGCTCCCACTCTGAATGAAACTCTCTGGCTGGTCCATATAGACACACTCCTCTAAATTTCCATTTAGAAAAGCGGTCTTTACGTCCATCTGCCAAATCTCATAATCGTGGAAGGCAGCAATGGCAAGAAGGATCCGAATGGATTTCAGCATAGCCACTGGAGAAAAGGTTTCGTCATAGTCCAAACCAGGTCTTCGACGAAAACCCTTTGCAACAAGTCTAGCTTTATAGGTCTCAACCTGTCCATCTGCACCAATCTTCCTTTTGAATATCCACTTGCATCCTACGGGTTTTACCCCGTCTGGCGCAATGTCCAACGTCCATACTTTGTTGGTGTACATGGACTCCATTTCGGTCCGCATTGCATCTAGCCATTTTACCGAGTCAACGCTCTGAACGGCCTGCTGGAAGCTAGTAGGCTCATCATAATCTATGATGCAATCCTCTCTATCCCCGTCTATGAGAAAACCGTAGTATCTCTCGGGCGGATGAGACTGCCTACTACTCCTGTGGAGCGGCGTAGGAATGTCCTGTTCTTTTGAACCCTCTGGTTCTACTAAGCTTTCAGTAATAGTCTGTGGTTCTGGAATTTCTTCCAGTTCTACTGCGCTCCCACTAATTTCCTTTTCCAAGAACTGGTGTTCTAGAAAGTGGGCATTACGAGAAATAAGGACTTTTTGTTCCTCTGCGTGGTAGAAAAGATACCCCCTAGTGTTCTTTGGGTATCCCACAAACTTGCACAGTACTGAGCGTGCCTCGAGTTTGTCCGCATGCTGCTTTTTGACAAAAGATCGACATCCCCAGATTTTCAGATATTGAAGATAGGGTTTCTTCCCACTCCATAACTCATATGGTGTGGTAGGCACGGTCTTAGTAGGAACTCGGTTCAAAAGGTATGCGGCTGATTCTAGCGCATATCCCTAGAATAATCGCGGTAACTCAATGTTACTCATCATGGACCGTACCATATCCAATAGGGTTCGGTTCCGTCTCTCCGATACACCGTTATGTTGCGGAGTGTATGGAGGAGTAAGCTAAGAGAGAATCCCATTCTCTTTTAAATAGTCCAGGAACTCGGCACTCAAGTATTCACCACCTCGATCCAATCTTAGAATCTTGATACTTTTGCCGGTTTGTTTTTCTACTTCATTCTTATATTCCTGGAACTTTCAAAGGCTTCGGATTTATGTTTCATTAAGAAGACATGTCCGAACCTTGAAAAATCTTCCGTAAAAGTAATGAAGTAAGAAAAACCGCTTCGCGCATGTGTAGACATTGGACCGCACACGTCGCTGTGTACGAGTCCCAAGAGCTCGCTCGCTCTTACTCCGTGTCCAGTGAACGGAGTCTTTGTCATCTTTCCTTTGAGACAAGATTGACAAGTGGCATACGATTGATATTCGAACGGATTCAAATATCTTCTGTATGTAACTTCGTCAACCTTCTCTCATTGATGTGACCCAGTCTACAATGCCATAAGAAAGTCTGATTGATTTCTGGAGACTTTCTTTTGTGTGTATTCTGGACATTAAAAATCTGTGGTTGGTTTAATACGTATATACCATTGCTCAATATACCTGACCCAATCAGAACTTGATTAAGGTGAATGTTTACAACATTGCTTACAAACGCAAATTCATAACCTTCTTTAGAAACCAAAGATACAGAAATGATATTACAAGTTGCGTTGGGTACAAAATAGCAATTACGCAAAACCAAAACATGTCCATCTGACATTCCCAGGTGATAGTCCCCCACGGCCTTAGCATCCATGCTAGCTCCGTTTGCAACTTTGAGGGTCATGTCACCTGCCTTCAAAACCCTACGGTTTCTCAAAGCCTGCAAAGAATTACAGATATGAGATCCTGATCCGGTATCCAATACCCAGGAAGTAGAGTTTATTGAAAGACAGTTTTCAATAATATACACACCTGAAGCTGAAACCGCAACCTTCTTCAGATCCTGTGTTCTGGTCTTCCAAGCCCTGCAATTTTTCTTCCAGTGTCCACTCTTATGACAATAGAAGCATTCTTCTTTATCCACAAGTCTCCCCACTTTCTTTGTTGCTTTTACCTTTCCCTTCGTATCCACTTTACTAACACCGCCCCTTGGTTTGGCGAGGGCTTTCTTCTTCTTTCTCTTGGCTTTCGCTTTGGACCTAGAAGAAGAAGATCCTCCTACAAACAAAGTGGATGTTTCCCTACCTTTCTGTAGGGTGCCCTCTGCGCTCCTCAGCATGTTGAGGAGTTCTGAAAGTTCAACTTCCTTTTCTTGTAAGTTGAAGTTCAGTATAAACTGGGCGTAAGTAGAAGGAAGGGACTGGAGAATCAAGTCCGTATAGAGCTCATTCTCCAACGTGGTCCTAAGGTCTGCGAGCTCCTCAATGTAGCCAATCATCTTAAGCACGTGTTCCGCTACCGATGATCCACCGGCCAATCTTGCCGAAAATAACTTCTTCAACACTTCGTATCTTGCGATACGAGATTGCTCTCCATACAGTTCTTTTGTATGAAGAAATATGGATTCGAGGTCCATATTCTCGTGCCTCCTCTGATGTTCGTTGTCCATAGAGGCAAGCACGAGGCACTTGGCCTTCGCGCAGTCTAGTTCTTAGGTCTTACGGATTTCCTTATCCGCGACGCTGGTTTTGGGACCTGGGACAGGGGGAGCTTTGGTGGTAAGAAGATACCTCAGCTTGTCGTAAGTGATTGCCATCTTGACATTCCTGAGCCAATCTTTGTAGTTTGGCCCTGTCAGTATGTTTTTATCTAGAAGTAACTTAAGTCCAGTCATGTCGATTGGTCGCTGCAATTAGGAGAGAGAGAAGAAACACTCAGCATGATGCTCTTGCAAGTTTAGAGTGGTTTTTAGTTTATCTAAACAGGATGGCTCCCACTGTCTCTCGAATCCTTCCTCAAACCAAAAAGGAAGAATTAGTCAGGATCAATTTCACCGTACAATTCTTGCTTAACCGTTCGGCCAGGCTGGTGTCGGTACTTCGAGGGAGGTTTTCCAACGCTTTCGCGAAGTTCCTTAATTAAATAACCTCTTTTCCCTGTGGGCGTAGCCCCGCTAACACCTTTCTAGACACCTACTTGGTTTATAGCATTGATCGTTAAGTGAGAAATTTCCCGAGGAGTAGTATATACTCACAGTAGGATCGGGACCCAAATATCATCGCGTGACAAAACTGAAGGAATCCTACCAGAATCATCACACTCCAAATGGTATGCAGCGCTAGCAAGTTTCAGTACTTATGAAACTCCCGATGTAGATTTTTGCCCCATGCTCTTATGACCTTGGCGTGAGGTCAAAATGTCATAAGTCACATATCAAGTTCTTCCCATCATTATCCAGGTTAATTTGAACCCACCCGTACCTACCCTTGACGTAGGCCAATATGGCAGTACGACTGTCTCAAACCAACGAATTCTATCTATGCAACAGATAAATATCCGGCAGCTACCAATCACTATGCCTTGGCGTGAGGTTAAAATACATAGCTTGAATACTACCGAATATTTAACTGAAATGATGGAGGGCTACGGATGGTTTTGGCGAAACCGTGAACGTAGTGAACTTGATATAATCGATGGAACGAGATAGATTTTAAAAGGAGTGGCTCAAGCTCCGCATTTAAAAGTTGGTTTTGAAAAGATCCGAGTGGTTTTTCGAAAGTGTTCCAACGACTTTTACATGGTTTATTTTCTTGCATTAGTTCTTTTAATGCATATTTTTTTGCATTAGTTCTTTTAATGTGTCCCATCATTTAATCCTACCATTGCAGAAAACAACCAAAATATGACGTACGCTTATGCCATTCGCATTCGCCATGGGACCCCGTCATTACCCGTTAGGTTACTTAACTAACGACAGAGCGGGGGCTGGGCTAGCGCGGCTGTAAAACATAAGCAACACCTAAATAATATCATATATAGATATATTGCAATGATAGCCATTTCAGATCACAGATGAATACATTGGATATACTAGGAATCCGCAATTCGTACGATACTGTAACGAAAAGCAGATTATACGGTCGCGGTGAATAGCCAATACCCCACCTAAGACCCCTACGGGTACGGCAAACTACCCGCCAAGTACCCGAAGCGAAGCAAGCTACCTCAACTCCGTGAGTAGGCCACTCGGCACTTCGGGATACCCGGTAGTTTGTGCACCCCCTCCATGGGTCTATCCTAGGTGCAAAAACGGTAAAAAGAAATTATACAATGACGGCTACAACCCCGATCCGGTTGTGCGGTCATACAAATAATTATTACATCAATTTACAAATTTACATGAATTGAAAGAAAAGAAAACTCTCGTCTCACAACCCCCTGCCAATTCACCCGCGACAATCCAATGAATTCATATACACATTCCAGCAACATTACAGATCACAGATTTGTATAACCCCCACTAATCGACATATAGCGATTAGCAGACGTTCAATACAAATATCACATCACAGAAATACCCGTCAGCTTAAGTCTTTAGAAACTCGATCAAAACACGGTTTTTAAAGCCCCAAAAACAATTTTTTCTTTCTGGAAAATCTGGGCTGAAAAAACATATACCAAAATTCCCAAAATACCCCATAGAACAGACTGCAGTAAAGACGAACCAGAGAGGAGCTTAATCGGCCGCGGAACCGCGGCAACAGCAAGCTATTGCCGCGTTTTCGCGATGGTTTAGTTGGATCTCTCGACCGTTTTTCTACAGTAGACTATAAAAACCCTGAGTCGATTTTTAAAGCATGATTTATTATTTTCACAAAACTTTGAAAATCGACAGCAAGCTTGATATCGGGGTGTATTTCGCGACTTTTTCTCCGATCGAATTTCTAGTTACTATGCTAACATGTTAGGTAGTGTTTAACTTGGCTTTGATACCACTGTAAGTCCATGCTACCCATCTCCGGTACTTACGGGGTTGCGGAATTGGTGAAAAATGATTTTCAAGAGGGTGGTAACATGGACTACCAATACGGATCTTTGTTAAACTACTAACTAACAACCTAACAAGAGTTTACCTACTCGGTTAGGGGGCTATACCTTTCTTGAACTCCGTTGTCTTCGACTCCTTCCGGTGTACGGATCGGCCTCACCTCGTCGTCTCCTTGCGCCGAAGATGGATCCACCCGAATGCTTCTACCTTTGGCTTCTTCTTCGAACTTTGAAGAAACTAGATCACTTAGCTTGCTAGGCCTTGTGAACTAGAATGAGTAGAGAAATGTTTTGGTGTCTTTTTAGCTCTAAGGCAATGAGTCTCAGCACATGAGAATGGTTTGCCTTGAGGTAGAGAGAGCAAGAGGAAGAGGGAGAGCTTGAGAATGAGAGAGCTCAAGAGAGAGAAAGCAAATGATAGAATGAACCATACTCTTCTCATTCTCACCTCTCATAATCCAAAAGCCATCATAACAAAAATAGTAATCAAGTATTATGTAAATGGTTTAAGTCAAAATGGCTATATCATTTCATGCACTCATTTTGCATAAATAAACAAGCAAGCAAAAGTCTTTGCCATGGAATGATAGCCATTGTCATGATGATGGTCAACTAGTCTAACCTAGTCAACCGGTCAACAAAGTCAACAAGTCAACAAAGTCAACCCCTCAACAACCATGTCACTATAATACTTAATTAATATTAATGTTAATCATATATCTTATTCTCATTAGGGTTAAGCAAAATTCAATGGTCAACAGTCAACTGTCAACAGTCAACAGTCAAACAACCCCAATGAGAATACTCTGCATCTGTCTCTCTGTCAACTGTGCATACACACCCGCATCCGCGTTCTGAGGAACACGAATACAAACGAGATAAAACCAATCCTAAAACGTACACTAGGATCTGGCTTAAACCAAAGCCCGCTAGTGTTAACTGTCCGGACATTGTACGTGCACAAGTGCACGGATGTGACCGAACCCTGTCGTAAAACCATGCGACCTGTCGCAAAACCATGCGACCTCTACTCTTTTGCCTAAAGGCAAATAGCTTTTTGTGTGGGACTCTAAAGACTCGACACTACGCTGGCAGTGGGTTTAACCACAGACCGCAAGCAGCACCAGCTATGCGTAACAGTCCCCAGGTAGATGCCGACAAGAAGACTGACGAGGTGAAACCCATCTGAACTCCTACTGAGTCGGACTATGACAGTCTCCGTACAGTCCGGTCTGTTCGTCTGATACATCGCATGGCGGGACTAGGGGGCGGTAAACGCCAGTCCCCTAATAGCGGTACAAGTCGTGTCGGAGTGAAGCCCAAAACACCCTGAGATAACACTGGAAGCCTACCAGTATATCTCGTTTGCCCTGGCCAGGGACTACTCATGTAATGGCTCTCCTAGACACAGCGCGATGTCAACCCCCAATACCGGGAGAGACGAATCCAGTCTAACCGTCACTGCCTTTAAGTGCTTCGGGACTGCACCCAACTACTACCTGTTTGCACGACTCCTTTTAGCCGTGGTAGGGTAGTAATCAAAGTACAGTGGGAACACACCCGAGGAGAAGTGACAGTGTCAAGTCAGCGGACTAAGCTGTACTCACGTCACCTGGGAACTGATAACTGACGATAGGTATAATACCAACCAACAGTTCCCGACGAGTCCTGTCTAGTGTACTCGTGACCCAACGAGCACCCGCATACTATCTCCAGTACGACGTACTGATGACTGTGGGACAGACCATCTCCCACTCTGGGATGAGAAGCGCATACGCCAGTCTACTCCGGAGTATCGATGCCCTGTCTCGATAGTCCTGCGACCAAGGACCTGCATAAGGATGTGCTTATAGATTACCCGGCCCCCACTAGTGTGACTGCCATCACAACTGTTAGTTATATGTATGCCCTAGAGGCCATTACTATACTTAGGATGTATATTGTAGTGGATGCTTGGACATATATAGGGAGGACTTTCTTGCTCGACATGATAGTATGCTATCTGGTAACTCTTTACCTTAACGTGTACACTGATTGTCTCTCTGTTACATGTTGGTAAAGCCCGTAGGATGTGTACTTGACTACCTGGACTATGATGCGGATCATACTAGTGGGGACATGGTAGTCCATAAGTACATCCTTCAAGGTCCCTAGTCGTGAGTGTATCGAGACAGGGCATCGATATACCAGAGTAGACTAGCGTATACCTTCTCGACCCATACAGATGGGCGATGGATGATCCCATATCCATTGATGTTTGACATCAGAGATGATATACGGGTGCTCAGTGGAGACTGGGTACACTGGACGGACTCGCCGAGAACTCCCAGATGGTATTATACTTTACGTCAGATGGCAGTTCTCTGGTGACACTGGTACAGGTTAGTCTGTTGACCCGAGATCGTCATAGAGTTTTGTGTGATTCCCACTGTGCTTTGATTTCCACCTTACCACGTCCAAGAGGGCGTGCAAAACGGTGGTTTTTGGGTACAGTCCCGAATCACATGGAGGAAATGAGCGATAGGAGGGGATTCGTCTCTCCCGGTATAGGGAGTTGATGTTGCGCTGTGTTCGATTGGCTATAACCGGAAATCCCTAGCCAGGGTTGCTGAGATTTACTAGTAAGTGTTACCAGTAGTTTCTAGAACTGTTATAGACCTCATATCGACACGACTTATCGAGCTATTGGGGTCTGACGTTTACCACCCCTAGGCGAGATATGCGACATATCAGACGACGAGACCGGACTGTACGGTAAGTGTTGCTGGTTGGATTCACAGGAGTGTGAGCGGGCTTGCTCGTCGATCTTCTGATCGCTCTATACCCGGGTGGCCGTTACGTTTAGCAGACCGCTTGCGGCTTGTGGGTGTTTGATATGATCATCACCTGCTGCCGGCGTATTGACGAGTCTTTAGAGTCCTACACAGAGGTTTCCTGGCTCAAGCAAAATGAATTAGGAGCGCATATGAGATATGTGCGGGACCGAGAATAATGCGTGTATGTGATACCATATTCTATTCTCGCGATGAATGTATCGATTGGTTGTATGCGATATAACCTAGTTATCGAATCAAGGATTGATTCGATAAGCCGAAACATTGGATATTAGTCGGTTATATGCGATATGACGGGATCATTAAATCAAGTGTTGATTTAATGATTTAATGTATAATTATATATTTGATATATTACTTTTCATTAACTAATATTTGTTCACTTTAAATGGATTTTCTCACTTGATGTGCACATTGTATATGTGATATATTTTTGTGCACTTGCATATACCATGTTTGATGATACATGCATGTTTGGGTGTATGTTTAGATTAAACCATGGTTATGTAATGGTTAGGGTTTTGTTTTTATTTATTTATTCATTTATTTATTTATTTCTATGGTATAAAAGAGAAAATGGTGGCTTTCTTTGTTTGATGTTGAAGCTTCATGAAGGTTTGACTAAGTCACCATTTTTGTCTTCATGCTTAACCCTAACCATTCACCTAACCCTAGTTTACTCTCTACACTTGACCAAGGTTAGAGTATGATAAGTATTCCTTTTATTTTCTGTTTTAGAAAATACTCATCATATTCTATCATCTTCTTCTTCTTCTTCTTCAAGAAGAAAAAGCTTGCAACCATCAATGGTGATTTGATGAAAAGAGTGAGAAATCCAATTCTAAAGTGAACCCACTTCCTATTTCTTCATCCTCTACCTCTTGCCAAGTAGTATAGGGTGTTTTCTTCACAAGTTTCATGACTTGGTGAAGTGGGAGCTTGATCTTGTGATGCCTCGATGTAGATCATCTTCGGCATCGTAGTCGATGACCTAGCCCGCCCTTTTCTCCGATGAAGCCGACACTAGAGTCCAAGATCCGATTTGTACAGCGGAGAGACTTCATCATGGAGCTATGGAGGTGGAGGACCGGATCTACAAAGGTTGTATTTCCGTTCTCTTAGTTAAGTTGTTAACTAGTTGCATGTTTCGCCTAAAATCTAATTAATGATCCGTATTAGGGTTTCTCGGCATTTGTAAAATTTGAAATTGGCATGGTTGATGCCTTGTGAGACCTCATTAGTGTGCCTAGGAATCCTACAGTGGTATCAGAGCCTAGCTAGAGCCTTAGGCGATGCGTAGACGGAGTTAGAATTCCGATCGAACCGAAACCCTAACTCCAAAATGCTCTCTGGACTTTTTTCAAAAACTGGGATTTTTCCAGATTAAAAATTCTTAAAAAATTCAGCAGGAAATTCTAAGAATTACGATGCAAAATTGACAAAGTGATGCTGCTAAAGTGCGGCGGAACCGCGGCAGAAGCTTGGCTTCTGCGGCGGTTCCGCGGCCGAATCATGTGATCACTCTTCAATTTTTGCACAGTAACTCCTATATTTTGGTTCTGGATTTTCTAGGATTTTTTAATATTTATTCAAGAGTTGAATATTCTGGGGTGTTTTGGAGCTTCGTTGATTCGATCGGAAATTTCAAACTTTGTCTATGTGTTTTTCCGGGTAATTTTAGAATATGTTAAAAAGTTCGACCGGATATAAATACCCACCTTTTCCCCTGTCGGAAAATTTCCAAGTGTTGGATCTTTCCGTGGTTTAAAGACATTCTAAGTAGTGCAAGTAACGCGATGGACCCTCTAGAAGACAACAAACCTTAACTCGATTATGTGACCGTCTTGAACTGCCCTTTGAACCTTAGGGTTTGGGGCAGTACGGCGTGCCACATGTGAGGCGTTGGCTTGACCCTTCTACGGCTGGACCGTTGGTACTGAAGCACGAAGTGAATGTTTTTGAACTTATTTCATGTGATGAGCCGTTTTGGGAAAACTTGGGTGTTCAATTGTTCGATCGGAAAGTTTAACATTTTCTATTTATCCGGAATGTGATACAATAATTGGAATTCACAAGAAGTTATGAGATAACTGAATGAATGTTATAAACATAGCAGTTTAGTCTCACTTGATCGGTTGCCACGGAATTTTGATGTGATCAAAAGTCCATCGCAATCACGTAGCGTACGCGGATATTCGCCGATAAACTAAATAGACAGCTACACCCCTTAGCCCTGACCAAGTGACTGTAGGAGAACCCCGTTACCGAAAGCATCCGTTCGGGTGCTCACGGCTGCGGTGTTCCGCCTTGGTGCACTTCGTCGACGGCACCGGGGGTGCGGCCGTCTACTAAAGTTTGCGACGAGCGTTCGATCAAAATGTCAGGAATCTTGTTGAATTGCCTGACTTGATATTGAAAAGTGTTTTCGATAATGAGACTAAAATGCGGGGTTTATAATTGTCAGGCATGCGATGTCTAAGGAATTCATTTGATTAGGCATGCGATGTCTATGTAGGTTGCGGGTTCCAACTGTTGTAGTTTTACACTTTCTTTTCTGTGACCGTAAGTGTAATATGTGATGTCGCCGGTTTCGTTGCTATATGTCAACGACAATTGGGATGCGCATATTTACTTACGTTGATGACATGTGATGTTATGTGTTGCTGGATATGTTATATTGGATCGTCGTGTTTGAATAGCCGGGGGTTTTTATGTGAGATGAGTGTTTTTCATTTTCATTCATGTAAAAACTTGTATGTAATATTCTTTTATTGGGGCACTTCCAGGTTGCGGAAGATGTCACCCTTTGCATATTATTTACTTTTCCGCACTAGGATAGACCCAAGGAGGGGAGCACAAGTAACCGGGTTCTGGAGTCCAGTGGGAGACCAACTCGAGGAGTCGAGTCCGGGTCTCATAACTCTAGAATTGGTAGGGTTGCTTGCCGCTCTCGTAGGGGTCTAGGGGTGTGGGTTTGGCTATTCATCGCGACCATGGAATCCGTGTTTTATACTGGCTCGTATTGAAAACACGGACGTCCTAGTATATCCAATATTTCATATGATTCTTCTGCTGCGATATCTGTGATGTGATCATGTGATATGTTCTGCGATGGATACTTTATATAGTATATATGATATATTATATAGGCGTTACTTATGTTTTACACCCGCGCTAGCCCTGCCCCACTCTGCCGTTAGTTACCTAACCTAACGGTGCACGGGGGGACATCGATGCGAATGCGGATGGCATAAGTGTACGTCGTATTTATCTGTGATGTTTAGGTACTTAAATGATGGTACTTCATTAATGTGATTAATGAAAGTAAAAGAAACCTAAAGATGTTGTAGAATCGAATTTCAAAAATAAAACAGGTAGCTACAGTTCTTGCTTTGCACAGCGGTATATATGATATATCCTGCACCTTATTCGATAAGGAAAGGACCGAGATCCCTTCACCGGGAGCGACTCCTTTAGCAATAACTGGCAGATGCTACACACTCGGTTTGTCTTTTGATTACTTTTAAGAGTTTTTGCTTTGCACAGTGATATATATGATATATCCCGCACCTCATTCGACGAGGAAAGGGCCGACGATCCCTTCACCGGGAGTGACCCCTTTAGCAAAACTAGAAAAGCATCAAAAACACTCCATTTCAAAATCATTTGATTCTACAACGATATCAAGTTCATTACGCAATAGGTTTTCAGAAAAACCTGTCGTAGCCCTCCGTCATTTTAGATAAGTTGTATATAGTATTCGTGCTGCATTTGTTGGCTTTCGTCAAGGTGCAGTGTGCGGTAGCTATATGCTGCTTATCTGCTGCATACGATGCGATTGGATTAGGGTAGTCGTGCGGCTTTGTTGGCTTTCGTCAAGGGTCGTGCGGGTGGGTTTAATTCAATCAAGAAATGTACGGGTTGAACTTGACTAGCGGGCTATGGTTTGTTGGCTTTCGTCAAGGTCATAGCACGTTAGGGGCAAAATATTATCGGGAATTTCAAGTGTTGAAATTTGCAATGAGATTGCATACCTTCTATGAGATAGTTGGATCCCGATACCCGCTGCGAGTAAGAGTTACTCCTGGGAGAGTTTTACACATTACAATTAGCCGATCAAGTAGGTGTCTAGAAAAGTGTCAACGAGGTTACGCCTCTGGGAAAACGAGATTTACATTAATTAGGTCCGTGCGAAAGCACGGGGAACCTCCCTCAAAGTACCGACACTGGCCTGGCTGAAAGATTGGCGAACTTGTAGTGTGTAATTAATCCCGGCTAGTCTTTCCTTTTAGGGTTTGAAGGAAGATTTGATAAAAAACAGTGGGAGCCATCCTGATTAGATAAAATAATAACCAATCTATTCTTGCAAGAGCGCACGCTGAGTGTTTTCTTCTCTCTCTCTCCAGGTAGCGACCATATCACGCCTTAATCAAGATAATAATACGGATTATTGACCGAACCCGATTGTTATACTGAGCTGGGGAATGTTGGTCCCGCTCCAACTTATAATTGTTATAAGACAGAGCAGGAAATTGGGGAATACCAGATTTCCCGTGCGGCCCAAACGAAGAGAGTGCATGTTGATGCATCATCTTCGGGTGTGTTCATTACAGAGAACTGTTTCTCAGTGTCCTTTACGTCCTGGGTATATGATACCGGATCAGGATCCCGCATATGTAATATGTTACATGGGATACAGATAGGTAAAGAACTGAGAACGGGTGATAAGTTTCATGAGGCAGAAAACGGGGCAAGAGTTGCAGCCAAGTCTGTTGGTCACTGTCACCCTGTATTACCAATACATTGATATTGAACGAATGTTATTAGATACCGAACCTGATATACAAAATCATATCAGTCTCTTTATCAGTAAAGAAATGATAAAATTTTGTATTATTGGATAATGTTTTGAACATTTCCTATATCAAAAGTTGATCGGTTCAGGCACGTTATCTAAAAGCATTGATGTTCTAAATCAAACTACAGTTCTTTAGTATACTGAACACACAAAAGAGGAAGAGTTCAGAAATGAACGAATCCTTCTTGAGGCATTGTAGACTAGGTCATATCAATACGACCCGACTAGCTGAAGTTACATGAAGATGCATATTTAAATCAGTTTGAATCTACATCTTGTGAAACTTGTCAGTCATGTCACAAAGATATAATGACACCAGCTCTGTTTATTGGAAACAGAGAAAGAGTTAGTGAACTCTTAGGATGATACATGTTGATGTATGTAGGTCCCCTGTCTACACATGCCAAGACCGGTTCTTTATACTTCATTACATTCTCTGATGATTTTTCGAGATTCAGACCTATGTTCCTGTTGAAACACAAGTCCGAACCTTTTGAGATATTCACAGAATATAAGTTAGAAGTAGAGAACCAAAATACGGGTATAAGTATTATGTCCTATGATGAGATCAAGGAGGAGAATACTTGAGCACGAAATTCTTGGACTTTTCTAAAGGAGAATGAGATTCTCTCTCAGCATTACTCCTCCGTATACACCATAGCACGATGGTATATCGGGGCGGAGCAATCACACCATATATGATAAGGTGTGCTCTATGATGAGTACTACTGAGTTACCTATTTCCTTTTTGGGAGTTATGCACTTAAGAAGCTGCATACCTATTGAATAGGGTTCAAATCAAATCAGTTGCCTACCACTTCATATTTGATATGATAAGGGAAGAGCCCATCTCTTAAGTTAGTTAAGATTTGGGGTTGTCCAGCCTATGTCTGAAAAGTAAAATCCGGACAAGCTCGAGGCAAGATCTGTTATGTAGAACTGGAAATGTTCCAGCTATACAAACTGCAGCTGATGATTTGAAAGAACCAAAGGATTCAGTAGATTCCAACGAACCTCAGCCTCTCCGCCGATCTAGTAGGGTTCCTCACCCACCTGAGAGATATTTCGGTTTCTCTATGACAGTGGGAGCGAGGATTGCATCATGAGATGATGACCCAACTAGTTTCGAGCAGGCCATCAGGAGTGCGACTCTGTAAGAATGGCTGGATGCTTAGCAATCTGAGATGGAATCCTTATACACCAACAAAGTATGGACTTTGGTTGCTTTATCTGAAGGGTTAAATCCCTATCAGGAGCAAGTATATCTTGAGAAGATTACCTGGTGTAGATAGAAAAGTTGAGACTTTCAAAGCTAGACTTGTTAAAGTTTTTCGTCATCGACTAAGCGTGGATAATGATGAAACCTTTTCCAGGGGCCTATGCTTAAGTCAATCCAGATCCTACTTGCCACGGCTACATACCATGACTACGATATCTGGTGGTTGGGTGTCATGACAGCTTTTCTAAATGATGTTTTAGAAAAGGGCGTCTATAAGTACACAGCCAGAAGGCTTCGTAAACAGTGGGAGCAGCGGAAACGTGTACAAGATGCTTTATAGGATAAAGCAGGCATCGCGGAGTTGGAACATCTGTTTTGATGTAGTAGTCAAATAGTTTGACTTCATCAAAATGGTAGATAAACCTTGTATAAACAAAAAGGTAGTAGGGAGTATAGTAACGATCCTCGTAGAGTACGTGGATGACATGCTCTTGATAGGGAAGGAGTTTCCTATGCTACGCTCGGTCAATCTCCACTTATCACAATGATTCTCCATATAGGATCAAAGTTATACCTCCTAAATCCTGGGTTTTGGATGTATGAGATAGATCTAATAGGATGTTAGGATTCTCACTAGTTGTAGTGAGATGGTATCAACCGATCCTGGGGAGAATCACTGGAAGGGTTCCAGGGTGATAGGAACGACTAAAAATCAGTCACAGGCATTGTCTTTACCCTCAGTAAAGGGACGGTATGTTGGAAGAGTTCCAAGCTAGATACCGTGGCATACTAGACGATAAAGGCTCGATACATCGCTACTTAAGATGCTACCAAAGAGGAAGTCTGGGTGTATAATAGTTCATGAGATGAACTTCGTTCCTCCTATTGTGTGACAATGGAGTTGTGGCTTATGCGAAGGAACACCCGTCCCATCAGTGATCCAGACATATTCTAAGGTAGTATCACCTGATCATGGAGATGGTTGATCTCTAGGGTGATCAAGGTTAGGAGAGTAGACTCAGAGGATAACACGGCGGATCCACTCACGAAGGCCTATTCCCAGAGAGAGACTTTTATGGGATGGTTGAGTATGAGATACTGTAACCACTGCTATCAGATGGCCCTAGTGCAAGTGGGAGATTGTTAGTTATATGTATGCCCTAGAGGCCATTACTATACTTAGGATGTATATTGTAGTGGATGCTTGGACATATATAGGGAGGACTTTCTTGCTCGACATAATAGTATGCTATCTGGTTACTCTTTACCTTAACGTGTACACTGATTGTCTCTCTGTTACATGTTGGTAAAGCCCTTAGGATGTGTACTTGACTACCTGGACTATGATGCGGATCATACTAGTGGGGACATGGTAGTCCATAAGTACATCCTTCAAGGTCCCTAATCGTGAGTGTATCGAGACGGGGCATCGATATACCAGAGTAGACTAGCGTATACCTTCTCGACCCATACAGATGGGCGATGGATGATCCCATATCCATTGGTGTTTGACATCAGAGATGATATACGGGTGCTCAGTGGAGACTGGGTATACTGGACGGACTCGCCGAGAACTCCCAGATGGTATTATACCTTACGTCAGATGGCAGTTCTCTGGTGAAACTGGTACAGGTTTGTCTGTTGACCCGAGATCGTCATAGAGTCTTGTGTGATTCCCACTGTACTTTGATTTCCACCTTACCACGTCCAAGAGGGCGTGCAAAACGGTGGTTTTTGGGTACAGTCCCGAATCACATGGAGGAAATGAGCGATAGGAGGGGATTCGTCTCTCCCGGTATAGGGAGTTGATGTTGCGCTGTGTTCGATTGGCTATAACCGAAAATCCCTGGCCAGGGTTGCTGAGATTTACTGGTAAGTCTTACCAGTAGTTTCTCGAACTGTTATAGACCTCATATCGACACAACTTATCGAGCTATTGGGGTCTGACGTTTACCACCCCTAGACGAGATATGCGACATATCAGACGATGAGACCGGACTGTACGGTAAGTGTTACTGGTTGGATTCACAGGAGTGTGAGCGAGCTTGCTCGTCGATCTTCTGATCGCTCAATACCCGGGTGGCCGTTACGTTTAGCAGACCGCTTGCGGCTTGTGGGTGTTTGATATGATCATCACCTGCTGCCGGCGTATTGACGAGTCTTTAGAGTCCTACACAGAGCTTTCCTGGCTCAAGCAAAATGAAATAGGAGGGCATATGAGATATGTGCGGGACCGAGAATAATGCGTGTATGTGATACCGTATTCTATTCTCGCGATGAATGTATCGATTGGTTGTATGCGATATAACCTAGTTATCGAATCAAGAATTGATTCGATAAGCCGATACATTGGATATTAGTCGGTTATATGCGATATGACCGGACCGTTAAATCAAGTGTTGATTTAATGATTTAATGTATAATTATATATTTGATATATTACTTTGCATTAACTAATATTTGTTCACTTTAAATGGATTTTCTCACTTGATGTGCACATTGTATATGTGATATATTTTTTTGCACTTGCTTGTACCATGTTTGATGATACATGCATGTTTGGGTGTATGTTTAGATTAAACCATGGTTATGTAATGGTTAGGGTTTTGTTTTTATTTATTCATTTATTTATTTATTTATTTCTATGGCATAAAAGAGAAAATGGTGGCTTTCTTTGTTTGATGTTGAAGCTTCATGAAGCTTTGACTAAGTCACCATTTTTGTCTTCATGCTTAACCCTAACCATTCACCTAACCCTAGTTTACTCTCTACACTTGACCATGGTTAGAGTATGATAAGTATTCCTTTTATTTTCTATTTTAGAAAATACTCATCATATTCTATCATCATCTTCTTCTTCTTCTTCAAGAAGAAAAAGTTTGCAACCATCAATGGTGATTTGATGAAAAGAGTGAGAAATCCAATTCTAAAGTGAACCCACTTCCTATTTCTTCATCCTCTACCTCATGCCAAGTAGTATAGGGTGTTTTCTTCACAAGTTTCATGACTTGGTGAAGTGGGAGCTTGATCTTGTGATGCCTCGACGTAGATCATCTTCGGCATCGTAGTCGATGATCTAGCCCGCCCTTTTCTCCGATGAAGCCGACACTAGAGTCCAAGATCCGATTTGTACAGCGGAGAGACTTCATCATGGAGCTATGGAGGTGGAGGACCGGATCTACAAAGGTTGTATTTCCGTTCTCTTAGTTAAGTTGTTAACTAGTTGGATGTTTCGCCTAAAATCTAGTTAATGATCCGTATTAGGGTTTCTCGGCACTTGTAAAATTTGAAATTGGCATGGTTGATACCTTGTGAGACCTCATTAGTGATCCTAGGAACCCTACAACAACGCTGGTAATCAAGCAAAGATCCTAAGGGCTCCACTAATACGTATAGGTGATATAATAAAATAAACACATGTACACATTGAAGTAGAAACAAACCAAGTAGCATACTACTATTTTGAGCAAGATTGTATATACAACTGTGAATATCTCAAGCTTCCATTAAGTAATATACAAACTAGTATGATACAGTAATGGCCTCTAGGGCATATACACTAACAGCCGCGAGCACCCGAACGGATGCTTTCGGCGACGGGGTTCTCCTACAGTCACTTGGTCGGGGCTATGGGGTGTAGCTGTCTATTAAGTTTACCCGGCGAGTATCCGCATACGCTACGTGATTGCGACGGAATTTTGATCGCATCAAAATTCCATGGCAACCGATCAAGTGAGACTAAAGTGCTGTGTTTATAACATTCATTCAGTTATCTCATAACTCCTTGTGGATTCCAAATATTGTATCACATTTCGGATAAATAGAAAATGTTAAACTTTCCGATCGAACAATCAAACACCCAATTTTTCCCGAAATAGCTCAACACATGAAACAAGTTTAAAAGCATCCAGTTCATGCCTCAGTACCAATGGTCCAGTCATAGAAGGGTCAAGCCAACGCCTCACATGTGGCACGCCGTACTACCCCAAACCCTAAGGTTCAAAGGGCAGTTCAAGACGGTCACATAATCGAGTTAAGGTTTGTTGTCTTCTAGAGGGACCATCGCGTTACTTGCTCTACTAAGAACGTTTTTAAACCACGGAAAAATCCAACCCTTGGAAATTTCCCGGCAGGGGAAAAAGTGGGTATTTATATCCGGTCGAACTTTTTAACATATTCAAAAATTATCCGGAAAACACATAGACGGAGTTAAACTTCCCGATCGAAACACCGAGTCCCCAATACAACCCAGAAAACTCAACTCTTGAGTAGAATTTAAAAATTCCCAGAAAATACAGCACTAAAATATAGGAATTACTGTGCAAATTTCAAAACGTGATTCGACAGAATGGCCGCGGAACCGCCGCACGAGGCATGCTCGTGCCGTGGTTCCGCCGCGCATTAGATGAATTAGCCACTCGAATTTCACAGTAACTCCTAGAAACGCCTGCTGATTTTTCTGCATATTTTTAATTCACAAAAATCCACAATTTTCAAAAATGTACAGAGAGTGGACTTTGCATTAGGGTTTCGGTTCGATCGGACATCTAACTCCGTCTACACATCGCCTAAGGCTCTAGCTAGGCTCTGATACCACTGTAGGGTTCCTAGGCACACTTATGAGGTCTCACAAGGCATCAACCATGCCAAATTCAAAATTTTCCGGTGCCGAGAAACCCTAATACGGATCGTTGACTAGATATTAGGCGAAACTACAAGTAGTAAACAACTTTACTACTAAAAGGGAAGTGACTACAACCTTTGTAGATCCAATCCTCCACTTCCTTAGCTCCGTGATGACGTCCCTCCGCTGTACCCATCGGATCCCGGACTCTCGCGGTGGTTTCATCGAAGAAATGATCGGGCTAGGTCGTCGACTTCGATGCCGAAGATGATCTACGTCGAGGCAACTCAAGATCATGCTCCAACTTCACCAAGTCATGAAACTTGTGAAGAAAACACCCTATACTACTTGGCAAGTGGTAGAGGATGAAGAAATAGGAAGTGGGTTCACTTTGGATTTGGATTTCTCACTTGATTTCATCACTTGACATTTTTGTAGAAAGCTTTTCTTTCTTCATCAAGAAGAAGAAGAAGAAAGAAATGAAAAATCAATTAACTTAAAAAGAAAATCAAGTGACCCTTATCATATTGCAACCATGTTTAAGTGTAGAGAATAAACTAGGGTTAGGTGAATGGTTAGGTTAGGCAAAAGAAACAAAAATGGTTGAACTTTTCAAAGCTTCATGAAGCTTCAAAGAAAAGACAAAGCAAGCAACCATTTCAATTTCCTTGCAAAAATGAATAAAATAAAAAAAAAAATCAAAACCCTAACCATTAACATAACCATGGTTTAATCATACACACCCAAGTTTACATGTATCATCAAACATGATACAAACTAGTGCACAAAACCATATCATATATACAATGTGCACCTCAAGTGAGAAAATCTATCTTAAGTGAACCAATACTAGTTAATGTAAAATAATATATCAAATATATAATTACACATTAAATCATTAAATCAACACTTGATTTAACGATCCGGTCATATCGTATATGACCGACTAATATCCAATGTATCGACTTATCGAATCAATCCTCGATTAGATAACTAGGTTATATCACATACAACCATTCGATACATTCATCACGAGAATAGAATACGGTATCACATATATGTATTATTCTCGGTCCCGCACATATCTCATATGCGCTCCTATTTCGTTTCGCTTGAGCCAGGAAACCTCTGTGTAGGACTCTAAAGACTCGTCAATACGCCGGCAGCAGGTGATGATCATATCAAACACCCACAAGCCGCAAGCGGTCTGCTAAACGTAACGGCCAACCGGGTATTGAGCGATCAGAAGATCGACAAGCAAGCCCGCTCATACTCCTGTGAATCCAACCAGTAACACTTACCATACAGTCCGGTCTGATCGTCTGATATGTCGCATATCTCGCCTAGGGGTGGTAAACGTCAGACCCCAGTAGCTCGATAAGTCGTGTCGATATGAGGTCTATAACAGTTCGAGAAACTACTGGTAATACTTACCAGTAAATCTCAGCAACCCTGGCCAGGGATTTCCGGTTATAGCCAATCGAACACAGCACAATATCAACTCCCTATACCGGGAGAGACGAATCCCCTCCTATCGCTCATTGCCTCCATGTGATTCGGGACTGTACCCAAAAACCACCATTTTGCACGCCTTTTTGGACGTGGTAAGGTGGAAATCAAAGCACAGTGGGAACCAGACAAGACTCTATGACGATCTCGGGTCAACAGACTACTCTGTACCAGTGTCACTAGAGAACTGCCATCTGACGTAAGGTATAATACCATCTGGGAGTTCTCGGCGAGTCCGTCCAGTGTACCCAGTCTCCACTGAGCACCCGCATACCATCTCTGATGTCAAACACCAATGGATATGGGATCATCCATCGCCCATCATATGGGTCGAGAAGATATACGCTAGTCTACAATGGAATATCGATGCCCCGTCTCGATACACCCACCACTAGGGACCTTGAAGGATGTACTTATGGACTACCATGTCCCCACTAGTATGATCCGCATCATAGTCCAGGTAGTCAAGTACACATCCTAAGGGCTTTACCAACATGTAACAGAGAGACAATCAGTATACACGTTAAGATAAAGAGTAACCAGATAGCATACTATCATGTCGAGCAAGAAAGTCCTCCCTATATATGTCCCAGCATCCACTACAATATACGTCCTATGTATAGCAATGGCCTCTAGGGCATATATATAACTAACAGATCTAATACTCCGGTTATATCATATATGAACGACTAATATCATTTATCTGTATATCACATTATCGAATCAACACTTGATTCGACAATCTGGTTATATCACATATAACCGAACCGATAACAGATGACTGCCAGATTACAATACGGTATCATATACTCGTATTTAATCAGGCCCATACACATATCATATATGTGTCCTACTTCGTTTCGCTTGAACCAGGGAACTTCTGTGTGGGACTCTAAAGACTCGTCAATACGCCAGCAGTAGGTGATGATCCCATCAGTCACCTATAAGTCATCAGCGGTACTACCTGGACGTAATGGCTAACTGGGTATTGAGCGATATGAAGATCAATAAGCAAGCCTGTCCATAGTCTCCATGAAGCCTATCAGTAACACTACCGTACAGTCTGATCTCTTCGTCTGATATGTTGCATATCATGTCTAGGGGTGGAAATCGTCAGACCCCAGTAATGTGATAAGTCATGCCGATGTCTGGCCTATAACGGTTCAAGAAACTACTGATAACACTTATTAGTAAATCTCGGCAGCAGCTCTGGCAAGGGACTTCCAGTTATAGCCAATCGAGCATAGAGCAACATCAACCCCTAATACCGGGAGAGACGAAACCCCTCCTATCGCTCATTGCCTCCATGCGACTCGGAACTGTACCCAAAATCCACATGTTTGCATGTCTCCTATGAGCATGGTAGGGAGGAAATCAATGCACAGTGGGAGCCGCACAAGACACTATGATGATCTCGGGTCTATATACTAACCTGTACCAGTGTCACCAATGGACTGCTATCTGACTATAGGTATACTACCACATAAAAGTCCTCGGCGAGTCCTGTTCAATATACCCAGTCTCCACTGAGCACCCGTATACCATCTTTGATGTCAAACACCAATGGATATGGGATCATCCATCACCCATCATATGGGTCAAGAAGCATATACGTTAGTCTACTCTGGAATATTGATGCCCTGTCTCGATATTCTCTCGACTAGGAACAATTAAAGGATGTACTTATGAACTACCATGGCCCCACTAGTATGATCTCCATCGTAGTCCTAGTAGTCAAGTACATATCCTAAGGTCTTTATCAATATGTGAGAGCAAGCCAGTATAAATACCAGTCTACATGTTAAGATAAAGGTAACCAGATAGCATACTATCATGTCGGGAAAGAAATTCCTCTCTATATATGTCCAAGCATCCACTATAATATACATCATATGTACAATAATGGCATCTAGGGCATACATATAACTAACAATCTCCCACTTGCACTAAGGCCAGTTGTTGTAATATCTCATACCCAACATCCTAAAAGTCTCTTGAATAGCATCTAGGGAATTGCCTCGGTGAGTGGATCCACTGTGTTATCCTCTGTGTCAACTCTCCTGACCTCGATCTCCCGAAGATCAACTATCTCCCTGATCAGATGATACTGTCTAAGAATATGTCTGGATCGCTGATTGGACCAGGGCTCCTAGGCCAAAGCCACAGCTCCATTGTCATCCCAATACACAGGTATTGGATGCCCAATGGTAGGAACCATGTTCATCATATGAACCCTATTCATCCAGACAACCTTTTTGGTAGCATCGTTGGTAACGATATAATTGGCCTTTATCGTCTAGTATGTCATGGTATCTAGCTTGGAACTCTTCCAAGATACCATCCCTCCCTTGAGGTTAAAGACAATGCCTGTGACTGACTTTCAGTCGACCTTATCACTCTGGAAGCTCGAACCAAGAACATTCTTTTAGTGCTTCTCAAGTACTTAAGAATGTCCTCCACAGCTGTCCAGTGATTTTGCTAAGATATGATTGATTCCTGATCAGTACTCCTAGTGAGTCAGCTATATCTAGTCTGTTACATAACATCGCATACATTATAGAGCCTATCGCCGAAGCATAGGATATCCCTTGCACGCGTGCTCTCTTCAAATCAATCTCGGGAGACATCTTTTTGGAGAGAGTGATTCCTGAGGAATGGACGAACCACCACGCTTAGAATCCTCCATACTAAACCCCTTTAGTATGGTGTTAATGTACCTGGATTTGGGACATTCCTAACATCCACTTAGATCTATCACCATAGATCATAATCCACAAGATGTAGTAGGTATCATCCAGATCTTCTATGGAGAATCATCGTGATAAGAAGTGCTTGACCGAGTGTAGCATAGGAAACCATTTCCTATCAAGAGTATGTCATCTACGTACAATACGTGGAAGACCGCCTTACTCTCTACAACCTTCTTGTGTATACAAGGTTCATCAACCATTTTGACGAAGTCAAACTCTTTGACTTCCACATCAAAACAGATGTTCCAGCTCCATGATGCTTGCATTGATCCTGATGGTTTTAAGCATAGCTTTGAAAGTCTTAACTTTTCCATTTAGACCAAGAATCTTCTCAAGATCTATTTGTTCCCAATGGGTTTTACCCCTTCAGGTGCAACATTCAAAGTCATACTTTGTTGGTGTACATGGATTCCATCTTTGATCGCATAGCATCCAGCCATTTCACAAAGTCTCCACTTGTGATGGCCTGTATGAACTTAGTTGGGCTATCATCTACCATGATGCAATCCTCACTCCCACTGTCACCGAGAAGACCGTAGTATCTTTTAAGTGGATTAGGAACCCTACCAGATTCACGGAGAGGCTGGGGTTCTTTGGAGACTATTGAATCCTTTGGTTTCACCAAATCATCAGCTGTTAGTTTGTCCAGCTGGAACTCCTTCCAGATCTACATCATTACTACTAATTTCTTCATAAGAAATTCCTTTTCTAAAAAGGTGGCATGCTGAGAAACAAAAACACCTTTTGCTTCTCAGTGTGGTAGAAGATATTCCTTTGTGAATGTTTGGGATATCCAACAAACTAATACAGAACTGACCTTGCCTCGAGCTTGTCCGGATTCTTCCTTTCAACATAGGCCGGACAACCCCATATCTTAACTCGTTTAATACATGGTCTCTTCCCATTCCATATCTCATATGGAGTGGTAGGCACTGATTTGGATGGAACCCCATTCAATAGGTATGTAGCTTCTTAAGTGCATAACTCCAAAAGAAAATAGGTAACTCAGCAATACTCATCATAAAGCGCGCCATATCTCATAGGGCGCGATACCTCCGGCCCAATACACCATTGTGCTGTGGTGTATTCGAAAGAGTAAGCTGAGAGAGAATCTGTAAGCCTACGGCAGCGTCCTGGCCGTCTATCCGAGGCCAAATATGGAACAAAAACCTTTTAAACTGGCGCTATCGTAACCCTAAAACCCGGATCATTCCATTAACCGTAAACTAGAAAACTGTAAAAGAGTTTGGAGAGATTATACCGATCAATCCGTGTCCTTCGGTCTTCAATCTCTGCACCAAGCTCCTCGCTTCTGCGCCGACGAAGTTCACTCTCCGATTTTGCCCGTTGAAGTGGCTCCACGTCTAGGATTCTTTATACGGGCTCCCGCTTCAAACCGAAGCAACTCGTACATGAAATTTGCTAGCCGACATGTCAAAGGTGAAGTAGAGATGGTGTGTGAATACTTTGTCTCAAGGCACCCAATGAATTGGGTGAAGTTAAATGAAGTTCCCATGGAGAAATTGTGAGCAAAGGATTTTAGCGTGGAGGGAAAAATCAAGCTTACACCAAAATGGGGTCGGCCAAATTAGTGCTCGGCCAAAAATGAAAATCTCCTCTGTGGTTTTTCACCAAGTGATGAGGTGCAATGGATGAATGATTAATTCAAGCGGCAGTGAATGAATTGGCAGCACATGTTATCAAGGGGTGAGGAATAATTAATCAATTAAAGGTCAAAATGATGAGTCACCAACAAAAACCCATTCCTTATCGAAGCAAACCCTGTGACTCACCAAACACCCATGCCGCATCAAAGCAAACCCTATGACCCACCAAATACCCAATGAAAGCCCATGAATTGGCATGCTGGAAAATGCCAGCAGACACAAGAAATATTGGCCAAAGAAAATTTGAGTGAAGGAATGTGGCCAAAAACAACTGCAAACAAATTCCATTAATTAAACATTAAACCAATTGTTTAAAATGGAAGATAAGAAATTGGCAACTTCAAAAAAATCCTATAACGAATTACAAGATTACCCTTTATCCGTATATATATACCCGCATCCGTATTCCGACTGAATACGAATGCATTGAGACAAAAATATTCCAACACAATATAATACTAGGATCCGGCTTAAACCAAACCCCACTAGTATTATCCTTCCGAAACATGACACGTGCACAAGTGCACGTGTATGTTCGAACCCTGCCATAAATCCATACGGCCTCTACAACGTTTCGCCCAAACATGGGAAACTGTCTGTAGGGGACTCTAAAGACTCGTCAATACGCTGGGAGTGGGTTTAACCACAAGCACGTCAGTGGTACTAGCTGTACATAACGGCTGCCCAGATATTGAGCAAAAGGGAGGCCGATGAGCGAACTCATCCTGAAACCCTACTGAGCCTGTCTGTGACAATATCCGTACAGTCCGGTCCGTTCGTCTATGAGTATCTCATATCGGGCCTAGGGGCTGGTAAACGTCAGACCCCCAATAGCGGTATAAGTCGTGTCGGAGTGTAGCCCAGAACACCCTGAGAAATTACTGGAATACCTACCAGTAAATCTCACTTACCCTGGCCAGAGATTTCGTGTAATGGCTCTCCTAAACACAGCACGATCTCACCCCTAATACCGGGAAAGATGAATCCCCTGCCGATCCGCTTACTGCCTCCATGTGGCTCGAGATTGTACCCAACTAAAACCTATTTGCACGACTCCTTTGAGCCGTGGTAGGGTAGTAATAAAAGCACAGTGGGAACTCACATGAGACAAATGACGATCTCAGGTCGATAGACTAACCTATACACATGTCACTAGGGAACTGCTATCTGACGATAGGTATAATACCAACTAGCAAGTTCCCGGCGAGTCCGTCCGGTGTACTCATAACCCAATGAGCACCTGTATACATCTTAGGTGAACCAACTGACACCAATGGCTTGTGAGACCGGCCACCGTCCCTCGTCGGGGTCTTGACTGTATACACTAGTCTACTAATGGAGTATCGATGCTCAGCCTCGAAACTCCCACGACTAGGGACACTTTAAGGATGTGCTTATAGACTACCAAACTCTCATGTATATGATCGCCATCATACTGCTGGTAGTCAAGCAAGAATGCTATAAGATCTATCAACATGTAATAGTGATCTGTAATGTCACCTAATGTAACATTTCAAAATAATAAAATATTATTTTTGGGAATTTTTAAAATTTAATATTACTTTATTGATTATTTTAATATTAAATTTATAATTAAATACCGATAAATGGGAAAAATTTTGGAAAATTCTAAAATAGGGTATTTTATGGAATTATGACATTTTAAAGTTTTTATGATTAATTATATGCTAATTTAGTGCTAATCGCGTTTTTAGCAATTTTGTGCAAAACATACACATATCTTTTTAGCAATTTTGTGCAAAACATACACATATCTTTTTCCTACACTTGTGTTACATTTTCTTACCATGGCTATTACTTTGGGTTTACTATTTGAATGAGAAGGTTTTGGAAAAGAAAAGAAAAGAAAAGGATTTGATTAAAGAAATAGGTATGGTGAGAGAGAGAGGGTAGGTGAGAGTGTTGACTTGGCCATTCCCTCTTGTTTTCTCCTCTCATTTCTCTCCCCTCTTCCATGAGCTGCTGCTGCTCCTGCTGCCCTCCTCTTCCTCCACCTTCAAACCCCCATTTCTCCATGAAATTCACCCCAAAACCCCATATCGGTTTCACAAAAAATGCACACAAGCTCAAGATCTACACATTGGACTAAAGAAGCATGGATTTTGGCCACTAGGGGCAACTCAAGAAAATTCTTGAGTTGCCAAATGAGGTAATTACTGAACCATTAGCTTAGTTTTAGCCTTACTTATACCCCTACGCAAGTTTAGAATCGAAATCGGGTGATTTTGTGGATTTTAGGAAAAACTAGTAAGGGTTTGAGGAAATTATGAGTTGTGATGGGAAATTGAGTTCAGTGGAGACCATAAAAGCACCCTAGTAATAGAAACCCAGACCAACCCCACTGGAAACCCAAAAATACGGAATTATGGAACTTTTCATGTCGGTTTGTGTGATCTGTGAAGGTGTTTTGGAATCTGGAGCAACCCGGGGTCACCAAAAATAAAATTGAGCTGACAGTGAGTCGTGCAGGCACCTAGGAAGCTACCACCAAGACCCGAGCCCCTAACTCAAAGTCCCGGCCGCAATTTTATGCATTCTGGCCGCAATCTGCGGCCAGACCTGGGTGAAAATTCCTCGTTTTGCGTGCACAGCCCCTTTTCATGTAAAATTGACCCCCGGCATGTCTAGTTTTGACTGGTTCCTGTTAGGGTAAAATCTGGGTTCATTTTCATGAGTTGGCGTATGTTTTACGAAGTGTTTTCGTATGGATTTTGATATTCGATGATTCGTATCTGTCGGGTGGCGTTCGGACGTCGACGACAGTGGTGATTGGCTGTTTTTGCACACAAGGTCACAGGTTTTTACCTATGGGCGTAGTGTGCACCATTTTAGTTTCCGACATGGTTTTCATGAGTTTTAGCGTGTGATATCCTTGTAGGTACCCTACGTGGCGTCGAGGCGTTGGAGATGCAAACGGCGACATCGGCACCGGCACATATAATAAGGTGAGTAGATTTATATCTACGGGGAGAAGTCGGGTGGATGGCGTATAGCACCCCCGCAGTTCGTAGTGATGTATACAAATGCGTATACACACAGATATTGATTATTTATGGTTTGAGATTATTGATGATAGAGATGGATATTTGGTATATTGGATTGGTTTAGTGTTGCGAAACCCTAGAGTAGTGGTTGCATCACACATACACACACACCCATACTTGCATACATTCTTCTTTCATATATGCGTACATGGGATTACATATTGATGTGTATATTTACACATGGGTAGGGGACTATGTGTTTATATACTGGATTTGAAGATAGTAATTGGGATTTGAGATGAGCCGATGAGATTGGGCTTGAGGCCAGGAGATCGGTGATGTGATTTGGTTCGTATTGAGATACGACATGATGTTTTAGCGGGTCTTTTGACGTAGTAATTCTTACACCCGCATGCATACATAGATGGTATCAATATTGTACTAGACGTAGGACATTATTCCGGATCATGATATTGGATAAAGAAGATACCAAATGAATAGTGTGATTGATGTGACTTTGACCCGTACCCAGATTTGGGGATGCCGTACGACGGATTTACGTACGAGCTATATATTGATGATTGATCCGCACTCTTGACTTGGGATGTCTGATTATAAATATGGTATCGGATATGATATTATTGAGGCGGGATCACCGACTAATATATATACAGGTATGTATATATATCGACTCAGACGTTAGGCGGTTTCCTTACCTGTAGTCCAGCTGGTTAGCTTAGCCCTTTAGTTTAGTTTAGTTGTTAGATTAGATTCGATTCTTACCTATTTCAAAAACTAACGAATTGTGGGTATTTTAAAAGACAGTCCAAGGGATCCTACGGAGATTTCAAAAGACGTATCTTTTCATAAAAACACCGTAGCCCCTATTTTCAAAACCCCATGATTCGTGTTATTTCAAAAGGCACCAATTTTAGGACTTATATTAGATTAATGCAGATTAGTTATAGTTGCGTCTAGTATTCAGCTTCCGCTCATTATTGTGGTTCTTTTCGCATCGCATGCTTATATTATGTTTTGTACTACATTATTGATATCATGCTGTTAGGACACCAGCACCATTACCGATGATGCGTATATACCACGTACACTTACTTGCCGGCTCACACACATCTTCATAAGTAATTGCCATGCCACGTACACTTTAGAAATACTATTGCATTGACATAGGTTGTTAGCTAATAATTTAGACATGATATTAGTGTACTCGCCTTATATGCTAGATTAGACATTGTAGATATTACTTGTTACTTCATGCATGTTAATATTCATTGTTATGCCGCATTCTTGGATTTTTATGCCGATATGCACTGTTTACATGCTATTGAGGATTGGATTCGGATTTCTATGAGATTTTCTGGATTTGAGGGAAAACCGCAAAACTTATATAAGCTTCTTTCTCTCTTTAAAATAAAAAGTGTGGTTTTCCCATGATGTATGAGTCGTCCACCATGAGTTTGCTGATGGATTTTGAGACCCGATTCGAGGAGGCGGATGAACCGTTTCGGGTACATGGTGGACCCGGTAAGGTACCCCGGGGCAAGAAGCGCGTGATGATGACGATGTGAGCCTGGCAGGGGAGCACTACCTACCGGTGATTTTACCCGACGCGTCGGATATCGGGAGGATACCGTCGTGGTCTTGAGATGGATGGTAGGGGCCGGTCTGGACTGACGGCGCCCTAGATATTATGATTGAGACATTGAGATTTAGAGATTTTGAGATACAGAGACTGTGATACAGAGATACCGAGATATTGGGATTACGTTTTGTGCCGATGCTAGGCACCGTTTTATGCTGATTTCATTATGATACCTCCTTTTAAAAATACAAAGGAAATCTCACTAAATTATGAAAACAGTTCTTCATTTACATGTATTCTGTTTTCATGCATTCATACCTCATTCATATGATATATTGCTACTTGAGGCACTGACACGGGCACATGAGATTACACTCGGGTTAGATATTTACCCTAGCCTTGTTATAGGCTACGTGTTATTTATATATTTGAGGATGTATATTGATCGTATGACCTAGGATTGCGTCATACATGCGATTTCTATTCGTAGATATTTTTCTATTCACGAGTTGGCGACTCACCCCCGTTGTGCCCCAGTTTCTTGCAGGTTTGCCGTACAGGTTTCATTACGGCTTGCGGGCATAGTTTTCTTCGGGTGATTTGCTAGTAGGTGGGTTTACTTGTATCGTACCCCCATTATATCTTGTATATTATTATTCTGTTGTATCTAGAAGTTCCATCAACCAAACATGTAATTATTTCAGAGATAGAGACCAGTGTTGTTTATTCTATCGACCTTAGAGTCGCGCGTTGTATTTATACAAATTTCATGCTGTTTTGAGTTTCCTTTTCTGTTGTGATCCTCGCCTTTCGGCGCTGTATATTATATTGCTTGTGTGGTTGTGACCGTCGATTGACGAAGAGCTAGCTCCCGCTTGGGGATGCCTTTTTATTGATTTCGTATACTATTCATGCTGTATCCCGTTTGGGGGCCTGTATTTACAAAGGAGACTCTGCCGAAATTTTCAGGAAATATTTGATGTTTTTAAAAACGCATAATTCGGCTTATGCTATTTAAACTACTTGATTTAAATTAGTTTTTCTACACTCTACTACTTTTCTTGGTTTGGATTTCTGGGTTTTCGGCTTACTTAGAATACGTACGCCTTGAGACGTTCGTAGTTTAAGTGCCGGTCATATTCCGTACTTTCGGGACGTGACAAAGTTGGTATCAGAGCGTTAGGTTTTACCTTCATAGCGTAGGATGACCCTTGGTTGATGGAATAGGTGACTAAAGTGGAGTGACGTACCGTTGGTATGTTCCGCGGCATATTTACGACACGCCACTCCACTTAAGGAGCCTTAGGATGTACATTTCTTTGCTCAGTATCATATTCCTTCCTTTGATCTAGCTTCATCGGTACCAGTTTTGGTTTTGCTGCCACGATTACGGGCAAGGAGAGCTACGGCTAGAGTTGCGGTCAGCATGAGCTCGTTACGAACGAGGACTGACCATGGCGTGATTCGGGTGACACACGATTGTAGAGATGTGTCTTTTGGATTGTGTTTTTACGCCACGAGCGTTGGATGGATCGCTGTATGAGAATTCTCGGACGTGCAGATTAGCACCAGAGGATTGAGCCAATGATAGAGGCCAGCCAGATTTTGATGACCGTTGGTGTGTTGCTTATTCATGATGATCGAGGCAATGTTCAGCGTGCAGACGAGCGAGTCAGTTATTGCTGCGAACGACGAGATATCGTCCCAGATGTTGGAGCTATTGCAGTATAAGTTGTACTAAGAGATGATAGAAGGTCGCTAGTCACCGAGGATGAATGACTAGGACATGTGGATCGTTCGCCTACCCCGATGCGAGGTCATCAGATAGATTGATTCCAGCTAGAGACGACTTCACGCGGAGACGTTGGGAGTCAACAGAGACGATCGAATGTCAGAAACCTATTATTCCAAGTTTAAGGTAGTCGGAAAGACATGCAGGCAATTCTATGGTCCCTCTAGAAGAATGAAACCCTAACTCGACTTAATGACCGTGTGAAAGCCTTTGAACCTTAGGGTTTGCCGCAGTTCTGCGGTACCATTAGTGAGGCTTGGGTTTGCCCTTCTACGACTGGACCACCGATACTGTGGTATGTACTCGATACTATTAAACTGTGCCCAAGATGTTGAGCTCTTGGGGGATTATGAGGTTTTGACGACTCGATTGGATGGCTCGACTTAATTCGGATGCTAGGTGGTGAGATCATTTCTTGGGAAACTTCCGATACGAGGATAGCCGTTGGAGCTCAGTCTATACAGCCACGACGAGACGAGTCTGAAGCGGTCGACCTTAGAGAAAGGTGGAGTAAGCGGTTCGTATGAGATCTTGATAAGATGACGTTCTACTCCGCCGACATCAGAGATGCGATACGCATGCCGAGGCATTGTACTTGGATATACCTTCCAGAAGGAGTCGCGGTAAGTATGCAGCTGTTCCGGAACAAGAAACAGATATAGTAAAGGACTATGACTTCCGGACAGTTAGGCAGAGACGAGACTTGGAAGAGACCTTGAGCAGGATTCCTTCCAGGATACTGCTGCAATGATATTTGCACCCAGGATTAGATGTGTCATGTGCATTCAGAGAGCCAGAGGCCGACGCCAGTGACATGCTGCTTGACGAGTGGTCGTGATGATTGACCGAGAGATGACCAGAGAAGTGCCAGAACGGGATCATCCCCGTTAGCACACTTGACAGGGCCGATGAGCCGATGGACCGAGAGATTGGTAATTCACAGTGAAGGCCTTGACCCAGGAGTGGTCATTGTTACACACACCAGCAGGCCAGAGTTCATGATCATCGACGAGACGTCCCACTAGTGACCGCGACAGTTGGCCCGAGATTCTTGGAGGATGCGCTTGAGCGGTACTATTCCACCATTATTGATTTCGATGTTTTGGATAATTTATTCGCATGATTTGATTTTGATGATTGAGGATTTACGATCTTTGCACAGTGTTGCACTTGATATCGTTTTCATGCTTTGGTTTCACATGCTTGTGATTTTACGGTTTTAGACATTTGAGTTGATTTTGTGCGTATGCACGCACACGATTTGGTTCCTGCACTCTGTATAGTTTATATATGCTTGCAGTGCAGTGATACGCCTTTTGTGCACTTAGATGCACTGGACTTCGATTTCGATTGTGATACTCGATATTTGTTTTGTGCACCTTGTGCACCTGATTGGGTTTTACGTGTGTTCGACACTCGATATTGGATTTCATGATTTCATGCATGATGGATGCACCGGGTTTGGATTTTTAGCGCATGTTGGGCGCCTGTTATGAGATGCGATTTGGTACACACCAGATGCACTAAATCGGAATTTTCGTGCATGTCAGATGCACCTGATTTTGCGGTCAGGCACACACGATGCCTATGACCAAAGTCGTGTGCACAATCGTTGCACCTTGATGTTGTTTTTTGTGCACATTCATGGATTTTGATCTCCGTGCGCACCGGACGCACAGGGTTTTCATATGCACTTTTTGGGACCGATTTCTTATGAAGCAGTACATTTTAATGATATTGCGATTGGTTTTCGTACTGAGCAGGACTGATCGGATGACAGTGCCTGGATATATTTTGCATGCATTGATAGATTTCAAAGGGATTTCCAAAAGCGAGCTATAGTCTCATTATTTACATACGTGTCTGATATGCCACGAAAACGTTTAAAACAGGGAACCCTTTTAAATTGTTTTCAAAATGGCGGAACGTGCATATTAAACAAAAGGTATATACGTATATGGTTATTTTCTTATAAGAGACGTCCGCCTCTGTGCAGTGTTATGCGCATTGCACAATGACTTTAAAAGATTTGGCATGCATTTCCTTTAGAAACTTACATGTATAGATTTGATATTTACATATATAGTTCTGATTTATATCATATTGGTTTTGTTTTGGATTTGGCATTCGTGTCTTTACCATGACTCCGATAATTGCAGGATGCTTGACGGAGTTTCTGTTTTCAGTTATCTACTCATTTTTCATGCGCATGCATTGCGCTATGATGCGTTTTATGTATTGATGATTTTGGAGCCCCGACGACTTGGATATTCTATTGAAATGTTTTAGAAATTGGGGGTTTAAATTTAAATTCGGTGACCGAATTTCTTTAAGGGGGGAAGATTGTAACATTTCAAAATAATAAAATATTATTTTTGGGAATTTTTAAAATTTAATATTATTTTATTGATTATTTTAATATTAAATTTATAATTAAATACCGATAAATGGGAAAAATTTTGGAAAAATATTGGAAAATTCTAAAATAGGGTATTTTATGGAATTATGACATTTTAAAGTTTTTATGATTAATTATATGCTAATTTAGTGCTAATCGCGATTAAAAATCGCTAATCGGGCTTTTAGCAATTTTGTGCAAAACATACACATATCTTTTTCCTACACTTGTGTTACATTTTCTTACCATGGCTATTACTTTGAGTTTACTATTTGAATGAGAAGGTTTTGGAAAGGAAAAGAAAAGAAAAGAAAAGGATTTGATTAAAGAAATAGGTATGGTGAGAGAGAGAGGGTAGGTGAGAGTGTTGACTTGGCCATTCCCTCTTGTTTTCTCCTTTCATTTCTCCCCCCTCTTCCATGAGCTGCTGCTGCTCCTGCTGCCCTCCTCTTCCTCCACCTTCAAACCCCCATTTCTCCATGAAATTCACCCCAAAACCCCATATCGGTTTCACAAAAAATGCATACAAGCTCAAGATCTACACATTGGACTAAAGAAGCATGGATTTTGGCCACTAGGGGCAACTCAAGAAAATTCTTGAGTTGCCAAATGAGGTAATTACTGAACCATTAGCTTAGTTTTAGCCTTACTTATACCCCTACGCAAGTTTAGAATCGAAATCGGGTGATTTTGTGGATTTTAGGAAAAACTAGTAAGGGTTTGAGGAAATTATGAGTTGTGATGGGAAATTGAGTTCAGTGGAGACCATGAAAGCACCCTAGTACTAGAAACCCAGACCAACCCCACTGGAAACCCAAAAATACGGAATTACGGAACTTTTCATGTCGGTTTGTGTGATCTGTGAAGGTGTTTTGGAATCTGGAGCAACCCGGGATCACCAAAAATAAAATTGAGCTGACAGTGAGTCGTGCAGGCACCTAGGAAGCTACCACCAAGACCCGAGCCCCTAACTCAAAGTCCTGGCCGCAATTTTATGCATTCTGGCCGCAATTTGCGGCCAGACCTAGGTGAAAATGCCTCGTTTTGCGTGCACAGCCCCTTTTTCATGTAAAATTGACCCCCGGCATGTCTAGTTTTGACTGGTTCCTGTTAGGGTAAAATCTGGGTTCATTTTCATGAGTTGGCGTATGTTTTACGACGTGTTTTCGTATAGATTTTGATATTCGATGATTCGTATCTGTCGGGTGGCGTTCGGACGTCGACGACAGTGGTGATTGGCTGTTTTTGCACACAAGGTCACAGGTTTTTACCTATGAGCGTAGTGTGCACCATTTTAGTTTCCGACATGGTTTTCATGAGTTTTAGCGTGTGATATCCTTGTAGGTACCCTACGTGGCGTCGAGGCGTTGGAGATGCAAACGGCGACATCGGCACCGGCACATATAATAAGGTGAGTAGATTTATATCTACGGGGAGAAGTCGGGTGGATGGCGTATAGCACCCCCGCAGTTCGTGGTGATGTATACAAATGCGTATACACACAGATATTGATTATTTATGGTTTGAGATTATTGATGATAGAGATGGATATTTTGTATATTGGATTGGTTTAGTGTTGCGAAATCCTAGAGTAGTGGTTGCATCACACATACACACACACCCATACTTGCATACATTCTTCTTTCATATGTGCGTACATGGGATTACATATTGATGTGTATATTTACACATGGGTAGGGGACTATGTGTTTATATACTGGATTTGAAGATAGTAATTGGGATTTGAGATGAGCCGATGAGATTGGGCTTGAGGCCAGGAGATCGGTGATGTGATTTGGTTCGTATTGAGATACGACATGATGTTTTAGCGGGTCTTCTGACGTAGTAATTCTTACACCCGCATGCATACATAGATGGTATCAATATTGTACTAGACGTAGGACATTATTCCGGATCATGATATTGGATAAAGAAGATACCAAATGAATAGTGTGATTGATGTGACTTTGACCCGTACCCAGATTTGGGGATGCCGTACGACGGATTTACGTACGAGCTATATATTGATGATTGATCCGCACTCTTGACTTGGGATGTCTGATTATAAATATGGTATCGGATATGATATTATTGAGGCGGGATCACCGACTAATATATATACAGGTATGTATATATATCGACTCAGACGTTAGGCGGTTTCCTTACCTGTAGTCCAGCTGGTTAGCTTAGCCCTTTAGTTTAGTTTAGTTGTTAGATTAGATTCGATTCTTACCTATTTCAAAAACTAACGAATCGTGGGTATTTTAAAAGACAGCCCAAGGGATCCTACGGAGATTTCAAAAGACGTATCTTTTCATAAAAACACCGTAGCCCCTATTTTCAAAACCCCATGATTCGTGTTATTACAAAAGGCACCAATTGTAGGACTTATATTAGATTAATGCAGATTAGTTATAGTTGCGTCTAGTATTCAGCTTCCGCTCATTATTGTGGTTCGCTTCGCATCGCATGTTTATATTATGTTTCGTACTACATTATTGATATCATGCTGTTAGGACACCAGCACCATTACCGATGATGCGTATGTACCACGTACACTTACTTGCCGGCTCACACACATCTTCATCGGTAATTGCCATGCCACGTACACTTTAGAAATACTATTGCATTGACATAGGTTGTTAGCTAATAATTTAGACATGATATTAGTGTACTCGCCTTATATGCTAGATTAGACATTGTAGATATTACTTGTTACTTCATGCATGTTAATATTCATTGTTATGCCGCATTCATGGATTTTTATGCCGATATGCACTGTTTACATGCTATTGAGGATTGGATTCGGATTTCTATGAGATTTTCTGGATTTGAGGGAAAACCGCAAAACTTATATAAGCTTCTTTCTCTCTTTAAAATAAAAAGTGTGGTTTTCCCATGATGTATGAGTCGTCCACCATGAGTTTGCTGATGGATTTTGAGACCCGATTCGAGGAGGCGGATGAACCGTTTCGGGTACATGGTGGACCCGGTAAGGTACCCCGGGGCAAGAAGCGCGTGATGATGATGATGTGAGCCTGGCAGGGGAGCACTACCTACCGGTGATTTTACCCGACGCGTCGGATATCCGGAGGATACCGTCGTGGTCTTGAGATGGATGGTAGGGGCCGGTCTGGACTGACGGCGCCCTAGATATTATGATTGAGACATTGAGATTTTGAGATTTTGAGGTACAGAGACTGTGATACAGAGATACCGAGATATTGGGATTACGTTTTGTGCCGATGCTAGGCACCGTTTTATGCTGATTTCATTATGATACCTCATTTTAAAAATACAAAGGAAATCTCACTAAATTATGAAAACAGTTCTTCATTTACATGTATTCTATTTTCATGCATTCATACCTTATTCATATGATATATTGCTACTTGAGGCACTGACACGGGCACATGAGATTACACTCGGGTTAGATATTTACCCTAGCCTTGTTATAGGCTACGTGTTATTTATATATTTGAGGATGTATATTGATCGTATGACCTAGGATTGCGTCATACATGCGATTTCTATTCGTAGATATTTTTCTATTCACGAGTTGGCGACTCACCCCCGTTGTGCCCCAGTTTCTTGCAGGTTTGCCATACAGGTTTCATTATGGCTTGCGGGCATAGTTTCCTTCGGGTGATTTGCTAGTAGGTGGGTTTACTTGTATCGTACCCCCATTATATCTTGTATATTATTATTCTGTTGTATCTAGAAGTTCCATCAACCAAACATGTAATTATTTCAGAGATAGAGACCAGTGTTGTTTATTCTATCGACCTTAGAGTCGCGCGTTGTATTTATACGAATTTCATGCTGTTTTGAGTTTCCTTTTCTGTTGTGATCCTCGCCTTTCGGCGTTGTATATTATATTGCTTGTGTGGTTGTGACCGTCGATTGACGAAGAGCTAGCTCCCGCTTGGGGATGCCTTTTTATTGATTTCATATACTATTCATGCTGTTTCCCGTTTGGGGGCCTGTATTTACAAAGGAGACTCTGCCGAAATTTTCAGGAAATATTTGATGTTTTTAAAAACGCATAATTCGGCTTATGCTATTTAAACTACTTGATTTAAATTGGTTTTTCTACACTCTACTACTTTTCTTGGTTTGGATTTCTCGGTTTTCAGCTTACTTAGAATACGTACGCCTTGAGACGTTCGTAGTTTAAGTGCCGGTCATATTTCGTACTTTCGGGACGTGACACCTAAAGCATGTACACGATGATAAAGACAAACCAGATAGCATACTATCATCTCGAGTAAGACTGTCCTGCCGGTATAGGTCCTCCCTCAATCATTGCAATCACGTGCCTGCGACCCAATAATTGACTTTGAGGGCACTATATCCAACAATCTCCCACTTGCACTTAAGGCTAATTATTGCGATGTCGTATACTCACAGCCCATGTGATACCGAACACCCAACTCCTCTACTAATCAGTTTCACAAAGCTCGTTTGTAAAACTATTGTGTTCGAGAAATAGCCTCAGTGAGTGGATCCGCCCTGATGTTTCTTTCTATGTCTCTCTTAATCTCAAGTTCGCGGAGAAAGCCATCTCCTGAATTGAGCAATACCTGTCTTAGAATATGTCTGGATATCTGATGAGACCTAGTTCACAAAGGAACTCCAAATCCAAACTTCTTAGACTGTATCGTCAACTGAACTTAATCAGTATCCTGCGCCACGCCTCCCTCAGTATCCGCTTGGACCACCTGTCTAAACTACTGTCCCTCGTAAGAGGGAAAACCATAACTATGACAGTCACTCTGTCATCCAGGTCACCTTGGAAGCCTGGAATGATAACTGTCTCCCGAAGGAGGCTGCCGTTATCATATCCCTAGAACATCCACTTATGTACTAAAACTGTTTCTGATCGTTTCTCCGGGATTGGATTAATATCAACTTATTGCAGCTAGTGCAAAAACATCTGGTATGCTACTTGACATCTCATGATCAACTCAATTGCCTAAATAAGTGATATGTTAATCATGCACATCTCTCTCCCCTTCAGTCTGTAAGACACCTTTAGAGAGGGTGATTTCATCACCTGCAGGTACACCACCATGCCAGGAGTCGTCCATTCTAAATATCTTTAGAATACTGCCTAAGTACCCAGATTAGGACACTTCCCAAATCTAGATCTAAAACCATAAATCTAGTAACCAAAATGCCTGATATTATATCCATATCCTATGTGGAGAAACCACTGTGTGACAACCACAGTATAACCGATCGTAGTATAAGAATTTTACTTCTTACTATGTGTATGTCATCCAACTACTAGGACATCACACCCTATGACCTTCTTAACAGATCCATCCCCTATTCTGATGAAATCAAAGCCCAGGACTGTCACATCAAAAATAGATGATCTTTCTCCACTATATTTGCTTTAGTCTATAAATAGACACAAGCTACTTTTCCACTATACTTCCGCTGCTCCCACTGACTATGACAACCCTCTAGTAGAGTCATATAAACATGCACTTCTAAAGCTAGTTTAGAACGACGCTATACTCATCCTCCTGTTGGGTCTCATAGTCTGGAACAGCAGTAATGACAAGTCTGGGTAAACAAGAACCTCCATGTCACCGTCTTTGAGGATACCAAAGTACCTCTCGGGCACCTGAGGTTACCCACCATATCTGTGAAGTGGCTAATGGAATGTCAAACCTGATTGAATCTTTAGGCTCTATTTAAATTTTTAGTAATCGTCTGTGATTCTGGAATCACTTCCAGTTCTACCATACTCCCACTACTGTTTTCTGAAAAAGTCTATTTTACTAAAACTGTGGCGAGTCAAGAACAATATCACTATTGATCATCCAGATGGTAGAAAGTTACCCCTTGTCATAGCCTGGGATAACCCATAAACTGCCATTACAGAAACATGCCTTGAGTTATCCAGTGTCTGGTTTTAAGCATAAGCCGGAAAACTCCCATACCTTAACAACGTTAAGATATGAACCATTCTATATACAATATAGAAACAGAGGCACTGATTTAATTGGAATCAGATTCAAATCATGCAGTTTTCTCCAGTGCATGTTAACTAAATGAAGAGAGGCCGATCAGCATTACTCAACTTAGGAGTGCATCCAATTATGAGTAACCTGAAAGAGAAGCAAGTTCTCAAAAACCATTAATATCATATAAATACCAAACATAAGTATTTAAATTTTCAACACCTTGAAGAATCCTGATACTTGCAACACATGGTTCTCTACTTTATTCTTGTACCTATAACTTCTCAAACTTGGACCTTGTATTTCTACGATACACTTATCTAAAACTTGAGAAGTCACAAATAAACAGAATATAGTATGAGGACCAACCCCTTTGTCCTAATGGACATTGGACAACATACAATACTTTGTATAAGTCCTCTGAGTTGAATGACTCAAACCCTGTGCGTCGTAGGTTGAAAACTGTACCCAGGCGATTTCCTCCAATATCATCAATTACAACGAATTCCGATATAATGAGGATGATCACCTAATTCCCAATAACTTGCTCCCACTCATCATCTGTAAAACTATACAGATGTGAGAATCAAACCTGGTAAATACATACCCTGGAGTAAGGATCTAATTAGGAAATCAGTTTTCCTTTAACAACACATAGTGAAACTGAAACATGAATATGTTTCGAAGGGGTATTTGGGTATTCATAGTAATGCATCTTCCATTATCCAGATTCATGACTGTAACCGTATATTTCTTTCCCATCTCTCCAAATCCTTTTATTTGTCTTTAGTCGTTACCTTCTGTACACCATCGTTAAGCTGAATGGTTTTCTTCCTTCCCTACCATTCAGCACCAACCTATGGTTTGGAAGAAGACAGTCCAATAAGCATAATAGGTGTACTCTCCTAATCCTAGGAGTACTCGCAACCTAAGAGAAGGTAAAGATAAAAGACAACCGAATAAACTTTATTCCTATTTCTCCTGAATCAGAATCCATTCTCGAAAAAGTTCCTTCGAGTTTGTATATAACCATACGATGGATTTATCCAATAGAATTGGATGTTCGTAGTGATACAGGGTGTTCTGGAGAAATACAAAGGTGAAGTTGGAGTGGCGATGAAATACGTGGTTTGGTCATGAATGTTAACAGTCGCAATTTACTTTGCCCTCTTTCTGATCCCTTTATTTGTCTTTACTTATTACCTTCTGTACACCACACTTAGGCTAATTGGTTTTCTTCCTTTCCCACCTTTCGGCACCCGCCTATGGTTTGGAAGAAGACTATCCAATAAACGTAATAGGTGTACCCTCCTAATCCAAGGAGTACTCACAACCTGAGAGAAAGTAAAAGGATAAGACAACTGAATAGTCCTATTCAATCTATCCAGAACCAGAATCCATCCTCGAATCTGGAACATGTTCCTTCGAGTTCGTATATAACCATACGATAGATTTATCCAATGGAAGTAGATGTTCGTAGTGATACGGGGTGTTCTGGAGAAATGCCAAGGGTAAAAGAAGGAGTGGCAATGATGTATGCAACTCAGACAATCCAAATGCCAGTGTTTTAAGAAAGTTCGGTAAACTTGGTCACTGAGTCATAGTCTAGGGTCAGGACATGGTCGCTGCTAAAGGGAGAGAGAAAAGAAACACTCTGCGTGCACTCTAATCTAGATTAGAATGGTTAATCACTTTATCTAATCAGGATGTCTCCCACTGTAACCTCAAATTCTCCTCCAAATGTGAAAGAAGAATTAGTCGGGATCACCCGAGGAGTAAACCAACTCATCAGTGGGAATTGGGATCCAACTATCATCGCATGATAACGTGATGGAATCCACTCACGTTATCACACTCCAGAAGGTAATCGCATGCCTGGCAAGTTTCAGATTCTTTAGAAACTCCTGATGTGATTTTTACCCCATGCTCTTATGACCTTGACGAAGGCCAACATATCATAAGTCACATGTCAAGTTCTATGTCCAGATTAATTTGAACCCACCCGTACATACCCTTGACAAAGGCCAAAATAGTAGTACGACTGTCCCAAACCAACGTATCTATCTATGCAACAGAAAAGTAACAAATAGCTACCATACACTATGCCTTGACGAAGGCCAATATACATAGCATGAATACTAAGTGCTACCCGTCTGAAATGATGGAGGGCTACGAATGGTTTTTGGCGAAAAACCTTTAACGTAATGAACTTGATATCGTTGAAGCAACCGAATAGCTTTTTATAAATATATAGTGGCGAAAACCATTGCTAAAGAGGTCACACCCGGTGAAGGGATCTCGGCTCTTTCCTCGTAGAATGAGGTGCAGGTTATTCCAACTGAATACCGCGATGCAAAGCAAAAAGTAATCGAATATAGTGAAGTTATTACCCTGACGCAAACCTCTATCCAAGGGGTCACTCCCGGTGAAGGGATCTCGGCCCTTGCCTCGTCGAATGAGGTGCTGGATATTTATAACCGAATACCTCTTTGCAAAACAAAAAAACGTCCTTGTAATAACAGCTTTTTGAAAATTGTTCCAACAACATTGAATAGGTTTATTTTCCTTGCATTGATCAGAATTAACACAGTCCCATCAATTAATCACACCAGAAAAGAACAAAAATAAAATATACGTATATGCCATCCGCATTCACCACTGGGTCCTGTCATCACCCGTTAAGTTACTTAACTAACGACAGAGCGGGAACTCGACTAGCGCGGGTGTAAAACATATACAACATCTATTAGTATATATATATAGCAATATACAATAATCGCTCCAGGCGTTATAAATGCAACATCATAGAAAAGTAATAAGCATCACAGAATAATACAGATAATCTGGGAGCCCCGGGTTTCTTTTGAGCCATAACTGAAACCCGACGTTCCCCTGGCCGTGTGGATAGCCTGTGCAATGAAAACCTAGACCCCTACGAGTGCGGAAAGTTACTCGCCAAAACCTGAAGCGAGACAGCCCCCTTCAGCAAAGTGAATGGACCACCCAGCACTTCACGGAATCCAGTAACTTAAGCACCCCACCTTGGGCCAACCTGTACCCCCTACGAGTGCGATGAATATCCCGCTAATTCTAGAGTGAAGCCCCCTCCATCTCAAAGCCATGAGATGCGGGCCCGTTGCCCTCCAGAACCCGGCTATCCGTGCACTCCATCGCGGGGTAATCCTAGTACATAAAAGAAAAAATATGTACAACGGGTACATTGACCTCAACCCGGTCGAGCCCCGAAAGAATAATATACAAACAGGAAGTGGCAGCTACCCACATGTCGGACGCTCGCCCCACGATATCAAATGTACAAATAAATCCAAACTGCACTACCATTCCACGCAAGCTATCCACCACGACGAATCCGAAACAATACAGCACAACACAGAACATCAACGTGAATGTCACGTTCGCAAACCCGTTTAAAAGGACTATAGCGATTAAACAAGTTGAACCGATCAAATGACATTCACGATCGCAGATAGAAATGTATGTACTGCAAACTTTAAACAATGTTAGAAATTATCGAATTCGAAACAACCCCAAAAAGCCCCAAACAACTAGATAAAACTATATCAAAATTGGGCTAAACAAACAATTCCACTAAACTAAGATTCCAGAGACCAGACCAGAGACCAAAAATGAAACCCAAACTCACCAAGATGGCCGAGCAGGCCGGCCAAAACATGAAGTGCTCGGTTTTTTTTCCGAGGGAATTGGGTCGTGTTTGGTCTGTGGTCTTGTGGTGATGTCAATAGTCTTCTGCAGTTGTTTAAATAATTTTAGAAGACACTTTAAAAAATGACAGAACCTAGAATTTCCAAAGCAGTGTATTGTAGTTGTTTTGGTTTTGATACTTTAACATTGTCTAAACCAACTAGTAAACGGTTAATAGTTTGGCTCTGATACCATGTAAGCCAACGGCAGCACCCCGGCCGTCTATCCAAGGCCAAATGCGGAAAAAAAAACCTTTTAAACTGGCGCTATCGTAACCCTAAAACCCGGATCGTTCCATTAACCGTAAACTAGAAAACTGTAAAAGATTTTAGAGAGATTATATCGATCAATCCGTGTCCTTCGATCTTCAATCTCTGCACCAAGCTCCTCGCTGCTGCGTCGACGAAATTCGCTCTTCGATCTTGCTCGTCGAAGTGGCTCCACGTCTAGGATTCTTTATACGGGCTGCCGCTTCAAACCGAAGCAACCCGGACACGAAGTTTGCTAGCCAACATGTCCAAGGTGAAGTAGAGATGGTGTATGAATACTTTGTCTCAAGGCACCCAATGAATTGGGTGAAGGTAAATGAAGTTGCCATGGAGAAATTGTGAGCAAAGTATTTTAGCTTGGAGGGAAAAATCAAACTTACACTAAAATGGGGTCGGCCAAATTAGTGCTTGGCCAAAAATGAAAATCTCCTCTGTGGGTTTTCACCAAGTGATGAGGTGTAGTGGATGAATGATTAATTTAAGTGGCAGTGAATGAATTGGCAGCACATGTTATCAAGGGGTGAGGAATAATTAATCAATTAAAGGTCAAAATGATGAGTCACCAACGAAAACTCATACCTTATCAAAGCAAACCCTGTGACTCACCAAACACCCATGCCTCATCAAAGCAAACCCTATGACCCACCACATACCCAATGAAAGCCCACGAATTGGCATGGTGGAAAATTCCAGCAGATACAAGAAATATTGGCCAAAGAAAATTTGAGTGAAGGAATGTGGCCAAAAACAATTGCAAACAAATTCCATTAATTAAATATTAAACCAAATATATAAAATGGAAGATAAGAAATTGGCAATTTCAAAAGTAATCTCGTAACGAATTACAAGATTACCCCTTATCCGTATATACATACTATAACGTTTTAAAAATAAATAAATAAATAAATAAATAAAATCCTTTAAGTGACTTTTCTGATATTCGGTAACATAAACCGTATTTTCCATAAAACTCAACTATAATTATTTTTCAATATAGAATTAAATACGCCTATTTTAACTATGTAATTGGTAATATTTGGTGTTTATTTAGTGACTTATAAATTATTAGTTTACTAAAATATTTTCCGTAATTAATTAAATTCAAATATTTATATAAGCTTTTAATTATACTTTAAAATAGTCCAAATTACAAATTAAAAATGGGTTAATTTGACAAAGTGAGTCATGACATATTAGAATTAAGTTTGTTGCATTCTCTTCTCTTCTTGAAATTTCTTCAAAATTCTAGAGGTTTCTAGGATTTGTTTGGAAAAGTGGTTTAAATTGAAAAATTATATAATTAAGGGCTTAAGCGAAAAGATACATTTATTAGTGAAATTTCTACACATTTCCTCACATTTTTTTTCTCTCTCTCTCTCCACTCCCTCCCCATGGCTGATCCTAGCATGTGGCAGCCCCAATTTTTCCTACTTCATTTCCACTCCAAAAATCATCAAAAATCCATCAAAAATCCAATAAAATATACACCAATTTCCATTAACTCCTAATCCAAACTTTAACCCTTGTTCCTCGGCAAAATCAAGCATGGATTTTGGGAGCAAGAGAGCATGTTGGGGTGGCTAGGTTGCAAGCTAGATTTCTAAACTTGGAGGTATAATCCTAACCTATATTCAAATTTTTGCTAAATTACTTTAGTCTAGCTTAATTAGAAGTTTAATTGTGGTTTTGATTTTCTGATTCAAAATTCAAGTAAGGGGTTTGAGTTAAATTAAGGGTTTTTATTAATGGAGTAGGGTTATAATAAGTGGTTTAACATTTTATGAAATGAAAAATCTAGTGTAATTGTTGTATTGTAAATTGTTGTTTCAAAATTGTTTAAATTAAACAATTTTGAAAACTAGGTTTTTATAAAACATATAAATAGGTTAGATAAAATTCTAGTGAGAATGTTTATCAATTGTTCATGGTTTTAATGGGTAGATTAATATGTTAATTGAATGCAAAGGGTAATCTAGTTACTAGTTTCAAATTGTTAGTTGGAAATTATGATAAATATGCTAATTTTGCTAACTAGGTTTTAGAAATTGACTAAATAATTGGGATTAAAATCTAATTAGGGTTTCATGACATTATTAACATTATAAATTGTAGTTTAATAATTTAGTTCATGCAAAACCATGTTTAGTTGTGAAATTGTGAATTTTTCTTTAAAAAGTGTTAAAATTTGACATTTTATAGAATTTTCAATTCAATATAAGTGATGAGAATAAATTATAGAAATGGTTTATATAACCTAGTTATGATATTTAGTGAATATTATGGACATTAGTTTCGTTTAAACATCAAGTTTCGAAGTAAAACGGTTAATTGACGCTTTCTAGGTTTTTGCGAAATAGAACGATTTGATTGATTTTAAGGTTTTGATGAATTAAACCCTATTTTATATTATAATTAATGAGTCTTGGAACTACGATTTGTACGTTTGTGTTTCATCTTGATCAATCGACGTTTGTACGCCGATATCGAGGGATATTTGGTTCTTTTGCATGAGCGAGTCATAGGTTTTAACCTATGCGCGTTTCATGCGCCGTTTTGGATTTTTATCCGTGATTTCGGTTTACGATAATATATATGTTTGCGTATAGTTACCCCTCACGTGGACTTCGAACAATGAAGAAGAGGATGGCGGTATCGACTTCGGCAGATAAGGATCAGGTGAGTAGATGTATATCTACGGGGGAAGTCGGGTGGATGGCGTATAACACCCCCGCAAACGTAGAATAAGGAAATTACGTATTGTTATTAGGAAGTCGGACGTTACCTTAGATTCTTGGCGAGTAGGGTCCTATTGAAGAATTTAGGTTGGACTAGACTGATTTAGAAAGACTTAACCAGAGGATGACTGCCTTGGAGGGAATTCGTAGGTTTCATGTAGACACACCCACACACGCAAACACATAACTTGACTTGGTGTGTGTGTGTGTGTGTGTGTGTATAGGAATGTGTGTCGATATATATATATATATATACAACATATACATGTGATATGAGGAGGTTATAAGATACATGGGGATGATTCAATATGACTAAGCTTGATGCCGTGTTTTATTGGATATATGATCGAGTTATGACATGAGTTGTGTTATGATAGTAGCGGATCGTTGGGCAATGAGGTTATATAAAATATATTTATATAAACGATAATATGTGTTGATGACATTAGAATGTACGAGACTCTAGAATAGAACTCGGATTGTAATATGTAACTTAATCACGATATGATATATAACATGATATTTTAGTGCATCATTTGACGATGTATGTTTACACAGACGATGATATATGTTTGATGATATTGGGATGTATGCGATTATAGTACAGTACCCTTGATCATGATATTGTTTGAAGATGATACTATACGAACGATGATGTATATATGTGATAGTTGACCCGTACCCCGATTTTGGGATGCCGTACGATAGATTTTACCGTACGAGGCATAGATGTGAAGATTGATCCGCACTCTTGACTCGAGAAAGCCGTACTATGTACGTGACGCTATTGAGGCTGGATCGCAGACTACTAGAGATATCGACTCAGACTTTAGGAGGATTCATCTTATCTTTCGACTAATGTCTTTAGTTAGTTCCTTAGTTGGTTAGGTAGATCTTAGTTTAGGCTCGAGTCATACTTATTTTCAAACTGATGAATCTTACTTTTTCAAACAACAAACCGTATGACTCGTAATCAGTATGTATTTTCTAGTTGTACGTTACTACATATTCACCGTTATATTCATGTTGTATTCATCGCATCGCATATTCATACATATGTTCTTTAGCTAATATGAAGCTCTGCCTGTTAGGACTCCAGCATCATTATCGATGATGCGCACGTTCCACATACACTTATTTTCCGACTCACACACATCATCATCGGTAATTGCCATGTTACGTACACTTTAAAACATATTATCTTCTATTGATATAATCAGCTAAATGCTAGTCTAATATATATTGTGTGATTGCTCTCATGTGCTAGTTTAGACATTGCATTTATTACTTAGACACTTCATGCATTTACATATTCATATTATCATGCAGTATTGTGGGGGCTTATACTGACACTCATTATTTACTTAATCATGATTTTGGGATTTTGGATTTCTATGAGATTTCTGGATTTTGGGAAAAAAAGCAAGAATATATATTAAAACTTCTCTCTCCCTCCCTCTCATTTTAAAATACAAGTTCCGGTTTTCTCGTGAGGTATGTATCGTCCACCATGAGATTTCATGTTTTCGGTTGGATTTCGAGACCCGATTCGAGCAGTGGATGAACCGACTCGGGTGTATGGTGGGCCCGGTATGGTACCCCGGGGTAAGAAGATCGAGTTGTAGATGATGAGCCTGGCAGGGGAAGACTTCCTACCGGTGATGTCTGGCGCGGCGGATATCCAGAGGATACCGACCGTTGTCATGAGATTTGATGATATGGGTCGATCCGGACTAACGGAGCCCGAGATATTGAGACTATGAGATATTGAGACTTTGAGGTATTGAGACTTTGAGATTTACATGTTTTGTGTCGATTCTTGACACGGATTTCCATGGATTTCATTGATGATGTTTCAGATTACCGTACAAATTTTACTATGATACAAGTTAAAGATTTCTTATACAGTTATATCCAGATTTTATGGTTGATTGTTTTACATTCATAATGCATGCATACTCATACACATGACATGTTACTACTTGAGGTACTGACACGAGCACTGAGCATTGCACTTACACATAGATTATTACCCTGCCACTACTAGGTGACTAGTGTTATATTAGGTATATTATTATAACCTAGGAAAACGTCGTGCATGCGATTTGTACTCGCAGATGTCTTCTACTCATGAGTTGGTAACTCATCCCTGTTGTGCCAAATTTTCTTACAGGTTTCGATGTACAGGTTTCCTTGGCAGCTTGCTGGCACATCATTTCATTCAAGGTGATTTGCTTGGTAGGTTCGTTCATTGTATCGGGACCGTCGTTGTACTTTTATTATTTCAATTGTATCTAGTAAGCTTCATCAACCAGACTTGTATTACTTGATAGATTTAGAAGACCAGTTGCTTTTTTCTTTCGACCTTAGAGTCGCGCTTGTATTATAATGGTTTTGGTAGATTTGGTTTTCTTTGAGTTTTGTTCCTCGCCCTTCGGCGTTGTATATTATATTGCTTATGTGGTTGGTTTCGCCTTTTGGCGTAGAGTTAGCTCCCACTTGGGATGCCTTTTTATTGTTGCTTATGTATATATTTTTTATTTGTACCTGTTTGGGGCTAGTTTTTACAAAGGAGACTCTACCGAAATTTTTGAGAAATTTAATGTTGCTTTTAAACATGTTTTCCTTTACTTCTTCTTTTAAATGGTTTAGATTTATGGGATTCGGCTTACTTAGATTACGTTGCGCCTCTAGACGCTTCGTAATTTAAGTGCCAGTCATGTTATGTATCTTCAGGTCGTGACAAAGTTGGTATCAGAGCGCTAGGTTTAACCCTTGTCTAAGTCAAGGTTTACCATGGTTGATGGAGTAGGTGACTAAGGTAAAGTGACGTACCGTAGGTATGATCCATGGCATACTTACGATATGCTGCTCTACTTAAGAAGCCTTAGGAATTACATTTCTTTACACCATATTCTATTCGTTCCTTTGATCTATTTTCGTCAATATTGGATGGTGGTTTCTGTTACCACGGTCGCACGGGCAGAGGGAGCTATGGCTCGAATACGATGACCGTTAGGGTATCGTTTATTCCTGAGGATCGAGGCATTGTTTAGCGTGCGGACGAAGGGTATTCACATGTCGTCCAGACAAAGTTAAAAGGTTCGAACGAATGTCAGAAACCTATTTTCCCAAGTTTAAGCTATTCGGAAGAACATGCAAGTATTTCTATGGATACTCTAGAAGAATGAAACCTTAACTCGACATAATGACCACGAGAACGCCTTTGAACCATAGGGTTTACAGCAGTTCCGCGGTGCCATTAGTGAGCCTTTGGTTTGCCCTTCTACGGCTGGTCCGCAGATGCTGGGGCATGTACTGGATATTTTTAAACGGTACTCGAGTGTTGAGCTCTCGGGGGATTTTGGGACTTTGATAAATCGATCGAAAAGTTTAACGTAGTCCAGATATCAGGTGAAGGGATAGATTACGTGGGAGACTCTAGATATAAGCATAGCCGTTTGTAGCGCAGTCAGCATAGCTATGAGGAGATGAGTCTGAATCGGTCGACATTAGAAAAGGCACACATTGACAATAGTGTTTACGATTGCGATTTGGTAATTTGAATTTCATATTTCCGTTGTTTGGATTTTGGTATTTTGAGGATTTTGTTCTATGATTGGTATTTCCTATGTGTACATTCATTACACTCTATTCGTGTTTCATATATCAGTGGTATTGATGTTGTTTTGTGCATATCCAGTGCACTCGATTTGGTTTTACACATTTCGAGATATTGATTTGATTTCGTGCATATGAGTTGCACATGATTTTGACGTATGCTTCGATATAGTTTTCATTCACTTTCAGTACTGTAATTTCGATTTTGATATTCGGTATATGTTTCGTGCACCATGTGCACTTGATTGAGATTCTTGCGCACACTTGGCGCACTTGATGCGATTTTGTGCACACCAGATGCACTAAATCGGGGTTTTGTGCAGATTAGATAAACCTGATATTATTTTCGTGCACGCCCGTTGCACTTGACAGATGTTTTTGGTGCACACCCATTGCACTCAGTTTTGTTTCCGTGCGTATTCATGGTATCTGTATTTGATTTCAATTTTCGTGCGCACCGGACGCACGTGGTACCTCGTATAATGTATTTGAAATTGATTTCATTTTGAGCAGTACGTTTTTATGATATTTACTATTTGGTTTGGTAATCGAGCAGGACAGTCCTGAGATCAGTACCTCGGTGTTTTTGCATGCTTCTCTATTCAAATGTTTGGACGATTTTATTACGATGCACACTATTTACAAGTTATAGTTTTGATGTATTTCATGTTAGTTTTCGTATTGAACTTTGACATGGTATTTTCACCATAACTCCGATGACTGCGTTATGCTTGACGGAGTTTTGATTTTGAGTTATGTACTTGGTTTTCATGCGCATGCATTGCGCTAAGATTTGTTTTATGTATTGATGATTTCGGAGCCCCGACGATTTGAGTGTTTTACTAAATGTTTTAGTATTTGGGGGGAGTTTTAATTTAAATTCGGGGATCGAATTTCTTTAAAAGAGGAAGATTGTAACGATTTAAAAATAAATAAAATCTTTTAGGTGAATTTTCTCATAATCGGTAAAATAAACCGTATTTTCCATAAAACTCAACTATAATTATTTTTCAATATAGAATTAAATACACCTATTTTAACTATATAATTGGTAGTATTTGGTGTTTATTTAGTAACTTATAAATTATTAGTTTACTAAAATATTTTCTGTAATTAATTAAATTCAAATATTTACAGAAGCTTTTAATTATACTTTAAATTAGTGCAAATTACAAATTAAAATTGGGTTAATTTGACAAAGTGAGTCATGACATATTAGAATTAAGTTTGTTGCATTCTCTTCTCTTCTTGAAATTTCTTCAAAATTCTAGAGGTTTCTAGGATTTGTTTGGAAAAGTGGTTTAAATTGAAAAATTATATAATTAAGGGCTTAAGTGAAAAGATACATTTATTAGTGAACTTTCTACACATTTCCTCAAATTTTCTCTCTCTCTCTCTCTCCACTCCCTCCTCATGGCTGAGCCTAGCATGAGGCAGCCCCAATTTTTCCCACTTCATTTCCTCTCCAAAAATCATAAGAAATCCATCAAAAATCCAATAAAATCTACACCAATTTCCATTAACTCCTAATTCAATTTTTAACCCTATTCCTTGGCCAAATCAAGCATGGATTTTGGGAGCAAGAGAGCATGTTGGGGTGGCTAGGTTTCAAGCTAGATTTCTAAACTTGGAGGTATAATCCTAACCTATGTTCAAATTTTAACTAAATTACTTTAGTCTAGTTTAATTAGAAGTTTAATTGTGGTTTTGATTTTGTGATTCAAAATTCAAGTAAAGGGTTTGAGTTAAAGTAAAGGTTTTTATTAATGGAGTACGGTTAAAATAAGTGGTTTAACATTTTATGAAATGAAAAATCTAGTGTGATTGTTGTATTGTAAATTGTTGTTTCAAAATTGTTTAAATTAAACAATTTTGAAAACTAGGTTTTTATAAAACATATAAATAGATTAGATAAAATTCTAGTGAGAATGTTTATCAATTGTTCATGGTTTTAATGGGTAGATTAACATGTTATATTGAATGCAAAGGCTAATCTAGTTACTAGTTTCAAATTGTTAGTTGGAAATTATGATAAATATGCTAATTTTGCTAACTAGGTTTTAAAAATTGACTAAATAATTGGGATTAAAATCTAATTAGGGTTTCATGACATTATTTACATTATAAATTATAGTTTAATAATTTAGTTCTTGCAAAACCAAGTTTAGTTGTGGAATTTTGAATTTTTCTTTAAAAAGTGTTAAAATTTGATATTTTTGCAAACTAAAATTTTCAATTCAATATAAATGAAGAGAATAAATTATAGAAATGGTTTATATAACCTAGTTATGATATTTAGTAAATATTATAGCCATTAAATTATAGAAATGGTTTATATAACGGTTAATTGACGCTTTCTAGGTTTTGACGAAATAGAACGATTTGATTGATTTTAAGGTTTTGATGAATTAAACCATATTTTATATTATAATTAATGAGTCTTGGAACTATGATTTGTACGTTTATGTTTCATCTCGATCAATCGGCGCTTGTACGCCGATATCGAGGGATATTTGGTTCTTTTGCATGAGCGAGTCATAGGTTTTAACCTATGCGCGTTTCATACGTCGTTTTGGGTTTTATCCGCGATTTCGGTTTACGATAATATATATGTTTGTGTATAGGTACCCCTCACGTAGACTTCGGATGATGAATAAGAGGATGACGGCATCGACTTCAGCAGACAAGGATCAGGTGAGTAGATGTATATCTACGGGGGAAGTCGGGTGGATGGCGTATAGCACCCCCGCAAACGTAGAATAAGGATATTACGTACTGTTATTAGGAAGTCGGACGTGACCTTAGATTCTTGGTGAGTAGGGTCCTATTGAAGGCTTTAGGTTGGATTAAACTGAATTAGAAAGACTTAACCAGTAGATGACTGCCTTGGAAGGAATTCGTAGGTTTCATGTAGACACACACACACATAACTTGACTTGGTGTGTGTGTGTGTGTGTGTGTGTATAGGAATGTGCGTAGGTATATATATATATATATATATATATATATATATATATACACACACACACACAACATATACATGTTATATGAGGAGGTTATAAGATACATGGGGATGATTCGATATGACTAGGCTTGATGCCGTGTTATATTGGATATATGATCGAGTTATAAGATGAGATGTGTTTTGATAATAGCGGATCCTTGGGCAATGTAATTATATAAAATATATTTATATAAACGATAATATGTGTTGATGACATTGGAATATACGAGACTCTACAATAGAAACCGGATTGTAATATGTGACTTAATCACAATATGATATATATCATGATATTTTAGTGGATCATTTGACGATGTATGTTTACACAGACGATGATATATGTTTGATGATATTGGGATGTATGCGATTATAGTACAGTACCGTTGATCATGATATTGTTTGATGATGATACTATATGAACGATGATGTATATATGTGATAGTTGACCCGTAACCCGATTTTGGGATGTCGTAGGTTGGATTTTACCGTACGAGGTATAGATGTAATGATTGATCCGCACTCTTGACTCGAGGAAGTCTTACTATGTACGTGACGCTATTGAGGCTGGATCGCCGACTACTAGAAATATCGACTCAGACTTTAGGAGAATTCTTCTTACCTTTCGACTAGTGTCTTTAGTTAGTTCCTTAGTTGGTTAGATAGATCTTAGTTTAGGCTCGACTCATACTTATTTTCAAACTGATGAATCTTACTTTTTCAAACAACAAACCATATGACTCGTAATCAGTATGTATTTTCTAGTTGTGCGTTACTACATATTCACCGTTATATTCATGTTGTGTTCATCACATCGCATATTCATACATATGTTCTTTAGCTAATATGAAGCACTGCCTGTTAGGACACCAGCACCATTACCGATGATGCTCATGTTCCACATACACTTATTTGCCGGCTCACACACATCATCATCGGTAATTGCCATGTCACGTACACTTTAGAACATATTGTCGTCTATTGATATAATCAGCTAAATACTAGTCTAATATATATTGTATGATTACTCTCATGTGCTAGTTTAGATATTGCATTTATTACTTAGACACTTCATGCCTTTACATATTCATATTATCATGAAGTATTGTGGGGGCTTATGCCGACACTCATTATTTTGGGATTTTGGATTTCTATGAGATTTCTGGATTTTGGGGAAAACCGCAAGAATATATATAAAAACTTCTCTCTCTCCCCCTTTCATTGTAAAAAATAAGTTGCGGTTTTCTTGTGAGGTATGTGTCGTCCACCATGAGATTTCTTGTTTTCTGTTGGATTTCGAGACCCAATTCGAGGAGTGGATGAACCGTCTCGGGTACATGGTGGGCCCGGTATGGTACCCCGGGGCAAGAAGATCGAGTTATAGACGATGAGCCTGGCAGGGGAAGACTACCTACCGGTGATGTCTGGCGTGGCGGATATCCAAAGGATACCGACCATTGTCGTGAGATTTGATGATATGGTCCGATCCGGACTGACGGAGCCCGAGATATTGAGACTATGAGATATTGAGACCATGAGGTATTAAGACATTGAGATTTACATGTTTTGTGTCGATACTTGACACGGATTTTCATGGATTTCATTGATGATGTTTCAGATTACCGTACAAATTTTACTATGATATAAGTTAAAGATTTCTTCTACAGTTATATCCAGATTTCATGGTTGATTGTTTTACATTCATGGTGCATGCATACTCATACACATGACATGTTACTACTTGAGGCACTGATACGAGCACTGAGCATTGCACTAACGCATAGATTATTACCCTACCACTACTAGGTGACTAGTGTTATATTAGATATATTATTATGACCTAGGAAAACGTCATGCATGCGATTTCTATTCGTAGATGTCTTCTACTCACGAGTTGGAAACTCACCCCCGTTGTGCCAAATTTTCTTATAGGTTTCGATATACAGGTTTCCTTGGCAGCTTGCTGGCACATCATTTCATTCAGGGTGACTTGCTTAGTAGGTTGGTTCATTGTATCAGGACCGCCGTTGTACTTTTATTATTTCAGTTGTATCTTATAAGCTCCATCAACCAGACTTGTAATCCTTGATAGATTTAGAAGACCAGTTGTTTTTTTATTTCGACCTTAGAGTCGCACTTGTATTATAATGGTTTTGGTGGATTTGGTTTTCTTTGAGTTTTGTTCCTCGCCCTTCGGCGTTGTATATTATATTTCTTATGTGGTTGGTTCCGCCTTTTGGCGTAGAGATGGCTCCCGCTTGGGGATGCCTTTTTATTGTTGCTTATGTATATATTTTTTTATTTGTACCCGTTTGGTGCCAGTTTTCACAAAGGAGACTCTGCCGAAATTTTTTAGAAATTTGATGTTGCTTTTAAACATGTTTTCCTTTACTTCTTCTTTTAAATAGTGTAGATTTATGAGCTTCGGCTTACTTAGATTACGTTGCGCCTCTAGACGCTTCGCAATTTAAGTGCCAGTCACGTTCCGTACCTTCGGGTCGTGACAAAGTTGGTATCAGAGCGATAGGTTTAACCCTTGTCTAAGTCAAGGTTGACCTTGGTTGATGGAGTAGGTGATTTAGGTGAAGTGACGTACCGTAGGTATGATCCGCGGCATATTTACGATACGCTACTCTGCTTAAGAAGCCTTAGAATGTACACTTCTTTACACCGTATTCTATTCGTTCCTTTGATCTATCTTCGTCAATATCGGATGGTGGTTTCTGTTACCACGGTCGCACGGGCAGAGAGAGCTGCGGCTCGAATGCGATGACCGTTAGGGTATCGTTTATTCCTGAGGATCGAGGCATTGTTTAACGTGCGGACGAAGGGTATTAACTTGTCGTCCAAACTAAGTTAAAAGGGTCGAACGAATGTCAGAAACCCATTTTCCCAAGTTTAAGGTATTCGGAAGAACATGCAGGTATTTCTATTGACCCTCTAGAAGAATGAAATCTTAACTCGACATAATGGCAATGAGATTGCCTTTGAACCTTAGGATTTATGACAGTTCCGCGGTGCCATTAGTGGGGCTTGGGTTTGCCCTTCTACGGCTGGTCCGCAGATACTGGGGCATGTACTGGATATTTTTGAGTGTTGAGCTCTCGGGGGATTTTAGGACTTTGATAAATCGATCAAAAAGTTTAACGTAGTCCAGATATCAGGTGAAGGGATAGATTACGTGGGAGACTCTAGATATGAGCATAGTCGTTTGTAGCGCAGTCAGCATAGCTATAAGGAGATGAGTCTGAATTGGTCGACATTAGAAAAGGCGCACATTGACGATAGTGTTTACGATTTCGATTTAGTGATTTGAATTTCATATTTCCGTTGTTTGGATTTTGGTATTTTGAGGATTTTGTTCTATGATTGGTATTTCCTATGTACATTCATTACACTCTATTTGTGTTTCATATCTCAGTGGTATTGATGTTGTTTTGTACATACACAGTGCTCTCGTTTTGGTTTTACACATTTTGAGATATTGATTTGATTTCGTGCATATGGGTTGCACATGATTTTTACGTATGCTTCGATATAGTTTTCATACACTTTCCGTACTGTGATTTCGATTTTGATATTCGGTATATGTTTCGTGCACCATGTGCACTTGATTGAGATTCTTGCGCACACTTGGCGCACTTGATGCGATTTTGTTCACACCAGATGCACTAAATCGGGGTTTTGTGTAGATCAGATGCACCTGATATTATTGTCGTGCATGCCCGTTGCACTTGACAGATGTTTTTGGTGCACACCCATTGCACTCAGTTTTGTTTCCGTGCGTATTCGTGGTATCTGTATTTGATTTCGATTTTCGTGCGCACCGGACGCACGTGGTACCTCATATACTGTATTTGAAATTGATTTCATTTTGAGCAGTATGTTTTTATGATATTTACTATTTGGTTTGATAATCGAGCAGGACTGTTCTGAGATCAGTACCAGGGCGTTTTTGCATCCTTCTCTCTTCAGATATTTGGGCGATTTTACTACGATGCACACTATATACTAGTTATAGTTTCGATGTATTTCATGTTAGTTTTCGTATTGAACTTTGACATGATATTTTCACCATAACTCCGATGAATGCGTTATGCTTGACGGAGTTTTGATTTTGAGTTATGTACTTGTTTTACATGCGCATGTATTGCGCTAAGATGTGTTTTATGTATTGATGATTTCGGACCCCTGACGATTTGAGTGTTTTGCTAAATGTTTTAGTATTTGGGGGGAGTTTTAATTTAAATTCGGGGACCGAATTTCTTTAAGGGGGGAAGATTGTAACGTTTTAAAAATAAATAAATAAATAAATAAAATCCTTTAGGTGAATTTTCTGATAAACGGTAAAATAAACCGTATTTTCCATAAAACTCAACTATAATTATTTTTCAATATAGAATTAAATACGCCTATTTTAACTATATAATTGGTAATATTTGGTGTTTATTTAGTGACTTATAAATTATTAGTTTACTAAAATATTTTTCCGTAATTAATTAAATTCAAATATTTACATAAGCTTTTAATTATACTTTAAAATAGTCCAAATTACAAATTAAAAATGGGTTAATTTGACAAAGTGAGTCATGACATATTAGAATTAAGTTTGTTGCATTCTCTTCTCTTCTTGAAATTTCTTCAAAATTCTAGAGGTTTCTAGGATTTGTTTGGAAAAGTGGTTTAAATTGAAAATTTATATAATTAAGGGCTTAAGCGAAAAGATACATTTATTAGTGAAATTTCTACACATTTCCTCACATTTTTTTTCTCTCTCTCTCTCCACTCCCTCCCCATGGCTGATCCTAGCATGAGGCAGCCCCAAATTTTCCTACTTCATTTCCACTCCAAAAATCATCAAAAATCCATCAAAAACCAATAAAATCTACACCAATTTCCATTAACTCCTAATCCAATCTTAAACCCTTGTTCCTTGGCCAAATCAAGTATGGATTTTGGAAGTAAGAGAGCATGTTGGGGTAGCTAGGTTGCAAGCTAGATTTCAAAACTTGGAGGTATAATCCTAACCTATGTTCAAATTTTTGCTAAATTACTTAATTCTAGCTTAATTAGAAGTTTAATTATGGTTTTGATTTTGTGATTCAAAATTCAAGGGGTTTGAGTTAAAGTTAGGGTTTTTATTAATCGATTAGGGTTATAATAAATGGTTTAACATTTCATGAAATGAAAAACCTAGTGTAATTGTTGTATTGTAAATTATTGTTTCAAAATTGTTTAAATTAAACAATTTTGAAAACTAGGTTTTTATAAAACATATAAATGATAGTTATGTATATGCCCTAGAGGCCATTGTTGTACATATGATGTATATTATAATGGATGCTTGGATATATATAGAGAGGACTTTCTTGCTCGTCATGATAGTATGCTATTTGGTTTCACTTTATCTTAACATGTTGACTTGTACTGGTTTACTGTCTTACTCTCACATGTTGATAAAGTCCTTAGGATCTGTACTCGACTGCTTGGACTATGATGAGATCATACTACTGGAGCCACAGTAGTCGATGAGTACATCCTATAACTGTTCCTAGTCGAGAGTATATCGAGACAGGGCATCGATATACCAGAGTAGACTAGCGTATACGCATCTTGACCCATATGATAGGCGATGGATGATCCCATATTCATCGGTGTTTGACATCAAGGATGGTGTACGGGTGCTCAGTGGAGACTGGGTACACTGGACGGACTCGCCGAGAACTCCCAGATAGTGATATACCACACGTCAGATGGCAGTTCTCCGGTGACACTGGTACAGGGTAGTCTGTAGACTCGAGATCGTCATAGTCTTGTGTGATTCCCACTGTGCTTTGATTTCTACCTTACCACGTCTAAAAGAGCGTGCAAAACGGTGGCTTTTGGGTGCAGTCCCGAATCACATGGAGGCAATGAGTGATAGGAGGGGATTCGTCTCTCCCGGTATAGGGAGTTGATGTTGTGTTGTGTTCGATTGGCTATAACTGGAAGTCCCTAGCCAGGACTGATATGAAGATTTACTGGTAAATGTTATCAGTAGTTTCTCGACCCATTATGGGCCTCACATCGACACGACTTATCGGTTACTGGGGTCTGACGTATACCACCCTTAGACCAGATATGCAACATATCAGACGAAGAGACCGGACTGTACGAGAGTGTTACTGATTGGATTCACAGGAGAATGCACAGGCTAGCTTGTTGATCTTCTGATCTCTCAATACCTAAGTGGCTGTAACGTTTAGCTGACCGCTTGCAGCTTGTGGGTGTTTGATATGATCATCACCTGCTACCGACGTATTGACGATTCTTTAGAGTCCTACACAGAGGTTTCTTGACTCAGGCAAAACGGAGTAGGGGCACATATGTGATATGTGTACGACCGAGGATAATGCGATATGTGATACCGTATTATATTCTCGCGATATTTAGATATGAACCGGGTCATCGGATCAAGTGTTGATTCAATGAATCGGTACATGATATATTGGTCGGTTATATTCGATATAACCGGATTGTCGGATCAAGTGTTGATTCGATGATTTAATGTTTAATAATATATATAATATATTGTATTATATTATCTAATATTGGCTCTCTTTATTATTTCATTTTCTCACCAGATAATACATTGATATATATGCGATATATATTAATTGTATTATTTTTTTTTGTTACAAATATATGATATATATGTGATATATATTATTGTAACATGATATGATTAATAATGAAACATGTTTAGTGGAGATTAAACTAGATTAGGATTTGATTTGGGTTAGTTCCTTCTTGATGCTTCTAGAAGGATTTTCTTTTATCATGGTTAAGATATTATGTTGATATTTTGTTATGATTCATTATTTAACCCAACCAAACCCTAGCCCTAGTTAATTCTCTACAAGGGTTATCCTTGTCATCCTAAACCGTGCTTGCATTATTAATTCATATATTCATTTCATTATTCATCACAAAAGGATTAACTCATTTTTCATTATCTTCTTCTCTCTTGAGCTTTGAGAAAGCTTACTAGTTTTTCCTTTTGTGATGTTTTGATGAGAGAATTTGATATAAAAAGATAGCATAATTACTACTTTATCATCCTCATCTAATCTAGCCCATTAGATTAGGGCGTTCACCTCATTAGAGTGAGAGAGCTTGAGTTATAGCAATTTCGACGTAGATCATCAGAGAAAAGGAACACTACAAGCTAGCATGGATCGTTCGAGTCGTGGAGCCTCTCTTGAGTCCGAGAGATCGTGGATCGCGGCGAAGGGACTTCTACTCGGAGCTTATGAGGCGAAGGAGCGAACTACAAAGGTTGTAATCTCTCACACTTAGTTGTAAAGATGTTTACTTGCATGTTAAACCCTAATAATCTAGCAAAGATCCCGGCTTTGGGTTGTTCGGCACGTCTAAAATTTAATTCGGGCAAGGTTGATGCCTTATGAACCCTCACAAGAGAGCCTAGGAACCCTAATGTGGTATCAGAGCCTAGCTAGAGTATTAGGCGACTTGTATACGAAGTTAAAACTCCGAACGAACCCCGAAACGTCAAAACGACCCCCTCTCTGGACATTTTTTAAAAACTGTGATTTTTCTGAATTAAAAATCCCTAAAAAAATCAGCAGGGTAATATAAGCATTGCAGTGAAAAACGAGCGCATAATCCGTACAAACCGCCACGGAACCGCGGCCGTACCGCGCTTGGACCGCGGATCCGCGGCAGTACAGAAGACTTATGCACTCGTTTTAGCACAGTAATGACCGTAGCTGAAGGTTCTGTTTTCTGGGTATTTTTAACCTGACTCAAGTGTTGAGTGTTCTGGGGATTATTTTGTATTCGTTAATTCGATCGGAATATTTAATTTCGTTATGTTTTCCGGATATTTAGAAACTGTTAAAATGTTCGAACGGATATCATTAACTCACTTTTTCCCGGCACGAAAAACTTTCAAGTGTTGAATTTTTCTCGGGTTTAAATCTTTCGGAAAAACGTACAAGTTACGCGGTGGACCCTCTAGAAGAACACAAACCTTAACTCGATTATGTAACCATCTGAACTGCCTCTAGACCTTACGGTTTGGGGTAGTACGGCGTGCCACATGTGAGGCGTTGGCTTGACCCTTCTACGGTTGGATCGTCGGTACTGTGACATATTCTGGGATTATTTGAACCCCGCTCAAGTGTTGTGCTATTTAGGAAAGCTTGGGTATTTGATTATCCAATCGGAAAGTTTAATACTGTCTATTTATCTGGAATGTGATACAATATGTGGAATTCATATAGTTAGGCATGAAATGCGAAGTATGTGATATTTCGGATTTACGATGTCTAAAGTGATTGTGGATTCCAAATATTGTAGTTTTACAATTTCTTTTCTGTGACCGTAAGTGTGGTATGTAGTTGTATTGCCGGTCTTCGTTGCTATACATCAACGACGATCGGTGTATGCATACTTACTTACGTTGATGATATATGATATTATGTGTTGCTGTGATATGTTATATTGGATCGTCGTGTTCTGAATAGCCGGGGGTTTTATGTGAGATGGGGATTTTTATTTTCATTCATGTAAAATTCATTTATATGTAATATTCTTTTATTAGGGCACTTCCGGGCTGAGGATGATGTCATCATTGTATATTATTTACTTTTCCGCATTAGGTAGACCTAAGGAGGGGAGCACAAGTAACCGGGTTCTAGGGTCCAGTGGGAAGCCATCTCGAGGAGTCGAGATCGGGTCTCCTAACCCTAGAATTGGCAATGTTACTTGCCGCTCTCGTAGGGGTCTAGGGATGTGGGTTTGTCTATTCATCGCGACCGTGGAATCCGTGTTTTATACCGGCTCGTATTAAAAACACGGACATCCTAGTATATCCAATATTTCATATATGTTCTTCTGCTGCAATGTTCTGTGATGAGATCATATTACTGCCGGAGACGAATGCTTAGACTATATATATGCCGATATATAAATATTACTGCTTTCGTTTTTTCTGTGATGCTTAGGAAGTATAAGCTGATGGGATTTTTATTAATGAGATTAATAAAAAGAAAAGAAACCTAAAAGATGTTGTTAAATCAAAACATTATAAAAATGGTAGCTACAGTTTTGCTTTGCACAGCGGTATATATAATATATCCTGCACCTTATTCGATGAGGAAAGAGCCGAGATCCCTTCACCGGGAGTGACCTTTTTAGCGAAACTGGCAGATGCTACAAACTTACGGTTTAGTTTTTGATAGCTTATATAGTTCTTGCTTTGCATAGCGGTATATATGATATCTTGCACCTTATTCGATGGGGAAAGAGCCGAGATCTCTTCACCGGGAGTGACCTCTTTAGCGAAACTAGAAGCCTAAAAAACACTCCTTTTCAAAAATCACTTGATTCTACGATGATATCAAGTTCATTACGTTCATGGTTTTTCTTAAAAACCTGCATAGTCCTCCGTCATTTCAGATAAGTACCACTTAGTATTTGTGCTACGTTTGTTGACCATGTTAAGGCGTAGTGTGCGGTAGCTAATTAGTGCTTATCTGCTAATACATGTGATGTGATTGGATTAGGGTAGTCGTACGACTTTGTTGACCATGTTAAGGGTCGTATGAGTGGGTTTAATTCAATCGGGAAATGATGGGTTGAACTTGGCTAGCGCTTATGATTTGTTGACCATAATAAGGTCATGAGTTGCTACAGGTAAAACTATTATCGGGAATTTCAAATGTTGAAATTTGCAATGAGATTGCATACCTTCTATGAGATAGATGGATCCTGATACCCAATATGAGTAAGAGTTACCCCTGGGAGAGTTTTACAAAGGACAATTAGCCGATCAAGTAGGTGTCTAGAAATGTGTTAACGGGGTTATGCCTCTGGGAAGACGAGGTTTATTTTAATTAGGTCTGTGCAAAAGCACGGGGAACCTCCCTCAAGTACCGACACTGATCTGGCTGAAAGATTGACGAAATTGTAGGGTGTAATTAATCCCGGCTAATTTTACCTTTTAGGGTTTGAAGAAAGATTTGATAAAAACAGTGGGAGACATCCTGATTAGATAAGATAGTAACCAATCTAATCTTGCAAGAGCATACGCTAAACTATTTCCTTCTCTCTCTCTCTCCAAGTAGGGACCATGTCAGGACTTAATCAAGATAATAAAATGGATGTATTGACTGAACCTAGTTATTATACTGAGCAGGGGATCGTTGGACCCGTTTTTTCTTATAAGAGTTATAAGACTGAACAAGAAACAGGAGAATATCTGGATTCTCATGCCGCCCAAACGAAGAACAAGTATGTTGATGCATCTTCTTCGGGTGTGTTAGTTATTGAGAATTGTTTCTCAGTTCACCCTACGTCCTGGGTATTAGATACCGGATCGGGATCCCATATATGTAAATTATTACATGGGCTACGTAAAGGTAGAGAACTGGGAAAAGGTGATCATTCCGTTCAAGTAGGGAATGGTGCAAGTATTGTAGCCAAAGCAGTTGGCGAATATCACCTAGTATTACTAAGTAGTAATATACTGATTCTGAATGAGTGCTATTATATACCGAACATGATGTGCAACATTATATCAGTTTCTTTATTAAGTAAAGAAGCATATAATTTTGTAGTAAAGGATAATGTTATGAACATATTCCTAGATCAAAAGTTGATTAGATCAGGCTCGTTACATAATGGCATATTCATTCTCAATCAAAATACAGTCCTTAATATACAAAACACACACAAGAGGAAGAGTTCAGAAATGAACGAATCCTTCTTGTGGCATTGTGGACTTGGTCATATCAATGCGACACGGCTAGCTAAGTTACATAAAGATGGATATTTGAATTCGTTCGAATTATCATCTTATGATACTTGCCATTCTTGTCTCAAAGGTAAAATAACCAAAGCTTCGTTTAGTGGACACGGAGAAAGAGTTACGGAACTCTTAGGGCTGGTACATAGTTATGTATGCGGTCCTATGTCTACGCGTGCCAGGAACGGTTCTTTCTACTTCATTATATTTACTGACGATCTCTCTAGATACGGACATGTGTTCCTGATGAAACACAAGTCTGAAGCTTTTGAGAAATTCAAAGAATATAAGCATGAAGTAGAGAACCAAACGGGTAAAAGTATTAAAATCCTTCAATCTGATCGAGGAGAAGAATACTTGAGCAATGATTTTCTGGATTATCTAAAAGAGAATGGGATTCTCTCTCAGCTTACTCCTCCTTATACACCACAGCACAACAGTGTATCGGAGCGGAGGAATCGCACCCTATTAGATATGGTACACTCTATGATGAGTACAGCTGAGTTACCTATTTCCTTCTGGGGTTATGCGCTTGAGACAGCGGCATACCTATTGAATCAAGTTCCATCTAAATAAGTGCCTTCAACCCCATATGAGATATGGAGGGGAATGAGACCGTATTTTAAAAGATTTAAGATATGCGGTTGTCCGGCCTATGTCAAAAGACAAAATCCGGACAAACTCGAGGCACGATCAGTTCTTTGCAAGTTTGTGGGATATCCAAAGAATTCCCAAGGATATATTTTCTACCATGCTGAGGAACAAAAAGTGTTTGTTTCTCAATATGCCACCTTTTTAGAAAAAGAATTTCTTGCAAAAGAAATTAGTGGCAAACGGGTAGAGCTGGAAGAGGTTCCAGCGACACAAACTGCAACTGAAGATTTAGTGGAACCAGAGGATTTAGTAGTTCCCAACGAACTCCAGCCTCTCCGCCGATCTAGCAGGGTTTCTCATCCACCTGAAAGATACTACGGTTTTCTCATTGATGGTGGAAGCGAGGATTGCATCATGGAAGATGATGACCCGACTAGTTTCGAGCAGGCCATCACGAGTAGTGACTCTGTGAAATGGCTGGATGCAATACTATCTGAGATGGAATCCATGTACACCAACAAAGTATAGACTTTGGAAAATGCTCCTGAAGGGGTAAAACCCATTGGGAGCAAGTGGATCTTTAAAAAGAAAATTGGTGTAGATGGAAAAGTTGAGACTTTCAAAGCTAGACTTGTTGCAAAGGGTTTTCGTCAACGACCAGGTGTGGATTATGACGAAACCTTTTCTCCAGTGTCTATGCTTAAGTCCATCCGGATCTTACTTGCCATTGCTGCATACCATGACTATGAAATCTGGCAAATGGATGTTAAGACCGCCTTTCTAAACGGTGATTTAGAAGAGTGCGTGTAAATGACTCAGCCAGAGGGCTTCGTAGATAGTGGGAGCAGCGGAAAGGTATGCAAGCTGCTTAAATCCATTTATGGGTTAAAGCAAGTATCGCGGAGTTGGAACATCTGCTTTGATGTTGTAGTCAAAGAGTTTGACTTCATCAAAAACGTAGATGAACCTTGTATCTATAAGAAAGTTGCAGAGAGTAAGGTTGTATTCCTCGTATTATACGTAGATGACATACTCTTGATAGGAAATGATGTTCCTATGCTGCAATCAGTCAAGCTCTTCTTATCACAAAGATTCTCAATGAAAGATCTAGGTGATGCCTCCTGCATACTGGGAATTATGATCTATAGAGATAGATCTAAACGGATATTGGGATTGTCCCAATACAGGTACATTGACACCATACTAAAGAGGTTTAGTATGGAAGAATCCAAGCATGGGAACCTACCCATGATCTCTGGACTCACTCTCTCCAAAAAGATGTCTCCCAAGACTGATTTGGAGAGAGCTCGGATGCAAGGGATACCCTATGCTTCGGCAGTAGGCTCTATCATGTATGTGATGCTATGTACCAGACCCGATGTAGCATACTCACTAAGTGTAGTGAGTCGGTATCAAGTAGATCCTGGAGAGAGTCAATGGACAGCTGTGAAGAACATTCTCAAGTACTTGCGAAGGACTAAGGAGATGTTCTTGGTGTATGGTAACGGAGAACTCCAGGTGGAGTCCATTACCGATTCGATCTTCTAAAGTGATAAGGATGACTCTAAGTCGCACTCGGGATTTGTCTTTACCCTCAATGGAGGAGCGGTATGTTGGAAGAGTTCCAAACAAGATACCGTTGCAGACTCGACGATGGAGGCTGAATACATCGCTGCCAACGATGCTGCCAAAGAGGCTATCTGGATAAAGAAGTTCATTAGTGAACTTGGTGTGGTTCCATCCATTGAGCATCCAGTACCTCTGTATTGTGATAACAATAGAGCTGTTGCTTTGGCCAAGGAACCCAGGTCCCAACAAAAGTCGAGACATATTCTGAGGCGGTATCACCTCATCAGGGAGATAGTTGATCGTCGGGAGATCGAGGTCAGGAGAGTAGACACGAAGGACAACACTGCGGATCCATTCACGAAGGCCATTCCCCAGATACAGTTTGAGAGATTATTCGGGATGCTAGGTATGAGATACTACAGCAGCTGGCCTTAGTGCAAGTGGGAGATTGTTAGTTATGCATATGCCCTAGAGGCCATTGTTGTACATATGATGTATATTATAATGGATGCTTGGATATATATAGAGAGGACTTTCTTACTCGTCATGATAGTATGCTATTTGGTTTCACTTTATCTTAACATGTTGACTTGTACTGGTTTACTATCTTACTCTCACATGTTGATAAAGCCCTTAGGATCTATACTCGACTGCTGGGACTATGATGAGATCATACTAGTGGGGCCACGGTAGTCGATGAGTACATCCTATAACTGTTCCTAGTCGAGGGTATATTGAGACAGGGCATCGATACACCAGAGTAGACTAGCGTATACGCATCTTGACCCATATGATGGGTGATGGATGATCCCATATCCATCGGTGTTTGACATCAAGGATGGTGTACGGGTGCTCAATGGAGATTGGGTGCACTGGACGGACTCGTTGAGAACTCCCAGATGGTGATATACCACATGTCAGATGGCAGTTCTCCGGTGACACTGGTACAGGGTAGTCTGTAGACCCGAGATCGTCATAGAGTCTTGTGTGATTCCTACTGTGCTTTGATTTCCACCTTACCATGTCCAAGAGGGCGTGCAAAATGGTGGCTTTTGGGTGCAGTCCTGAATCACATGGAGGCAATGAGCGATAGGAGGAGATTCGTCTCTCCCCGTATAGGGAGTTGATGTTGTGCTGTGTTCGATTGGCTATAACTGGAAGTCCCTGGACAGGACTGATATAGAGATTTACTGGTAAGTGTTATCAGTAGTTTCTCGACCCGTTATGAGCCTCACATCGACACGACTTATCGGTTACTGGGGTCTGACGTATACCACCCCTAGACCAGATATGCAACATATCAGACGAAGAGACCAGACTGTACGGGAGTGTTACTAATTGGATTCACAGGAGAATGCACAGGCTAGCTTGTTGATCTTCTGATCGCTCAATACCTGGGTGGCTGTTACGTTTAGCTGACCGCTTGCAGCTTGTGGGTGTTTGTTATGATCATCACCCGCTACCGGCGTATTGACGATTCTTTAGAGTCCTACACAGAGGTTTCTTGACTCAGGCAAAACGGAGTAGGGGCACATATGTGATATGTGCACGACCGAGGATAATGCGATATGTGATACCGTATTATATTCTCGTGATATTTAGATATGAACCGGGTCATCGGATCAAGTGTTGATTCGATGAATCGGTACATGATATATTAGTCGGTTATATTCGATATAGCCGGATTGTCGGATCAAGTGTTGATTCGATGATTTAATGTATAATAATATATATGATATATTGTATTACATTATCTAATATTGGCTCGCTTTATTATTTCATTTTCTCACCGGATAATACATTGATATATATGCGATATATATTAATTGTATTATTTTCTTTTGTTACAAATATATGATATATATGTGATATATATTATTGTAACATGATATGATTAATAATGAAACATGTTTAGTGGAGATTAAACTAGATTAGGGTTTGATTTGGATTAGTTCCTTCTTGATGCTTCTAGAAGGATTTTCTTTTGTCATGGTTAAGATATTATGTTGATATTTTGTTATGAATCATTCTTTAACCCAACCAAACCCTAGCCCTGGTTAATTCTCTACAAGGGTTATCCTTGTCATCCTAAACCATGGTTGCATTATTAATTCATATATTCATTTCATTATTCATCACAAAAGGATTAACTCATTTTTCATTATCTTCTTCTCTCTTGAGCTTTGAGAAAGCTTACTAGTTTTTCCTTTTGTGATGTTTTCATGTGAGAATTTGATATAAAAAGATAGCATAAATACTACTCCATCATCCTCATCTAATCTAGCCCATTAGATTAGGGTGTTCACCTCATTAGAGTGAGAGAGCTTGAGTTATAGAAACTTCGACGTAGATCATCGGAGAAAAGGAACACTACAAGCTAGCATGGATCGTTAGAGTCGTGGAGCCTCTCTTGAGTCCGGGAGATCGTGGATCGCGGCGAAGGGATTTCTACTTGGAGCTTATGAAGCGAATGAGCGGACTACAAAGGTTGTAATCCCTCACACTTAGTTGTAAAGATGTTTACTTGCACGTTAAACCCTAATAATCTTGCAAAGATCCCGGTTTTGGGTTATTCGGCATGTCTAAAATTTAATTCGGGCAAGGTTGATGCCTTATGAACCCTCACAAGAGTGCCTAGGAACCCTACAATTAATTGGTTAGATAAAATTCTAGTGAGAATGTTTATCAATTGTTCATGGTTTTAATGGGTAAATTAACATGTTAATTGAATGCAAAGGCTAATCTAGTTACTAGTTTCATATTGTTAGTTGGAAATTATGATAAATATGCTAATTTTCCTAACTAGGTTTTAGAAATTGACTAAATAATTGGGATTAAAATCTAATTAAGATTTCATGACATTATTAACATTATAAATTGTAGTTTAATAATTTAGTTCATGCAAAACCAAGTTTGGTTATGGAATTATGATTTTTTCTTTAAAAAGTGTTAAAATTTAATATTTTTGCAAACTAGAATTTTCAATTCAATATAAAGTGATGAGAATAAATTATAGAAATGGTTTATATAACCTAGTTATGATATTTAGTGAATATTATGGCCATTAGCTTCGTTTAAACATCAAGTTTCGAAGTAAAACGGTTAATTGACGCTTTCTAGGTTTTTGCGAAAAAGAACGATTTGATTGATTTTAAGGTTTTGATGAATTAAACCCTGTTTTATATTATAATTAATGAGTCTTGGAACTTCGATTTGTATGTTTGTGTTTCATCTCGATCAATCGGTGTTTGTACGCCGATATCGAGGGATATTTGGTTCTTTTGCATGAGTGGGTCATAGGTTTTAACCTATGCGCGTTTCATGTGCCGTTATGGGTTTTATTCGCGATTTTGGTTTACAATAATATATATGTTTGCGTATAAGTACCCCTCACATGGACTTCAGACGATGAAGAAGAGGATGGTGGCATCGACTTCGGCAGACAAGGACCAGGTGAGTAGATATATATCTACGGGGGGAGTCGGGTGGATGGCGTATAGCACCCTCGCAAACGTAGAATAAGGATATTACGTACTGTTATTAGGAAGTCGGACGTGACCTTAGATTCTTGGCTAGTAGGGTCCTATTGAAGGCTTTAGGTTGAACTAGACTGATTTATAAAGACTTAACCAGAGGATGACTGCTTTGGAGCGAATTCGTAGGTTTCATGTAGACACACCCACACACGCACACACATAACTTGACTTGGTGTATATGTGTGTATGTGTGCGTGTGTGTGTGTGTAGGAATGTGTGTAGGTATATATATACAACATAAACATTTGATATGAGGAGGTTATAAGATATATGGGGATGATTTGATATGACTAGGCTTGATGCCGTGTTTTATTGGATATATGATCGAGTTATGACATGAGATGTGTTATGATAGTAGCGGATCGTTGGGCAATGAGATTAAATAAAATATATTTATATAAACGATAATATGTGTTGATGACATTGGTGTTAGTTGTATGTATGCCCTAGAGGCCAGTATTGTACAGATGATGTATATTATATTGGATGCTTGGACATATATAGAGATGACTTTCTTGCTCGATATGATAGTATGCTATCTGGTTACTCTTTATCTTAACATGTATACTAGTCTCTTTAAACTGTATTATGGTTACATGTTGGTAAAGCCCTTAGGATGTGTACTTGACTACCTGGACTATGATGCAGATCATACTAGTGGGGACATGGTAGTCCATAAGTACATTCTTCAAGGTCCCTAGTCGTGGGTGTATCGAGACGGGGCATCGATATACCAGAGTAGACTAGCGTATATGCTTCTCGACCCATGAGATGGGAAATGGATGATCCCATATCCATTGGTGTTTGACATCAGAGATGGTATACGGGTGCTCAGTGAAGACTGGGTACACTGGACGGACTCGCCGAGAACTCCCAGATGGTATTATACCTCACGTCAGATGGCAGTTCTCAGGTGACACTTGTACAGGTTTGTCTGTAGACCCGAGATCGTCATAGAGTCTTGTGTGATTCCCACTGTGCTTTGATCTCCACTTTACCACGTCCATGAGGGCATGCAAAACGGTGGTCTTTGGGTACAGTCCCGAGTCACATGGAGGCAATGAGCGATAGGAGGGGTTTCGTCTCTCCCGGTATTGGGAGTTGATGTTGCGCTGTGCTCGATTGGCCGTAACAGGGAAGCCCCTGGCCAGGGCTGATCAGAGATTTGCTGGTAAGTGTTACCAGTAGTTTCTCGACCCGTTATGAGCCTCACATCGGCACGACTTATCAGTTATTGGGGTCTGACGTTTACCACCCCTAGACTTGATATGCGACATATCAGACAAACAGACCGGACTGTATGGTAAGTTTACTGGTTGGATTCACAGGAGTGTGAGCGGGCTAGCTCGTCGATCTTCTGATCGCTCAATACCCGGATGGCCGTTACGTTTAGCAGACCGCTTGCGGCTTGTGGGTGCTTGATATGATCATCATCTGCTACCGGCGTATTGACGAGTCTTTAGAGTCCTACACAGAGGTTTCCTGGCTCAAGCGAAACGAAATAGGAGCGCATATGAGATATGTGCAGGACCGAGAATATTGCGTGTATGTGATACCGTATTCCATTCTCGCGATAGATGTATCGATTGGTTATATTCGATATAACCTAGATATCGAATCAAGGACCGATACATAGGATCCTAGTTGGTTATATGCGATATGACCGGATCGTTAAATCAACTGTTGATTTAATGATTTAATGTATAATTATATATTTGATATATTACTTTGCATTAACCAGTATTGGTTCACTTTAAATGGATTTTCTCACTTGATGTGCAAGTTGTATATGTGATATACTTTTGTGCACATGTTTGTATCATGTTTGATGATACTTGCTCATTTGGTTAAGTGTAAAGAATTGAACCTTGGTTAAGAAAGTGGTTAGGGTTTTTATTTATTCATTCCTTTTTCTTTTTAATTTGGATTAAAAAGAAATGGCAAAAGAAAACAAAAGGGTTGCTTTCATTCTTGAAGCTTGATGAAGCTTCATGAAGCTTTGACCAAAGTGACCACTTTGTCTTCATGCTTAACCCTAACCATTCTTCTAACCTTAGTCAATTCTCTACACCTAACCATGGTTCTCATTATGATAAGTATTCATTTTCTTTTTCATTTGAAGAAAACATCATAATATTCTATCTTCTTCTTCTTCTTCATCTTCATGAAGAAAACCTTGCCTTCATCAATGGCACCTTGAGAAAAAGAGTGAGAAATCCAATTCTAAAGTGAACCCACCTCCTATTTCTTCACCCTCTACCTCTTGCCAAGTAGTATAGGGTGTTTTCTTCACAAGTTTCACAACTTGGTGATGTTGGAGCTTGAACTTGTGATGCCTCGACGTAGATCATCTTCGGCACGAAGCCGACGACCTAGCCCGCCCATTTCTCCGATGAAACCGACAATTGAGTTCGGGATTCGAGATGGACAGCGAGAGGACACCTACATGGAGCCAAGGAAGTGGAGAAACGGATCTACAAAGGTTGTAGCCTCTCTCCTTTAGCTAAGATGTTAACTAGTTTCGTTTTCGCCTAGAATTCTAGTCGACGATCCGTATTAGGGTTTCTCGGCGCCCATAAAATTTGATATTGGCATGGTTGATGCCTTGTGAGACCTCTATAGTTTGCCTAGGAACCCTTCAGTGGTATCAGAGCCTAGCTAGAGCCTTAAGTGAAGTGTAGACGACGTTTGAAATCCGAACGAACCGAAACCCTAATTCCCAAAACGCTCTCTGGACTTTTTCTAAAAACTGGGTTTTTTCCAGATTAAAAATGCTTAAAAAATTCAGCAGGACGTTCTAAGAATTACGGTGCAAAATTTTCAAAATGATACCTCCAAAGTACGGCGGAACCGCGGCAGAATCATGGCTTCTGCGGCGGTTCGGCGGCCTGATGATGACGTCAGCCCTCCTCCTTTGCACAATAATTCCTATTTCACAGTGCTGAGTTTTCTGGGAATTTTTAAATTTACTCAAGAGTTGAGTGTTCTGGGGTTGCATCATAAATCGGTGTTTCGATCGAATTATCAAGCTTTGTCTAAGTGTTTTCCGGATAATTTTTTGAATATGTTAAAAAGTTCGACCGGATATAAATACCCAACTTTTCCCCTGCCGGAAAATTTCCAAGTGTTGGATCTTTCTGTGGTTTAAGGACGTTCTGAGTAGTGCAAGTAACACGATGGTCCCTCTAGAAGACAACAAATCTTAACTCGATTATGTGACCGTCTTGAACTGCCCTTTGAACCTTCGGGTTTGGGGCAGTACGGCGTGCCACATGTGAGGCGTTGGCTTGACCCTTCTACGGCTGGACCGTTGGTACTGAGGCATGAAGTGAATGTCTTTGAACTTATTTCATGTGTTGATCGGTTTCGGGAAAACTTGGGTGTTCGAATGTTCGATCGGAAAGTTTAATATTTTCTATTTATCCGGAATGGGATACAATAATTAGAATTCACAAACAGTTATGAGATAACTGAATGAATGTTATAAATCTAGCGGTTTAGTTTCATTTGATAAAGAAAAGAGTTTTCGATAATGAGACTAAAATGCGGGGTTTATAACTGTTAGGCATGTGATGTCTAAGTATTTCATTTGATTAGGCATGTGATGTCTAAAGAGGTTGCGGATTCCAACTGTTGTAGTTTTACACTTTCTTTTCTGTGACCGTAAGTGTAATATGTGATATCGCCGGTTTCGTTGCTATATGTCAACGACAATTGGGATGCGCATATTTACTTACGTTGATGACATGTGATGTTATGTGTTGCTGGATATGTTATATTGGATTGTCGTGTTTGAATAGCCGGGGTTTTTTATGTGAGATGAGTGTTTTTCATTTTCATTCATGTAAAAACTTGTATGTAATATTCTTTTCTTTTGGGCACTTCCAGGTTGCGGAAGCTGTCACCTTTTGTATATTATTTACTTTTCCGCATTAGGATAGACCCAAGGAGGGGAGCACAAGTAACCGGGTTCTAGGGTCCAGTGGGAGACCATCTCGAGGAGTCGAGTCCGGGTCTCCTAACCCTAGAATTGGTAGGGTTGCTTGCCGCTCTCATAGGGGTCTAGGGGTGTGGGATTGGCTATTCTTCACGACTGTGGAATCCGTGTTTTATACTGGCTCGTATTGAAAACACGGACGTCCTAGTATATCCAATGCTTCATATGTTTCTTCTGCTGCGATATCTGTGATGTGATCATGTAATGTTCTGTGATAGATACAGTATATAGTATATATGATATATTATATAGACGTTACTTATGTTTTGCACCCGCCCTAGCCCTGCCCTGCTCTGCCGTTAGTTACCTAACCTAACGGTGCACGAGGGGACTGTAGGGTGTTTTTCGTCACCCCAGTGAGATGGGAATACGCGCGCGCTTGTCAGGCGTACTACAGATTCCCCCTGCCTAGGGTAGGCCGGGGTTTAATGATTGTGGGGATCCGAATCTCCGGCAGCCGCGGACTAAGCTGCCGTTAATTACCCCTCGCCTTTGGGGCGAGGGAACCTCCGATTAACAGGTTAAACTGGTCATGCGAACTCAATATGCAGTGTGCGTGTGTTCTGTTCTGAAAGGGGGGGTTTGGATATATCGGGAGCCACGCAGAGTTTTTACGGGGGTCCCGCTACCCGGATAGCGGGCTGGGGGTCAAGGGGGCTAGCAGCCCCCTTGCGGGGTGCGGGGCAGCGCCCCGTTAGAAATTTTTTTCTAACAGGGACAGTGTCGTGGAGTATGTGTATGTGTACATTTGCATACAAATGTATATATATACATATATATATAAATAAAGGGGAAAAGGGCATCCAAAGGATGCGTGGGGCAGCACCTTAGGCGCTGTGCGCTTAGGTGCTGTGCGCTCAGGCGCAAGCGCGCCACGTGTCGGCACGTGGGCGCTTTGCGCATGAGCGCTGCGAGCAGGTGCGCAAGCGCGCCACGTGTCGACACGTGGGCGCTTTGCGCACTTGCGCAAGCACGCAGGTGTGCAAGCGCGCACGCGCGCCACGTGTCGGCACGCGGGCGCTTTGCGCACTTGCGCAAGCGCGCAGGTGCGCAAGCGCGCGTGCCACGTGTCGGCACGCGGGCGCTTTGCGCACTTGCGCGAGCGCGCAGGTGCACACGCGCGCGCGCTACGTGTCGGCACGCGGGCGCTTTGCGCTCTTGCGCTGCGCGCTGCTAAAACAAATTTCTCAGAAGAGAAATCAGAGAGGAGTTGGACTCCTGAGTGTGTGTTTTTTTTTTTTTTTTTTTGGGTTTAGTGAACGATGTTCTTCTTCCTCCTGTTGCTTGCTGGATCTTGAAGATCAAGAGATGTGAAATCTCAAAATCTCTCCTTTTTCAGATCTAATGATAGATCCGAGTTCCCCTTTATGGGTTTTGTGGTGAAAAACTAATTTGTTTTGAAAAAGGAAGAGTAAAACTCTTGATTTAATTCAAGAGAAAGAAGAAGGTTTTGGAACCTTGAAGATGGAAGAAAGAGCTCAGCTCTGAGACTTTTTTTTGTTTGGAGAGAGAAAAAGTTGTTAGATTTTTTCATTATCCTTGCCTTTATAGGCTATACACTTTACACATAGCCCCTTGGGCTTCACAAAATGGCATTTTGCCTATCCCGTGGCTTATATGCCATTTCTTTTTGCACATAAGCCATGGGCTTTACAAAAATTTGGCTTTATGCCTATTTTTCTTACATTTATCCATAAAATAAAATAAAATAAATACAACAAAATTATTTATTACAAAATTTTATCTTAGCGTGGGGGAGGCCGGCCGCTTCATGTTCGGGCTCGACCCGGGCATGGGCCCACTGGACCTGGGCTTGGGCCCACTTGGCTTGGGGTTGACTTTGATTTTGACTTGGTCAACCGGGGTGTAAATTTTTACCCCAACAAATTGCCCCCCATCAATAAATGCACACCACATATGTGGGTCGTGTGCATGAAATTGATGGATCTTCTTTCACGTGGAGGCGACTTGATTTGGTTCCGGCTTTTTGGGAAGCTGGCACTGCCCTTTTTTTTACGACATGGACGGTCGTTGCTTGACATGTCTCCGAGACGGAGTGTCCGTGATAGACGTTTTCCCTGGCCCGGAGTTATCTGGTTCCCGCTTTGTAGGAATCCTGCGCTGCCCTTTTTGTGACTTAGACGGTCGGTGCTGCCCTTTTAGCGACTTGGACGGTCGATGCTGCCATTTTTGCGACTTGGACGGTCGGTGCTGCCATTTTTGCGACTTGGACGGTCGGTGCTGCCCTTTTAGCGACGTGGACGGTCGGTGCTTCCCTTTTAGCGACTTGGACGGTCGGTGCTGCCCTTTTAGCGACGTGGACGGTCGGTGCTGCCCTTTTAGCGACGTGGACGGTCGGTGCTGCCCTTTTAGCGACGTGGACGGTCGGTGCTGCCCTTTTAGCGACGTGGACGGTCGGTGCTGCCCTTTTAGCGACGTGGACGGTCGGTGCTTCCCTTTTAGCGACTTGGACGGTCGGTTCTTGATTTGACTTGCTCTGCTTCTTGCAATGCCAGGGGTAGACTTGACTTGCTCCGCTTCTTGCGGTGTCGGAGTGGAAGTTGACTTGTTGATTTTGATTTGGGTTGACATCAGCATCGCTATACTGGAATATGGTACCAGGAGCGAATCATCATCTGTCATGGAGAGGATTTTGGGATTTTGGTTTTTGTTTGGCGTCTGCATTGCTGCACTGGAATAATGCCAGGAGCAACTCATCATTTTCCCTGAGAGGATTTGGGAGAAATTGGGATTGTTTTACGCCCGTGGATTGTATACAGTTTTGCAGGATGTATGATCCAGACCGTAGGGCCGGAAAAAATTTTGGGACTTTGTCGGCGTCTGCATCGCTGCATTGGAATATGGTACCAGGAGCGACTCATCATTCGCCGTTGGGGTATGGGATTTGGAATTTGGTTGGCGTCTGCATCGCTGCACTGGAATATGGTACCAGGAGCGACTCATCATTCGCCATTTGGGGATTGGGGAGCGATGGCTTAGAAGACAGGTTTAGATCTCTATCGCCTAAGGCTTCTCAATTTTATGGGCCGTGAGGGTCCCATAAAAGCATTTCCTCCCTACGAGTCGTAAGGATCCCGCAGGTGTATTTTCTCCTTAAGAGTCGTGAGGACTCCTAAGTGTGTTTTTCCTTTATGAGTCGTAAGGATCCCACAAAGGTTTGTTCTCCTCATATATCGTGAGGACACATGAGTGGGTCTTATCAATGGAGCATCATTCCCAAAGCGGAGACCGGCCGCGTAACTGGTGATTACGGTGGGGCATGGGTATGATGAGAATTATTTGAGCCCGTGGATTGTATACGATGGTCAATTTAGGGACCCACCGTAGGGCCGGAGAATTTTGAGAAATTGGATTTTGGTTGGCGTCTGCATCGCTACACTGGAATATGGTACCAGGAGCGACTCATCATTCGCTGTTTGGGGACTTGGAATTTGGATCTTGTTTGGCATCAGTATTGCTACACTGGAATAATGCCAGGAGCAACTCATCATTTGCCTCGGGAGGACTTGGGATTTGGGTTTTTGGTCGGCATCAGCACCGCTAACACTGAAGCGAAATGCCAGGAGCGACTCATCATTTGCCGTTGCCCGTTGGGGAACGATGGCTTAGGAGATAGGTTTGGGTCCCTATCACCTAAGGCTTTTCAATTTTATGGGCCGTGAGGGTCCCATAAAGCATTTTCTCCCTACGAGTCGTAAGGATCCCGCAGGTGTATTTTCTCCTTAGGAATCGTGAGGATTCCTAAGTGTGTTGCTCCTTTGTGAGTCGTAAGGATCTCACGCAGGGGTTTTCTCCTCACAAGGTCGAGAGGACTTTGCGAGTGTATTTCATCTCTTTTCACAAGTTTGCGCCCTTTCGGGTTTTCGCAGACTCGCCGGTAGTCCTGCTGTTTTTACTCACGGAGCCCTTTCGGGTTTTCATCCGTGCCCGTTTTGCTTGTGGACATACCGTTTATTTTTTTATTTCTTTTATTTTATTATTATTATTATTATTATTATATTTTTTTTTCTTTCTTCCTTTTTCTTTTTACCGCTGGTGGGACTTTAAAAGTAGTCTCACCGGCAGGATTTGGGAGAGATAGGGGTCATTTACGCCCGTGGATTGTATACGGTTTTGCAGGATGTATGATCCAGACCGTAGGGCTGATGTGCTCAATTCGCCTGCGACTTGGAGCATTCATGTGTAGTATTTCTTGAGATATTGTCCATTGATGGGTGGCATGGGCCTTTCTCCCTCTGCACTTATTAGTTGGTAGGATCCTCCGTCGAACACTTTCTCAATGACGTATGGTCCTTCCCAGTTTGGCTCGAATTTTCCCTTGGCATGTCGATTGGGGATAATCGGTCTTTTGAGGACCAACACCAATTCACCTTTCTTGAAAGCGCGGAGACGGGTTATCTTGTCGTAGGCCCGTGACATTTAGGCTCGGTATAGCTCCAGACTTTGCTGCACCGCGAGCCTCTTTTCTTCGAGGGCATCGAGTTCTTCAAGTCGAAGGAGCACGTTTTTCTCCTCCGTCAACTCATGCTGAACGGCCATTCTTAAGCTTGGAACTTCGACTTCGAGGGGGAGGACCGCCTCCACTCCGAAGAGCAATGAGTATGGAGTGGACTGAGTTGGAGTACGGTGCGTGGTACGATATGCCCACAATGCCTCGTGAAGCTTGAGATTCCAGTCTCTCTTGTTGGCTGAAGCATTTTTCCTCAGGAGCTTGCATAGAGTCTTATTGAAGGCTTCGGCTAGCCCATTGGCTCTTGGATTATAGATGGAGGAATATCTCCAGTCTATCTTGTGCTGGGTAGCGAACCTTGAGACATTGAAGCTTTTGAAAGAAGGCCCGTTGTCAGAAATGATTCTTCTTGGTGTGCCGAAGCGGTATAGAATATTATGCTGGAAGAATGTCAGAATATCCTTTGTCTTAACTTCTTTTAGCGGGACAGCTTCAGCCCATCTGGAGAAGTAGTCTGTCGCGGCAAGTATAAACCGGTGGCCTTTAGATGACGGAGGATCAATTGGGCCAACAATGTCGGTGCCCCAAACTTCGAAGGGCCACGACGCCACCGTAGGATGCAATGGATTGGGATGCTTGTGAATAAAATCACCGTGAATTTGGCAGATATAACATTTCTTTGCATGCTCTCCGCAATCCCGTATCATGGTGGGCCAGTAATACCCAAGCCGTTTGATTTGAAGTCGCATCTTGGGGCCAGATTGGTGAGCACCGCAAACGCCCGAGTGGACATCTTTCATGACCTTTTGAGCTTCGGCCAATGACAGACACCTGAGCCATAGTTGGTCGTATGACCTGCGGTATAACGTGTCATTTACAAACACGTATCGGAGAGCTCTCTTCTTCAGCTGAATCCTCGCAGATTTTTCTTCAGGCAGCCTGTCGTATCGGAGGTACTCTATGAAGGGTTCTCTCCAATCGGGCTCGTCTTGGATGATCGAAGTTTCTTCGGCAGGACTGCTCTTTTGTTCCGCGCTTTCCTCTTCTCGTAGAGAGACTGGGGGTAGAATTTGTCGGCTCCTGACTGTGATCAGAATTTCGTCCATGTCAGGATCAGCCAGCTCCTTGGCTAGGCGAGCGAGTACGTGAGCCTTTCCGTTCAACGCTCTAGGGACTCTCGTTAGTTCAATATGAGTGAACCGTTTCATGAGTTCCACCACTCGACCTCTGTACCGAGCTAACTCGGGTTTGTATATCTTATAGTCGCCGCTTACTTGGTTGACGACAAGCTAGGAGTCACCGTAAACCCGTAGCCGAAGGATTTCCATTTCTATGGCGAGCTCCAAACCAGCTATCAGAGCTTCATACTCAGCTTCATTGTTTGTCCGAGGCTCGGTGAGAGCAAAAGAACGCCGTAGGGTTCCCATTGATGGTGTGATGAACACCAATCCTATCCCTACTTTTATCTCCGGGACGCTTGATTTACTGGAGGTTCTTATCGATGAGGCCCCATCGAAGTAGAGCTCCCAACATGGCTCGTCGTTCTCGAGGTGCAGCACTTGTTCGTCGGGTAACTCACAATTTAGCGGCGACCCTTCTGGTATGGGATGAGCAGCGAGAAAGTTTGCAATAGCTTGCCCTTTTACTGCTTTCTGAGGGGTATAAACTATGTCAAACTCAAGTAGCATGACAGCCCATCTTGCCATTCTGCCGGCTAGGCTTGCTTTGGTCATCAAGTGTTTGAGCGGGTCGACCTTGGAGATCAGCATAACCCGATGAGCGAGCAAATAGTGCCTCAGCTTCTTCACAGCAAATATTAGAGCCAGGCATTGCTTTTCGATTGGGGAATAGTTGTGTTCCGCCCCGACTAGAGTTCGACTGAGGTAGTAGAGGGCATTTTCCTTTCCCTCCTCGTTATTCTGGGCGAGGAGCGCACCGAGTGACTCATCTAGCGCGGCAGTATAGAGAATCAACGGTTTATTTGGAATGGGAGCGGCCAGCACTGGAGGGTGCAACAAGTATTGTTTGATGCTTTCGAACGCTGCTTGACATTCGGTATCCCAGATAAAAGGAGCTCCTTTCTTCATGAGCTTTGAGAAGGGCCTACATCTCCCCGATAAATTTGAGATAAACCTCCGTATATAAGCAAGCTTGCCTTGAAAAGATCTTAGCTGCGTCAGACTCTTCGGAGGAGGCATCTCCATGATGGCCTTTATCTTTGATGGGTCAACTTCGATCCCTCGATGTCGGACTATGAAGCCCAGGAATTTTCCCGATGACACGCCAAAAGCGCACTTCAGAGGATTCATCTTCAGATCGTATTCCCTCAGTCTGGTGAGAACGGTCCTGAGATCTTGGATATGATCGGCCTTGGCTTTAGTCTTGACGACCAGATCATCAACATAGCATTCGACGACTTTATGGATTAGGTTATCAAAGATATTAGTCATTGCCCTTTGATATGTAGCACCTGCGTTCTTCAGTCCGAATGGCATTATCTTGTAGCAATATATTCCGATCGGGGTTCGAAATGCTGTGTGCTTCTCATCCTCAGGCGACATCTTGATCTGATTATATCCAGAAGAGCCATCCATAAAGGTGAACAGTTCGTAATTTGAGGTGTCATCGACCATCATTTCCATGACCGGTAGCGGGAAGTCGTCTTTAGGACATGCCTTGTTGAGGTCCCTGAAATCGACACAAACTCGGATCTGCCCATTTTTCTTCTTCACTGGGACTATGCATGCGATCCAATCCGCATATTTCTCTTCCCTGATGAAGCCGGCATCGATGAGCTTTTTAGTTTCCTCAATGACCTTTTCTTCTAGTTCCCTTCTCATTCTTCGAGGAGCTTGTTTGACTGGCTTAGCATCAGGAGATATAGCCAGCTTATGCACGGCTACCTCAGGGGAAAGGCCAGGCATTTCTTTGTACGTCCACGCGAAGCAGTCGACGAACTCACGCAGCAGGGCAATTATCTGCTCTTTCATTTCCTCTGACAAGAGTGAGCTGATATAGGTCGGCCTTGGATTATCGGGCGTTCCTAGGTTAATCTCGGTTAGCTCATCAAAGGTTGCTTGTCCGCCATCTTCGAGCTCTTGAGGAGCTTCTTCTGGCTCGGCTATCTCGTCGTCATCATTTGATCTTTCGCTGGCCTCACCAACATGGATCATGTAGCACGCTTTGGAATCAGGTTGAATGTAGCCTATGCCCCGTCTATCTGGAATTCGTCCATCGATGAGTGCTCGGACCTGGGACGGATGCCATAGCCCTTCGTAAAACTTTGCTTCGGACTCCGTTTGGTATAACCGGCACCCGCACTTCTTAAAGTATTCCCGCATCTAGGGCGCATAGTATCTGGGATTGAGGACGGCTCTTATGCCTCTCTCATATGGAAGGCACGCGACAGACAAATCGTCCGGGTGCGCAACAGGGTTTGACCCATAAAACAAGATGCCCTTCTGTCCACTTTTCCTCCCGGGAACGTAGAAAGTTTTCAGCTGGTCCACGGTGGAGATTGATAATTCATCGAGCTCTTTGCACATTTGCTCTGGTACCCTTGTAACGGCTAGGGACCCTTCTGCAACTTCGAAGGTCTCTCGTAGTTTCGCTTTTTGCATGGGGGTCCAATCTGTACCGCTGTTGCACGACAGGTCCTCTTCCTCTGACTCTTCAGTGTCACTGCCAAGATGAGGGCGGACTTTGCTGCTAGATGGGCCTTCAGCATCAGATTTGTCTGTATCGCTGCCGAAATGAAGGCGAGTTTTACGGAAGGACGGGCTTCCATCGTCGGACTCATCAGTGTCGCTACCGAAATATGGGCGCACTTGGGCGTTTTTACTTTTGAAAGTGACAACCGGCGCAGATTTGCTTTTGGGTCTCGGGGCCGGTCTATCCTCAGTCAGTTGTGTCTTAGCATTTTGGTGGTTCATAAAGTACCGAGAATCTTCATAGCGGACTTCATGCACACCGAACGGCTGGATGTCTCCGTCAATGCGTCTTTCTTCGCCATTTTTGGTATACTTCATGCATTGATGGAGAGTTGATGGGATGATGCCATAATCGTGGAGCCATGGCCGCCCCAAGAGAATCTTATAAGACGTGTCGGCATCGATCACGTATATCTTAGCTTCAGTTTGCAGATCCCCGAATTTGATTGGCAGAGCTATAGACCCCAGAACTTGCTGGCAATTTTGGTTGAAGCCTTGAATGACGATCCTTTCCTTTGACAGGTGTCGGACGTCCATTGACAAACTCTTCAGAGTTCGCAAGTTCATGATGTTCACTGAGGACCCCGGATCAATCAATATGCGATTAATTCGATCTCCGTCGCTGTACCCGGTCACGTAAAGCGGCCGATTGTGCTCAGCCGTTCCTAGTAGCAAGTCTTCATCCTTAAACGTGACTGCGGCGGCATGCAGAGCGTGCTGGGCTTCTTTCATATTAATTTCCGCAAAGTGAGCCTGATACCGCTCGGGGTTTTGCAGAGCGTGAATGAGAACATCTCTAAGCTCCTTAGATAGGACCAAGGCGTCGTAGATGCTTAGGAGAGACGGAAGCTTCCGGAGATGCGCCAAGACATTATAGTCCACCGAGGAAGGACTTATGTTTTCATCAGCCGGTTCTCTGCCATCTTCTTCATTAGTGACTTGTTTTTCCTTCCCTTTTGAGGCGTTGCCCTGATTTGGCGGTAGAGCCCTGCCGCTTCTGAGCTGGATTTGATTGGTCGTTGTGGCGAGCTCCTCGTCCTCTTCGGGAAAACAAAGCTCCTCTTCCGAGTCGCTGCCAAGATGGATGGCGTAGCAGGTCACTACTGGGATCTCTTCATTGGAGTCTTCTTCTAACTCCTTTAGAATTTCAGCCGCTTCTACAGGGAAGAACTCCTTCAATTGAATCAATGTTCTTTCCTTTTGTTCATATTCTTCGAGGGAATCGATATATTTTTGAATGGTCGATCTCCCTGCAGACTCTTTTTCGCGCCGAGCTGCACTTTTCTTCTTCTTGAGCTTCTTGGATTTTGAGCCTGATGGGGCCGCATTGGCAGCTGGACTGGTAGGCCTCTTCTGTCCTTCCCATTCCATCCTGGGCTCTTTCTGAATCATCTTTAGCATCTTCTTCGTCTTATTAGATATATGCGTACTCCATGGAGGCCGCGATGAGTCGGTTTCGTTTCTCAGGGCAGCGGGTTCGGCTGTTTGCTCCCAGAAGGCTTCAGTTTCTGTCTGTATAAAGTTGGTGGTTGCAACTTGATTGTTCACCAACACACTTTTGGACAGCTCGATCTCTCCAGCCTTGTACTGCTTCTCGACCCAGTCTTTGAAGATATAGCAATCCTCGATCGCATGGCTCACTACTCGATGGTACGGGCAATACAAAGGATTGTCGGTCATTTTTGCTTCTTGGGGTCTTTTCGACTCCGGCAATTGTAGGCCGTTGTTCAAGGCATCTTTAAATATCTTGCGGACCTTGTCCCTTCTGAAAGAGTAAACCTTGTTCTTTTTCTCCTCTAGAGAAGGCCCATCTCCTCCCAGCAATGGCTTTCGAGACCGGTTGGTTTTGGATTCGCCTGCCCTTCGCTTTTCTTCATTGTCGGAGGCATTGAAGACATTGGTACTGCTGGAACTCCCGCTTCTACGGTTGTCGTCCCGCTTGCTTTTCCAGGTTTTGTCTCTCTGAGAGTCTGGCGGGGACTCTTGCTTCGAGCGTTCCAGCATTTGAACTTTCTTGGTTAGCTCCTGAAATGTCTTGAGGCCCGCTGTACACAAGAATGGGACCATCCAGTTGCTGAGGTTCCTAATGAGAAGGCTGACGGACTGGTCCTGCTCCAGCGGCGGTTCGCACTTGACTGTGAGATTACGCCATCGAGCGATAAAGTCGGTGTTGCTTTCATTCTTCCCCGGCTTGGTCCTCACAAGGTCGGCAATTGAGATTTTATCACTGACACTCATGAACCTTTACCGAAACAGAGATTCCATTTGGGCAAAGGTAATGACGGACCCGTCTGGTATGCTCGCGTACCAGTCGAAAGCGACACCGGTCAGGCTATTGACAAACTGACGAAGAAGGAGCGCGTCATTGCCCCATGTATTTCCGCACGATGCTTTGAAGTGGGCGACGTGCTGATTTGCATTCCCCGTTCCATCAAATCTTCCGAACTTAGGAATAACGTAGCCGCTTGGGAACTCAATCAGATCGTACTGCGCGGGATATGGCCGCCCGCTACTGCCGATTTCTTTCTGTGCTTCAGCTTCGGCCACCAATGTTTTAACCTTGCTGGTGACCAAATCCATTATCCGATCCTGTGTTAGCGGGATAGTATTATCCGGGGCCAAGGCGTCCCTAGAAGCGGAGTGTGGCCGGCTTTCATGTGGCTCGACCAGTCTTGGACCCGAAGGAACAGGCATTGGCTGCCTCGGATTGTCATCACCCGGCTGATTAGTAGCGGCTTGTGCTTGATTGGGAGGCGCTCGAGCAATTTGAGCCGTAAGCTGCATCACCACGTTCGTTAAGTCGTCAATCTTCGAATAGAGCTTGGCCATCTCTTTATCTTTGCTCCTGAGCTGTTTTCGAAGCTCTTGAAGCAGCTCTTGCTCCGCAGTCCTGGGGTGGAAAGTCGGCTCTTCCTCGCTGTCCGAGCTTGACTCTGTGTGGACCGAGGGGTCTTTCTGTCTATCATCCTCATCGAGAGGGTTTTCTTCATCCAGCGGGGGCGGCTGTTCTTGAGCGGCGGCCACCACATTCAGGCTAGATTGGGCTTGGGATGTGGTGGCCCCATCCTTGCTTTTGCTGCGAAGGTTATCGCTGGGGCGACCGCCTGCCATATAGACCGTATGGATGATATATCCGGCCGTCTTTCTATCATTGGCTGCTGATTTCATGGATTGCTGTCTTGACCCCCTTGTTTCGGGGGCTGGTAGTCGATTAAAGGCGGCTGGCCTAACCAGTTTCTTGAATGGTGATGGCGCTTCTTTTCTGGGTCTGCCCCGCTGCTTTCGTGCGGCACAGAGTGCTTGATAGACTCTTGAAGAGACAGTGTCATACTTTTTCTGTTGGGGCCGGGACACGTCTCTTTGTAGAATCGTTCGGACCGCTGTCTTCTTGATTCTGGCAGTCATGGCATTTTTCTGAACCCACATCAGAGGCTCGAAGGAATTGCTGATTCTTACGTCCGACTTAGCTGTCGTCGCGGGGCAACCCTGCACTTGGAACTTCACATGATTCCATTTGGCCGAAGCCCTGGCCCTCTTGTTGGCTCGATACCTGAGCCGCTTCTGCCTTAACTTTTCTGTTCTAAGCGCCTGGCAGACTTCAGCTCTTTGGAAAGACGCCGCAGACCGGGCGATGGAGGGCCTTGGAGATACGCTCGATTGTGCATATGTTGGAGTCATCGCCTGAGCTCGTCCGCAACATTTGATTTTGCCCTTTATACCGAAGTTCTTGCACCCCGCTGGAGCACCAGAGAATCGTTCAGATACAGTCTTAAGTTTCGGTTGTGGTGCCTTGGTGATCACGACATTCGGCCTCTTTCCCCGTGAGACCGGCTTGGCCACCTGTTCCGCTGGGATCTCCGCCAGATGAGCGCTCCCGGCAGGGTAGATGATGACAGAACCAAATTGGCGGGGCGGTTTCTCCCACTGTCGACTGAGGCTCACGTGGAGAACCACACGAGCGTTGATCTTGACCACGTACGGAATCGGGGTCATGTTGGAAGCTGAATTCGTCTGGGTAGACATTGTAATCGAAGGTTGATTGCTGCATGGAAAAAAAAGAACATCATTTCAGTATAGGCAATCGATATGTATATTGATTAAGTTCGTATGAACGTTTAACCCGAAATATGGGAGGAGAGATTGGTCCCACCGGGCGTGCCAGAATCTGTAGGGTGTTTTTCGTCACCCCAGTGAGATGGGAATACGCGCGCGCTTGTCAGGCGTACTACAGATTCCCCCTGCCTAGGGTAGGCCGGGGTTTAATGATTGTGGGGATCCGAATCTCCGGCAGCCGCGGACTAAGCTTCCGTTAATTACCCCTCGCCTTTGGGGCGAGGGAACCTCCGATTAACAGGTTAAACTGGTCATGCGAACTCAATGTGCAGTGTGCATGTGTTCTGTTCTGAAAGGGGGGTTTGGATATATCGGGAGCCACGCAGAGTTTTTACGGGGGTCCCGCTACCCGGATAGCGGGCTGGGGGTCAAGGGGGCTAGCAGCCCCCTTGCGGGGTGCGGGGCAGCGCCCCGTTAGAAATTTTTTTCTAACAGGGACAGTGTCGTGGAGTATGTGTATGTGTACATTTGCATACAAATGTATATATATACATATATATATAAATAAAGGGGAAAAGGGCATCCAAAGGATGCGTGGGGCAGCACCTTAGGCGCTGTGCGCTTAGGTGCTGTGCGCTCAGGCGCAAGCGCGCCACGTGTCGGCACGTGGGCGCTTTGAGCATGAGCGCTGCGAGCAGGTGCGCAAGCGCGCCACGTGTCGACACGTGGGCGCTTTGCGCACTTGCGCAAGCACGCAGGTGCGCAAGCGCGCACGCGCGCCACGTGTCGGCATGCGGGCGCTTTGCGCCCTTGCGCAAGCGCGCAGGTGCGCAAGCGCGCACGCGCGCCACGTGTCGGCACGCGGGCGCTTTGCGCACTTGCGCAAGCGCGCAGGTGCGCACGCGCGCGCGCCACGTGTCGGCACGCGGGCGCTTTGCGCACTTGCGCTGCGCGCTGCTAAAACAAATTTCTCAGAAAAGAAATCAGAGAGGAGTTGGACTCCTGAGTGTGTTTTTTTTTTTTTTTTTTTTGGGTTTAGTGAACGATGTTCTTCTTCCTCCTGTTGCTTGCTGGATCTTGAAGATCAAGAGATGTGAAATCTCAAAATCTCTCCTTTTTCAGATCTAATGATAGATCCGAGTTCCCCTTTGTGGGTTTTGTGGTGAAAAACTAATTTGTTTTGAAAAAGGAAGAGTAAAACTCTTGATTTAATTCAAGAGAAAGAAGAAGGTTTTGGAACCTTGAAGATGGAAGAAAGAGCTCAGCTCTGAGACTTTTTTTTGTTTGGAGAGAGAAAAAGTTGTTAGATTTTTTCATTATCCTTGCCTTTATAGGCTATACACTTTACACATAGCCCCTTGGGCTTCACAAAATGGCATTTTGCCTATCCCGTGGCTTATATGCCATTTCTTTTTGCACATAAGCCATGGGCTTTACAAAAATTTGGCTTTATGCCAATTTTTCTTACATTTATCCATAAAATAAAATAAAATAAATACAACAAAATTATTTATTACAAAATTTTATCTTGGCGTGGGGGAGGCCGGCCGCTTCATGTTCGGGCTCGACCCGGGCATGGGCCCACTGGACCTGGGCTTGGGCCCACTTGGCTTGGGGTTGACTTTGATTTTGACTTGGTCAACCGGGGTGTAAATTTTTACCCCAACAGGGACATTCAGGCAAATGCGGATGGCATAAGTGTACGTCGTATTTATCTGTGATGTTTAGGTGACTTAAATGATGGGACTTCATTAATGTGATTAATGAAAGAAAAGAAACCTAAGATGTTGTAGAGTCAAATTTTAAACAAAACAGGTAGCTACTGTTCTTGCTTTGCATAGCGGTATATATGATATACCCTGCACCTTATTCGATAAGGAAAGGACCGAGATCCCTTCACCGGGAGTGACTCCTTTAGAAATAACTGGCAGATGCTACACACCAGGTTTGACTTTTGATTGCTTCTATAGTTTATGCTTTGCACAGCGATATATATGATATATCCCGCACCTCATTCGACGAGGAAAGGGCCGACGATCCCTTCACCGGGAGTGACCCCTTTAGCAAAACTAGAAAAGCCTCAAAATCACTCCATTTCAAAACTTCATTTGATTCTACAACGATATCAAGTTCATTACGCTCATGGTTTTCAGAAAAACCTGCGTAGCCCTCCCTCAATTCAGATATGTAATATTCAGTATTCGTGCTACGGTTGTTTGGCATGCGTCAAGGCGTAGTGTACGGTAGCTGATTATTACTTATCTGTAGAATGAGATGCGATTGGATTAAGGTATTCGTACGGCGTTATTTGGCATGCGTCAAGGGTCGTACGGGTGGGTTTAATTCGATCACGAATTGTACGGGTTGAACTTGACTAGTGGACTATGGGTTGTTTGGCATGCGTCAAGGTCATAGCACGCTAGGGGCAAAATATTATCGGGAATTTCAAGTGTTGAAATTTGCAATGAGATTGCATACCTTCTATGAGATAGTTGGATCCCGATACCCACTGCGAGTAAGAGTTACTCCTGGGAGAGTTTTACACATTGCAATTAGCTGATCAAGTAGGTGTCTAGAAAGGTGTCAACGGGGTTACGCCTCTGGGAAAATGAGCTTTACATTAATTAGGTTCGTGCGAAAGCATGGGGGACCTCCCTCAAAGTACCGACACTGGCCTGGCTGAAAGATTGGCGAACTTGTAGTGTGTAATTAATCCCGGCTAGTCTTTCCTTTTAGGGTTTGAAGGAAGATTTGATAAAAACCAGTGGAAGCCATCCTGATTAGATAAGATAATAACCAATCTGATCTTGCAAGAGCATACGCTAAAGTGTTTTCTTCTCTCTCTCTCCAGGTAGCGACCATTTCATGCCCTAATAAAGATAATAATATGGATGTATTGACCGAACCCGCATGTTATACTGTGCTGGGGAACGTTGGTTCCGTTCTTACCTATAAGAGTTATAGGACTGAACAGGATATAGGGGAATACCAGGATTCCCATGCCACCCGAATGAAGAAAGTACATGATGATGCATTTTCTTCGGGTGTGTTCGTTACAGAGAACTGTTTCTCCATTTGCTCTACGTCCTGGGTATTAGATACCGGGTCAGGATCCCATATATGTAATCAGTTACATGGGCTTAGGAAAGGTAGAGAACTTGGAGAAGGTGATAAAGACATTAGAGTTGGAAATGGTGCAATTGTTGCAGCTAAGACTGTCGGGGAATATCACCTTGTATTACCAACTGGTAATACATTGGTTCTGAACGAATGCTATTACATGCCGAACCTGATATGCAACATTATATCGGTTTCTTTGTTGAGTAAAGAGGGATATAATTTTGTATTACAGGATAATGTTATGAACATTTTCCGTAACCAAAAGTTGGTTGGATCAGGCACGTTGTGTAATGGCATTTATGTTCTAAATCAATCAACAGTTCTGAGCATAACAAACACACACAAGAGGAAGAGTTCTGAACTGAACGAATCCTTCTTGTAGCATTGTAGACTGGTCACATCAATGCGACACGACTAGCAAAGTTGCATAAGGATGGATATTTAAATCCGTTTGAATTTTCATCTTATGACACTTGCCAGTCATGTCTCAAAGGCAAGATGACCAAAACTCCGTTTACGGGACACGGAGAAAGAGTTACTGAACTCTTGGGACTGATACATAGTGATGTATGCGGTCCCATGTCTACACATGCCAGGGATGGTTCACCGTACTTCATTACATTCACTGACGATCTCTCTAGATTCGGATATGTGTTCCTGATGAAACATAAATCAGAAGCTTTTGAGAAATTTAGAGAATATAAACATGAAGTCGAGAACCAAACCGGAAAAAGTATTAAAATCCTTCGATCTGATCGAGGAGGTGAATACTTGAGCAATGAATTCCTGGACTTCCTAAAAGAGAATGGGATTCTCTCTCAGCTGACTCCTCCATATACACCACAGCACAACGGTGTATCTGAACGGAGAAACCGCACCCTATTAGATATGGTGCGCTCAATGATGAGTACACCTGAGTTACCTATTTCCTTCTGGGGATATGCGCTTGAGACAGCCATGGACCTATTGAATAGAGTTCCTACCAAATCAGTGCCTACAACTCCATATGAGATATGGAAAGGGAAGAGACCACATCTTATTTATATTAAGATATGGGGTTGTCCAGCCTATGTCAAAAGACAAAATCCGGACAAACTCGAGGCAAGATCTGTCTTATGTAAGTTTATAGGATATCCCAAAAATTCACAAGGGTATATCTTCTACTATCCCGAGGAACAAAAGGTGTTTGTTTCTCGACATGCCACTTTCTTAAAAAAAAGTTTTCTTATGAAAAAGATAAGTGGCATTGAGGTAGAACTGGAAGAGGTTCCAGCGACACAAACTATAATAGAAGACTTGGTAGAACCAGAGGATTCAGTAGTACCCGACGAACCCCAGCCTCTCCGCCGATCTAGTAGGGTTCCTCGCCAACCTGAGAGATACTACGGTTTTCTCATGGATGGTGGGAGCGAGGATTACATCATGGAGGATGATGACCCAACTAGCTTCGAGCAGGCCATCACGAGTAGGGACTCAGTGAAATGGCTGGATGCTATGCGGTCTGAGATGGAATCCATGTACACCAACAAAGTATGGACTTTGGATGTTGCTCCTGAAGGGGTAAAACCCATTGGGAGCAAATGGATCTTCAAGAAGAAACTTGGTGTAGATGGGAAAGTGGAGACTTTCAAAGCTAGACTTGTTGCAAAGGGTTTTCGTCAAAGACCAGGAGTGGACTATGACGAAACCTTTTCTCCAGTGGCTATGCTTAAATCCATCCGGATCATGCTTGCCATCGCTGCATATCATGACTACGAAATCTGGCAAATGGATGTTAAGACCGCCTTTCTAAATGGTGATTTAGAAGAGTGCGTGTACATGACTCAGCCAGAGGGCTTCGTAGACAGTGGGAGCAGCGGGAAGGTGTGCAAGCTGCTTAAATCCATTTATGGATTAAAGCAAGCATCGCGGAGTTGGAACATCTGCTTTGACGTCGTTATCAAAGAGTTTGATTTCGTCAAAAACCCAGATGAACCTTGTATCTACAAGAAGGTAGCAGAGAGTAAGGTTGTCTTCCTCGTATTGTACGTGGACGACATACTCTTGATAAGAAATGATATTCCTATGCTGCAATCGGTCAAGCTCTTCTTATCACAAAGATTCTCAATGAAAGATCTTGGTGATTCCTCCTGCATATTGGGAATTAGGATCTATAGAGATAGATCCAAACGGATATTGGGATTGTCCCAATCCAGGTACATTGACACCATACTAAAAAGGTTTAGTATGGAAGATTCCAAGTGTGGGAACTTGCCCACGATCTCTGGAGTCACTCTCTCCAAAGAGATGTCTCCCATGACTGATTTGGAGAGAGCTCGCATGCAAGGGATACCCTATGCTTCGGCTGTAGGCTCTATCATGTATGCGATGCTATGTACCAGACCCGATGTAGCATACTCACTAAGTGTAGTGAGCAGGTATCAAGCTGATCCTGGAGAGAATCATTGGACAGCTGTGAAGAGCATTCTCAAGTACTTGCGAAGGACTAAAGAGATGCTCTTGGTGTATGGTAACGGAGAACTCCAAGTGGAGTCCTTTACCGATTCGAGCTTCCAGAGTTATAAGGACTACTCTAAGTCGCAGTCGGGCTTTGTCTTTACCCTTTACGGAGGGGCGGTTAGCTGGAAGAGTTCCAAGCAGGAAACCGTGGCAGACTCGACGATGGAGGCTGAATACATCGCTGCCAACGATGCTGCCAAAGAGGCTGTCTGGATCAAGAAGTTCATTACTGAACTTGGAGTGGTTCCGTCCATTGAGTATCCAATACCTTTGTATTGCGATAACAATGGAGCGGTGGCTTTGGCCAAGGAACCCAGATCCCATCAGCGATCCAGGCATATTCTAAGGCGGTATCACCTGATCCGGGAGATAGTTGATCGCCGGGAGATCGAGGTCAGGAGGGTTGACACGAAGAACAACACAGCGGATCCACTCACGAAGGCCATTCCCCAGATACAGTTTGAGAGACTCTTCGGGATGCTCGGTATGCGATACTACAGCAGCTGGCCCTAGTGCAAGTGGGAGATTGTTAGTTGTATGTATGCCCTAGATGCCAGTATTGTACAGATGATGTATATTATATTGGATGCTTGGACATATATAGAGATGACTTTCTTGCTCGATATGATAGTATGCTATCTGGTTACTCTTTATCTTAACATGTATACTAGTCTCTTTAAACTGTCTTATGGTTACATGTTGGTAAAGCCTTTAGGATGTGTACTTGACTACCTGGACTATGATGCAGATCATACTAGTGGGGACATGGTAGTCCATAAGTACATCCTTCAAGGTCCCTAGTCGTGGGTGTATCGAGACGGGGCATCGATATACCAGAGTAGACTAGCGTATACGCTTCTCGACCCATGAGATGGGCAATGGATGATCCCATATCCATTGGTATTTGACATCAGAGATGGTATACGGGGGCTCAGTGGAGACTGGGTACACTGGACGGACTCGCCGAGAACTCCCAGATGGTATTATACCTCACGTCAGATGGCAGTTCTCAGGTGACACTTGTACAGGTTAGTCTGTAGACCCGAGATCGTCATAGAGTCTTGTGTGATTCCCACTGTGCTTTGATCTCCACTTTACCACGTCCATGAGGGCATGCAAAACGGTGGTCTTTGGGTACAGTCCCGAGTCACATGGAGGCAATGAGCGATAGGAGGGGTTTTGTCTCTCCCGGTATTGGGGGTTGATGTTGCGCAGTGCTCGATTGGCCATAACAGGAAAGTCCCTGGCCAGGGCTGATCAGAGATTTGCTGGTAAGTGTTACCAGTAGTTTCTCGACCCGTTATCAGCCTCACATCGTCACGACTTATCGGTTATTGGGGTCTGACGTTTACCACCCCTAGACTTGATATGTGACATATCAGACGAACAGACCGGACTGTATGGTAAGTATTACTGGTTGGATTCACAGGAGTGTGAGCGGGCTAGCTCGTCGATCTTCTGATCGCTCAATACCCGGATGGCCGTTACGTTTAGCAGACCGCTTGCGGCTTGTGGGTGCTTGATATGATCATCATCTGCTACCGGCGTATTGACGAGTCTTTAGAGTCCTACACAGAGGTTTCCTGGCTCAAGCGAAACGAAATAGGAGCGCATATGAGATATGTGCAGGACCGAGAATAATGCGTGTATGTGATACCGTATTCTATTCTCGCGATAGATGTATCGATTGGTTATATTCGATATAACCTAGATATCAAATCAAGGATTGATTCGATATGCCGATACATAGGATCCTAGTTGGTTATATGCGATATGACCGGATCGTTAAATCAACTGTTGATTTAATGATTTAATGTATGATTATATATTTGATATATTACTTTGCATTAACTAGTATTGGTTCACTTTAAATGGATTTTCTCACTTGATGTGCAAGTTGTATATGTGATATACTTTTGTGCACATGTTTGTATCATGTTTGATGATACTTGCTCATTTGGTTAAGTGTAAAGAATTGAACTTTGGTTAAGAAAGTGGTTAGGATTTTTATTTATTCATTCCTTTTTCTTTTTAATTTGGATTAAAAAGAAATGGCAAAAGAAAACAAATGGGTTGCTTTCATTCTTGAAGCTTCATGAAGCTTTGACCAAAGTGACCACTTTGTCTTCATGCTTAACCCTAACCATTCTTCTAACCTTAGTCAATTCTCTACACCTAACCATGGTTCTCATTATGATAAGTATTCATTTTCTTTTTCATTTGAAGAAAATATCATAATATTCTATCTTCTTCTTCTTCTTCATCTTCATGAAGAAAACCTTGCCTTCATCAATGGCACCTTGAGAAAAAGAGTGAGAAATCCAATTCTAAAGTAAACTCACCTCCTATTTCTTCACCCTCTACCTCTTGCCAACTAGTATAAAGTGTTTACTTCACAAGTTTCACAACTTGGTGAAGTTGGAGCTTGAACTTGTGATGCCTCGACGTAGATCATCTTCGGCACGAAGCCGATGACCTAGCCCGCCCATTTCTCCGATGAAGCCGACGATTGAGTTCGGGATTCGAGATGGACAGCGAGAGGACGCCTACATGGAGCCAAGGAAGTGGAGAAACGGATCTACAAAGGCTGTAGCCTCTCTCCTTTAGTTAAGATGTTAACTAGTTTCGTTTTTCGCCTAGAATTCTAGTCGACGATCCGTATTAGGGTTTCTCGGCACCCATAAAATTTGATATTGGCATGGTTGATGCCTTGTGAGACCTCTATAGTGTGCCTAAGAACCCTTCAACTGGAATGTACGAGACTCTAGAATAGAACCCAGATTGTAATATGTGACTTAATCACGATATGATATAACATAATATTTTAGTGGATCATTTAACGATGTATGATTACACAGACGATGATATATGTTTAATGATATTGGGATGTATGCGATTATAGTACAGTACCCTTGATCATGATATTGTTTGATGATGATACTATACGAACGATGATATATATATGTAATAGTTGACCCGTACCCCGATTTTGGGATGCCGTACGATGGATTTTACCGTACGAGGCATAGATGTGATGATTGATCCGCACTCCTGACTCGAGAAAGTCGTACTATGTATGTGACGTTATTGAGGCTGGATCGCCGACTACTAAAGATATCGACTCAGACTTTAGGAGAATTCTTCTTACCTTTCGACTAGTGTCTTTAGTTAGTTCCTTAGTTGGTTAGGTAGATCTTAGTTTAGGCTCGAGTCATACTTATTTTCAAACTGATGAATCTTACTTTTTCAAACAACGAACCGTATGACTCGTAATCAGTATGTATTTTATAGTTGTGCGTTACTACATATTCACCGTTATATTCATGTTGTGTTCATCGCATCGCATATTCATACATATGTTCTTTAGCTAATATGAAGCTCTGCCTGTTAGGACACCAGCACCATTACCGATGATGCGCATGTTCCACGTACATTTATTTGCCTGCTCACACACATCATCATCGGTAATTGCCATGTCACGTACATTTTAGAACATATTATCTTCTATTGATATAATCAGCTAAATGCTAGTCTAATATATATTGTGTGATTACTCTCATGTGCTAGTTTAGACATTGCATTTATTACTTAGACACTTCATGCATTTACATATTCATATTATCATGCAGTATTGTGGGGGCTTATGCCGAGACTCATTATTTACTTACTCATGATTTTGGGATTTTGGATTTCTATGAGATTTCTGGAATTTGGGGAAAACCGCAGGAATATATATAAAAACTTCTCTCTCTCCCCCTCTCATTTTAAAATACAAGTTGCGGTTTTCTCGTGAGGTATGTGTCGTCCACCATGAGATTTCATGTTTTCTGTTGGATTTCGAGACCCGATTCGAGGAGTGGATGAACCGTCTCGGGTGCATAGTGGGCCCGGTATGGTACCCCAGGGCAAGAAGATCGAGTTGTATCATGCCTGGCAGGGGAAGACTACCTACCGGTTATGTCTGGCACGGCAGATATCCGGAGGATACCGACCGTTGTCGTGAGATTTGATGATATGGGCCGATCCGGACTGACGGATCCCAAGATAGTGAGACTATGAGATATTGAGACTATGCGGTTTTGAGACTTTGAGATTTACATGTTTTGTGTCGATACTTGACACGGATTTCCATGAATTTCATTGATGATGTTTCAGATTACCGTACAAATTTTACTATGATACAAGTTAAAGATTTCCTACACAGTTATATCCAGATTTCATAGTTGATTGTTTTACATTCTTGGTGCATGCATACTCATACATATGACATGTTACTACTTGAGGCACTGACACAAGCACTGAGCATTGCAATTACGCATAGATATTACCCTGCCACTACTAGGTGGCTAGTGTTATATTAGGTATATTATTATGACCTAGGAAAATGTTATGCATGCGATTTCTATTCGCAAATATCTTCTACTCACGAGTTGGCAACTCACCCCCGTTGTGCCAAATTTTCTTACAGGTTTCGATGTAAAGGTTTCCTTGGCAGTTTGCTGGCACATCATTTCATTCAGGGTGATTTGCTTGGTGGGTTGGTTCATTGTATCGGGACCGCCGTTGTACTTTTATTACTTCAGTTGTATCTAGTAAGCTCCATCAACCAGACTTATATTACTTGATAGATTTAGAAGACCAATTGTTTTTTTATTTCGACCTTAGAGTCGCGCTTGTATTATAATGGTTTTGGTGGATTTGGTTTTCTTTGAGTTTTGTTCCTCGCCCTTCGGCGTTGTATATTATATTGCTTGTGTGGTTGTTTCCGCCTTTTGTCGTAGAGCTAGCTCCCGCTTGGGGATTCCTTTTTATAGTTGGTTATGTATATATTTTTTTATTTGTACCCGTTTAGGGCCAGTTTTTACAAAGGAGACTCTGCCCAAATTTTTGAGAAATTTGATATTTCTTTAAACATGTTTTCCTTTACTTCTTCTTTTAAATGGTTTAGATTTCTGGGCTTCGGCTTACTTAGATTACGTTGCGCCTCTAGACGCTTCGTAATTTAAGTGCCGGTCACGTTCCGTAGTTTCGGGTCGTGACAAAGTTTTATATATTTGTCATGACCCACCCCTAAACACAGATGGTATTGTCCGCTCTGGCCGAAGCCGCACGGTTTTGTCCCTTTGAATGAACCCGGGGCTACATCCCAGTAGGCCACCCATCCCAGAATTTCTCAGGCTCAAGCACGCTTAACTACAGAGTTTTTCAAACTCCGGAGTTCCGATTCATCCAAAAGGCGCCTCTGTGTTATAAGAGTGGTATCATTTCATTTATAGTTCAGATCGTGCCCTTTTTCGGAATGGAATTCGATACTCACCATTGTTCTAGTGGGTCCCCGTGTGCATCCGTATCGGTTACATCCCCACCTCGATACCGGATTACATCACACTTCTCACGGGGAAGGTGGTATTCAGCCCTAACTCCACCTGGGTATTACATTCCCCCCCCCCCACTTAGAACAATGGTTCGTTCTTGAACCACAGACCTAATTTTGAGGGACCGGCTCTGATACCATATTTGTCACGACCCTCCCCCAAACATAGACGGTATTGTCCGCTCTGGCCGAAACCGCACGGTTTTGTCCCTTTGAATGAACCCGGGGCTACTTCCCAGTAGGTCACCCATCCCAGAATTTCTCTGGCTCAAGCACGCTTAACTATGGAGTTTTCAAACTCCGGAGTTCCGATTCATCCAAAAGGCGCTTCTGTGTTATAAGAGTGGTATCATTTCATTTATAGTTCAGATCTTGCCCTTTTTAGGAATGGAATTCAATACTCCCTATTGTTCTAGTGGGTCCCCATGTGCATCCGTATCGGTTACATCCCCACCTCAATACCATATTACATCACACTTCTCACGGGGAAGGTGGTATTCAGCCCCAACTCCACCTGGGGTATTACACATACCCGCATCCGTATTCCGACTGAATACGAAAGCAACGAGACAAAAATATTCCAACACAATATAATACTAGGATCCGGCTTAAACAAAAACCCACTAGTATTATCCGTTCGAAACATGAGACGTGCACAAGTGCACGTGTATGTTCGAACCCTGCCATAAATCCATACGGCCTCTACAACGTTTGGCCCGAACATGGGAAACTGTCTGTGGAGGACTCTAAAGACTCGTCAATACGGTGGGAGTGGGTTTAACCACAAGCACGTCAGTGGTACTAGCTGTACGTAACAGCTGCCCAGGTATTGAGCAAAAGGGAGGTCGATGAGCGAACTAATCCTGAAACCCTACTGAGCCTGTCAGTGACAATATCCGTACAGTCCGGTCCGTTCGTCTATGAGTATCGCATATCGAGCCTAGGGGGCTGGTAAACGTCAGACCCTCAATAGCGGTATAAGTAGTGTCGAAGTGTAGCCCAGAACACCCTGAAAAACTACTGGAATACCTACCAGTAAATCTCACTTACCCTGGCTAGGGATTTCGTGTAATGGCTGTCCTAAACACAGCGCGATCTCACCCCCAATACTGGGAGAGACGAATCCCCTGCCGATCCACTCACTACCTCCATGTGGATCGAGGCTGTACCCAACTAAAACCTGTTTGCACGACTCCTTTGAGCCGTAGTAGGGTAGTAATCAAAGCACAGTGGGAACTCATACGAGATAAATGACGATCTCAGGTCGATAGACTAACCTGTACACATGTCACCAGAGAACTGCTATCTGACGATAGGTATAATACCAACTAGCAAGTTCCCGGCAAGTCCATCCGGTATACTCATAACCCAATGAGCATCTGTATATATCTTAGGTGAACCAACTGACACCAATGTCTTGTGAGACCGGCCACCGCCCCTCGTCGGGGTCTCGACTGTATACACTAGTCTACTATTGGAGTATCGATGCCCAGTCTCGAAACTCCTACAACTAGGGACACTTTAAGGATGTGCTTATAGACTACCCAACTCTCACGTATATGATCGCCATCATACTGCTGGTAGTCAAGCAAGAATTCTAAGGGCTCTATTAACGTGTAATAGTGATCTGTAATGTCACCTAAAGCATGTACACGATGATAAAGACAAACCAGATAGCATACTATCATCTCGAGTAAGACTGTCCTACCGGTATAGGTCCCCCCTCAATCATTGCAATCATGTGCCTGCGATCCAATAATTGACTTTGAGGGCACTATATCCAATAGAATCCCATTCTCCTTTTAGAAACTCCATGCGCAAATATTCTCCTCCTTGATCACATCAAAGGACTTAATACTTCTACCCTTATGGTTCTTAACTTCAAGCTTATATTCCTTGAATTTCTCAAAAGTTTCAGACTTGTTTCAACAAGAACATATGTCCGAATCCTGATAGAAGATCGGTGAATATAATGAAGTACGAATAACCAACCTTAGCATTTGTAGACATAGGACCGTATACATCAACATGTATCTGTCCCAAGAGTTCAATAACTCTTTCTCTTTTTCCAATAAACGGAGTATTGGTCATTTTACTTTTGAGACAAGACTGGAAAGTATCATAAGATGAAAATTCGAACAGATTCTCATATGCATCCTTATGTAACTTAGCTAGTCGTGTCGCATTGATATGACATAGTCTACAATGCCACAAGAAGGGTTCGTTCATTTCTGAACTACTCCTCTTCTGTGTGTTCTATATATTTTGAACTGTGGTTTGATTTAGAACTTATATGCTATTACATAACGTGCCTGATCCAATCAACTCTTGATTAAGGAAAATTTTCACAACATTATCTGCCAATACAGAATTATATCCTTCTTTAACTTAATAAAGAAACTGATGTAATGTTGTATATCAGGTTCGGTATATAATAACATTAGTTCAGAATCAATGTATTTGGTAATACAAGGTGATATCTGCCAATTGATTTGGCTGCAACACTTGCACCATTCTCTAACACTTAGAGATATATCACCCATTCCCAGTTCTCTACCTTTCTGTAGCCTATGTAACATATTACATATGCGGGATCTTGATCTGGTATCACATACCCAGGACGTAGAGTGTATTGAGAAACAGTTTTTTGTAACTAACACACCCGAAGAAGATGCATCAACATACTTATTCTTTGTCTGGGTGGCATAGTAATCCGGATATTCCCCTATTTCCTGCTCGGACTTATAACACTTATAAGTTGGAGCGAAACCAATGTTCTCCTACTTAGTATAACAAGCGGGTTCGGTCAATACATACATATTATTATCTTGATTAAAACGTTACAATGGTCTCTACTAGGAGATAGAGAAGGATAATCACTTTGCGTGCGCTCTTTGCAAGATTAGATTGGTTATAGTCTTATCTAATCAGGAATGCTCCCACTGTTTTTATCAAATCTTCCTTCAAACCCTAAAAGGTAAGACTAGCCGGGATTAATTATACCTTAAAAGTTCGCCAATTTTTAGCCAGGCCAGTGCTGGTACTTTGAGGGAGGTTCCCCGTGCTTTCGCACGGACCTAATTAAAATAAATCTCGTTTTTCCAGGGGCGTGACCCCGTTAACACGTTTCTAGATACCTACTTGATTGGCTAATTGTGATGTGTAAAACTCTCCTAGGAGTAACTCTTACTCGCAGTGGGTATCGGGATCCAACTATCTCATAGAAGGTATGCAATCTCATTGCAAATTTCAACACTTGAAATTCCCGATAATATTTTTGCCCCTAGCAACTTATGACCTTAACATAGTCAATAAATCATAAGCGCTAGCCAAGTTCAACCCGTCATTTCCTGATTGAATTAAACCCACTCGTACGACCCTTAATATAGTCAACAAAGTCGCATGACTACCCTAATCCAATCGCATCTCACGCTTTAGCAGATAAGCACTAATTAGCTACCGCACACTACATCTTAACAAAGTCAACAAACGTAGCACGAATACTAAGTAGTACCTATCTAAAATGACAGAGGGCTACAACAGGCTTTTAAGAAAACCTTTTTCGTAATGAACTTGATATCGATGCAGAATCGAGTGATTTTGAAAAGGAGTGTTTTTTAGGCTTTTGATAGTTTTGCTAAAGAGGTCACTCCCGGTGAAGGGATCTCGGCTCTTTCCTTATCGAATAAGGTGCTGGATATTCTACAAGGAATACCGCTATGCAAAGCAAGAACTAAAAAGGCAATCAAGAACAAAACCGAGTGGGTTGTAACATCTGCTAGTTTCGCTAAAGAGGTCACTCCCGGTGAAGGGATCTCGGCTCTTTCCTTATCGAATAAGGTGCTGGATATTCTACAAGGAATACCGCTATACAAAGCAAAAACTAGAGCTACCCTTTTTGAAAATTTGATTCTACAACATCTTTTAGCTTTCTTTTCTTTCATTAATCTCATTAATGAAGTCCCATCAATTATGCTTCCTAAGCTTCACAGAAGAAACGAAAATACAACGTACGCTTATGCCATCCGCATTCGGCACAGTGTCCTGTTATGCACCGTTAGGTTACTTAACTAACGGTATGGCAGGGCGGGACTAGCGCGGGTGTAAAACATAAGTAACATTTATTATATATCATATATACAATAATAAAGCATTCTTCTCATGCATATAAAGTGATCACATCACAGAATATCAGCAGCAGAAGATAACATATAAAATATTGGATATACTAGGAATTCCATGTTTTAAATTAAGCCAGTATAAAATACGGATTCCACGGTCGCGATGAATAGCCAAACCCACATCCCTAGACCCCTACGAGAGAGGAAAGCAACCCTACCAATTCTAGAGTTAGGAAACACGGACTCGACTCCTCGAGATGGTCTCCCACTGGACTCTAGAACCCGATTACTTATGCTCCCCGCCTTGTGTCTATCCTAATGCGGAAAAGTAAATAATATACAACAATGGTGACATCATCCTCTACCCGGAAGTGCCCCAATAAAAGAATATTACATACAATGAATTTTACATGAATGAAAATAAAAACTCTCATCTCACATAAAAACCCTAGCTATTCAAAACACGACGATCCAATATAACATATCCAAGCAACACATAACATCATATGTCATCAAAAAGCTAGACGATGTTAAACATTCCGATCGAATCAACAAACACCCAAAATTTCCCAAAAAGATCAACACTTGAGCGCAGTTTAAAAATACTCAGAACTTACCGCAATACCTATGGACCAACCGTAGAAGGGCCAACCCTTGCCTCACCTATGGCACGAGCGGAACTACCGCAAACCCGAGGGTTTGGCGGCGGTTCTTACGGTTATAGAATCAAGTTAGGCTTTCGTTCTTATAGAGGATCCATCGAATCACTTGTATGATATTTGAATGTTCTTTAACTTGGAAAAAAAATCCAACTATTGGAAAATTTTCCGGCAAGGGTTAAAGTGGGTATTTAATATCCGTTCGAACTTTTTAACACCGTCTAAATAACCCGAAATATAGTTTGAATTATGACTATGAAACACTCCGAATTGTCTTTGCAAAAAGAAACATCACATGCAAATTTAGCAAAAACAAACAACACCTGAAACACCAAAACCCAGAGAGCAGAACACTGAATAAATTCGAAGCCAAGAATGCACTGTACGGCCGGCCTGCTCGGTTTTAGGGGCTTCTCACCGGGTCAAAATCGGTGGAATGGGTTCGTTTTTTCTCAATGTTCATGTTACATCTCATATAACATTTTGCAGCTGTTTAAAAAAAATTTCGACGACTTTAAAAATTGACAGAAACTGTGTTTTAGTGTATCAAGTTTCGGAGAAGTTTTGGTTTCGTAATCTAATAAACATTGTCTAAATCTTTAACCCGGCTCTGATACTATTATAAGGTTCCCTAGCATGACAGCAAGGTTTCGGGAGGCAACGTCCATGCCATTTTCAAAAAAATGTCATGCTAAACAACCATAATCCTAGAATCTTTAACTATACATTTAGACAAAACAAAATGTAAACTACTTTACATCTAGAGAACAAGAATACAACCTTTGTAGACGGTCCTTCTCTTCACTTGCTCCGTATAGTAGTCCCGCGACTCCACTAGGCTTCTCTTGAGACTTTGAATGAGCTTCCTCCGATGACCTTCGTGCCGAAGATGATCCACGCGAAATCCCTCCAACTCAAGCTACCTTTACATTAAACTCTTTAGCATATGAAATACGCTACATTTGATCGCTAGTCAAGTGTAAGATGTGTTGGAGATAGTGCCCTCAGAGTCAATTATTGGATCACAGGTACGTGATTGCAATGATTGAGGGAGGACCTATCCCGGTAGGACAGTCTTACTCGAGATGATAGTATGCTATCTGGTTCATCTTTATCATCGTGTACTGTTTGAGGTGACCTTACAGGTCGCTATTACACGTTGGTAGAGCCCCTAGGATTCTTGCTTGACCACCAGCAGTATGAGGGCGATCATATAAGTGGGAGCTGGTAGTCTATAAGCAAATCCTTAATTGGTCCTTAGTCGTGTGAGTTTCGAGACAGGGCATCGATACTCCAGAGTAGACTAGTGTATACAGTCGAGACCCCGACGAGGGGCGGTGGCCGGTCTCACAAGCCACTGGTATCAGTTGGATCACCTAAGATGTATACAGGTGCTCATTGGGTTATGAGTACACCGGACAGGACTCGCAGGGAACATGCTAGTTGGTCATATATCAGACGTCAGATGGCAGTTCCCTGGTGACATGTGTACAGGTTAGTTCATCGACCTGGGGATCGTTATTTGTCTCGTGTGAGTTCCCACTGTACTTTGATTACTACCCTACCACGGCTCAAAGGAGTCGTGCAAACAGGTTTTAGTTGGGTACAGTCCCGCGCCACATGGAGGCAGTGAGCGTATCTTCAGGGGTTCGTCTCTCCCGGTATTGGGGGTGAGGTCGTGCTGTGTCTAGGAGAGCCATTACACGAAGCCCTCGGCCGAGGCAAGGAGATTTACTGGTAGGTATTCCAGTAGTATCTCAGGGTGTTCTGGGCTACACTCCGACACGACTTGTACCGCTTTTGGGGGTCTGACTTTTACCAACCCCCTAGGCCCGCCATGCGATGCTCATAGACGAACGGACCGGACTGTACGGATATTGTCACTGACAGGCTCAGTAGGGTTGTCAGGCTGAGTTCGCTCACAGACGTCCCTTTTAGTCAATACCTGGTAGCCCGTTACGTATTGGCTTATACCTCTGACGTGCTAGTGGTTAAATCCACAACCATGGTGTTGACGAGTCTTTAGAGTCCCCCACATTCAGTTACTCAGCTTTGGGGCAAAAGGTTGTAGAGGCCGTATGGAGATATGGCAAGGTCCGATCAGATACGTGCGGTATTGCACGGATCAGGATCGGACAGTTTGTACTACAGGCCGTATGATTATATGGCAGGGTTCGATCAGATACGTGCGGCATTGCACGGATCAGGATCGAGCAGATATTACTAGCCGGTTTTGGTATAAGCCGGATTCTAGTATAGTACAGTGGAGATTTAGTCTCATTGCATTTGTATTTCGGTCGGAATACAAATGCGGGTGTGTATGCACAGTATCGGGGTTTTCCTGTAATTTATTACGGGACCAGTTTTCTGGAGTTGCCAGTTTGCTTTCCGTTTCGGCCGATTTCCATTGTTCCGTTCATTGGCCGAAGATTGGTGGAGGAGGGCTTATTTGCATTGTTGCAAATAAGTGTTTGTGGAAGGGGGTCTTTGCTTATTGTAGTATCATGATGGTTTTCATGATGAGCACCATCACTTGACTTCTTCTTCTCATGATGGCTTGACTTTTTGAAGCCATCATGCATGAGATGATGGTTGCCTTGGAGTGTTGGAATTGTTGTGATCATTTGGTTTTTTCTCATCATCATTTGCTTTCCACCCACCCCTTTGTTTTTGCTTTCTCTCTCCAATCACACAAAAGGGGGGGGGGGCGGCCACTTTTAAAAAAAGAGAAAAATGCTTCTCTTTTGGTAGGGAGAAAAATGATACTCTCATTCTTTGTATATCACATTTTTCCTCACCTCTCTCCAAGTTCCTTTTCCTCCACCACAAAGGCATCTCCATGAACCCCAAAGTGAGACTTGAGTCCTACACAATATTCTACAGCGAATCTTGGGCACGTCGACTAGCCAGCTTCGTACCCGAGTTGCCTCGGCATTGAGGTGGGAGCCCGTAAAAGAAGTAGGCGATGTGGTGCACTTCCGGCGACGAGGAGGAGACGGGACATTCCGCAGGAGATCGGGACGATGACAAGAAGATCGGAGGACTTGGATCGTCGGTACATCTCTATTCCCTTTCTTGTAGTTAGCTAGGACTAGTTAGTGGTTCGATCCGGGTATTAGTGCGCAGCGGTTTGCCAGTTCAAGAAAAATTAAAGTTTATCACCGCTTCCGCATTTGGCCGTCGGATTGACGGCCGGGGCGCCGCCGTGCACTTACAGTGGTATCAGAGCCTCGCCATTAACTTAGTCTAGCTTTCCTTAATGTGTTTTACTATTCCGATCGAAGAAATGTTCCGAAAACCCAATATCACCCACGACAGTTTTCTGTTGTTTTTTTTCAGTCTCGAAAAATTTTTCAGGTTGTATAAAAGTACTGTACAGGAAGTTATAAGGCTTCTGGAAAAATTCGGGTCATTGATCCATCAAGGGGAGCGCGGAACCGCGGCCAAAACCCACCTTGGGCCGCGGTTCCGCCGCAGTATGTAAAGATCAATAGGCCAAATTTCTCCAGTGGGCTTCTGGGGTGATTTTAGGGGTTTTGGAATGTTAATATTGGGCCCAGATTTTCTTGATGTGCTACAGTAGTACTTGGGGCCCACTTGTTATATTTTGATCGATCGGATATTTTTAAACACATTATTTCACAGTATTTACATTATATCTGCGACCGTGAATGTCACTTGATCGGTAAATCCGGTCTAACTGCTATAGCCCGGTTAGACGGATTTGCGAACGTGACTTTCACGTTGATGTTCTGTTTTTGCTGTGATGTTGCGGATCGGTCGTGGGGATAGCCTGGATGCAATGCTAGTACAGTTGTGGTTGTATTATGTACATTTGATATTGCGGGACGAGCGTCCGACATGTGGACTGCCGTCACTGCCTGTTTGTATTATTATTTTGGGGCACGGCCAGGTTGCGGTCGATGTACCCGTTGTATGTATATTTTACTTTCTGTACTAGGATTTCCCCGCAGAGGGGTGCACGGATAGCCGGGTTCTGGAGGGCAACAAGCCCGCATCTCATGGCATTGAGACGGAGGGGGCTTCACTCTAGGATTGGCAGGCTATTCGCCGCACTCGTAGGGGGTACAGGTTGACCCAGGAGGGGTGCCCAAGTTACCGGATTCCGTGAAGTGCTGGGTGGTCCATTCACGGTGCTGAAGGGGGCTGCCTCGCTTCAGGTTTTGGCGGGTGACTTGCCGCGCCCGTAGGGGTCTAGGATTTCATTGCACAGGCTATCCACACGACCAGGGGAACGTCGGGTTTCAGCAGTGGCTCTGTGAAACCCGGGGATCCCAGATATCTGTATTGTTTCTGTGATGCTGTACATTTCTGTGATGTTGCATTTTATTCACGCCTTGAGCGAAATATAATATATTGGTATATATATTAGTAGATGTTGTATATGTTTTGCATCCGCGCTAGTCCAGTCCCCGCTCTGTCGTTAGTTAGCTAACCTAACGGGTAATGACGGGACCCAGTGGCGAATACGGATGGCATATACGTACATCAGTATATTTTCGTTCTTTTTGGTGTGATCAATTGATGGGACTGCATTGATTCGGATCAATGCAAGTTAAAAACAAACCTAATCTGATGTTGTTGGAACACTTTTCAAAAAGCTGTTATTGCAAGGACGTTCACTTTTGTTTTGCATCGTGGTATTCAGTTGGAATATCCTGCTCCTCAGTCGACGAGGCAAGGGCCGAGATCCCTTCACCGGGAGTGACCCCTTGGACAGAAGTTTGCGTCAGGGCATTAACTTCACTATAGCCGATTACTTTTGCTTTGCACCATGGTATTCAGTTGGAATATCCTGCACCCCATTCTATGGGGAAAGAGCCGAGATCCCTTCACCGGGAGTGACCTCTTTAGCAACGGTTTTCGTCACTATATTTTTAAAAGCTATCCATTCCTTCAACGATATCAAGTTCATTACGTTAAAGGTTTTCGCCAGAAACCATTCGTAGCCCTCCGTCGTTTCATATGGATGGTCAATAGTATTCAAGCTGTGTATGTTGGCCAAAGTCAAGGCACAGTGATTGGTAGCTATTGGGTATTCATATGCAGCATAGATAGATGCGTTGGTTTGGGACAGTCGTACTGCCATTTTGGCCAAAGTCAAGGGTAGGTACGGGTGGATTCAAATTAACCTGGAGAATGACGGGTTGAACTTGACATGTGACTTATGATATGTTGGCCAAAGTCAAGGTCATAAGAGCATGGGGCAGAAATCACATCGGGAGTTTCAAAAGAACTGAAACTTGCCAGATATGCGCATACCTTCTGGAGTGTGATGACGTGAGCGGATTCCGTCACGTTATCATGCGATGAGAGTTGGATCTCGATTCCCACTGATGAGTTAGTTTACTCCTCGGGTGACCCCGACTAATTCTTCTTTCAGGTTTGGAGGAGAATTTGAGGTACAGTGGGAGGTTTCCAGATTAGATAAATTGGTAACCATTCTGATCTAGGTTAGAGTGCACGCTGAGTGTTTCTTTTCTCTCTCTCTTTGGCAGCGACCATTGACCCGACCCTAAGACTTTGACTCAGAGACCAAGATTGACCGAACCTTCTTGACACTGGCTTTTGGATTGTCAGAGTTGCGAACCTCATTGCCACTCCTACTTTTACCCTTTTCTCCAGGACACCCCGTATTACTACGAACGTCCACTTCCATTGGAAAAAACCATCGTATGGTTAGATACGAACTCGAAGGGATTTATTCGAGGATGGTTTCCGGTTCTGGAGGAAATGGATAGGACTATTCAGTTGTCTTTTCCTTTTACCTTCTCTCAGGTTGCGGGTACTCCTTGGTTTAGGAGATAGTACACCTATTACGCAAATTGGATAGTCTTCTTCCAAACCTTAGGCTGGTGCCGAACGGTGGGGAATGAAGAAAACCAATTAGCCTAACGATGGTGTACAGAAGGTATTAAGTTAAGACAAAGCAAGGGATTAGTAAGAGGGCAAAGTAAATTGCAACAGATATTCACGACCAAACCAAGTATTCCTTCGCCAATCCTAGATCACCTTTGTATTTCTCCAGGACGCTCCGTATCACTACGAAGATCCACAGTTTATTTGGATACTCCATCGTATGGTTATATACGAACTCGAAAGGAACTTGTTCCAGTTCGGGGATGGATTCTGGTTCAGGAGAAATAGGTGTCTTTTATCTTCACCTTCTCTCGCTTTGCGAGTGCTCCTAGGATTAGGACAGTACACCCATTATGCTTATTGGATAGTCTTCTTCCAAACCATAGGCTGGTGCCGAACGGTAGGGAAGGAAGAAAACCATTTGGCCTAAAGGGGTGTGCAGAAGGTAAAGACTAAAGACATATGAAGGGATTTGGAGAGGTGGCAAAGAATTATACGGTTATAGTCGTGAATCTGGAAGAGGCATTACTAGGAATACCGGGATACCCCATCGAAACATTTCAATGTTTCAGTCTCACTGTGTACTGTTAAAGGAAAACTGATTTCCCGATTAGACACTTGCTCCAGGGTATGTATTTACCAGGTACGATTCTCACATCTGTATGGTTTTACAGATGATGAGTGGGAGTAAGTTATTGGGAATTGGGTGATCATCCTCATTATATCGGGATTCGTTGTAATCGGTGATATTTGAGGAAATCACTTGGGCTGTTTGCCGGTCGGCAAATATTTGGTTTTGAATATCCGCTGTCATGCACCAATTTCAAATTGATATATCTGTACGTCTATTTTCATAGAGTGAGATATACCTTTTTGAAATTATGTCTACGACATTTACCTATATCAGTGGATGGTTAGGTAAGGAGCATTAAACAACGGTGTAATTCTTCTTAACCATAAGTACAGTTTTCAACCTACGACACACAGTGAGTGAGTTATCAGACTCAAGGGACTTGTACAGAGTATTGTATGATGTCCAGGGTCCATCAGGACAGAGGGGTTGGTCCTCGTACTATATTCGGTTTACTTATGACTTCTCTAGTTTTTAGACAAGTATTTCGTGGAAACACAGGGTCCGAATTTGGAGAAGTTATAGGTATTTGAATAGAGTAGAGAACCAGGTGTAGCAAGTATCGGGATTCTTCAAAGTGATCGAAGATGTAGATACTTGTATATGGTATTCAGTTGATAGTAGTGATTAAGAGAAATTGCTTCTCTTTCAGGTTACTCATAATTGGAAGCATTCCTAAGTTGAGTAACGCTGATCAGCCTCCTTCCATTTAGTTGGCATGCACTGGAGACAGCTGCATGATTTGAATCTGGTTCAATTAAATCAGTGCCTCTGGTTCTATATTGGATATAGAACAGTTCATATCTTAACGATGTTTAAGGTATGGGGAGTTGTCCGGTTTATGATTAAAACCAGACACTGGACAACTCAAGGCACGTTTCTGTAATGGTTGTTTGTGGGTTGACCCAGGCTATGACGAGGGTTGACTTTCTACCATCTGGATGAACAATAGCGATATTGTTCTAGACTCGCCACAGTTTTATTAAAAATGGATTTTTTCAGAAAAACAGTAGTGGGAGTATGGTAGAACTGGAAGTGATTCCAGAACCACAAACGATTACTGAAGATTTGACAAGGAACCTAATGATTCAATCTAGATTGACATTCCATTGGCCACTCCGCAGATGAGGTGGGTAACTTCAGGCACCCGAGAGATACTCCGGTAGCCTCAAGGACGGTGACAGGGAAGTTCTTGTTTACCCACACTTGCCATTGCTGTTGTTCCAGACTGTGAGACCCGGCGGGAGGATGAGTATAGCGTCGTTCTGAACTCGCTTCAGAAGTGTACGTGTATATGACTCTGCCAGAGGGTTGTCGTAGTAAGTGGGAGCAGCGGAAGCATTGGTGGACAGGTAGCTTATGTCTATTTATAGACTGAAGCAGATGTAGCGGAGATAGATCATCTATTTCTAACGTGACAGTCATGGGTTTGACTTCATCAGAATAGGGGATGGATCTGTTGAGAAGGTAGTAGGGTGTGATGTCATGGTATTTGGATGACATGCACAGAGTAGGAAAAGAAACTCCTATACTACGATCGGTTATACTTTGGTAGTCACACAGTGGTTTCTCCACAAAGGAAATGGATTTTATATCAGACATACTGGTTACTAGATCTATGGTTTTAGATCTAGATTTGGGTGGTTTCCCAATCAGGGTACTTTGACAGCATTCTAAGAGTATTTAGAATGGACGAGTCCTGGCACGGTTGTGTACCTGCAGGTGATGGAGTCACCCTCTCTAAAGCTGTCTTACAGACTAAAGGGGAGAGGGATGTGCATGATTGGCAGATCACTTGCTCAGGCAATTGAGTTAATCATGAGATGTCAAGTACCACACCAGATGTTGTTCTTGCACTAGATGCAATAAGTTGACATTGATCCAATCCTGGAGAAACAGTCGGAAGCAGTTTTAGAACATAAGTGGATGTTCTAGGGATATGATAACGACAGCCTCATTCAGGAGACAGTTATCATTCCAGGCTTCCAAAGTGACATGGACGACAAGGAGGTTGTCAGAGCTATAGTTTTCCTTCTGATGAGGGGCAGTATTTTGGACAGGTGGTCCAAGGCAATACTGAGGGTGGCATGGCGCAGGATACTGATTAAGTTCAGTTGACGATACAGTCTAAGAAGTTTGGATTTGCAGTTCATTTATGAGCTATGTCCCATCAGACATCCAGACACATTCTAAGACAGGTATTGCTCATTTCGGGAGATGGGTTTTCTCCGCGAACTTGAGATTTAGAGAGACATAGAAAGAAACATCAAGGAGGATCCACTCACTGAGGCTATTCCTCGAACGCAATAGTTTCGCAAACGAGCTTTGTGAGACTGACTAGTAGAGGAGTTGGGTGTTCGGTATCACACGGGCTGTGAGTATGCGACATCGCAATAATTAGCCTTGAGTGCAAGTAGGAGATTGTTGGAGATAGTGCCCTCAGAGTCAATTATTGGATCACAGGTACGTGATTGCAATGATTGAGGGAGGACCTATCCCGGTAGGACAGTCTTACTCGAGATGATAGTATGCTATCTGGTTCATCTTTATCATCGTGTACTGTTTGAGGTGACCTTACAGGTCGCTATTACACGTTGGTAGAGCCCCTAGGATTCTTGCTTGACCACCAGCAGTATGAGGGCGATCATATATATGGGAGCTGGTAGTCTATAAGCAAATCCTTAATTGGTCCCTAGTCGTGTGAGTTTCGAGACAGGGCATCGATACTCCAGAGTAGACTAGTGTATACAGTCGAGACCCCGACGAGGGGCGGTGGCCGGTCTCACAAGCCACTGGTGTCAGTTGGATCACCTAAGATGTATACAGGTGCTCATTGGGTTATGAGTACACCGGACAGGACTCGCAGGGAACATGCTAGTTGGTCATATACCAGACGTCAGATGGAAGTTCCCTGGTGACATGTGTACAGGTTAGTTCATCGACCTGGGGATCGTCATTTGTCTCGTGTGAGTTCCCACTGTACTTTGATTACTACCCTACCACGGCTCAAAGGAGTCATGCAAACAGGTTTTAGTTGGGTACAGTCCCAAGCCACATGGAGGCAGTGAGCGTATCTTCAGGGGTTCGTCTCTCCCGGTATTGGGGGTGAGGTCGTGCTGTGTCTAGGAGAGCCATTACACGAAGCCCTCGGCCGAGGCAAGGAGATTTACTGGTAGGTATTCCAGTAGTATCTCAGGGTGTTCTGGGCTACACTCCGACACGACTTGTACCGCTTTTGGGGGTCTGACTTTTACCAACCCCCTAGGCCCGCCATGCGATGCTCATAGACGAACGGACCGGACTGTACGGATATTGTCACTGACAGGCTCAGTAGGGTTGTCAGGCTGAGTTCGCTCACAGACGTCCCTTTTAGTCAATACCTGGTAGCCCATTACGTATTGGCTTATACCTCTGACGTGCTAGTGGTTAAATCCACAACCATGGTGTTGACGAGTCTTTAGAGTCCCCCACATTCAGTTACTCAGCTTTCGGGCAAAAGGTTGTAGAGGCCGTATGGAGATATGGCAAGGTCCGATCAGATACGTGCGGTATTGCACGGATCAGGATCGGACAGTTTGTACTACAGGCCGTATGATTATATGGCAGGGTTCGATCAGATACGTGCGGCATTGCACGGATCAGGATCGAACAGATATTACTAGCCGGTTTTGGTATAAGCCGGATTCTAGTATAGTACAGTGGAGATTTAGTCTCATTGCATTTGTATTTCGGTCGGAATACAAATGCAGGTGTGTATGCACAGTATCGGGGTTTTCCTTTAATTTATTACGGGACCAGTTTTCTGGAGTTGCCAGTTTGCTTTCCGTTTCGGCCGATTTCCATTGTTCCGTTCATTGGCCGAAGATTGGTGGAGGAGGGCTTATTTGCATTGTTGCAAATAAGTGTTTATGGAAGGGGGTCTTTGCTTATTGTAGTATCATGATGGTTTTCATGATGAGCACCATCACTTGACTTCTTCTTCTCATGATGGCTTGACTTTTTGAAGCCATCATGCATGAGATGATGGTTGCCTTGGAGTGTTGGAATTGTTGTGATCATTTGGTTTTTTCTCATCATCATTTGCTTTCCACCCACCCCCTTGTTTTTGCTTTCTCTCTCCAATCACACAAAAAGGGGGGGGGGCACTTTTAAAAAAAGAGAAAAATGCTTCTCTTTTGGTGGGGAGAAAAATGATACTCTCATTCTTTGTATATCACATTTTTCCTCACCTCTCTCCAAGTTCCTTTTCCTCCACCATAGAGGCATCTCCATGAACCCCAAAGTGAGACTTGAGTCCTACACAATATTCTACAGCGAATCTTGGGCACGTCGACTAGCCAGCTTCGTGCCCGAGTTGCCTCGGCATTGAGGTGGGAGCCCGTAAAAGAAGTAGGCGATGTGGTGCACTTCCGGCGATGAGGAGGAGACGGGACATTCCGCAGGAGATCGGGACGATGACGAGAAGACCGGAGGACTTGGATCGTCGGTACATCTCTATTCCCTTTCTTGTAGTTAGCTAGGACTAGTTTGTGGTTCGATCCGGGTATTAGTGCGCGGCGGTTTGCCAGTTCAAGAAAAATTAAAGTTTATCACCGCTTCCGTATTTGGGCGTCGGATTGACGGCCGGGGCGCCGCCGTGCACTTACAAGATGATGAAGTAAGGGATGTTAAGAGCTCATGTCACGACCCAAAATAGCACGTGACTGGCACTTGAATCATATGAAGTCTATAGAATCCCATCTAATTCAAGTAAGCCAAAAGCCCAGAAATCTAAAACCATTTTTAAGGAGTAAATAGGGAAAACTAGTTTTAAGAAGTGAAGAAAACATGTTTTAAAATAAGGTTGTTAAATAAGTATGCCGAATATACATTTTAAATCCTCAATGTCTTTTCTGAAAATTTCGGCATAGTTTTCTTTGTAAATACTAGCCCCGAACAGGGTACAACAAGAATAACATATATACAATGATAAAAGGCATCCCCAAGCGGGAGCTAGCTCTTCGTCAATCGACGGTCACAACCACGCAAGCCGTATAATATACAACGTCAAAGGGTGAGGATCAAAACTCAAAGGAAAATCTCAAATCAGCTTGAAAACCATAATACTACAACGCGCGACTCTAAGGTCGAAATAATACACAACTGGTTTTCTAAGTCTGAAACAATATACAAGTTTGGTTGATGGAATTTCTTGATACAACTGAATAATACATGTACAATGGTGGTTCTGATACAAAAGAACCCACCTACCAAAGCAAATCACCCGTAAGGGAAGCAGTGTGCCAGAAATGCCACCATGGAACCTGTACGGCAAAACCTGCAAGAACTGTGGCACAACGTGTAAGTCCATGTCACGCACCCCACGAACTTGCGGGGAGGCGGAATATATGAAAAACGATTATCAAACATTCGTAACACGGACTTGAGCGCATGAATCGTTATCTAAACCATTGCTAACTATCAACTAGAGGTTTAACTACTCAGATTCAAAGTTATACCTCACGTTACATGTCCTTCGGGTCTTCATCACTGTCCTCCACTCCTCATAGGCTCCTTGGAACATCGGCATCTCAACGGCCTCCTCGAATCAAAGACGATCCACCCGAAAGCTCCTACGCCAAACTTAATCTCAAACTTGAGATAACTAGGTTGCTTAAAGTGCTAATCTAAGCTACCTAGGGGATATAGAGTGAGGTTATGGATGTATTAGTCTAGCTAACCCTTGATCTCAACTCATGAAAGGTTAGGGTTAGGGTTTGAAGAATGAGAGAGCTTGAGGAGAGAGAAGGTAAAGAAGATAATGAAATGAGATAATGATCTATCATAATATATATGAAGCATTATTTATTTATCCAAAAATGAAATAATAGAATTAACAACCATGCTTCATAAATATCTATGAGTGATTCATCTCTATGAGTCATTAAGCATTTATGATGCACTAATGACATGGATGAATCACACAAATGAGTCACTAATCTCATTTAATGCAATTCCACCTTATCCCCCCCCCAAGTCACCACTCTTCTAGAAGCTTCCCGACAAATTACGAGAACGCCCCTCCAATCCGTGAAAACACGGAAAAAACTTTAGATTGTATAAATCCAATAACCCGATACTAGAATCTGGCTTAAACCAAAGCCGGCCAGTAAAAACTGTCCGAAAAGTCGTACGTGCATAAACACATGTATGCGTCCGAACCCTTGTCGTAAAACCATACGACCTCTATATCGTTTCGCCTGGAGCAGGAAAACTCTCTGTGTAGGACTCTAAAAACTCGACACTATGCTGGCAGTGGGTTTAACCACAGACCGCAAGTGGCACTAGCTGTACGTAACGGTCCCCAGGTAGATGTCGATAAGAAGGCCGATGAGGAAACCCATTCGAACTCCTACTGAGCCTGACGTGACAATCTCCGTACAGTCCGGTCTGTTCGTCTAAGACTATCGCATATCGAGCCTAGGAGGCGGCAAGCGTCAGTCCCCTAATAGTTGTATAAGTCGTGTCGGAGCGAAGCCCATTACACCCTGAGAAGCTACTGGAACCTACCAGTATATCTCGCTTGCCCTGGCCAGGGACTTTGCGTAATGGCTCTCTGACACAGCGCGATATCATCTCCCAATACCGGGAGAGACGAATCCTGTCTAACCACTACTGCCTCCAAATGCTCGGGACTGCACCCAACTGCTACCTGTTTGCACGCTCCTTTGAGCCGTGGTAGGGTAGCAATCTAAGAACAGTGGGACACACTCGAGGCGAAGTAGCAGTGTGAAGTCTGCGGACTATGCTGTACTCATGTCACCTGGGAACTGTTAACTGACGACTGGTATAATACCAACTAATCAGTTCCCCTGCGAGTCATGTCCGGTGTACCCATAACCTAACGAGCACCTGTATACTATCTCCAGTACGACGTACTGATGGATATGGGACAGACCATCTTCCCAACTGGGATGAGAAGCGTACACACTTAGTCTACTCCGGAATATCGATGCCCTATCTCGATAATCCAACGACCAGGGACCTGTATAGGATGTTGCTTACAGACTACCCAGCCCCCACTAGTATGACTGCCATCACAACGCTGGTAATCAAGCAAAGATCCTATGGGCTCTACTAACATGTATAAGTGATACGTTACAAGAAACATATGCGCATATTAAAGTAGATACAAACCAAGTAGCATACTACCATTTTTAGCAAGACTGTATATACAACTGTGAATATCCCAAGCTTCCATTAAGTAATATACATACAAGTATGATACAATAATGGCCCCTGGGCATATACACTAACAATCTCCCACTTGCACTAGGGCCATGAGCTGGCATATCGTAGACCTATCATCTCGAATAGCCTCTCGAACTGCGTCTGAGAAAGGGCCTTTGTGAATGGATCAGCAATGTTATTCTCAGTCTCTACTCTCTTCACATCGATCTCCCGGCGATCTACAATCTCCCTGATCAGGTGATACCGCCTTAAGATGTGTCGGGACTTCTGATGGGACCTGGGTTCCTTCGCTAAAGCTATAGCGCCGTTGTTGTCACAATACAGAGGTATTGGATCAACACTGGTAGGAGCCACCTGAAGTTCTGTGAGGAACTTCTTCATCCAGACAGCTTCTTTTGCGGCATCGCAAGCAGCTATGTACTCTGCTTCCATTGTCGAGTCAGCAATGGTCTCTTGCTTGGAACTCTTCCAACAGACCGTCCCTCCATTGAGGGTAAACACATAACCCGATATGGATTTGGAGTCATCTTTGTCACTTTGGAAGCCGGAGTCGGCAAAGGCCTCAATCTGGAGGTCTTTACCGCCATACACTAAGAACATCTCCTTAGTCATCCTTAGGTACTTGAGAATGTTCTTCACGGCTATCCAGTGCTTCTCCCCTGGGTTTGCCTGATACCGGCTTACAACGCTTAATGCGTATGCTACATCAGGTCTGGTACATAACATCGCATACATTATAGAGCCTACCGCAGAAGCGTAGGGTATAATTGACATACGATCCCTTTCCAAATCAGTCTTGGGAGACATTTCTTTGGAGAGGGTGATTCCGTGACAAGCCGGTAGGTTACCGCGCTTTGAATCATCCATACTGAATCTCTTCACTATGGTGTCGATGTATCTAGACTGCAAAAGTCCCAACATCCTCTTTGATTTATCACGATAGATCCGGATCCCTAGAATGTAGGTGGCATCACCTAGGTCTTTCATGGAGAATTTATGTGACAAGAATCTTTTGACTGACTGTAACATAGGAATATCATTTCCTATTTGGAGAATGTCATCCACGTACAAGACGAGGAATACTATAGCTCTCCCTACAATCTTACTGTATATGCATGGTTCATCTGGATTTTTGATAAAGTCGAATTCTTTGATAGCATCATCAAAACAAATGTTCCAACTCCGTGATGCCTGCTTTAGTCCATAAATGGATTTAAGCAACTTGCATACTTTACCGCTGCTCCCACTCTGAATGAATCCCTCTGGCTGATCCATATAAACGCTCTCTTCTAAATTTCCATTTAGAAAGGACGTCTTTATGTCCATCTGCCAGATCTCATAATCGTGGAAGGCAGCAATAGCAAGAAGGACCGAATGGATTTGAGCATAGCCACTGGAGAAAAAGTTTCGTCATAATCCAAACCAGGTCTTTGACGGAAACCCTTTGCAACAAGTCTAGCCTTATAGGTTTCAACCTGCCTATCTACACCAATCTTCTTTTTGAAGATCCATTTGCATCCTACGGGTTTTACCCCATCTGGAGCAATGTCCAAAGTCCATACTTTGTTAGTGTACATGGACTCCATTTCGGTCCGCATTGCATCCAGCCATTTTACTGAGTCACCGCTCTGAATGGCTTGCTGGAAGCTAGTAGGCTCATCATAGTCAATAGTGCAATCCTCTCTATCCCCGTCTATGAGAAAACCGTAGTATCTCTCGGGCGGATGAGATTGCCTACTACACCTACAGAGTAGCGTCGGGATGTCCTGTTCTCTTGAACCTTCTTGTTCTACCAAGGTTTCAGTAATAGCTTGTGGTTCTGGAATTTCTTCCAGTTCTACTGCGCTCCCACTCTTCTGATTTTCTAAAAATTCAGCTTCTAAGAATTGGGCATGACGAGAAACAAAAATCTTTTGTTCCTCTGCGTAATAGAAGTAATATCCCGTGGAGTTCTTTGGATATCCCACAAACTTACACTGTACTGAGCGTGCCTCGAGCTTGTCCGCATGATGCCTTTTTACAAAAGCTGGACATCCCCATATCTTAAAATGTTTTAGACAGGGTTTCTTCCCACTCCACATCTGATATGGTGTGGTAGGCACAGTTTTTGTAGGAACCTGGTTTAAAAGATATGCAGCTGATTCTAGTGCATATCCCCAGAATGATCGCGGTAACTCAGCCTTACTCATCATGGAACGAACCATATCCAATAGGGTTCAATTCCTCCTTTCTAATGCACCGTTGTGTTGTGGTGTGTATGGAGGAGTAAGCTGAGAGAGAATTCCTTTCTCTTTTAAGTAACCCAGGAACTCGGCACTTAAATATTCACCACCTCGATCAGATCTCAGTGTCTTGATACTTTTGCCGGTTTGGTTTTCCACTTCATTCTTGTATTCTTGGAATTTCTCAAAGGCTTCGGATTTATGCTTCATTAAGAAGACATATCCAAACCTAGAGAAATCATCCGTAAAAGTAATGAAGTAGGAATAACCTCTTCGCGCATGTGTAGATATTGGACCGCACACGTCACTGTGTACGAGTCCCAAAAGCTCGCTTGCTCTTACTCCGTGTCCAGTAAACGGAGTCTTTGTCATCTTTCCTATGAGACAAGATTCACAAGTAGCATAAGATTGATATTCGAACAAATTCAAATATCCTTCTCTATGTAACTTAGTTAACCTTCTCTCATTGATGTGACCCAGTCTACAATGCCATAAGTAAGCCTGATTTAATTCCGGAGACTTTCTTTTAAGTGTGTTCTGGATACTGAAAATCTGAGTTTGATTTAATACGTATATACCGTTTTGTAATGTACCTAACCCAATCATAACTTGATATAGGTGGATGTGAACCACATCGCTTATAAAAGTAAATCATATCCTTCTTTAGAAAGTAAGGATACATATATGATATTACAAGTTGTACCTGGTACATAAAAACTGTTGGAGATAGTGCCCTCAGAGTCAATTATTGGATCACAGGCACGTGATTGCAATGATTGAAGGAGGACCTATCCCGGTAGGACAGTCTTACTCAAGATGATAGTATGCTATCTGGTTTATCTTTATCATCGTGTACTGGTTTAGGTGACCTTACAGGTAACTATTGCACGTTGATAGAGCCCTTAGGATTCTTGCTTGACTACCAGCAGTATGAGAACGATCATTTACGTGGGAGCTGGAGTCTATAAGCACTTCCTTAAAAGGTCCCTAGTCGTGGGAGTTTCGAGACAGGGCATCGATTCTCCAGAGTAGACTAGTGTATACAGTCAAGACCCCAACGAGGGGCGGTGGCCGGTCTCACAAGCCACTGGTGTCAGTTGGTTCACCTAAGATGTATACAGGTGCTCATTGGGTTATGAGTACACCGGACAGGACTCGCCGGGAACATGCTAGTTGGTGTTATACCAGATGTCAGATAGCAGTTCCCTGGTGACATGTGTACAGGTTAGTTCATCGACCTGAGATCGTCATTTGTCTCGTATGAGTTCCCACTGTACTTTGATTACTACCCTACCACGCTCAAAGAAGACGTGCAAACAGGTTTTAGTTGGGTACAGTCTCGAGCCATATGGAGGCAGTGAGCGGATTTTCAGGGGTTCGTCTCTCCCGGTATTTGGGGTGAGGTCACGCTGTGTCTAGGAAAGCCATTACACGAAGTCCTTGGCCAAGGCAGGAGATTTACTGGTAGGTATTCCAGTAGTATCTCAGGGTGTTCTGGGCTACACTCCGACACGACTTGTACCGCTATTGGGGGTCTGACTTTTACCAACCCCCTAGGCCCGCCATGCGATGCTCATAGATGAACGGAATGGACTGTACGGATATTGTCACTGACAGGCTCAGTAGGGTGTCAGGATGAGTTCGCTCACAGACGTCCCTTTTGGTCAATAGCTGGTGGCCCGTCACCTATGGCTAATACCTCTGACGTGCTAGTGGTTAAATCCACAGCCATAGTATTGACGAGTCTTTAGAGTCCCCCACACACAGTTACTCAAGTTTCGGGCAAAACGCTGTAGAGGCCATAAGGAGATATGGCAGGGTTCGATCAGATACATGCGGTATTGCACGGATCGTGATCGGACGGATAATACTAGCGGGCTTTGGTTTAAGCCGGATCCTAGTATTGTACAGTGTAGATTTTGTCTCTTTGCATTTGTATTCAGTGGGAATACAAATACGGGCATGTATATGCAGACGCGGGGTTTTCCTGTAATTTATTACGGGATCAGTTTTTTGGAAGTTGCCAGTTTGCATTCCGTTCCGGCCAGTTTTCCTTTGTTCCTTCACGGCAGGATTTTTCTGATGGAGGGGCTAATTTGCAAGTTCGCAAATTAGCAATTGTGGAGGGGGTTTCTTGTATATTGAGGCATCATGATGGTTCTTTCATCATTAGATTCTTTTTCCATCACTTGCTTGCATTAAATGAGATGGAACATTGATGTGTTTGATTTAGAAATGGGTGTGACCATTTTCTTGATATATTCTTTCATTCTCTTCTCTTGAAATAGGATTTTCCTTTTTCCTCCACCCTATCATTATTGGCCGGCCACTTTGAGTGAGGGAGATGAGGGATTCATATTGTTGTGGGGGAAAAAGATTATGATTCATTTTTGCTAGCCATAAAAAACACATAGCTCCATTTCAAAGTTCTTCTTCTCCTCCTCAATCCTAAAGGAAACTTCACAACCCCTAAAGACAAAGCTTCTACACTACACCTACAGTACCCTTGGACACGTCGGCTAGCCAACTTCGCGCCCGAGTTGCCTCGGTCCAGAGGTGGGAGCACGTAAAAGAATTCGGCTACGTGATGCCCTTTCCGACGAAGAGGTGACGAACGGAGTTTCCGCGGGAGATCGAAGTGGAGACGAAGATCGAAGGATACGGATCGCTTGGTATATCTCTCTACCCATCTTTCAGTTTGCTAGTAGCTAGGTTAATGGCCCGATCCGGGGTTATAGTGTGCGGTGGTGCCGGTTTGCAAGTTTCGCAAAGTTTTTCGTTTCCGCGTTTCCGGCGTCGGATCGACGGCCGGGGCGCCGCCGTGCACTTACACTGGTATCAGAGCCACGCCATTAACCTAGTCTAGCTTGGTCTAACGTGTTTACATTTCCGATCGAACAAAAATCCCAAAACTGCAATTTCATGTACATCTGTTCTCTGTCGATTTTGTTTTGGCTCAGAAATTTTTTTGAAGTGTTGCAGAATGACGTGCAGGGAATTCTAAGACTTCTGTAGAAATTTGATCACGTGAACAAACTATACGACAGCGGAACCGCGGCCAAACCCATGCTTGGGCCGCGGTTCCGCCGTAGTATTTACTGTTCAGTGCATTAAAATTCTACAGAGAGCTTCTGAGTTGAAAATAGGGTTTTTGGAATATTCTTTTTGGGCCCAGATTTTCTTTGAGTGCTACAGTAGTGCTTGGGGCCCACTTGGTAAAATTTGGTCGATCGAAAATTTTAAACACATTAGTTCACAGTATTTACATTATATCTGCGACCGTGAATGTCACTTGATCGGTAAATCCTGTCTAGCTGCTATAGCCCGGTTAGACGGATTTACGAACGTGACATTCACGTTGATGTTCTGTGTATTTCTGTGATATTGCGGATTGGTCGTGGGGATAGCCTGGATGCAATGTTAGTACAGTTTTGTTTTATATGTACATTTGATATTGCGGGACGAGCGTCCGACATGTGGACTGCCGTCACTGTCTGTTTGTATTATTCTTTTGGGGCACGACCGGGTCGAGGTCGATGTACCCGTTGTATGTATATTTTACTTTCTGTACTAGGATTACCCCGCGGAGGGGTGCACGGGTAGCTGGGTTCTAGAGGGCAACGGGCCCGCATCTCATGGCGTTGAGACGGAGGGGGCTTCACTCTAGAATTGGCGGGCTATTCGCCGCACTCGTAGGGGTATAGGTTGACCCAGGAGGGGTGCCCAAGTTACCAGATTCCGTGAAGTGCTGGGTGGTACATTCACGTTGCTGAAGGGGGCTGCCTCGCTTCAGGTTTTGGCAGGTAACTTGTCGTGCCCGTAGGGGTCTAGGATTTTCATTGCACAGGCTATCCACACGACCAGGGGAATGTCGGGTTTCAGTAGTGGCTCTATGAAACCCGGGGATCCCAGATATCTGTATTGTTCTATGTTGCTGGTTTCATTTCTGTGTTGTTGCATTTTTATCACGCCTTGAGTGAATATTATATATTGATATATATACTAGTAGATGTTGTATATGTTTTGCATCCGCGCTAGTCCAGTCCCCGCTCTGTCGTTAGTTAACTAACCTAACGGGTGATGACGGGACCCAATGGCGAATGCGGATGGCATATACGTACGTCATTATTTTCGTTCTTTATTGGTGTGATCAATTGATGGGACTGCATTGATTCGGATTAATGCAAGTTAAAAAAACCTATTCTGATGTTGTTGGAATAATTTTTCAAAAAGCTGTTATTGCAAGGGTGTTCTCTTTTGTTTTGCACAGTGGTATTCGGTTATGAATATCCAGCTCCTCAGTCGACGAGGCAAGGGCCGAGATCCCTTCACCGGGAGTGACCCCTTGGACAGAAGTTTGCGTCAGGGCAATAACTTCACTATAGTCGTTTACTTTTGCTTTGCATCGTGGTATTCAGTTGGAATATCCTGCACCTCATTCCACGGGGAAAGAGCCGAGATCCCTTAACCGGGAGTGACCTCTTTAGCAAACGTTTTCGTCACTATATTTTTATAAAGCTATCAGTTCCTTCAACGATATCAAGTTCATTACGTTAAAGGTTTTCGCCAGAAACCATTCGTAGCCCTCCATCATTTCAGTTAAATATTCGGTAGTATTCAAGCTATGTATTTTGACCTCACGCCAAGGCATAGTGATTGGTAGCTGCCGGATATTTATCTGCAGCATAGATAGATGCATTGGTTTGGGAAAGTCGTACTACTATTTTGGCCTACGTCAAGGGTATGTACGGGTGGGTTCAAATTAACCTGGATAATGATGGGTAGAACTTAACATGTGACTTATGACATTTTGACCTCACGCCAAGGTCATAAGAGCATGGGGTAAAAATCCACATCGGGAGTTTCTAAAGAAACTGAAACTTGCCAGATATGCGCATACCTTCTGGAGTGTGATAGCGTGAGCGGATTCCGTCACGTTATCATGCGATGATAGTTGGATCCCGATTCCCACTGATGAGTCGGTTTACTCCTCGTGTGATCCCGACTAATTCTTCTTTCAGGTTTGGGGAAGAATTTGACGGTACAGTGGGAGGTTTCCTAATTAGATAAAGTGATAACCATTCTGATCTAGGTTAGAGTGCACGCTGAGTGTTTCTTTTCTCTCTCTCTTTGGCAGCGACCATGACCCGACTCTAGACTATGACTCAGTGACCAAAATTAACCGAACCTTCTTATAAGACTGGCTTTTGGATTGTCAGAGTTGCATACCTCATTGCCACTCCTACTTTTACCCTTTTCTCCAGGACACCCCGTATTACTACGAACGTCCACTTCCATTGGACAAAGCCATCGTATGGTTATATACGAACTCAAAGTAATTTATTCGAGGATGGTTTCTGGTTCTGGAGAAAACGAATAGGACTATTCAGTTGTCTTTTCCTTTTACCTTGTCTCAGGTTGCGAGTGCTCCTTGGATTAGGATAGTACACCTATTAGGCAAATTGGATAGTCTTCTTCCAAACCATAGGCAGGTGCCGACCGGTAGGGAATGAAGAAAAACAATTAACCTAAATGGTGTACAGAAGGTTTTATGTTAAGACAAAGAAAGGGATTAGAAGGAGGGCAAAGTAAATTGCGACTGCTATTCATGACCAAACCATGTATTTCATTACCACTCCCACTTCACCTTTGTATTTCTCCAAGACACTCCGTATCACTACGAAGATCCACATTTTATTGGATACTCCATCGTATGGTTATATACGAACTCAAAAGGAACTTGTTCCAGTTAGGGGATGGATTCTGGTTCAGGAGAAATAGGAATAAGATTTATTCGGTTGTCTTTTATCTTCACCTTCTCTCGCATTGCGAGTGCTCGTAGGATTAGGACAGTACACCCATTATGCTTATTGGATAGTCTTCTTCCAAACCATAGGCTGGTGTCGAACGGTAGGGAAGGAAGAAAACCATTTAGCCTAAGAGGGTGTACAGAAAGTAATGACTAAAGACATATAAAGGGATTTGGAGAGATGGCAAAGAATTATACGGTTACAGTTATAAATCTGGATAATGGAAGAGGCATTACTAGGAATACCAGGATACCCCATCGAAACATTTCAATGTTTCAGTTTCACTGTGTAGTGTTAATAGAAAACTGATTTCCCAATTAGACACTTACTCCAGGGTATGTATTTACCAGGTTTGATTCTCACATCTGTATGGTTTTACAGATGATGAGTGGGAGTAAGTTATTGGGAATTATGTGATCTTCCTCATTATATCGGAATTCGTTGTAATTGGTGATATTTGAGGAAGTCACCTGGGTTGTTTGTGTAGGGTTCCTAGGCACACTAATGAGGTCTCACAAGGCATCAACCATGCCAATTTCAAAAATTACAAGTGCCGAGAAACCCTAATACGGATCGTTAACTAGATTTTAGGCGAAACATGCAACTAGTTAACAACTTAACTAAGGGAACGGAAATACAACCTTTGTAGATCCGGTCCTCCACCTCCATAGCTCCATGATGAAGTCTCCTTGCTGTCCAAATCGAATCCCAGGCTCTAGCGTCGGCTTCATCGGAGAAATGGGCGGGCTTGGTCGTCGGCTTCGAGGCCGAAGATGATCTACGTCGAGGCAACACAAGATCAAGCTCCCACTTCACCAAGTCATGAAACTTGTGAAGAAAACACCCTATACTACTTGGCATGAGGTAGAGGATGAAGAAATAGGAAGTGGGTTCACTTTAGAATTGGATTTCTCACTCTTTTTCACTAATTGCCATTGATGAAGGCAAGGTTTCTTCTTGAAGAAGAAGAAGAAGATGATAGAATATCATAAGTCCTTTTTTAAAAAGAAAAATAATATGAATACTTATCATATTCTAACCATGGTCATGTGTAGAGAATAGACTATGGTTAAGTGGAATGGTTAGGGTTAAGCATGAGACAAAATGGTTACTTAGTCAAAGCTTCATGAAGCTTCAACAACAAACAAAGAAAGCCACCATTTTTCTCTTTATCTTTTCCTTAATAAAAGAATAAAAAAATAAGTAGGTAAATAATCAAAAACCTAACCATTCATATAACCATGGTTTAATTCTTTACACTAACCCAAGTGAGCTTGTATCATCAAACATGATACAAACAAGTGCACAAAAGTATATCACATATACAATGTGCATTTCAAGTGAGAAAATCCATTTAAAGTGAACCAATACTAGTTAATGCAAAGTAATATATCAAATATATAATTATACATTAAATCATTAAATCAACACTTGATTTAACGATCCGGTCATATCGCATATGACCGACTAATATCCAATGTATCGGCTTATCGAATCAATCCTCGATTCGATAACTAGGTTATATCGCATACAACCAATCGATACATTTATCGCAAGAATAGAATACGGTATCACATACACGCATTATTCTCGGTCCCGCACATATCTCATATGCGCTCCTATTTCGTTTCGCTTGAGCCAGGAAACCTCTGTGTAGGACTCTAAAGACTCGTCAATACGCCGGCAGCAGGTGATGATCATATCAAACACCCACAAGCCGCAAGCGGTCTGCTAAACGTAACGGCCACCCGGGTATTGAGCGATCAGAAGATCGACGAGCAAGCCCGCTCATACTCCTGTGAATCCAACCAGTAACACTTACCGTACAGTCTGGTGTCGTCGTCTGATATGTCGCATATCTCGCCTAGGGGTGGTAAACGTCAGACCCCAATAGCTCGATAAGTCGTGTCGATATGAGGTCTATATGTTAGTTGTATGTACGCCCTAGAGGCCAGTATTGTACAGATGATGTATATTATATTAGATGCTTGGACATATATAGAGATGACTTTCTTGCTCGATATGATAGTATGCTATCTGGTTACTCTTTATCTTAACATGTACACTTGTCTCTTTAAACTGTCTTATAGTTACATGTTGATAAAGCCCTTAGGATGTGTACTTGACTACCTGGACTATGATGCAGATCATACTAGTGGGGACATGGTAGTCCATAAGTACATCCTTCAAGGTCCCTAGTCGTGGGTGTATCGAGACAGGGCATCGATATACCAGTGTAGACTAGCGTATACGCTTCTCGACCCATGAGATGGGCGATGGATGATCCCATATCCATTGGTGTTTGACATCAGAGATGGTATACGGGTGCTCAGTGGAGATTGGGTACACTGGACGGACTCGCCGAGAACTCCCAGATGGTATTATACCTCACGTCAGATGGCAGTTCTCAGGTGACACTTGTACAGGTTAGTCTGTAGACCCGAGATCGTCATAGAGTCTTGTGTGATTCCCACTGTGCTTTGATCTCCACCTTACCACGTCCATGAGGGCATGCAAAATGGTGGTCTTTGGGTACAGTCCCGAGTCACATGGAGGCAATGAGCGATAGGAGGGGTTTCGTCTCTCCCGGTATTGGGGGTTGATGTTGCGCAGTGCTCGATTGGCCGTAACAGGGAAGTCCCTGGCCAGGGATGATCAGAGATTTGCTGGTAAGTGTTACCAGTAGTTTCTCGACCCGTTATGAGCCTCACATCAGCACGACTTATCGGTTATTGGGGTCTGACGTTTACCACCACTAGATTTGATATGCGACATATCAGACGAACAGACCAGACTGTACGGTAAGTGTTACTGGTTGGATTCACAGGAGTGTGAGCGGGCTAGCTCGTCAATCTTCTGATCGATCAATACCCGGATGGCCGTTACGTTTAGCAGTCCGCTTGCGGCTTGTGGGTGCTTGATATGATCATCATCTGCTACCGGCGTATTGACGAGTCTTTAGAGTCCTACACAGAGGTTTCCTGGCTCAAGCGAAACGAAATAGGAGCGCATATGAGATATGTGCAGGACCGAGAATAATGCGTGTATGTGATACCGTATTTCATTCTCGCGATGGATGTATCAATTGGTTATATTCTATATAACCTAGATATCGAATCAAGGATTGATTCGATAAGCCGATACATTGGATACTAGTCGGTTATATGCGATATGACCGGATCGTTAAATCAAGTGTTGATTTAATGATTTAATGTATAATTATATATTTGATATATTATTTTGCATTAACTAGTATTGGTTCACTTTAAATGGGTTTTCTCACTTGATGTGCAAGAAGTATATGTGATATACTTTTGTGCACATATTTGTATCATGTTTGATGATACTTGATCATATAGGTAAGTGTATAGAATTAAAACATGGTTAATTTGATGATTAGGGTTTTGAATATTCATTTATTTATTTATTTGTTCATTTATTTATTTGGAAATGATTTAGATAAGAATGGTGGCTTTATTTGTTTCTAGTTGAAGCTTTATGAAGCTTTGACTTCTTAACCATTCTTGTCTTCATGCTTAACCCTAACCCATCCAAGTAACCATGGTCTATTCTCTACACTCTACCCTAGTTAGTATATGATAAGTATTCATTTACTTTTCATTTTTAATTAACACTTATCATATTCTAGCCTCATTCTCTCCTTCTTCTTCAAGAAAGAAAGCTTGATGCCATCAATGGCAACTTGAGTTCTAAAGTGAGAAATCCAATTCTAAAGTGAACCCACCTCCTATTTCTTCACCCTCTACCTCTTGCCAAGTTGTTTTGGGTGTTTTCTTCACAAGTTTCACAAATTTGTGAAGTCGGAGCTTGAACTTGTGATGCCTCGACGTAGATCATCTTCGGCACGAAGCCGACGACCTTGTCCGCCCATTTCTCCGATCAAGCCGACGATTGAGTCCAGGATTCGATATGGACAGCGAGAGGATGCCTACGTAGAGCCAAGGAAGTGGATATCCGGATCTACAACGGTTGTAGCTTCTTATTTTTAGTTAAGTTGTTAACTAGATTCGTATATCGCCTAAATTTCTAGTCAACGATCTAGTCTAGGGTTTCTCGGCACCGTAAAATTTGAAATTGGCATGGTTGATGCCTTGTGAGACTTCATTAGCGTGACTAGAAACCCTACAGTGGTATCAGAGCCTAGCTAGAGCCTTAGGCGAAGTCTAGACGATGTTTGGAACCCGATCGAACCGAAACCCTAAAACCCAAAATGCTCTCTGGAAATTTTCTGAAAATTTGGATTTTTGTCAATTAAAAATATGCAGAAAAATAAGCAGGGTGTTATTTGAATTACTGTGAAATACGAGGACCTGAATCGATTTTTCCACCGCGGAACCGCGGCACAAGCTAGGCATGTGCGGCGGTTCTGCGGCCGTCCTGTCCCCTTGTCTGGTGATTTCTGCACAGTAACTCATATAATTTAATGCTATATTTTCTGGGTATTTTTATTGTGACTTTACAGATGAGTATTCTGGGGTTGTATTGGGAATCAATGATTCGATCGGATTTTCAAATTTTGTCTGTGTGGTTTTCCGGATAATTTTCGAATATGTTAAAAAGTTCGACCGGATGTAAATACCCAATCTTTCCCCTGCCCGGAAATTTCCAATTGTTGGATTTTTCCGTTGTTTAAAGAAGTTCTAAGTAGTGCAAGTAACGCGATGGTCTCTCTAGAAGACAACAAACCTTAACTCGATTATGTGATCGTCTTGAACTGCCCTTTGAACCTTCGGGTTTGGGGCAGTACGGCGTGCCACATGTGAGGCGTTGGCTTGACCCTTCTACGGCTGGACCGTTGGTACTGTGGCATGAAGTGAATGTCTCTGAACTTATTTCATGTGTTGAACGGTTTCGGGAAAACTTGGGTGTTCGAATGTTCGATCGGAAAGTTTAATATTTTCTATTTATCCGGAATGGGATACAATAATTAGAATTCACAAACAGTTATGAGATAACTGAATGAATGTTATAAATCTAGCGGTTTAGTCTAATTTGATATTGAAAAGAGTTTTCGATAATGAGACTAAAATGCGGGGTTTATAACTGTTAGGCATGTGATGTCTAAGTATTTCATTTGATTAGGCATGTGATGTCTAAAGAGGTTGCGGATTCCAACTGTTGTAGTTTTACACTTTCTTTTCTGTGACCGTAAGTGTAATATGTGATATCGCCGGTTTCGTTGCTATATGTCAACGACAATTGGGATGCGCATATTTACTTACGTTGATGACATGTGATGTTATGTGTTGCTGGATATGTTATATTGGATTGTCGTGTTTGAATAGCCGGGGGTTTTTATGTGAGATGAGTGTTTTTCATTTTCATTCATGTAAAAACTTGTATGTAATATTCTTTTATTTGGGGCACTTCCAGGTTGCGGAAGTTGTCACCTTTTGTATATTATTTACTTTTCCGCATTAGGATAGACCCAATGAGGGGAGCACAAGTAACCGGGTTCTGGGGTCCAGTGGGAGACCAACTCGAGGAGTCGAGTCCGAGTCTCCTAACCCTAGAATTGGTAGGGTTGCTTGCCGCTCTCGTAGGGGTCAAAGGGTGTGGGATTGGCTATTCATCACGACCGTGGAATCCGTGTTTTATACTGGCTCGTATTGAAAACACGGACGTCCTAGTATATCCAATGTTTCATATGTTTCTTCTGCTGTGATATCTGTGATGTGATCATGTGATGTTCTGTGATAGATACAGTATATAGTATATATGATATATTATATAGGCGTTACTTATGTTTTACACTCGTGCTAGCCCTGCCCCGCTCTGCCGTTAGTTACCTAACCTAACGGTGCACGAGGGGACATCGAGGCGAATGCGGATGGCATAAGTGTACGTCGTATTTATCTGTGATGTTTAGGTACTTAAATGATGGGACTTCATTAATGTGATTAATGAAAGAAAAGAAACCTAAGATGTTGTATAATCAAATTTTAAACAATCCAGGTAGCTACAGTTCTTGCTTTGCATAGCGATATATATGATATACCCTGCACCTTATTCGATGAGGAAAGGACCGAGATCCCTTCACCGGGAGTGACTCCTTTAGCGATAACTGGCAGATGCTACACACTCGGTCTGCTTTTGATTGCTTTTATAGTTTCTGCTTTGCACAGTGATATATATGATATATCCCGCACCTCATTCGACGAGGAAAGGGCCGACGATCCCTTCACCGGGAGTGACCCCTTTAGCAAAACAAGAAAAGCCTCAAAATCATTCCATTTCAAAACTTCATTTGATTGTACAACGATATCAAGTTCATTACGCAATAGGTTTTCAGAAAAACCTGTCGTAGCCCTCCGTCATTTCAGATAAGTACTAGTTAGTATTCGTGCTACGTTTGTTGACTATGTTAAGGCGTAGTGTGCGGTAGCTAATTAGTGCTTATCTGCATAAGCATATGATGCGATTGGATTAGGGTAGTCGTGCGACTTTGTTGACTATGTTAAGGGTCGTGCGGGTGGGTTTAATTCAATCGAGAAATGACGGGTTGAACTTGACTAGCACTTATGATTTGTTGACTAGGTTAAGGTCATATAGCTGCTAGGGGCAAAATATTATCGGGAATTTCAAGTGTTGAAATTTGCAATGAGATTGCATACCTTCTATGAGATAGTTGGATCCCGATACCCACTGCGAGTAAGAGTTACTCCTGGGAGAGTTTTACACATTGCAATTAGCTGATCAAGTAGGTGTCTAGAAAGGTGTCAACGGGGTTACGCCTCTGGAAAAACGAGGTTTACATTAATTAGGTTCGTGCGAAAGCACGGGGGACCTTCCTCAAAGTACCGACACTGGCCTGGCTGAAAGATTGGCGAACTTGTAGTGTGTAATTAATCCCGGCTAGTCATTCCTTTTAGGGTTTGAAGGAAGATTTGATAAAAACCAGTGGGAGCCATCCTGATTAGATAAGATAATAACCAATCTGATCTTGCACGAGCTTACGCTAAAGTGTTTTCTTCTCTCTCTCTCCAGGTAGCGACCATTTCATGCCCTAATAAAGATAATAATATGGATGTATTGACCGAACCCGCATGATATACTGTGCTGGGGAACGTTGGTTCCGTTCTTACCTATAAGAGTTATAGGACTGAACAGGATATAGGGGAATACCAGGATTCCCATGCCACCCGAATGAAGAAAGTACATGATGATGCATTTTCTTCGGGTGTGTTCGTTACAGAGAACTGTTTCTCCATTTGCTCTACGTCCTGGGTATTAGATACCGGGTCAGGATCCCATATATGTAATCAGTTACATGGGCTTAGGAAAGGTAGAGAACTTGGAGAAGGTGATAAAGACATTAGAGTTGGAAATGGTGCAATTGTTGCAGCTAAGACTGTCGGGGAATATCACCTTGTATTACCAACTGGTAATACATTGGTTCTGAACGAATGCTATTACATGCCGAACCTGATATGCAACATTATATCGGTTTCTTTGTTGAGCAAAGAGGGATATAATTTTGTATTACAGGACAATGTTATGAACATTTTCCGTAACCAAAAGTTGGTTGGATCAGGCACGTTGTGCAATGGCATTTATGTTCTAAACCAATCAACAGTTCTAAGCATAACAAACACACACAAGAGGAAGAGTTCAGAACTGAACGAATCCTTCTTGTGGCATTATAGACTGGGTCACATCAATGCGAACTCTTGGGACTGATACATTGTGATGTATGCAAGATGACCAAAACTCCGTTTACGGGACACGGAGAAAGAGTTACCGAACTCTTGGGACTGATACATAGTGATGTATGCGGTCCCATGTCTACACATGCCAGGGATGGTTCTTCGTACTTTATTACATTCACTGACGATCTCTCTAGATTCGGATATGTGTTCCTGATGAAACACAAATCAGAAGCTTTTGAGAAATTTAGAGAATATAAACAAGAAGTTGAGAACCAAACCGGAAAATGTATTAAAATCCTACGATCTGATCGAGGAGGTGAATACTTGAGCAATGAATTCCTGGACTTCCTAAAAGAGAATGGGATTCTCTCTCAGCTGACTCCTCCATATACACCACAGCACAACGGTGTATCAGAACGGAGGAACCGCACCCTATTAGATATAGTGCGCTCTATGATGAGCACAGCTGAGTTACCTATTTCCTTCTGGGGATATGCGCTGGAAACAGCTGCATACCTATTAAATCAAATTCCATCTAAATCTGTACCTACCACACCATATGAGATATGGAGTGGGAAGAGACCATATTTTAAACGAGTTAAGATATAGGGTTGTTCGGCCTATGTCAAAAGGCAAAATCCAGACAAACTCGAGGCATGGTCAGTTCTTTGCAAGTTTGTGGGATATCCTAAGAATTCACAAGGATATTTTTTCTACCATACTGAAGAACAAAAGGTGTTTGTTTCTCAATATGCTACCTTTTTAGAAAAGGAATTCCTTGAAAAAGAAATTAGTGGCAAAATGGTAGAGCTGGAAGAAGTTCCGTATACACAAACTATAACTGAAGATTTAGTGGAACCAGAAGATTCGGTAGTACCCGACGAACCTCAGCCTCTCCGCCGATTTAGTAGGGTTTCTCGTCCACCTGAGAGATACTACAGTTTTCTCATTGATGGTGGAAGCGAGGATTGCATCATGGAGGATGATGACCCAACTAGTTTCGAGCAGGCCATCACGAATGGGGACTCAGTGAAATGGCTGGATGCTATGCGGTCCGAGATGGAATCCATGTACACCAACAAAGTATGGACTTTGGAAGTTGCTCCTGAAGGGGTAAAACCCATTAGGAGAAAGTGGATCTTCAAGAAAAAACTTGGTGTAGATGGGAAAGTGGAGACTTTCAAAGCTAGACTTGTAGCAAAGGGTTTTCGTCAAAGACCAGGTGTGGACTATGAAGAAACCTTTTCTCCAGTGGCTATGCTTAAATCCATCCGGATCATGCTTTCCATCGCTGCATATCATGACTACGAAATCTGGCAAATGGATGTTAAGACCGCCTTTCTAAATGGTGATTTAGAAGAGTGCGTGTACATGACTCAGCCAGAGGGCTTCGTAGACAGTGGGAGCAGCGGCAAGATATGCAAGCTGCTTAAATCCATTTATGGATTAAAGCAAGCATCGCGGAGTTGGAACATCTGCTTTGATGTCGTTATCAAAGAGTTTGATTTCGTCAAAAACCCAGATGAACCTTGTATTTACAAGAAGGTTGCAGGGAGTAAGGTTGTCTTCCTCGTATTGTACGTGGACGACATACTCTTGCTAGGAAATGATATTCCTATGCTGCAATCGGTTAAGCTCTTCTTATCACAAAGATTCTCAATGAAAGATCTTGGTGATGCCTCCTGCATATTGGGAATTAGGATCTATAGAGATAGATCCAAACGGATATTGGGATTGTCCCAATCCAGGTACATTGACACCATACTAAAAAGGTTTAGTATGGAAGATTCCAAGCATGGGAACTTGCCCACGATCTCTGGAGTCACTCTCTCCAAAGAGATGTCTCCCAAGACTGATTTGGAGAGAGCTCGCATGTAAGGGATACCCTATGCTTCGGCTGTAGGCTCTATCATGTATGCGATGCTATGTACCAGACCCGATATAGCATACTCGCTAAGTATAGTGAGCAGGTATCAAGCTGATCCTGGAGAGAGTCACTGGACAGCTGTGAAGAGCATTCTCAAGTACTTATGAAGGACTAAAGAGATGCTCTTGGTGTATGGTAAAGGAGAACTCCAAGTGGAGTCCTTTACCGATTTGAGCTTCCAGAGTGATAAGGACGACTCTAAGTCGCAGTCGGGATTTGTCTTTACCCTTTACGGAGGGGCGGTTAGCTAGAAGAGTTCCAAGCAGGAAACCGTGGCAGACTCGACGATGGAGGCTGAATACATCGCTGCCAACGATGCTGCTAAAGAGGCTGTCTGGATCAAGAAGTTCATTACTAAACTTGGAGTGGTTCCATCCATTGAGCATCCAATACCTTTGTATTGCGATAACAATGGAGCGGTGGCTTTGGCCAAGGAACCCAGGTCCCATCAGCGATCCAGGCATATTCTGAGGTGGTATCACCTGATCCGGGAGATAGTTGATCGCCGGGAGATCGAGGTCAGGAGGGTTGACACGAAGAACAACACGGCGGATCCACTCACGAATGCCATTCCCCAGATACAGTTTGAGAGACTCTTCGGGATGCTCGGTATGCGATACTACAGCAGCTGGCCCTAGTGCAAGTGGGAGATTGTTAGTTGTATGTATGCCCTAGAGGCCAGTATTGTACAGATGATGTATATTATATTGGATGCTTGGACATATATAGAGATGAATTTCTTGCTCGATATGATAGTATGCTATCTGGTTACTCTTTATCTTAACATGTACACTTGTCTCTTTAAACTGTCTTATAGTTACATGTTGATAAAGCCCTTAGGATGTGTACTTGACTACCTGGACTATGATGCAGATCATACTAGTGGGGACATGGTAGTCCATAAGTACATCCTTCAAGGTCCCTAGTCGTGGGTGTATCGAGACAGGGCATCGATATACCAGTGTAGACTAGCGTATACGCTTCTCGACCCATGAGATGGGCGATGGATGATCCCATATCCATTGGTGTTTGACATCAGAGATGGTATACGGGTGCTCAGTGGAGACTGGGTACACTGGACGGACTCGCCGAGAACTCCCAGATGGTATTATACCTCACGTCAGATGGCAGTTCTCAGGTGACACTTGTACAGGTTAGTCTGTAGACCCGAGATCGTCATAGAGTCTTGTGTGATTCCCACTGTGCTTTGATCTCCACCTTACCACGTCCATGAGGGCGTGCAAAACGGTGGTCTTTGGGTACAGTCCCGAGTCATATGGAGGCAATGAGTGATAGGAGGGGTTTCGTCTCTCCCGGTATTGGGGGTTGATGTTGCGCAGTGCTCGATTGGCCGTAACAGGGAAGTCCCTGGCCAGGGCTGATCAGAAATTTGCTGGTAAGTGTTACCAGTAGTTTCTCGACCCGTTATGAGCCTCACATCGGCACGACTTATCGGTTATTGGGGTCTGACGTTTACCACCCCTAGATTTGATATGCGACATATCAGACGAACAGACCGGACTGTACGGTAAGTGTTACTGGTTGGATTCACAGGAGTGTGAGCGGGCTAGCTCGTCGATCTTCTGATCGATCAATACCCGGATGGCCGTTACGTTTAGCAGACCGCTTGCGGCTTGTGGGTGCTTGATATGATCATCATCTGCTACCGGCGTATTGACGAGTCTTTAGAGTCCTACACAGAGGTTTCCTGGCTCAAGCGAAACGAAATAGGAGCGCATATGAGATATGTGCAGGACCGAGAATAATGCGTGTATGTGATACCGTATTTCATTCTCTCGATGGATGTATCAATTGGTTATATTCGATATAACCTAGATATCGAATCAAGGATTGATTCGATAAGCCGATACATAGGATACTAGTCGGTTATATGCGATATGACCGGATCGTTAAATCAAGTGTTGATTTAATGATTTAATGTATAATTATATATTTGATATATTATTTTACATTAACTAGTATTGGTTCACTTTAAATGGATTTTCTCACTTGATGTGCAAGAAGTATATGTGATATACTTTTGTGCACATATTTGTATCATGTTTGATGATACTTGATCATATAGGTAAGTGTATAGAATTAAACCATGGTTAATTTGATGATTAGGGTTTTGCATATTCATTTATTTATTTATTTGTTCATTTATTTATTTGGAAATGATTTAGATAAGAATGGTGGCTTTATTTGTTTCTATTTGAAGCTTCATGAAGCTTTGACTTCTTAACCATTCTTGTCTTCATGCTTAACCCTAACCCATCCAAGTAACCATGATCTATTCTCTACTCTCTACCCTAGTTAGTATATGATAAGTATTCATTTACTTTTCATTTTTAATTAACACTTATCATATTCTAGCCTCATTCTCTCCTTCTTCTTCAAGAAAGAAAGCTTGATGCCATCAATGGCAACTTGAGTTCTAAAGTGAGAAATCCAATTCTAAAGTGAACCCACCTCCTATTTCTTCACCCTCTACCTCTTGCCAAGTTGTTTTGGGTGTTTTCTTCACAAGTTTCACAAATTTGTGAAGTCAGAGCTTGAACTTGTGATGCCTCGACGTAGATCATCTTCGGCACGAAGCCGACGACCTAGTCCGCCCATTTCTCCGATCAAGCCGACGATTGAGTCCAGGATTAGAGATGGACAGCGAGAGGATGCCTACGTGGAGCCAAGGAAGTGGATATCCGGATCTACAAAGGTTGTAGCTTCTTATCTTTAGTTAAGTTGTTAACTAGATTCGTATATCGCCTAAATTTCTAGTCAACGATCTAGTCTAGGGTTTCTCAGAACCGTAAAATTTGAAATTGGCATGGTTGATGCCTTGTGAGACTTCATTAGCGTGCCTAGGAACCCTACACTATAACAGTTCGAGAAACTACAGGTAACACTTACCAGTAAATCTCAGCAACCCTGGCCAGGGATTTCCGGTTATAGCCAATCGAACACAGCGCAACATCAACTCCCTATACCGGGAGAGACGAATCCCCTCCTATCGCTCATTGCCTCCATGTGATTCGGGACTGTACCCAAAAACCACCGTTTTGCACGCCCTCTTGGACGTGGTAAGGTGGAAATCAAAGCACAGTGGGAACCACACAAGACTCTATGACGATCTCGGATCAACAGACTAAGTTGTACCAGTGTCACAAGAGAACTGCCATCTGATGTAAGGTATAATACCATCTGGGAGTTCTCGGCGAGTCCGTCCAGTGTACCCAGTCTCCACTGAGCACCCGTATATCATCTCTGATGTCAAACACCAATGGATATGGGATCATCCATCGCCCATCTGTATGGGTCGAGAAGGTATACGCTAGTCTACTCTGGTATATCGATGCCCCGTCTCGATACACCCACGACTAGGGACCCTGAAGGATGTACTTATGGACTACCATGTCCCCACTAGTATGATCCGCATCATAGTCCAGGTAGTCAAGTACATATCCTAAGGGCTTTACCAACATGTAACAGAGAGACAATCAGTGTACACGTTAAGGTAAAGATCAACCAGATAGCATACTATCATGTCGAGCAAGAAAGTCCTCCCTATATATGTCCTAGCATCCACTACAATATACATCCTATATACAGTAATGGCCTCTAGGGCATACATATAACTAACAATCTCCCACTTGCACTAGGGCCATCTGATAGCAGTGGTTGCAGTATCTCATGCTCAACCATCCCATAATAGTCTCTCTCTGGGAAAAGGCCTTTGTGAGTGGATCCGCCGTGTTGTCCTCTGAGTCTACTCTCCTAACCTCGATCACCCTGGAGATAAACTATCTCCATGATCAGGTGATGTTGCCTCAGAATATGTCTGGATCACTGATGGGACGGGCGTTCCTTGGCATGAGCCACAACTCCATTGTCTCACAATGGTAGGAACGAAGTTCATCTCATGAACAAATATACATCCAGACTGCCTCTTTGGTAGCATCATAAGTAGTGATGTATCCAGCCTTTATCGTCTAGTTAGCCACGGTATCAAGCTTGGAACTCTTCCAACATACCGTCCCTTTACCGAGGGTAAAGACAATGCCTGTGACTGACTTTCAGTCGTCCTTATCACTCTGGAACCCTTCCAGTGATTCTCCCCAGGATCGATTGATACCATCTCACTACAACTAGTGAGAATCCTAACATCCAATTAGATCTATCTCATAGATCAGAAACCCAGGATTTAGGAGGTATCACTTTGATCCTTTATGGAGAATCATTGTGATAAGCGGAGATTGGCCGAGCGTAGTATAGGAAACTCCTTCCCTATCAAGAGTATGTCATCCACGTACTCTACGAGGATCATCACCATACTCCCTACTACCTTTTTGTATATACAAGGTTCATCTACCATTTTGATGATGTCAAACTGTTTGACTACTACATCAAAACAGATGTTCCAACTCCGCGATGCCTGCTTTATCCTGTAAAGCATCTTGTACACGTTTTCGCTGCTCTCACTGTTTACGAAGCCCTCTGACTGTGTACTTATAGACTCTCTCTTCTAAAACATCATTTAGAAAAGCAGTCATGACACCCAACCGCCAGATATCGTAGTTATGGTATGTAGCCATGGCAAGTAGGATCCGGATGGACTTAAGCATAGCCACTGGAAAAAGGTTTCATCATTATCCATACCTGGTCAACGATGCAAACCTTTTAACAAGTCTAGCTTTGAAAGTCTCAACTTTTCCATCTACACCAAGTAATCTTCTCAAGATATACTTGCTCCTGATGGGGATTTAACCCTTCAGATAAAGCAACTAAAGTCCATACTTTGTTGGTGTATAAGGATTCCATCTCAGATCGCAAAGCATCCAGCCATTCTTACAGAGTCACTACTCTCGATGGCCTGCTCGAAACTAGTTGGGTCATCATCTCATGATGCAATCCTCGCTCCCACTGTCATAGAGTAACCGAATTATCTCTCAGGCGGGTGAGGAACCTTACTAGATCGGCGGAGAGGCTGAGGTTCGTTGGTAATCTACTGAATTCTTTGGTTCTACCAAATCATCTGCTGTAGTTTGTATAGCTGGAACCTTTCCAGTTCTATATAACAGACCTGGCCTCGAGCTTGTCCGGATTTTGCTTTTAGACATAGGCTGGACAACCACAAATCTTAACTATCTTAAGATATGGGCTCTTCCCTTTTCATATCACATATGAAGTGGCAGGCAACAGATTTGATTTGAACCCTATTCAATAGGTATGCAGCTTCTCAAGTGCATAACTCCCAAAAAGGAAACAGGTAACTCAGTAGTACTCATCATAGAGCACACCATATCATATAGGGTGCTATTTCTCCGCCCCGATATACCATCGTGCTATGGTGTATTCGGAGGAGTAATGCTGAGAGAATCTCATTCTCCTTTAGAATAGTCCAGGATTTTCGTGCTTAAGTATTCTCCTCCCTGATCACATCAAAGGACATAATACTTATACCCTTATTTTGGTTCTTCACTTCTAACTTATATTCTGTGAATATCTCAAAATTTTCGGACTTGTGTTTCAACAGGAACATATGTCTGAATCTTGAGAGATTATCAGAGAATGTAATGAAGTACAAAGAACCGATCTTGGCATGTGTAGACAGGGGACCTTTATACATCAACATGTATCATCCCAAGAGTTCACTAACTTTTTCTCTGTTTCCAATAAACAGAGCTGTGTTCATCTTATCTCTGTGACATGACTGGCAAGTTTCACAAGATAAACTAATTTAAATATGCATCTATATGTAACTTCAGCTAGTCGGGTCGCATTGATATGACCTAGTCTATAATACCTCAAGAAGAATTCGTTCATTTCTGAACTCTTCCTCTTGTGTGTGTTCTGTATATTAAGAACTGTAGTTTGATTTAGAACATCAATGCTTTTAGATAACGTGCCTGAACCGATCAACTTTTGATATAGGAAATGTTCAAAACATTATCCAACAATACAAAATTATATCCTTTCTTTACTAATAAAGAGACTGATATGATTTTGTATACCAGGTTCGGTATCTAATAACAATCGTTAAGAATCAATGTATTGGTAATACAGGGTGACAGTGACCAACAGACTTGGCTGCAACACTTGCCCCGTTTTCTGCCTCATGAAACTTATCACCCGTTCTCAGTTCTCTACCTTTCTGTAGCCCTATGTAACATATTACATATCTGGAATCCTGATCCGGTATCAAATACCCAGGACGTAGAGAATAGAGAAACAGTTCTGTATAAAGAACACACCCGAAGATGATGCATCAGCATGCACTCTCTTCGTTTGGGTGGCACGGGAATTCTGGTAATCCCCTATTTCCTGCTCGGTCTTATAACAATTATAAGGTGGAGTGGGACCAACGTTCCCCAGCTCAGTTTAACAAGCGGGTTCGGTTAATATTCTGTATTGTTATCTTGATTAAGGCGTGATATGGTCGCTACCAGGAGAGAGAGAGAAGAAAACACTCAGCGTATGCTCTTGCAAGATCAGATCGGTTATTATTTTATCTAATCAGGATGGCTCCCACTGTTTTTTATCAAATCTTCCTTCAAACCCTAAAAGGAAAGACTAGCCGGGATTAATTACACGCTACAAGTTCGCCAATCTTTCAGCCAGGACAGTGTCGGTACTTTGAGGGAGGTCCCCCGTGCTTTCGCACGAACCTAATTAATGTAAACCTCGTTTTCCCAGAGGCGTAACCTCATTAACACCTTTCTAGACACCTACTTGATCAGCTAATTATAATGTGTAAAACTCTCCCAGGAGTAACTCTTACTCGCAGCGGGTATCGGGATCCAACTATCTCATAGAAGGTATGCAATCTCATTGCAAATTTCAACACTTGAAATTCCCGATAATATTTTGCCCCTAACCTCCTATGTCCTTGACAAAGGCCAACAAACCATATGATGCTAGTCAAGTTCAACCCGTCATTTCCTGATTGAATTAAACCCACCCGCACGACCCTTGACAAAGGCCAACAAGGTCGCACGACTACCCTAACCCAATCTGCATCATATGCATAAACAGATAAGCACCAGTCAGCTACCGCACACTATGCCTTGACAAAGGCCAACAAACGCAGCACGAATACTAACTACTACTTATCTGAAATGACGGAGGGCTACGACAGGTTTTTCTGAAAACCTATTGCGTAATGAATTTGATATCGTTGTAGAATCAAATGATTTTGAAATGGAGTGTTTTTGATGCTTTTCTAGTTTTGCTAAAGGGGTCACTCCCGGTGAAGGGATCGTCGGCCCTTTCCTCGTCGAATGAGGTGCGGGATATATCATATATATCACCGTGCAAAGCAAAAACTCTTAAAAGCAATCAAAAGACAAACCGAATGTGTAGCATCTGCCAGTTATTGCTAAAGGAGTCACTCCCGGTGAAGGGATCTCGGTCCTTTCCTTATCGAATAAGATGCAGGATATATCATATATACCGCTATGCAAAGCAAGAACTGTAGCTACCTGTTTTATTTTTGAAATTCGATTCTGCAACATCTTTAGGTTTCTTTTATTTCATTAATCACATTAATGAAGTCCTATCATTTAAGCACCTAAACATCACAGATAAATACGACGTACACTTATGCCATCCGCATTCGCCTAGATGTCCCCTCGTGCACCGTTAGGTTAGGTAACTAACGGCAGAGTGGGGTAGGGCTAGCGCGGGTGTAAAACATAAGTAACATCTATATAATATATCATATATACTATATACAGTATCCATCACAGAACATATCACATTATCACATCACAGATATCGCAGCAGAAGAATCATATGAAATATTGGATATACTAGGACGTCCGTGTTTTCAATACGAGCCAGTATAAAACACGGATTCTACGGTCGGGATGAATAGCCAAACCCACACCCCAAGACCCCTACGAGAGCGGCAAGCAACCCTACCAATTCTAGAGTTAGGAGACCCGGACTCGACTCCTCGAGTTGGTCTCCCACTGGACTCCAGAACCCGGTTACTTGTGCTCCCCTCCTTGGGTCTATCCTAGTGCGGAAAAGTAAATAATATACTGAGGGTGACATCTTCCGCAACCTAGAAGTGCCCCAATAAAAGAATATTACATACAAGTTTTTACATGAATGAAAATGAAAAACACTCATCTCACATAAAAAAAACCCGGCTATTCAAACACGACGATCCAATATAACATATCCAGCAACACATAACATCACATGTCATCAACGTAAGTAAATATGCGCATCCCAATTGTCGTTGACATATAGCAACAAAACCGGCGATATCACATATTACACTTACGGTCACAGAAAAGAAAGTGTAAAACTACAATAATTGGAATCCGCAACCTCCATAGACATCGCATGCCTAATCAAATGAATTCCTTAGACATCGCATGCCTAACAATTATAAACCCCGCATTTTAGTCTCATTATCGAAAACACTTTTCAATATCAAGTCGGGCAATTCAACAAGATTCCCGACATCCTGATCGAATGCTCGTCGCAAACTTCAGTAGACGGCCGCACCCCCGATACCGTCGATGAAGTGCACCAAGGCGGAACACCGCAACCGCGAGCACCAGAACGGATGCTTTCGGCGACGGGGTTCTCCTACAGTCACTTAGTCAGGGCTATGGCGTGTAGCTGTCTATTAAGTTTACCCGGCGAGTATCCGCGTACGCTATGTGATTGCGACGGACTTTTGATCACATCAAAATTCCGTGGCAACCGATCAAGTGATACTAAACCGCTAGATTTATAACATTCATTCAGTTATCTCATAACTATTTGTGAATTCCAATTATTGTATCACATTCCGGATAAATAGAAAATGTCAAACTTTCCGATCGAACAATCGAACACCCAAGTTTCCCCGAAACAGCTCAACACATGAAACAAGTTTAAAAACATCCAGTTCATGCCTTAGTACCAACGGTCCAGCCGTAGAAGGGTCAAGCCAACGCCTCACATGTGGCACGCCGTACTGCCCTAAACCCGAAGGTTCAAAGGGCAGTTCAAGACGGTCACATAATCGAGTTAAGGTTTGTTGTCTTCTAGAGGGTCCATCGCGTTACTTGCACTACTTAGAACGTTATTAACCACGGAAAGATCCAACACTTGGAAATTTCCCGACAGGGGAAAAGGTGGGTATTTATATCCGGTCGAACTTTTTAACATATTCAAAAATTATCCGGAAAACACCTAGACAAAGTTTGATAATCCGATCGAATCTACGAACTCCCAATACAACCCAGAATATTCAACTCATGAATAAATATTAAAAAATCCCAGAAAATACAGCACTAAAAGATAGAAATTACTGTGCAAAATTCAAGAGGTGATGTGACAACTTGGCCGCGGAACCGCCACACAAGCCATGCTTGTGCCGCGGTTCCGCCGCTCTTTAGACGAATCGCTTGGTCAATTTTGCACCGTAATTCTTAGAATATCCTGCTAAATTTTTTAAGAATTTTTAATTTACAAAATTCCACGAATTTCAAAAAAGTACAGAGAGCATTTTTGGGTTAGGGTTTTGGTTCGATCGGACTTCTAACTCCGTCTACAAATCGCCTAAGGCTCTAGCTAGGCTCTGATACCACTGTAGGGTTCCTAGGCACTCTAATGAGGTCTCACAAGGCATCAACCATTCCAATTTCAAAAATTACAAGTGCCGAGAAACCCTAATACGGATCGTTAACTAGATTTTAGGCGAAACATGCAACTAGTTAACAACTTAACTAAGGGAACGGAAATACAACCTTTGTAGATCCGGTCCTCCACCTCCATAGCTCCATGATGAAGTCTCCTTGCTGTCCAAATCGAATCCCAGGCTCTAGCGTCGGCTTCATCGGAGAAATGGGCGGGCTTGGTCGTCGGCTTCGATGCCGAAGATGATCTACGTCGAGGCAACACAAGATCAAGCTCCCACTTCACCAAGTCATGAAACTTATGAAGAAAACACCCTATACTACTTGGCAAGAGGTAGAGGATGAAGAAATAGGAAGTGGGTTCACTTTAGAATTGGATTTCTCACTCTTTTTCACTAATTGCCATTGATGAAGGCAAGGTTTCTTCTTGAAGAAGAAGATGATGATAGAATATCATAAGTCCTTTTTTAAAAAGAAAAATAATATGAATACTTATCATATTCTAACCATGGTCATGTGTAGAGAATAGACTATGGTTAGGTGGAATGGTTAGGGTTAAGCATGAGACAAAATGGTCACTTAGTCAAAGCTTCATGAAGCTTCAACAACAAACAAAGAAAGCCACCATTTTTCTCTTTATCTTTTCCTTAATAAAAGAATAAATAAATAAGTAAGTAAATAATCAAAACCCTAACCATTCATATAACCATGGTTTAATTCTTTACACTAACCCAAGTGAGCTTGTATCATCAAACATGATACAAACAAGTGCACAAAAGTATATCACATATACAATGTGCATTTCAAGTGAGAAAATCCATTTAAAGTGAACCAATACTAGTTAATGCAAAGTAATATATCAAATATATAATTATACATTAAATCATTAAATCAACACTTGATTTAACGATCCGGTCATATCGCATATGACCGACTAATATCCAATGTATCGGCTTATCGAATCAATCCTCGATTCGATAACTAGGTTATATCGCATACAACCAATCGATACATTTATCGCGAGAATAGAATACAGCATCACATACACGCATTATTCTCGGTCCCGCACATATCTCATATGCGCTCCTATTTCGTTTCGCTTGAGCCAGGAAACCTCTGTGTAGGACTCTAAAGTCTCGTCAATACGCCGGCAGCAGGTGATGATCATATCAAACACCCACAAGCCGCAAGCGGTCTGCAACACGTAACGGCCACCTGGGTATTGAGCGATCAGATGATCGACGAGCAAGCCTGCTCATACTCCTGTGAATCCAACCAGTAACACTTACCGTACAGTCCGGTCTCATCGTCTGATATGTCGCATATTTCGCCTAGGGGTGGTAAACGTCAGACCCCAATAGCTCGATAAGTCGTGTCGATATGAGGTCTATAACAGTTCGAGAAACTACAGGTAACACTTACCAGTAAATCTCAGCAACCCTGGCCAGGGATTTCCTGTTATAGCCAATCGAACACAGCGCAACATCAACTCCCTATACCGGGAGAGACGAATCCCCTCCTATCGCTCATTGCCTCCATGTGATTCGGGACTGTCCCAAAAACTACCGTTTTGCACGCCCTCTTGGACGTGGTAAGGTGGAAATCAAAGCACAGTGGGAACCACAAAAGACTCTATGACGATCTCGGGTCAACAGACTAAGCTGTACCAGTGTCACCAGAGAACTGCCATCTGATGTAAGGTATAATACCATCTGGGAGTTCTCGGCGAGTCCGTCCAGTGTACCCAGTCTCCACTGAGCACCCGTATATCATCTCTGATGTCAAACACCAATGGATATGGGATCATCCATCGCCCATCTGTATGGGTCGAGAAGGTATACGCTAGTCTACTCTGGTATATCGATGCCCCGTCTCGATACACCTACGACTAGGGACCTTGAAGGATGTACTTATGGACTACCATGTCCCCACTAGTATGATCCACATCATAGTCCAGGTAGTCAAGTACATATCCTAAGGGCTTTACCAACATGTAACAGAGAGACAATCAGTGTACACGTTAAGGTAGAGATCAACCAGATAGCATACTATCATGTCGAGCAAGAAAGTCCTCCCTATATATATCCTAGCATCCACTACAATATACATCATATACATAGTAATGGCCTCTAGGGCATACATATAACTAACAGTTTGCCGGACGGCAAATATTTGGTTTTGAATATCCGTTGTTATGCACCAATTTCAAATTGATATATCTGTACGTCTATTTTCATAGAGTGAGATATACCTTTTTGAAATTATGTCCGTGACATTTACCTATATCAGTGGATGGTTAGGTAAAGAGCATTAAACAACGGTGTAATTCTTCATAACCATAGTACAGTTTTCAACCTACGACACACAGCGAATGAGTTATTAGACTCAAGGGACTTGTACAGAGTATTGTATATTATCCAGTGTCCATTAGGATAGAGGGGTTGGTCCTAGTACTATATTCTATTTACTTATGACTTCTCTGGTTCTTAGACAAGTGTTTCGTAGAAACACAAGGTCTGAGTTTTGAGAAGTTATAGGTATATGATTAAAGTAGAGAACCAGGGGTTGCAAGTATCGGGATTCTTCAAGCTGATCGAAGATGTAGATACTTGTGTATGATATTCAGTTGATAGTAATGATTAAGAGAACTTGCTTCTCTTTCAGGTTACTCATAATTGGAAGCACTCCTAAGTTGAGTAACGCTGATCGGCCTCTCTCCATTTACTTCACATGCACTGGAGACAGCTGCATGATTTGAATCTGGTTCAATTAAATCAGTGCCAATGTTTCTATATTGGATATAGAACAGTTCATATCTTGACATTATTAAGGTACGGGGAGTTGTCCGTCTTATGCTTAAAACCAGACTCTGGATAACTCAAAGCACGTTTCTGTAATAGCTGTTTGTGGGTTGACCCAGGCTATGACGAGGGTTGACTTTCTACCATCTGGAAGATCAATAGTGATATTGTTCTTGACTCGCCACATTTTTAATAAAAATGGATTTTTTCAGAAAACGGTAGTGGGAGTATGGTAGAACTGGAAGTGATTCCAGAACCGCAAACGATTACTGAAAGTTTGATAAGAACATAAAAATTCAATCTGGTTTGACATTCTATTGGCCACTCCGCAGATATGGTGGGTAACCTCAGGCACCCGAGGGGTACTCCGGTAGCCCCAAGGACGGTGACAGGGAGGTTCTTGTTTACCTAGACTTGCCATTGCTATTGTTCCAGACTATGAGACCCGGCAGGAGGATGAGTATAGCGTCGTTCTGAACTAGCTTTAGAAGTGTACGTCTATATGACTCTGCCAGAGGGTTGTCGTAGTCAGTGGGAGTGGCGGAAGCATGGTGGACAAGTGGCTTATGTCTATTTATAGACTAAAGCAGATATAGCAGAGATAGATCATCTATTTCTGATGTGACAGTCATAGGTTTGACTTCATCAGAATAGGGGATGGATCTGTTAAGAAGGTTGTAGGATGTGATGTCCTGGTATTTGGATGACATACAGAGTAGGAAGTGAAATTCCAATACTACGATCGGTTATACTTTGGTTGTCACACAGTGGTTTCTCAAGATAGGATGTTAATCCAGTCCTAGAGAAACATTCGGAAGCAGTTTTAGAACATAAGTGGATGTTCTAGGGATATGATAATGTCAGCCTCGTTCGGGAGACGATTATCATTCCAGGCTTCCAAGGTGACCTGGATGATAGAGTGACTGTCAGAGTTATAATTTTCCCTCTGACGAGGGGCAGTATTTTGGACAGGTGGTCCAGGTGGATACTGAGGGAAGCATGGCGCAGGATACTGATTAAGTTCAGTTGACGATACAGTCTGAGAAGTTTGGATTTGGAGTTCATTTATGAACCAGGTCCCATCAGACATCCAGACATTCTAAGACAGGTATTGCTCATTTCGGGAGATGGCTTTCTCCGCGAACATGAGATAAAGAGAGACATAGAAAGAAACATCAAAGCGGATCTACTCACTGAGGCTATTCGTCGAACGCAATAGTTTCGCAAACGAGCTTTGTGAGACTGACTAGTAGAGGAGTTGGGTGTTCGGTATCATACGGGCTGTGAGTATGCAATATCGCAATAATTAGCCTTGAGTCCAAGTGGGAGATTGTTGGAGATAGTGCCCTCAGAGTCAATTATTGGATCACAAGCACGTGATTGCAATGATTGAGGGAGGACCTATCCCGGTAGGACAGTCTTACTCAAGATGATAGTATGCTATCTGGTTTATCTTTATCATCGTGTACTGCTTTAGGTGACCTTACAGGTCACTATTGCACGTTGATAGAGCCCCTAGGATTTTTGCTTGACTACCAGCAGTATGAGGGCGATCATATACGTGGGAGCTGGAGTCTATAAGCACTTCCTTAAAAGGTCCCTAGTCATGGGAGTTTCGAGACAGGGCATCGATTCTCCAGAGTAGACTAGTGTATACAGTCGAGACCCCGATGAGGGGTGGTGGTCGATCACACAAGCCACTAGTGTCAGTTGGTTCACCTAAGATGTATACAGGTGCTCATTGGGTTATGAGTACACCGGACAGGACTCGCCGGGAACCTGCTAGTTGGTCTTATACCAGATGTCAGATAGCAGTTCCCTGGTGACATGTGTACAGGTTAGTTCATCGACCTGTCGTCATTTTTCTCGTGTGAGTTCCCACTGTACTTTGATTACTACCCTACCACGCTCAAAGGAGACGTGCAAACAGGTTTTAGTTGGGTACAGTCCCGAGCTACATGGAGGCAGTGAGCGGATCTTCAGGGGTTCGTCTCTCCCGATATCGGGGGTGAGGTCACGCTGTGTCTAGGAGAGCCATTACACGAAGTCCTTGGCCAAGGCAGGAGATTTACTGGTAGGTATTCCAGTAGTATCTCAGGGTGTTCTGGGCTACACTCCGACACGACTTGTACCGCTATTGGGGGTCTGACTTTTACCAACCCTCTAGGCCCGCCATGCGATGCTCATAGACGAACGGACCGGACTGTACGGATATTGTCACTGACAGGCTCAGTAGGGTGTCAGGATGAGTTCGCTCACAGACGTCCCTTTTGGTCAATAGCTGGTGGCCCGTCACGTATGGCTAATACCTCTGACGTGCTAGTGGTTAAATCCACAGCCATAGTATTGACGAGTCTTTAGAGTCCCCCACACACAGTTACTCAAGTTTCGGGCGAAACGCTGTAGAGGCCATATGGAGATATGGCAGAGTTCAATCAGATACGTGCGGTATTGCACGGATCGTGATCGGACAGATAATACTAGCGGGCTTTGGTTTAAGCCGGATCCTAATATTGTACAGTATAGATTTTTTCTCTTTTCATTTGTATTCAGTGGGAATACAAATACGGGCATGTATATGCAGTCGCGGGGTTTTCCTGTAATTTATTACAGGATCAGTTTTTTGGAAGTTGCCAGTTTGCATTCCGTTCCGGCCAGTTTTCCTTTGTTCCTTCACGGCCGGATTTTTCTGATGGAGGAGCTAATTTGCAAGTTCGCAAATTAGCAATTGTGGAGGGGGTTTCTTATATATTGAGGCATCATGATGGTTCTTTCATCATTAGATTCTTTTTCCATCACTTGCTTGCATTAAATGAGATGGAACATTGATGGGTTTGATTTAGAAATGGGTGTGACCATTTTCTTGATATATTCTTTCATTCTCTTCTCTTGGAATAGGATTTTCCTTTTTCATCCACCCTATCATTATTGGCCGGCCACTTTGAGTGAGGGAGATGAGATTCATATTGTTGTGGGGGAAAAAGATTATGATTCATTTTTGGTAGCCACAAAAACACATAGCTCCATTTCAAAGTTCTTCTTCTCCTCCTCAATCCTAAAGGCATCTTCACAACCCCTAGAGACAAAGCTTCTACACTACACCTACAGTACCCTTGGACGCGTCGGCTAGCCAACGTCACGCCCGAGTTTCCTCGGTCCAGAGGTGGGAGCCCGTAAAAGAATTCGGCTACGTGATGCCCTTTCCGACGAGGAGGTGACGAACGGAGTTTCCGCGGGAGATCGGAGTGGAGACGAAGACCGAAGGACACGGATCGCTTGGTATATCTCTCTACCCATCTTTTAGTTTGCTAGTAGCAAGGTTAATGGCCCGATCCGGGGTTATAGTGCGCGGTGGTGCCGATTTGCAATTTTCGCAAAGTTTTTCGTTTCCGCGTTTCCGGTATCGGATCGACGGCCGGGGCGCCGCCGTGCACTTACAAAAACAGTTACGCAGAATCAATAGCTGCCCAGTTGTCAGTCCAAGATGATATTCTCCTTCGGATTCAGCGTCCATGCTCATTCCGTTAGCAACTGTGAGGGTCAAATCACCTATCCCGATAACCCTACGGTTTCTCAGAGCCTTAACGAATTACAGATGTGAGATCCTGACCCGGTATCCAATATCCAGGAAGTAGGGTTAACTGACATACAGTTCTCTATCACAAACACACCCGAAGCTGAAGCCATAACATACTTCAAATCCTGGCTACTGGCTTTGCTAGCCCTGCAATCATTCTGCCAATATTCATTCCTGTAACAATAGGAACGTCCCTCTTTTACTATATCCAGAACCGAAACTTTTTCCTTTCTCTTTCCTTCTCCTTCCCTGGTTTCCTTCAGGGTAGGAGGCAGAGACTGTAGAATCAAGTCAGTATTTGACTCGTTTCCCAACGCGGTCTCCAGGTCCTGGAGCTCATCAATACAGCTAGTCATTGTAAGGACGTCGTCCCCTACAGATGACCCGTCAGCCAACCTCGCTTGAATTAATTCGTTCGAGGTTTCATATCTTGCGATATGAGATTGCTCTCCATATAAATCTTTGTTATGGAGAAAGATGGAAACAGAGTCCATCTTCTCGTGCTCCTTCTGGTTTACACCATCAACTGAAGCTGACATGAGGCACTTGGCTTTCGCTTTATCCTTTTCCCTTGTCCGACGGATATCCATATCCGTGGCAGTGGAAACTGGACCTGGGACGGTGGGATCTTGAGTAGTAATAGGGTGGTCCAGCTTGTCATAGGTAATGGACATCTGGACAGACCTTTGCTAGTCATATAAGTCAGATTCAGTCAATTTGTTATCTAGATGTAACCTATGTGTGGTCACAAGGTCGCTGCAATTAAGAGAGAGAGAAGAAAACATTTTAGCATGATGCTGTTGCAAGTTTAGATTGGTTTTAAGTTTATCTAAACAGGATGGCTCCCACTGTTTCTCGAATCCTTCCTTAAACCATAAAAGAAGAATTAGTCAGGACAATTCTCACCGTATAATACTTGCTTAACCATTCAGCCAGGCCAGTGTCGATACTTCGAGGGAGGTTTTCCAACGCTTTCGCGAAGTTCCTTAATTAAATAACCTCTTTTCTCTGGGGGCGTAGCCCCGCTGATACCTTTCTCGACACCTACTTGGTTTATAGCATTGATCGTTAAGTGACGAATCTCCTGATAAGTAGCTTGTACTCACAGTGGGATCGGGATCCAAAATATCATCGTATGATAATGTTGAAGGAATCCTACCAACATTCATCAAACTCCAAAATGGTATGCATCTTTCTGCAAATTTCAGTTTCTTTAGAAATTCCCGATGTGGATTTTTGCCCCATGCTCTTATGACCTTGACTAAGGGCCAATAAATCATAAGTCACATGTCAAGTTCTACCCGTCATTGTCCAGGTTAATTTGAACCCACCCGTACATACTCTTGACTAAGGGCCAACAAAGTAATACGACTGTCCCAAACCAACGCATCTATCTATGCAACAAATGAATACCCCAGCAGCGACCAAACACTATGCCTTGACTAAGGGCCAACAAACATAGCTTGAATACTACTGACCATCCATAAGAAATGATGGAGGGCTACGAATGGTTTTGGAAAAACCGTGAACGTAGTGAACTTGATATAATCGAAGGAACCTGATACTTTTTTAAAAAGGAGTGGTTAAAGCTCCGGAATTTAAAAATTCTGGTCTTTTAAAATAACCGAGTAGTTTCTTTTAAATTTGTTCCAACGATTAAACTATGGTTTATTTTCTTTGCATTATAATAATGCGTCCCATCATTTATCCTATCATTGCAGAAAACAACGAAAATACCACGTCCACTTATGCCATCTGCATTCGCCACTGGGTCCCGTCATCACCCGTTAAGTTAGTTAACTAACGACAGAGCGGGGGCTGGGATAGCACGGGTGTAAAACATAAGTGGCGTCTAATAGCTATCATATATAGATATTGTACATTCTTCAGACGCAATAATAAGCATTCCAGATCACAGATGAACTTTATTGGATTTACTAGCAATCTGCATTTGCTTTGAGCCTGCAATAAAAGACAGATTACACAGTTGTGATGAATAGCCATTACCCCGCCCTAGACCCCTACGGGCACGGCAAACTACCCGTCAAGTACCCGAAGTGAAGCGGTCTCCCTCAACAACGTGAGTAGGTTACTAAACACTTTGACGTACCCGGTAGTTTGTGTACTCCACCTTGGGTCTATCCTAGGAGCAAAAACAGTAAAAAGAAATAATACAACGGTGGCTACAACCGCAACCTGGATGTGCCCCGCAAAAGAATATTACATCATATTACATTTACATTGAATGAATGAATATTAAAACACATCTCAAACCCCGGCTAATCATCACAACAGTCCAACACAGTTCATATACACAAACAATAAACATTTCAGAAATGTGCAACCCCCTGCCAACCGACATACTAGCAGTTAGGGGAGGTTTACGAACACATTAAACATTACAGATGAAAACCTAATTAGCAAATATCTTAGAATATCGATCGAATACCATATTCCTTATCTACCCCAAAAGTAAACCTGTACTGAAGAAACCTGGGAAGAAACAGTATATACAGGAAAACAAAACACCAGAAAACATGAATAACAGAGCAAATCCGAGTCAACTCGGAGTTGACTCGGCGGCGGATCCGCGGCAAAAGCACTCTATTGCCGCGGATCCGCGGCCATAACACCGAGTTGGAACTTCGTATTTTCCCAGTATTCTTAAATTTCCCTGCTGTGAATTTTAAGGTACGTCAGATAATTTTTCAGACACTTTTAAAATTAACAGAAGCTTGGAATTTCCGGGGTTTTGTTTTCGTGTTTTCCGTCAATCGAACTTCTAATTAGTTGCTAACAAGCTAGTAATGGTTTAGTTGGCTCTGATACCACTGTAAGTCTATGTCACGCACCCCACGAACTTGCGGGGAGGCGGAATATATGAAAAACGATTATCAAAGCTTCGTAACACGGACTTGAGCGCATGAATCGTTATCTAAACCATTGCTAACTATCAACTAGAGGTTTAACTACTCGAATTCGAAGTTATACCTCACGTTACATGTCCTTCGGGTCTTCATCGCTGTCCTCCACTCCTCTTAGGCTCCTTGGAATATCGGCACCTCAACGGCCTCCTCGAATCAAAGACGATCCACCCGAAAGCTCCTACGCCAAGCTTATTCTCAAACTTGAGATAACTAGGTTGCTTAAAGTGCTAATCTAAGCTACCTAGGGGATATAGAGTGAGGTTACGGATGTATTAGTCTAGCTAACCCTTGATCTCAACTCATGAGAGGTTAGGGTTAGGGTTTGAAGAATGAGAGAGCTTGAGAAGAGAGAAGGTGAAGAAGATAATGAAATGAGATAATGATCTATCATAATATATATGAAGCATTATTTATTTATCCAAAAATGAAATAATATAATTAACAACCATGCTTCATAAATATCTATGAGTGATTCCTCTCCATGAGTCATTAAGCATTTATAATGCATTAATGACATGGATGAATCACACAAATGTGTGCAATGCCACCTTACCCCCCAAGTCACCACTCTTCTAGAAGCTTCCCGACAAATTACAAGAACGCCCCTCCAATCCGTGAAAACATGGAAAAAAACTTTAGACTGTATAAATCCAATAACCCGATACTAGAATCTGGCTTAAACCAAAGCCGGCTAGTAAAAACTGTCCGAAAAATCATACGTGCGTAAACACACGTATGCGTCCGAACACTTGTCGTAAAACCATACGACCTCTATATCGTTTCGCCTGGAGCAGGGAAACTCTCTGTGTGGGACTCTAAAGACTCAACACTACGCTGGCAGTGGGTTTAACCACAGACCGCAAGCGGCACTAGCTGTACTTAACGGTCCCCAGGTAGATGTCGATAAGAAGGCCGATGAGGAAACCCATCCGAACTCCTACTGAGACTGACGTGACAATCTCCGTACAGTCCGGCATGTTCGTCTAAGACTATCGCATATCGAGCCTAGGGGGCGGCAAGCGTTAGTCCCCGAATAGCTGTATAAGTCATGTCAGAGCGAAGCCCATTACACCCTGAGAAGCTACTGGAACCTACCAGTATATCTCGCTTGTCCTGGCCAGGGACTTTGCGTAATGGCTCTCTGACACAGCGCGATATCATCTCCCAATACCGGGAAAGACGAATCATGTCTAACCATTACTGCCTCCATGTGCTCGGGACTGCACCCAACTGCTACCTGTTTCATGACTCCTTTGAGCCGTGGTAGGGTAGCAATCTAAGAACAGTGGGACACACTCAAGGCGAAGTAGCAGTGTCAAGTCTGCGGACTATGCTGTACTCATATCACCTGGGAACTGTTAACTGACGACGGGTATAATACCAACCAATTAGTTCCCCTGCAAGTCTTGTCCGGTGTTCCCGTAACCTAACGAGCACCTGTATACTATCTCCAGTACGACGTACTGATGGCTGTGGGACAGACCATCTTCCCAACTGGGATGAGAAGCGTACACACTTAGTCTACTCCAGAATATCGATGCCCTATCTCGATAATCCAACGACCAGGGACCTGTATAGGATGTTGCTTACAGACTATCCAGCCCCCACTAGTGTGACTGCCATCACAACGCTGGTAATCAAGCAAAGATCCTATGGGCTCTACTAACATGTATAAGTGATACGTTACAAGAAACATATACGCATATTAAAGTAGATACAAACCAAGTAGCATACTACCATTTTTAGCAAGACTGTATATACAACTGTGAATATCCAAGCTTCCATTAAGTAATATACATACAAGTATGATACAAAAATGGCCCCTAGGGCCATATACACTAACACAACGGGGGTGAGTTGCCAACTCGTGAATAGAAAACATCACAGAGCAGAAATCGTATGTATGACACAATCCAAGGTCAATACGATCAGATATATATAAACCTCAAATAAATAAGTTTGAAGCATGATAAGGTGGTAATGTAACATCTATAAATGAGTGTAGTGCCAAGTGCCCGTGCCAGTGCCTCAGGTAATAACATATCATAAATATGAGATATGATCAATGTCGACTATATCATGAAGTCTATGAAAAGGTGGATATCATCCAACTATGTAATCAATGTCAATATATGCATGTGGAAATCGTCCACGTGTCACCCAATGACAATAAGCACCATGCATGTAAATATCATAAACATATGCATGGAAGTATGAGGATGTAAATCAACAGGCGTCGCTCGCGACATATCAAAATCATGGAACCTGAGTGTCAAGCATCGACACTCGAAAACAACAGGAAACCTGTGCCTATCATCGGCACGTAAATCCTCATATATCAGGCTCCGTCAGTATGGATCGGCCCATATCATCTCTCGACTCCGGTCGCTATCCTCCGGATATCCGCCGAGCCCAAATAATATCACCGGTAGGTAGTAGTCCCTCTGCCAGGCTCACCGTCTACTACACAGCGATCCGTTCTCGCCCCAGGGTACCATACCGGGTCCACTATGTACCCGCAATCGGCCTCATCCGCCTCCTCGAATCGGGTTTCACATGTCGCTCTCAACATCGAGAAAACACATGGTGGACGCACTGAAATATCATATCAAGGATAATCGGGTTTTTAAAACAATTACATACTCTCTTTTGAAATATCCACGGTTTCCCAAATCCAGAAATATCATGGAAACAACATATCTCAATGCGTATAATAAAAAGCATGATGTATGCGACATGTAAAAGAAATGTAAGCATATCAGTATATCATGCACTATGAAATAGTAATATGCACATATTGAGGGAAACCGCTCTTTTAAAATGAATCAGTTTTAAAGAGTATCTTACGATTCCCAAATCTCCAAATCCAGCGAGAATCATCTATGTATGTGCGAATATGTATGTATGCACGTATGGGTGTACAATAGGTATGTACACAAGTATGCCATGCAAGGGATCATATCCTGAATGCAACAGTACTACAGTGTAGTGACAAGGCAATTATCGATGATGAAGTGTGTGAGCCGGCAAACAGGTGTACGTGGAATATATGCATCATCGATAATGGTGCTGGTGTCCTAACAGCATGATTTTTATATAACAATAACCAATTGCACATGCAATGCGATGCGAATAACAAGAGTATGCAGAAATCGATGAATAAATGCAACAGTGACGCATCTGCATCAATATAAAAAGTCATACAGTTTGCCTTTTGAAATAAGACGAATCGGGGTTTTTAATAAAATTAGGGTTACGGTGTTTTAAGAAAAGATGCGTCTTTTGAAAATATCCGTTGAATCCTTTTACCTGTCTTTAAAATACTCCCGATTCATTAGTTTTGAAATAGGTATGATATCGTCCTAGCCTAACATCTACTAGCAAAACTACAGCTCTAACTAACAAGTCAATCGGGAGGGGTATGGAAACCACCTAAATCTGAGTCGATATATATATATATATATATATATATATATATATATAATAGTCGGTGATCCTGTAAGTGCACGGCGGCGCCCCGGCCGTCAATCCGACGCCGGAATGCGGAAACGAAACTTTTCTAGAACTCAGAAACCGGCACCACCACGCACAAAAATCGCGGATCGGGCCATTAACCTAATGCTAGCAAAAACGAGAAAGGGGAAGGAAGCTATACCGAGCGATCTGTGTCCTTCGGTCTTCGCCTCCACTCCGATCTCCTCGCGGAACCTCCGGTCTTCAGCTCCTCGTCGAAACAGGCACCACATCGCCGGGTTCTATTACGGGCTCCCACCTCTGGACCGAGGCAACTCGAGCACGAAGTTGGCGAGCCGACGTGCCCAAGGATGCTATAGATGAAGTGAAGAAGTGTTTGTCTCAAGGGGTATGAAGTTGCCTTTGATTGAGAAGGAGGTTGAACTTTGAAATGAAGCTTTGGGATTTTGTATAAGCAAAATGAGAATGAATAATATTTTTCCCACCACCAAATGAATCAATCCCCTCCCTCACTCAAGCTGGCCGGCCCCTATGAGAAATAGTGGAGGAAAAATGGAATGAATTTCCAAGAGAAGAAAAGTCATGATAATAATGGATTAAAGTCACACCAATTTCTAATCTCAATCCAAATCAACTCTCATCTCATAAATGCAAAGGAATGGATGGAAAAAGAATCTCATAATGGTAGAACCATCATGAAGCCTCAATTTATAAATAACACCTTCTACAAATGCTAATTTGCAAACATGCAAATAAGCCCCTCCATCAGAAAAATCCGGTCGTGAAGGAACAAAGGAAAGCTGGCCGAAACGGAATACAAACTGGCAACTTCAGAAAACTGATCCCGTAATAAATTACAGGAAAACCCTGCGACTGTATATACATACCTGCATTTGTATTCCCATTGAATAGAAAAGCAAAGAGATAAAATCTACACTGTACAATACTAGGATCCGGCTTAAACCAAAGCCCGCTAGTATTATCCGTCCGATCATGATCCGTGCAATACCGCACGTATCTGATCGAGCCCTGCCATATCTCCATACGGCCTCTACAGCGTTTCGCCCGAAACTTGAGTAACTGTCTGTGGGGGACTCTAAAGACTCGTCAATACTATGGCTGTGGATTTAACCACTAGCACGTCAGAAGAATAAGCCATACGTGACGGGCTACCAGCTATTGACTAAAAAGGACGTCTGTGAGAGAACTCATGCTGACACCCTACTGAGCCTGTCAGTGACAATATCCGTACAGCCTGGTCCGTTCGTCTATGAGCATCGCATGGCAGGCCTAGGGGGTTGATAAAAGTCAGACCCCCAAAACCGGTACAAGTCGTGTCGGAGTGTAACCCAGAACACCCTGAGATACTACTGGAATACCTACCAGTAAATCTCCTGCCTTGGCCAAGGACTTCGTGTAATGGCTCTCCTAGACACGGCGCGACCTCACCCCCAATACCGGGAGAGACAAACCCCTGAAGATCCGCTCACTGCCTCCATGTGGCTCGGGACTGTACCCAACTAAAACCTGTTTGCATGTCTCTTTTGAGCGTGGTAGGGTAGTAATCAAAGTACAGTGGGAACTCACATGAGACAAATAACGATCTCAGGTCGATGAACTAACCTGTACACATGTCACCAGGGAACTGCTATCTGACGTCTGGTATAAGACCAACTAGCATGTTCCCGGCGAGTCCTGTCCGATGTACTCATAACTCAATGAGCACCTGTATACATCTTAGGTGAACCAACTGACACCAGTGGCTTGTGAGACCGGCCACCGCCCCTCGTCGGGGTCTCGACTGTATACACTAGTCTACTCTGGAGTATCGATGCCCTGTCTCGAAACTCCCACGACTAGGGACCTTTAAGGATGTGCTTATAGACCCCAGCTCCCACGTATATGATCGCCCTCATACTGCTGGCAGTCAAGCAAGAATCCTAGGGGCTCTATCAACGTGTAATAGTGATCAGTAATGTCACCTAAAGCAGTACACGATGATAAAGATGTAAGTCCGCGGCGGCGCCCCGGCCGTCGATCCGACGCCGGAAACGCGGAAACAAAAACTTTCAAAAACTAGCAAACCGGCACCACCGCGCACTTTTCACCCGGATCGGGCCATTAACCTAGCAACTAGCAAACTAAAATACGGGTAGAGAAGTATACCAAGCGATCCGTGTCCTTCGGTCTTCGTCTCCACTCCGATCTCCTGCGGAATCTCCGTCCGTCACATCCTCGTCGGAAAGGGCACCACATAGCCGGAATCTTTTACGGGCTCCTACCTCTTGACCGAGGCAACTCGGGCGCGAAGTTGGCTAGCCGACGCGTCCAAGGGATGCTGTAGAATAGGGTAGTAGCCATGTCTCTTTGGGGTTTATGAGGTTGCCATTTATGGAAGAATTTGTGCACAAGAATTTTCATGGATGCTTGATGGAAAAATGGAGCATCCAATGAAAAAGAGCTCGGCCAAAACAATTTTGGTGCTCCCTGGAAATTTTGTGGGTTGAGTGTAAATATATTTTAACCAAGAAAAAGGAAATTCCCACCAAAATAAAACCACTCCACTCATGAACAGTGGCCGGCCCCCATTCTACAGCAAGAAGAAAAAAATGGAGAAAAAAACAAAGGCAAGCGGAGAAAAGGAAAAGATGAGGCTAAAATTAAAAGTCACACCAAATTCTTTTCTCAACAAATCAAAGCACCATCATATGAAAAGCAATGAGTTGATTAAAAAGGAATCTCATCATGAAAGAACAGTCATGATGCCTCACATATGCATGAAAGCCCTCCATGAATAAGTTATTTGCAAATGTGCAAATAACCCCCTCCAACGAAAAGTCCGGCCGAGAAGGAACAAGGAAAAACCGGCCGGAACGGAATGCAAACTGGCAACTTCAGAAAACTGATCCCGTAATAAATTACAGGAAAACCCCGTAACAGCAAATACATGCCCGCATTTGTATTCCCACTGAACACAAATGTAAAGAGACAAAACTACACTATCTAATACTAGGATCCGGCTTAAGCCAAAGCCGGCTAGTAAAAACCGTCCGATCATGATCCGTGCAATACCGCACGTATCTGATCGAACCCTGCCATATCTCCATACGGCCTCTACAGCGTTTCACCCGAAACCTGAGTAACTGAGTGTGGTGGACTCTAAAGACTCGTCAATACTATGGCTGTGGATTTAACCACTAGCACGTCAGAGGTATTAGCCATACGTGACGGGCCACCAGCTATTGACCAAAAGGGACGTCGATGAGCGAATTCATCCTGACACCCTACTGAGCCTGTCAGTGACAATATCCGTACAGTCCGGTCCGTTCGTCTATGAGCATCGCATGGCGGGCCTAGGGGGTTGGTAAAAGTCAGACCCCCAAAAGCGATACAAGTCGTGTCGGAGTGTAGCCCAGAACACCCTGAGATACTACTGGAATACCTACCAGCAAATCTCCTGCCTTGGCCAAGGACTTTTCATGTTCTGGCTCTCCTAGACACAGCGCGACCTCACCCCCAATACCGGGAGAGACGAACCCCTGCAGATCCGCTCACTGCCTCCATATGGCTCGGGACTGTACCCAACTAAAACTTGTTTGCACGACTCCTTTGAGCCGTGGTAGGGTAGTAATCAAAGCACAGTGGGAACTCACACGAGACAAATGACGATCTCAGGTCGATGAACTAACCTGTACACATGTCACCAGGGAACTGCTATCTGACGTCTGGTATAATCCCAACTAGCAGGTTCCCGGCGAGTCCTGTCCGGTGTACTCATAACCCAATAAGCACCTGTATACATCTTAGGTGAACCAACTGACACCAGTGGCTTGTGAGACCGGCCACCGCCCCTCGTCGGGGTCTCGACTGTATACACTAGTCTACTCTGGAGAATCGATGCCCTGTCTCGAAACTCCCACGACTAGGGACCTTTTAAGGATGTGCTTATAGACTCCAGCTCTTACTTATATGATCGCCCTCATACTGCTGGTAGTCAAGCAAGAATCCTAGGGGCTCTATCAACGTTCAATAGCGACTCAAAAGGTCACCTAAAGCAGTACACGATGATAAAGATAAACCAGATAGCATACTATCATCTCGAGTAAAACTGTTCTACCGGGATAGGTCCTCCCTCAACCATTGCAATCACGTGCCTGTGATCCAATAATTGACTCTGAGGGCACCATCTCCAACAATCTCCCACTTGCACTCAAGGCTAATTATTCTGATGTCGCATACTCACAGCCCGTGTGATACCGAACACCCAACTCTTCTACTAGTCAGTCTCACAAAGCTCGTTTGCGAAACTATTGCGTTCGAGAAATAGCCTCAGTGAGTGGATCCGCTATGGTGTTTCTTTCTATGTCTCTCTTTATCTCAAGTTCGCGGAGAAAGCCATCTCCCGAAATGAGCAATACCTGTCTTAGAATGTGTCTGGATGTCTGATGGGACCTAGCTCATAAATGAACTCCAAATCCAAACTTCTTAGACTGTATCGTCAACTGAACTTAATCAGTATCCCGCGCCATGCCTTCCCTCAGTATCCTCCTGGACCACCTGTCCAAAATACTGCCCCTCGTCAGAGGGAAAACTATAACTCTGACAGCCACTCTGCCATCCAGGTCACCTTGGAAGCCTGGAATGATAACCGTCTCCTAAAGGAGGCTGCCGTTATCAATTCCCTAGAACATCAACTTATGTTCTAAAACTGCTTCCGATTGTGACGACCAAAGTATAACCGATCGTAGTATAGGAATATTACTTCCTACTCTGTGTATGTCATCAAAAACCAGGACATCACAACCTACTACCTTTTTAACAGATCCATCCCCTATTCTGATGAAGTCAAACCTATGACTGTCACGTCAGAAATAGATGATCTATCTCCGCTATATCTGCTATAGTCTATAAATAGGCATAAGCTAACTGTCCACCAATGCTTCCGCTGCTCCCACTGACTACGAAAACCCTCCGGCAGAGTCATATAGACGTACACTTCTAAAGCTAGTTCAGAACGACGCTATACTCATCCTCCTGCCGGGTCTCACAGTCTGGAACAACAGCAATGGCAAGTCTGGGTAAACAAGAACCTCCCTGTCACCGTCCTTGAGGCTACCGGAGTACCTCTCGGGTGCCTGAGGTTACCCACCACATCTGCGGTGTGGCTAATGGAATGTCAAACCAGATTGAATCTTTAGGTTCTTATCAAATCTTCAGTAATCGTTTGCGGTTCTGGAATCACTTCCAGTTCTACCATACTCCCACTACTGTTTTCTGAAAAAATACATTTTTAATTAAAACTGTGGCGAGTTAAGAACAATATCACTATTGATCTTCCAGATGGTAGAATATCAACCCTCGTCGTAGCCCGGGTCAACCCACAAACAGCCATTACAGAAACGTGCCTTGAGTTGTCCAGTGTCTGGTTTTAAGCATGAGCCGGACAGCTCCCCGTATCTTAACAATGTCAAGATATGAACTGTTCTATATCCAATATAGAAACAGAGGCACTGATTTAATTGAACCAGATTCAAAACATGCAGCTGTCTCCAGTGCATGTCAACTAAATGGAAGGAGGCCGATCAGCGTTACTCAACTTAGGAGTACTTCCAATTATGAGTAACCTGAAAGAGAAGCAAGTTCTCTTAATAATTACTATCAACTGAATATCATATACAAGTATCTACATCTTCGATCACCTTGAAGAATCCCGATGCTTGCAATATCTGGTTCTCTACTTTATTTTTATACCTATAACTTCTCAAAACTTCGACCCTGTGTTTCTACGAAACACCTGTCTAAAACCAGAGAAGTCATAAGTAAATTGAATATAGTACGAGGACCATCCCTTCTGTCCTAATGGACACTGGACAATATACAATATTCTGTATAAGTCCGCTGAGTGTAACAACTCTTTCACTGTGTGTCGTAGGTTGAAAACTGTACTTTTGGTTAAGAAGAATTACACCGTTGTTCAATGCTCCTTACCTAACCATCCACTGATATAGGTAAATGTCATAGACATAATTTTAAAAAGGTATGTCTCACTCTATAAAAATAGACATACAGATATATCAATTTGAAATTGGTACATAACAACGGATATTCAAAACCAAATATTTGCCGACCGGCAAACAACCCAGGTGACTTCCTCAAATATCACCAATTTCAACGAATCCCGATATAATGAGGACGGTCACCTAATTCCCAATAACTTACTCCCACTCATCATCTGTAAAATCATACAGATGTGAGAATCCAACCTGGTAAATACATACCCTGGAGCAAGTGTCTAATCGGGAAATCAGTTTTCTTTTAATTGTACACAGTGAAACTGAAACATTTAAATGTTTCGATGGGGTATCCTGGTATTCATAGTAATGCCTCTTCCATTATCCAGATTCACGACTGTAACCGTATAATTCTTTGCCACCTCTCCAAATCCTTTTATATGTCTTTAGTCATTACCTTCTGTACACCCCTTTAGGCCAAATGGTTTTCTTCCTTCCCTACCGTTCGGCACCAGCCTATGGTTTGGAAGAAGACTATCCAATAAGCATAATGGGTGTACTGTCCTAATCCTAGGAGCACTCGCAATGCGAGAGAAGGTGAAGATAAAAGACACCTGAATGTACTTTATTCCTATTTCTCCTGAACCAGGATCCATCCCCGAACTGGAACAAGTTCCTTTCGAGTTCGTATATAACCATACGATGGATTATCCAATAAACTGGGATCTTCGTAGTGATACGGAGTGTCCTGAAGAAATACAAAGGTGATTTAGGATTGGCGAAGAAATACTTAGTTTGGTCGTGAATAGCGGTCGCAATTTACTTTGCCCTCTTACTAATCCCTTTCTTTGTCTTTACATAATACCTTCTGTACACCGTTTAGGCTAATTGGCTTTCTTCATTCCCTACCGGTCGGCACCAGCCTAAGGTCTGGAAGAAGACTATCCAATTTGCGTAATAGGTATACTATCTCCTAAACTAAGGAGTACTCGCAACCTGAGAGAAGGTAAAAGGAAAAGACAGCTGAATAGTCCTATTCGTTTTCTCCAGAACCAGAAACCATCCTCGAATAAATTCCTTCGAGTTCGCATATAACCATACGATGGTTTTGTCCAATGGAAGTGGACGTTCGTAGTAATACGGGGTGTCCTGGAGAAAAGGGTAAAAGTAGGAGTGGCAATGAGGTCTGCAACTCTGACAATCCAAAAGCCTGTGTTAAGAAGGTTCGGTTAACTTGGTCACTGAGTCATAGTCTAGGGTCGGGTCAATGGTCACTGCCAAAGAGAGAGAGAAAAGAAACACTCAGCGTGCACTCCAACCTAGATCAGAATGGTTATCACTTTATCTAATCTGGAAACCTCCCACTGTAACGTCAAATTCTTCCCCAAACCTGAAAGAAGAATTAGCCGGGATCACCCGAGGAGTAAACCAACTCATCAGTGGGAATCGGGATCCAACTATCATCACATGATAACGTGATGGAATCCTCTCACGCTATCACACTCCAGAAGATATGCGCATATCTGGCAAGTTTCAGTTCTTTTGAAACTCCCGATGTGGATTTTTGCCCCATGCTCTTATGACCTTGGCGTGAGGTCAAAATATCATAAGTCACATGTCAAGTTCTACCCATCATTGTCCAGGTTAGTTTGAACCCACCCGTACATACCCTTGACGTAGGCCAAAATAGTAGTACGACTGTCCCAAACCAACGCATCTATCTATGCAACAGATAAATACCCGGCAGCTACCAAACACTATGCCTTGGCGTGAGGTCAAAATACATAGCTTGAATACTACCGAATATTTAACTGAAATGATGGAGGGCTACGAATGGTTTCTGGCGAAAACCTGTAACGTAAAGAACTTGATATCGTTGAAGGAACCGGATAGCTTTTAAAAATATAGTGACGAAAACCTTTGGTAAAGAGGTCACTCCCGGTGAAGGGATCTCGGCTCTTTCCCCGTAGAATGAGGTGCAGGATATTCCAACTGAATACCACGATGCAAAGCAAAAGTAATCGGCTATAGTGAAGTTGTTGCCCTGACGCAAACTTTTGTCCAAGGGGTCACTCCCGGTGAAGGGATCTCGGCCCTTACCTCGTCGACTGAGGAGCAGGATATTCCAACTGAATACCACGATGCAAAACAAAAGAGAACGCCCTTGCAGTAACAGCTTTTTGAAAAAGTGTTCCAACAACATCAAATAGGTTTGTTTATCTTGCATTGATCCGAATCAACGCAGTCCCATCAATTGATCACACCACAAAGAACGAAAATATACTGATGTACGTATATGCCATCCGCATTCGCCACTGGGTCCCGTCATCACCCGTTAGGTTAGCTAACTAACGACAGAGCGGGGACAGGACTAGCGTGGATGCAAAACATATACAACATCTACTAGTATATATGTAATATATAATTTTCGCTCAAGGCGTGATAAAATGCAACAGCACAGAAATGTACAGCAACACAGAACAATACAGATATCTGGGATCCCCGGGTTTCACAGAGCCGCTACTGAAACCCGACGTTTCCCTGGTCGTGTGGATAGCCTGTGCAATGAAAATCCTAGACCCCTACAGGCGCGGCAAGCCACCCGCCAAAACCTGAAGCGAGGCAGCCCCTTTCAGCAACGTGAATGGACCACCCAGCACTTCACGGAATCCGGTAACTCGGGCACCCCTCCTGGATCAACCTGTACCCTCTACGAGTGCGGCGAATAGCCCGCCAATTCTAGAGTGAAGCCCCTTTCGTCTCAACGCCATGAGATGCGGGCTCGTTGCCCCTAGAACCCGGCTATCCGTGCACCCCTCCTTGGGGTAATCCTAGTACAGAAAGTAAAATATACATACAACGGGTACATCGACCGCAACCTGGTCGTGCCCCAAAAGAATAATACAAACAGGCAGTGACGGCAGTCCACAGGTCGGACGCTCGCCCCGCAATATCAAATGTACATAATACAACAAAACTGTACTACCACTGCAATCAGGCTATCCCCCACGACCGATCCGCAACATCACAGTAAAATCACATAACATCATCGTGAATGTCACGTTCGCAAATCCGTCTAACCGGGCTATAGCAGTTAGACGGGATTTACCGATCAAGTGACATTCACGGTCGCAGATATAATGTAAATACTGTGAACTAGTATGTTTAAAATATCTGATCGACCAAATTTTATCAAGTGGGCCCCAAGCAGTACTGTAGCACTTGCAGAAAATCTGGGCCCAAAAATAATATCCCAAAACCCCTATTTCTTATTCAAAAGCTTACTGTGAAAATATGGTGCAACGATTCCTCTTACCCACCGCGAAACCGCGGCCAAACCAGGGGTTTGGCCGCGTTTCCGCGGTCGTAGTAAGGAATCATTAAGCCGTATTTTCCCAGAATTCTTAGAATTTCTTGCATGTCTTTCTGCAATGACCTGAAAAATTTTTGGAGCAGAAAAAATTTCGACAGAAAACACAATGCATTGAAAATACGGTTTTTAGGGATTTTTGTTCGATCGAGTTCTAAACATACTAGAGCAAGCTAGGCATGGTTAATGGCGTGGCTCTGATACCAATGTAAGTCCGCGGCGGCGCCCCGGCCGTCGATCCGACGCCGGAAACGCGGAAACAAAAACTTTCAAAAACTAGCAAACCGGCACCACCGCGCACTTTTCACCCGGATCGGGCCATTAACCTAGCAACTAGCAAACTAAAATACGGGTAGAGAAGTATACCAAGCGATCCGTGTCCTTCGGTCTTCGTCTCCACTCCGATCTCCTGCGGAATCTCCGTCCGTCACATCCTCGTCGGAAAAGGCACCACATAGCCGGAATCTATTACGGGCTCCCACCTCTTGACCGAGGCAACTCGGGCGCGAAGTTGGCTAGCCGACGCGTCCAAGGGATGCTGTAGAATAGTGTAGTAGCCATGTCTCTTTGGGGTTTATAAGGTTTCCATTTATGGAAGAATTTGTGCACAAGAATTTTCATGGATGCTTGATGGAAAAATGGAGCATCCAATGAAAAAGAGCTCGGCCAAAACAATTTTGGTGCTCCCTGGAAATTTTGTGGGTTGAGTGTAAATATATTTTAACCAAGAAAAAGGAAATTCCCACCAAAATAAAACCACTCCACTCATGAACAGTGGCCGGCCACCTTTGTACAGCAAGAAGAAAAAAATGGAGAAAAAAACAAAGGCAAGCGGAGAAAAGGAAAAGATGAGGCTAAAATTAAAAGTCACACCAAATTCTTTTCTCAAAAAATCAAAGCACCATCATATGAAAAGCAATGAGTTGATTAAAAAGGAATCTCATCATGAAAGAACAGTCATGATGCCTTACATATGCATGAAAGCCCTCCATGAATAAGATATTTGCAAATGTGCAAATAACCCTTTCCAACGAAAAGTCCGGCTGAGAAGGAACAAGGAAAAACCGGCCGGAACGGAATGCAAACTGGCAACTTCAGAAAACTGATCCCGTAATAAATTACAGGAAAACCTCGCAACAGCAAATACATGCCCGCATTTGTATTCCCACTGAACACAAATGTAAAGAGACAAAACTACACTATCTAATACTAGGATCCGGCTTAAGCCAAAGCCGGCTAGTAAAAACCATCCGATCATGATCCGTGCAATACCGCACATATCTGATCGAACCCTGCCATAGCTCCATACGGCCTCTACAGCGTTTCACCCGAAACCTGAGTAACTGAGTGTGGTGGACTCTAAAGACTCGTCAATACTATGGCTGTGGATTTAACCACTAGCACATCAGAGGTATTAGCCATACGTGACGGGCCACCAGCTATTGACCAAAAGGGACGTCAATGAGCGAACTCATCCTGACACCCTACTGAGCCTGTCAGTGACAATATCCGTACAGTCCGGTCCGTTCGTCTATGAGCATCGCATGGCGGGCCTAGGGGGTTTGTAAAAGTCAGACCCCCAAAAGCGGTACAAGTCGTGTCGGAGTGTAGCCCAGAACACCCTGAGATACTACTGGAATACCTACCAGCAAATCTCCTGCCTTGGCCAAGGACTTTTCATGTTCTGGCTCTCCTAGACACAGCGCGACCTCACCCCTAATACCGGGAGAGACGAACCCCTGCAGATCCGCTCACTGCCTCCATATGGCTCGGGACTGTACCCAACTAAAACCTGTTTGCACGACTCTTTTGAGCCGTGGTAGGGTAGTAATCAAAGCACAGTGGGAACTCACACGAGACAAATGACGATCTCAGGTCGATGAACTAACCTGTACACATGTCACCAGGAAACTGCTATCTGACGTCTGGTATAATCCCAACTAGCAGGTTCCCGGCGAGTCCTGTCCGGTGTACTCATAACCCAATAAGCACTTGTATACATCTTAGGTGAACCAACTGACACCAGTGGCTTGTGAGACCGGCCACCGCCCCTCGTCGGGGTCTCGACTGTATACACTAGTCTACTCTGGAGAATCGATGCCCTGTCTCAAAACTCCCACGACTAGGGACCTTTTAAGGATGTGCTTATAGACTCCAGCTCTCACTTATATGATCGCCCTCATACTGCTGGTAGTCAAGCAAGAATCCTAGGGGCTCTATCAACGTGCAATAGCGACTCGAAAGGTCACCTAAAGCAGTACACGATGATAAAGATAAACCAGATAACATATTATCATCTCAATTAAGACTGTTCTACCGGGATAGGTCCTCCCTCAACCATTGCAATCACGTGCCTGTGATCCAATAATTGACTCTGAGGGCACCATCTCCAACAAAAGATAAACCAGATAGCATACTATCATCTTGAGTAAGACTGTCCTACCGGCATAAGTCCTCCCTCAATCATTGCAATCACATGCCTGTGATCCAATAATTGACTCTGAGGGCACTATCTCCAACAATCTCCCACTTGCACTCAAGGCTAATTATTGCGATGTCGCATACTCACAGCCTGTGTGATACCGAACACCCAACTCCTCTACCAATCAGTCTCACAAAACCCATTTGCGAAACTAATGTGTTCGAAGAATAGCCTCAGTGAGTGGATCCGCTCAAATGTTTCTTTCTATGTCTCTCTTTATCTCAAGTTCGCGGAGAAAGCCATCTCCCGAAATGAGTAATACCTGTCTTAGAGTATGTCTGGATATCTGATGGGGCCTAGTTCATAAATGAACCCCAAATCTAAACTTCTTAGACTGTATCGTCAACTGAACCTAATCAGTATCCTGCGCCATGCCTCCCTCAGTATCCGATTGGACCTCCTGTCCAAACCACTGCCCCTCGTCAGAGGAAAAACTATAACTCTGACAGCCACTCTGTCATCCAGGTCACCTTGGAAGCCTGGAATGATAACCGTCTCTACAAAGAGTCTGTTGTTATCATATCCCTAGAACATCCACTTATGTTCTAAAACTGCTTCCGAATGTTTCTCCAGGATTGGATCAATATCAACTTATTGCATCTACTGCAAAAACAACATCTGGTGTGGTACTTGACATCTCATGATTGACTCAATTGCCTAAGCAAGTGATATGCCAATTATGTATGTCCCTCTCCCCTTTAGTCTTTAAGACACCTTTAGAGAGGGTGACTCCATCACCTACAGGTACACTACCATGCCAGGAGTCGTCCATTCTAAATACTTACAGAATGCTGTCTAAGTAACCTGATTGGGAAACTACCCAAATCTAGATCTAAAACCAAAGATCTAGTAACCAAAATGTCTGATATAATATCCAATTCCTATGTGGAGAAACTACTGTGTGACGACCAAAGTATGACCGATCGTAGTATAGGAATATCACTTCCTAATCTGTGTATGTCATTCAAATACCAGGACATCACACCCTACTACCTACTTAACAGATCCATCCCCTATTCTGATGAAGTCAAACCTATGACTGTCACATCAGAAATAGATGATCTATCTCCGCTATATCCGCTTTAGTCTATAAATAGACATAAGCCAGCTGTCCACCAATGTTTCCGCTGCTCCCACTAACTACGACAACCCTCTGGCAGAATCATATAGACGTACACTTTTAAAGCTAGTTTAGAACGACGCTATACTCATCCTCCTGCCGGGTCTCACAGTCTGGAACAACAGCAATGGCAAGTCTGGGTAAACAAGAACCTCGCTGTCACCGTCCTTGAGGCTACCGGAGCACCTCTCGGGTGCCTGAGGTTACCCATCATGTCTGCAGAGTGGCCAATGGAATGTCAAGTCAGATTGAATCTTTAGGTTCTTATCAAATTTTCTGTAATCGTTTGAGGTTCTGGAATCACTTCCAGTTCTACCATACACCCACTACTGTTTTCTGAAAAATCCATTTTTATTAAAACTGTGGCGAGTCAAGAACAATATCACTATTGATCTTCCAGAAGGTAGAAAGTCAACCCTCGTCATAGCCTGGGTCAACCCACAAACTGTAAGTCGATGTACTACACCCCAATACTTGTGGGGAGGCGGAATTTTCAAAAACGAACTTGTTTAGTGAACGAACATCGACTAACCGCTTGAATCGGAGCTAAACGATAACTAACCAAACATATAGTTGTTCTAAACTACTATGCTTAGGGATTATACCTATCGAAACTAGTCCTTCGTCTTTACGATCTCCTTGTTCTCCTAGGCCTTCTCTAGGTAGTAGACGATCCACCCGAGAGCAAAACTCCAAGCTAAACCTCTAAACTTGAGGCAACTAATCTTCTTGGATTGCTAATCAAAGAAGATAGAATGAAATAGAGTGATGGTTATGGATTGATTAGTCTTTCTAATCCTTTGATCTCAACACATGAGGTGTAAGGATTAGGGTTTGAAGATGAGACCTTGAGGAGAGAGAATGTGAGAATGATTATGATGAATAAGTTATGAGTATCATAACATATATGAAGCATTTTCTAATAAGAAGAAAAGAATAAAGAGTGATGAATAATCATGCTTCATAAAATATCTAGTGGTGATTCATTAGCATGAGTCATTAAGCAATAAATGTGCATTAATGAGATGAATGAATCACCACCATGACTCATATAACTCATTCAATGAATATGACACATAACCCTCCTTAGTCACCATCTTCTAGAAGCTTCTCGTACAATTATGAGAACGCCCCTCCGATCCGCAAAAATACGGAAAAACTTTAGACTGTAAAAATCCAATAACCGGATACCAGTAACTGGCTTAAACCAAAGCCGACTGGTAAAAAACTGTCCGAAAGTCGTACGCGCGTAAACGCACGTATGTGTCCGAACCCTTTGTCGCAAAACCATGCGACCTCTATATCGTTTCGCCTGGAGTAGGAAACTCTCTGTGTGGGACTCTAGAGACTCGACTACTACGCTGGCAGTGGATTTAACCACAGACCGCAAGCGGCACTAGCTATACGTAACGGTCCCCAGGTAGTTGTCGATAAGAAGGCCGATGAGGAAACCCATCCGAACTCCTACTGAGTCTGATGTGACAATCTCCATACAGTCCGGTCCGTTCGTCCAAGACTATCGCATATCGGGCCTAGGGGGCGGCAAGCGTCAGTCCCCTAATAGCGGTATAAGTCGTGTCGGAGGGAAGCCCATTACACCCTGAGAAACTACTGGAACCTACCAGCAAATCTCGCTTGCCCTGGCCAGGGACTTTGCGTAATGGCTCTCTGACACAGCACGATATCTACTCCCAATACCGGGAGGGACGAATCCTGTCTAACCGCTACTGCCTCCAAGTGCTCGGGACTGCACCCAACTGCTACCTGTTTGCACGACTCCTTTGAGCCGTGGTAGGGTAGCAATCTAAGAACAGTGGGACACACTCGAGGCGAAGTAGCAGTGTCAAGTCTGCGGACTATGCTGTACTCATGTCACCTGGGAACTGCTCACTGACGACTGGTATCAGACCAACCAACAGTTCCCTGTGAGTCCTGTCCGGTGTACCCGTAACCTAACGAGCACCTGCATACTATCTCCAGTACGACGTACTGACGGCTGTATGACAGACCATCTCCCCAACTGGGATGAGAAGCGTACACACCAGTCTACTCCGGAGTATCGATGCTCTGTCTCGATAATCCAACGACCAGGGACCTGAATAAGGATGTGCTTGTAGACTACCCAGCCCCCACTAGTGTGACTGCCATCACAACGCTGGTAGACAAGCAAGATCCTAAGAGCTCTATCAATACGTACACTCACATATTAAGATAGAAAAACCAAGTAGCATACTACCATGTTTAGCAAGACTGTTATATACATGTGAATATCCCAAGCTTCCATTAAGTAATATACAAGCTAGTATGATACAGTAATGGCCTTCTAGGGCATAAACACTAACAATCTCCCACTTGCACTAGGGCCATGTACTGGCATATCGTAGACCGATGATCTCGAGTAGCCTCTCGAACTGAATCTGAGGTAGGGCCTTCGTGAATGGATCAGCAATGTTCTCTTCAGAAGCAACTCTCCGAACCTCGATCTCCTGACGATCAATGATCTCCCTGATCAGGTGATACCGCCTCAAGATGTGTCTGGACTTCTGATGGGACCTTGGTTCCTTCGCTAAAGCTATAGCTCCGTTGTTGTCGCAATACAGAGGTATTGGATCAACTATGGTAGGAACCACCTGAAGTTCTGTTAGGAACTTCTTCATCCAGACTGCTTCTTTTGCGGCATCGCAAGCAGCTATATACTCCGCTTCCATCGTCGAGTCAGCAACGGTGTCCTGCTTGGAGCTCTTCCAGCACACCGCCCCTCCATTGAGGGTAAAGACATAACCCGACATGGACTAGGAATCGTCCTTATCACTCTGGAAGCCGGAATCAGCAAAGGCCTCCAACCTGAGGTCTTTTCCGCCGTAAACCAAGAACATCTCCTTAGTCCTCCTCAGGTACTTGAGAATGTTCTTTACTGCTATCCAGTGTTTCTCCCCTGGGTCTGACTGATACCGGCTTACCACGCTCAGTGCGTAAGCTACATCTGGTCTGGTACACAACATCGCATACATTATAGAGCCTACCGCAGAAGCGTAGGGTATAATAGACATGCGTTCCCTTTCCAAATCAGTCTTGGGAGACATCTCTTTGGAGAGGGTGATTCCGTGACAAGCCAGTAGATTACCGCGCTTAGAATCTTCCATACTGAATCTTTTCAGTACAGTGTCGATATACCTGGACTACGAAAGTCCCAACATCCTCTTGGATCTATCACGATAGATCCGGATCCCCAGAATGTACGAGGCATCACCCAGGTCTTTCATGGAGAACCTGTGTGACAAGAATCCTTTGACAGATTGTAGCATAGGAATGTCATTTCCTATCAATAGAATGTCATCCACGTACAAGACGAGGAATACGACACTTCTGGCTACAACTTTACTATATATGCACGGTTCATCTGGATTTTTGATAAAGTCATATTCTTTGACTGTCTCATCAAAACAGATGTTCCAACTCCGCGATGCCTGCTTTAGTCCATAAATGGACTTAAGCAGCTTGCATACTTTCCCGCTGCTCCCACTCTGATTGAAACCCTCTGGCTGATCCATATAGACGCTCTCTTCTAAATTTCCATTCAGAAAAGCCGTCTTTACGTCCATCTGCCAGATTTCATAATCATGGAAGGCAGCAATAGCAAGAAGGACCCGAATGGATTTGAGCATAGCCACTGGAGAAAAAGTTTCGTCATAGTCCAAACCAGGTCTTTGACGAAAACCCTTTGCAACAAGTCTAGCCTTATAGGTTTCCACCTGTCCATCTACACCAATCTTTTTCTTGAAGATCCATTTGCATCCTATGGGTTTTACCCCATCTGGAGCAAAGTCCAAAGTCCATACTTTGTTGGTGTACATGGACTCCATCTCGGTCCGCATTGCATCTAGCCATCGTACCGAGTCGCCGCTCTGGATGGCCTGCTGGAAGTCAGTAGGTTCATCATCATCTATGATGCAATCCTCTCTATCCCCATCTATGAGAAAACCGTAGTATCTCTCAGCCGGATGAGACGGCCTACTACTCCTGCGGAGGGGTGCGGGAATGTTCTGTTCTTCTTGAACCTCTGGTTCTACCAAACTTTCAGTAGCAGTTTGTGGTTCTGGAATTTCTTCCAGTTCTACTACGCTCCCACTCTTCTGATTTTCTAAAAATTCAGTTTCTAAGAAGCGGGCATGACGAGAAACAAAAACCTTTTGTTCCTCTGCGTAATAGAAGTAATATCCCATAGAGTTCTTTGGATATCCCACAAACTTACACTCTACTGAGCGTGCCTCGAGCTTGTCCGAATGCTGCTTTTTTACAAAAGCTGGACATCCCCACGTCTTCAGGTACTGAAGACAGGGTTTCTTCCCACTCCATATCTGATATGGTGTGGTAGGCACAGTTTTGGTTGGAACTTTGTTCAAAAGATATGCCACCGATTCTAGCGCATAACCCCAGAAAGATCGCGGTAACTCAGCATTACTCATCATGGATCGTACCATATCCAATAGGGTTCGATTCCGTCTCTCCGATACACCGTTATGCTGTGGAGTATATGGAGGAGTAAGCTGAGAGAGAATTCCTTTCTCTTTTAGGTAACCAAGGAACTCGGCACTCAAGTATTCACCACCTCGATCAGATCTAAGTGCCTTGATACTTTTGCCGGTTTGGTTTTCTACTTCATTCTTATACTCTCGGAATTTCTCAAAAGCTTCGGATTTATGTTTCATCAGATAAATGAATCCGTATCTTGAGTAATCATCCGTGAAAGTAATGAAATAGGAAAAACCACCTCTCGCATGTGTAGACATTGGACCACATATATCGCTGTGTATGAGTCCTAAGAGCTCGCTCGCTCTTTCTCCTTGTCCAGTAAAAGGAGTCTTTGTCATCTTTCCTTTGAGACAAGATTGACAAGTGTCATAAGTTTGATATTCGAACGAGTCCAAATATCCTTCTCTATGCAACTTAGTCAACCTTCTCTCATTGATGTGACCCAGTCTACAATGCCATAAGAAAGCTTTATTTAAATCTGGAGACTTTCTTTTTAGTGTGTTCTGGACATTGAAAATTTGGAGTTGGTTTAAAACATATATGCCGTTATTTAGAGTACCGGACCCAATCAAACCATGATTAAGGTGGATGTTAACAACATCTCTTACAAACGTGAAATCATAACCTTTATTTGATAACAAGGAAACTGATATGATATTACACGTTAAGCTTGGTACAAAATAACAGTTATGCAAAACCAAAATATGTCCACTCGTCAATCCTAGGTGATAATCCCCGACGGACGCAGCTCCCATGCTAGCTCCGTTAGCAACCCTGAGGATCATATCACCTTCCTTCAGCACTCTACGGTTTCTCAGTACCTGCAATGAATTGGAAATATGAGATCCTGATCCGGTATCCAATACCCAGGAAGTAGAGTTGATTAACAGAAAATTCTCAATTACAAACACACCTGAAGTCGAAGCCACAGCTTGCTTCGGTTCCTGGTTCTTGGCGTTCCACGCCTTGCAATCCTTCTTCCAGTGCCCTTTCCTGTGACAATGGAAGCACTCATCCTGGCCCACTACCGGTACCGCAAATTTTTTCTTTCCCTTCTTTCCCACCTTACTAACACCTCCTCTAGGTTTGGGTGCGGCCTTCTTCTTCCTTCCTTTGGCCCTAGCCTTGGACCCGGAAGAAGATGCACCGCCAACAAACATAGCGGGTGTTTCCCTTGCCTTCTGCAAGGTGCCCTCTGCACTCCTTAACATGTTCAGGAGTTCCGCAAGTTCAACTTCTTTTCCTTGAAGATTGAAGTTGAGGATAAACTGGGCGTAGGTGGGAGGAAGGGACTGGAGAATAAGATCTGTATACAGATCATTATCCAAAGTCGTCCCAAGGTCTGCGAGCTCTTCAATATAGCCGATCATCTGTAGGACATGTTCACCTACCGATGACCCGACAGCCAACCTCGCTCGAAACAAGTTCTTAGAGGTCTCGTATCTTGCTATACGAGATTGCTCTCCATAAAGTTCCTTTGTATGGAGAAATATGCCATCTAGGGACATATCCCCGTGCCTCCTCTGATGTTCATTGTTCATTGAGGCAAGCACGATGCACTTGGCTCTCGCGCAATCTAAATCCCAGGTTTTGCGGATTTCCTTATCCGCATTGCTGGATTTGGGACCAGGGACAGCAGGTGCCGTAGCGGTGAGGACGTACCCCAGTTTGTCATAGGTCAAAGCCATTTTGACATTCCGCAGCCAATCTTTATAGTTTGGCCCTGTCAGTATATTTTTCTCTAAAAGTAACTTAAGTCCAGTCATTTTCAGGGTCGCTGCAATTAGGAGAGAGAGAAGAAAACTCTTTAGCATAATGCTATTGCAAGTTTAGAGTGGTTTTTAGTTTATCTAAACTGGATGGCTCCCACTGTTTCTCGAATCCTTCCTCAAACCATAAAAGAAGAATTAGCCAGGACTATTCTCACCGTACAATACTTGCTTAACCGTTCAGCCAGGCCAGTGTCGATACTTCGAGGGAGGTTTTCCAACGCTTTCGCGAAGTTCCTTAATTAAATAACCTCTTTTCTCTGGGGGCGTAACCCCGCTGACACCTTTCTGGACACCTACTAGGTTTATAGCATTGATCGTTAAGTGACGAATATCCTGATAAGTAGCATATACTCACAGTAGGATCGGGATCCAAATATCATCGTATGATAATGTTGAAGGAATCCTACCAACATTCATCAAACTCCAAATGGTATGCATCTCTTTGTAAATTTCAGTTTCTTTAGAAATTCCCGATATAAGTTTTTGCCCCATGCTCTTATTACCTTGACGAAAGCCAACAAATCATAAGTCACATGTCAAGTTCTACCCATCATTATCTTGTTAATTTGAACCCACCCGTATATACCCTTGACGAAAGCCAACAAGGTAATGCGACTGTCCCAAACCAACACATCTATCTATGTAACAAATGAATACCCCAGCAGCTACCAAACACTATGTCTTGACGAAAGCCAACAAACACAGCTTGAATACTACTGACTATCCATAAGAAATGACGGAGGGCTACGACTGGTTTTGGCGAAACCGTGAACGTAGTGAACTTGATATAACCGAAGGAACCTGATAGCTTTTTAAAAGGAGTGGTTAAAGCTCCGCATTTAAAAATATCAGTTTTTAAAATTAACCGAGTGGTTTCTTTTAAATTGTTCCAACGATTTAAACTTTGGTTTGTTTTTCTTTGCATTATAGATAATGCGTCCCATCATTAACCTATCATTGCAGAAAACAACGAAAATACAACGTCCTCTTATGCCATCCGCATTTGCCACGGGGTCCCGTCATCACCCGTTAGGTTACTTAACTAACGACAGAGCGGGGGCTGGGCTAGCGCGGGTGTAAAACATAAGTGACGTCTAAATAGCTATCATATATATAGATATTTTACATTCGTCTGACGCAATGATATACATTCCAGAACACAGATAAACAATATTGGATTTGCAAGCAATCTGTATTTCTTTTGAGCCTGCAAGAAAAGACAGATTACACAGTTGTGATGAATAGCCGTTACCCCACCCTCGACCCCTACGGGTACGGCAAACTACCCGCCCGGCAGTTTGTGTACCCCGCCTTGGATCTGTCCTAGGAGCAAAAACAGTAAAATGAAATAATACAACGGTGGCTACAACCGCAACCTGGATGTGCCCCGCAAAATAATATTACAACAAATTACATTTACAACAAATGAATTAAACAATAACCCATTGCAAACCCCGGCTATACACCACAACAGTCCAATACAGTTTATATGCACAAACAGATATAACCATTACAGAAATGTGCAACCCCCTGCCAACCGACATACTAGCAGTTAGGGGAGGTTTACGAACACATTTATCAATCACAGATATAATCCAACATGCAAATACTGTACAATTTCGATCGATTAAACATCTTTAATATTGCTCCAAAAACTGCTCTGTAAACTGGAAACCTGAGCAAAATTAAAATATTCCAGAAAACCCCAAATACCAGAGAGGACCCACACATGAAAGATGAGTCCATGACTCGGCAACTCGGCCGCGGAACCGCGGCGGATCGGTGGGATCCGCCGCGCTTCCGCGGCGCTTTAGCCGAATCATGGGCTCAAATTTCATGGGTGTTCTTCTGGACCCTTTTCAAGCTTTCTGAACTCACCTGAAAAATTTTTGGACTTCATTTAAATTCCGACAGAAACTTGACAATTTTAGGGTTTTCCGGCTTCGTTTTTCCGTTCGAAATTCGTACAAATTAGCAATAAAGTTATTTATTGTTTAGCGAGGCTCTGATACCACTGTAAGTCGATGTACTACACCCCAATACTTGTGGGGAGGCGGAATTTTCAAAAACGAACTTGTTTAGTGAACGAACATCGACTAACCGCTTGAATCGGAGCTAAACGATAACTAACCAAACATATAGTTGTTCTAAACTACTATGCTTAGGGATTATACCTATCGAAACTAGTCCTTCGACTTTACGATCTCCTTGTTCTCCTCGGCCTTCTCTAGGTAGTAGACGATCCACCCGAGAGCAAAACTCCAAGCTAAACCTCTAAACTTGAGGCAACTAATCTTCTTGGATTGCTAATCAAAGAAGATAGAATGAAATAGAGCGATGGTTATGGATTGATTAGTCTTTCTAATCCTTTGATCTCAACACATGAGGTGTAAGGATTAGGGTTTGAAGATGAGAGCTTGAGGAGAGAGAATGTGAGAATGATTATGATGAATAAGTTATGAGTATCATAACATATATGAAGCATTTTCTAATAAGAAGAAAAGAATAAAGAGTGATGAATAATCATGCTTCATAAAATATCTAGTGGTGATTCATTAGCATGAGTCATTAAGCAATAAATGTGCATTAATGAGATGAATGAATCACCACCATGACTCATATAACTCATTCAATGAATATGACACATAACCCTCCTTAGTCACCATCTTCTAGAAGCTTATCGTACAATTACGAGAACGCCCCTCCGATCCGCAAAAATACGGAAAAACTTTAGACTGTAAAAATCCAATAACCGGATACCAGTAACTGGCTTAAACCAAAGCCGACTGGTAAAAAACTGTCCGAAAGTCGTACGCGCGTAAACGCACGTATGTGTCCAAACCCTTTGTCGCAAAACCATGCGACCTCTATATCGTTTCGCTTGGAGTAGGAAACTCTCTGTGTGGGACTCTAGAGACTCGACTACTACGCTGGCAGTGGGTTTAACCACAGACCGCAAGCGGCACTAGCTGTACGTAACGGTCCCCAGGTAGTTATCGATAAGAAGGCCGATGAGGAAACCCATCCGAACTCCTACTGAGTCTGATGTGACAATCTCCATACAGTCCGGTCCGTTCGTCCAAGACTATCGCATATCGGGCCTAGGGGGCGGCAAGCGTCAGTCCCCTAATAGCGGTATAAGTCGTGTCGGAGGGAAGCCCATTACTCCCTGAGAAACTACTGGAACCTACCAGCAAATCTCGCTTGCCCTGGCCAGGGACTTTGCGTAATGGCTCTCTGACACAGCACGATATCTACTCCCAATACCGGGAGGGACGAATCCTGTCTAACCGCTACTGCCTCCAAGTGCTCGGGACTGCACCCAACTGCTACCTGTTTGCACGACTCCTTTGAGCCGTGGTAGGGTAGCAATCTAAGAACAGTGGGACACACTCGAGGCGAAGTAGAAGTGTCAAGTCTGCGGACTATGCTGTACTCATGTCACCTGGGAACTGCTCACTGACGACTGGTATCAAACCAACCAACAGTTCCCTGTGAGTCCTGTCCGGTGTACCCGTAACCTAACGAGCACCTGCATACTATCTCCAGTACGACATACTGACGGCTGTGGGACAGACCATCTTCCCAACTGGGATGAGAAGCGTACACACCAGTCTACTCCGGAGTATCGATGCTCTGTCTCGATAATCCAACGACCAGGGACCTGAATAAGGATGTGCTTGTAGACTACCCAGCCCCCACTAGTGTGACTGCCATCACAACGCTGGTAGACAAGCAAGATCCTAAGAGCTCTATCAATACGTACACTCACATATTAAGATAGAAAAACCAAGTAGCATACTACCATGTTTAGCAAGACTGTTATATACATGTGAATATCCCAAGCTTCCATTAAGTAATATACAAGCTAGTATGATACAGTAATGGCCTTCTAAGGCATAAACACTAACACAAACAGCCATTACAGAAACGTGCCTTGAGTAATCCAGAGTCTGGTTTTAAGCATAAGCCGGACAACTCCCCATACCTTAACATCGTTAAGATACGAACTGTTATATATCCAATACAGAAATAGAGGCACTGATTTAATTGAACCAGATTCAAATCATGCATCTGTCTCCAATGCATGTCAACTAAATGAAAAGAGGCCGATCAACATTACTCAACTTAGGAGTACTTCCAGTTATGAGTAACCTGAAAGAGAAGCAAGTTTTTTTAATCATTACTATCAACTGAATACCATTCACAAGTATCTACATCTTCGATCACCCTGAAGAATACTGATACTTGCAACATCTGGTTCTCTACTTTACTCTTATACCTATAACTTCTCAAAACTTGGACCTTGTATTTCTACGAAACACGTGTCTAAGAACTAGAGAAGTCACAAGTAAGTACGAAGACCAACCCCTCTGTCCTAATGGACACTGGACAACATAAAATACTCTGTATAAGTCCCCTGAGTCCAATTTCTTATTCCCTGTGTGCCGTAGGTTGAAAACTGTACTAAGGTTATGAAGAATTACACCGCTGTTTAATGCTCCTTACCTAACCATCCACTGATATAGGTAAACGTCATAGACATAATTTCAAAAAGGTATATCTCACACTATAAAAATAGACGTACAGATATATAAATTTGAAATTGGTGCATAACAACGGATATTCAAAACCAAATATTTGCCGTCCGGCAAACTACCCAGGTGATTTCCTCAAATATCACCAATTACAACGAATTCCGATATAATGAGGATGATCACCTAATTCCCAATAACTTTCTCCCACTCATTATCTGTAAAACCATACAGATGTGAGAATCAAACTTGGTAAATACATACCCTGGAGTAAGTGTCTAATTGGGAAATCAGTTTTCTATTAATAGTACACAGTGAAACTGAAACATGAATATGTTTCGATGGGGTATCCTGGTATTCTAAGTAATGCCTCTTCCATTATCCAGATTCACAACTGTAACCGTATATTTCTTTTCCATCTCTCCAAATCCCTTTATATGTCTTTAGTCGTTACCTTCTGCACACCCCTTTAGGCCAAATGGTTTTCTTCCTTCTTTACCGTTCGGCACCAGCCTATGGTTTGGAAGAAGACTATCCAATAAGCATAATGGGTGTACTGTCCTAATCCTAGGAACACTCGCAATGCGAGAGAAGGTGAAGATAAAAGACAACCGAATAAACCTTATTCATATTTCTCCTGAACCTGAATCCATCCCCGAACTGGAACAAGTTCCTTTCGAGTTCGTATATAACCATACGATGGAGTATCCAAATAAAATGTGGATCTTCGTAGTGATACGGAGTGTCCTGGAGAAATACAAAGGTGATTTAGGATTGGCGAAGAAATACTTAGTTTGGTCGTGAATAGCAGTCGCAATTTACTTTGCCCTCTTACTAATCCCTTGATATGCCTTTACTTAATACCTTCTGTACACCATCGTTATGCTAATTGGTTTTCTTCATTCCCCACCGTTCGGCACCAGCCTAAGGTTTGGAAGAAAACTATCCAATTTGCATAATAGGTGTACTATCTCCTAAACCAAGGAGTACTCGCAACCAAAGAGAGAAGGTAAAAGGAAAAGACAACTGAATAGTCCTATTCATTTTCTCCAGAACCTGAAACCATCCTCGAATAAATTCCTTCGAGTTTGTATATAACCATACGATGGTTTTATCCAATGGAAGTGGATGTTCATAGTAATACGGGGTGTTCTGGAGAAAAGGGTAAAAGTAGGAGTGGCAAAGAGGTATGCAACCCTGACAATCCAAAAGCCAGTGTTTAAGAAGGTTCGGTTAATCTTGGTCACTGAGTCATAGTCTAGGGTCGGGTCATGGTCGCTACCAAAGAGAGAGAGAAAAGAAACACTCAGCGTGCACTGTAACCTAGATCAGAATGGTTGTCACATTATCTAATCTGGAAACCTCCCACTGTAACGTCAAATTCTTCCCCAAACCTGAAAGAAGAATTAGTCGGGATCACCCGAGGAGTAAACCAACTCATCAGTGGGAATCGGGATCCAACTATCATCGCATGATAACGTGACGGAATCCGCTCACGTTATCACAGTCCAGAAGGTATGCGCATATCTGGCAAGTTTCAGTTTCTTAAGAAACTCCCGATGTGGATTTTTGCCCCATGCTCTTATGACCTTGGCGTAAGGTCAAAATGTCATAAGTCACATGCCAAGTTCTACCCATCATTATCCAGGTTAATTTGAACCCACCCGTACATACCCTTGACGTAGGCCAAAATAGTAGTACGACTGTCCCAAACCAACGCATTCTATCTATGTAACAGATAAATATCCGGCAGCTACCAATCACTATGCCTTAGCGTGAGGTCAAAATACATAGCTTGAATACTACCGAATATTTAACTGAAATGATGGAGGGCTACGAATGGTTTCAGGCGAAAAACCTTTAACATAATGAACTTGATATCATTGAAGGAACCGGATAGCTTTTTTTTTTTTTTTTAAAAATATAGTGACGAAAACCTTTGCTAAAGAGGTCACTCCCGGTGAAGGGATCTCGGCTCTTTCCCCGTGGAATGAGGTGCAGGATATTACAATTGAATACCACGATGCAAAACAAAAGTAAACGACTATAGTGAAGTTATTGCCCTGACGCAAGCTTCTATCCAAGGGGTCACTCCCGGTGAAGAGATCTCGGCCCTTGCCTCGTCGACTGAGGAGATGGATATTCATAACCGAATACCACTGTGCAAAACAAAAGAGAACGCCCTTGCAATAACAGCTTTTTGAAAAATGTTCCAACAACATCAGAATAGGTTTGTTTAGCTTGCATTGATCCGAATCAACGCAGTCCCATCAATTGATCACACCACAAAAGAACGAAAATAATGATGTACGTATATGCCATCCACATTCGCCACTGGGTCCCGTCATCACCCGTTAGGTTACTTAACTAACGACAGAGCGGGGACTGGACTAGCGCGGATGCAAAACATATACAACATTTACTAGTATATATATCAATATATAATATTCGCTCGAGGCGTGATAAAATGCAACATCACAGAAATGTAATAAGCATCACAGAACAATACAGATATCTAGGATCCCCGGGTTTCATAGAGCCGCTACTGAAACCCGACGTTCCCCTGGTCGTGTGGATAGCCTGTGCAATGAAATCCTAGACCCCTACAGGCGCGGCAAGCTACCCGCCAAAACCTGAAGTGAGGCAGCCCCTTTCAGCAACGTGAATGGACCACCCAGCACTTCACGGAATCCGGTAACTTGGGCACCCCTCCTGGGTCAACCTGTACCCCCTACGAGTGCGGCGAATAGCCTGCCAATTCTAGAGTAAAGCCCCCACCGTCTCAACACCATGAGATGCGGGCCTGTTGCCCTCTAGAACCCGGCTATCCGTGCACCCCTCCGCGGGGTAATCCTAGTACAGAAAGTAAAATATACATACAACGGGTACATCGACCTCAGCCCGGTCGTGCCTCAAAAGAATAATATACAAACAGGCAGTGACGGCAGTCCACATGTCGGACGCTCATCCCGCAACATCAAATGTACATAAAAAACAAACTGTACTACCATTGCATCCAGGCTATCCACCACGACAAATCTGCAACATCACAGCACAACACAGAACATCAACGTGAATGTCACGTTCGCAAATCCGTCTAAAAGGGCTATAGCAGTTAGATAGGATTTACCGATCAAATGACATTCGCGGTCGCAGATATAATGTAAATACTGTGGACTAACATGTTTAAAATTTTCGATCAACTGAATTTTCCGAAGTGGGCCCCAAGCACAACTGTAGCACTCAAAAACATCTGGGCCCAAAAAGAATATACCAGAAACCCTATTTCTATGTCAGTAAACCACTGTAGAAATTTGGCACGGTTTGGCCACAAAACGGCGGCGGTTCCGCGTCCAAAACGTGGTTTTGGCCTCTAAACCGCCTCGCTACAGTAATATCAGCCGACCAAATTTTCACAGAATGCATAAAAACCCCTGCACGTATTTTTCCAATATACCAAATAATTTTTAGAGCAAGGAAAAATTCGACAGAAAGTGCGACATGGAAATGTGGTTTTTGGAAAATCCGATCGATCAAACTTGTAAATACGTTAGAGCAAGCTAGACTAGGTTAATGGCGTGGCTCTGATACCAGTGTAAGTGTACGGCGGCGTCCCGGCTGTCAATCCGACGCCGGAATGCGGAAACGAAACTTTTTTAGAACTTAGAAACCGGCACCACCGCGCACAAAAATCCCAGATCGGGCCATTAACCTAATGCTAGCAAAAACGAGAAAGGGGAAGGAAGCTATACCGAGCGATCCGTGTCCTTCGATCTTCGCCTCCACTCCGATCTCCTCAAGGAACCTCCGATCTTCAGCTCCTCGTCGGAATGGGCACCACATCGCCGGGTTCTATTACGGACTCCTACCTCTGGACCGAGGCAACTCGGGCACGAAGATGGCGAGCCGACGTGCCCAAGGATGCTATAGATGAAGTGAAGAAGTGTTTGTCTCAAGGGGTATGAAGTTGCCCTTGATGGAGAAAGAGGTTGAACTTTGAAACGAAGCTTTGGAATTTTGTATAAGCAAAATGAGAATGAATAATCTTTTTCCCACCACCAAATGAATTAATCCCATCCCTCACTCAAAGTGGCCGGCCCCTATAAGAAATGGTGGAGGAAAAATGGAATGAATTTCCAAGAAGAAAAGTTATGATAATAATGGATTAAAGTCACACCAATTTCTAATCTCAATACAAATCAACTCTCATCTCATAAATGCAAAGGAATGGATGGAAAAAGAATCTCATAATGGTAGAACCATCATGAAGCCTCAATTTATAAATAACACCCTCCACAAATGCTAATTTGCAAACATGCAAATAAGCCCCTCCATCAGAAAAATCCGGCCGTGAAGGAACAAAGGAAAGCTGGCCGAAACGGAATACAAACTGGCAACTTCAGAAAACTGATCCCGTAATAAATTACAGGAAAACCCCGCGACTGTATATACATACCTGCATTTGTATTCCCACTGAATACAAATGTAAAGAGACAAAATCTACACTGTACAATACTAGGATCCGGCTTAAACCAAAGCCCGCTAGTATTATTCGTCCGATCATGATCCGTGCAATACCACACGTATCTGATCGAACCCTGCCATATCTCCATACGGCCTCTACAGCGTTTCGCCCGAAACTTGAGTAACTGTCTGTGAGGGACTCTAAAGACTCGTCAATAATATGGCTGTGGATTTAACCACTAGCATGTCAAAGGTATTAGCCATACGTGACGGGCTACCAGCTATTGACTAAAAGGGACATCTGTGAGCGAACTCATGCTGACACCCTACTGAGCCTGTCAGTGACAATATCCGTACAGTCCGGTCCGTTCGTCTATGAGCGTCGCATGGCGGGCCTAGGGGTTGGTAAAAGTCAGACACCCAAAAGCGGTACAAGTCGTGTCGGAGTGTAGCCTAGAACACCCAGAGATACTACTGGAATACCTACCAATAAATCTCCTGCCTTGGACAAGGACTTCGTGTAATGGCTTTCCTGGACACAGCGTGACCTCACCCCCAATACCGGGAGAGACGAACCCCTGAAGATCCGCTCACTGCCTCCATGTGGCTCGGGACTGTACCCAGCTAAAATCTGTTTGCACGTCTCCTTTGAGCGTGGTAGGGTAGTAATCAAAGTACAGTGGGAACTCACACGAGACAAATGACGATCTTAGGTCGATGAACTAACCTGTACAAATGTGACCAGGGAACTGCTATATGACGTCTGGTATAAGACCAACTAGCATGTTCCCGGCGAGTCCTGTCCGGTGTACTCATAAACCAATGGGCACCTGTATACATCTTAGGTGAACCAACTGACACCAGTGGCTTGTGAGACTGGCCAACGCCCCTCGTCGGGGTCTCAACTGTAAGTCCACGTTGCCGACCCCGGTTCTTGCGGGGAGGCGGAAACGGTATAAAAATCAAATTTTTAGCGCACTAGGCAACATGGACTAACAAAAGTCGGGATCTTTTCTAAACAAAACTAGCTACCAAGCTAAAGAGAGTTAGCTACTCGGAAAAGGTGTTATACCTCACTTGAACTCCTTCTTCTTGAAACCTTTGTAGAGGTTGGATGGTGCTTTCTTCGTCGCCTTCTTTCGTCAAAGATGGATCCACCTGAGGGTTCAACCTTGGGCTCCTTTCTCGAACTTTGAGAGAACTAAGGTCTTTGGCTTGCTAGACCTTCAACCCTTGAGTGAGTAGAGAGTGGTTTAGGGTAGTTTTATCTCAAGGAGAGGTTTCTCAACACATGAGAATGAATCTCCTTGTACTAGAGGAGGAGGAAGAAGAAGAGAGGAGAGAGAGTGAATATGATAGAATGAAAATGGTTTTTACAACCATAACCAAATATAAGTGATTTATCAAAAATAATATTAATCAATAATGAAAAGGTGATGGTTAGTTTGAATAGACCATTATCATATCACCATAAATGATTTTGCAAAGATCAAAGAGCATCTAAAAAGCTAATGATGATGGTCAAAATTTCAAACCTAGTCAACTAGTCAACCTTGGTAAACAAGTCAACAAGCCCAACCATGACACAATTTCATTTAATTAATATTATTAATTGATAAATCACAAGATCATTAGGGTTTGGAAAAAGACGACTATCAACTGTGCATACACACCCGTTCCAAAACCCCAATGAAAAATCTCTTCCTCCGCCTCAATGAACTGTGCATACACACCCGCGTTCATGTTCCGAGGAACACGAACACAAAGAGATAAAACCAATCCCAAATCATATACTAGGATCCGGCTTAAACCAAAGCCCGCTAGTATAAGCTGTCCGGACAACAAACGTGCACAAGTGCGCGGATGTGAACGAACCCTGTCGCAAAACCATGCGACCTCTACTCATTTTTCCCAAAGGCGAATAGCCCTCTGTGTGGGACTCTAAAGACTCGACACTACGCCGGCAGTGGGTTTAACCACAGACCACAAGCGGCACTAGCTGTACGTAACGGTCCCTAAGTAGATGCCGATAAGAAGACTGACGAGGTGAACCCCATCTGAACTCCTACTGAGCCTGAATGTGACAGTCTCCGTACAGTCTGGTCTGTTCGTCTGATACATCGCATGGCGGGCCTAGGGGGAGGTAAACGTCAGTCCCCTAATAGCGGTATAAGTTCTGTCGGAGTGAAGCCCAGAAAACCCTGAGATAACACTGGAAACCTACCAGTATATCTCGCTTGCCCTGGCCAGGGACTACTCGTGTAATGGCTCTCCTAGACACAGCGCGATGTCAACCCCCAATACCGGGAGAGACGAATCCTGTCTAACCGTCACTGCCTCCAAGTGCTTCGGGACTGCACCCAACTACTACCTGTTTGCACGACTCTTTTGAGCGGTGGTAGGGTAGTAGTCAAAGTACAGCGGGAACACACTTGAGGCGAAGTGACAGTGTCAAGTCAACGGACTAAGCTGTACTCATGTCACCAGGGAACTGATAACTGACGATAGGTATAATACCAACCAACAGTTCCCGACAAGTCCTGTCCAGTGTACTCGTAGCCTAACGAGCACCCGTATACTATCTCAAGTACGACGTACTGACGGCTGTGGGACAGACCACCTCCCGCACTGGGATGAGAAGCGCATACGCTAGTCTACTCCGGAGTATCGATGCCCTGTCTCGATAATCCCACGACTAGGGACGTGTATAAGGATGTGCTTGTAGATTACCCAGCCCCCACGAGTGTGACTGCCATCACAACGCTGGTAATCAACCAAAGATCCTTAGGGCTCCACTAATGTGTATAGATAATATGCCAAAAAGAAACACTTGTACACATTAAAGTAGAAACAAACCAAGTAGCATACTACCATTTTGAGCAAGATTGTATATACAACTGTGAATATCCCAAGCTTCCATTAAATAATATACAAACTAGTATGATACAGTAATGGCCTCTAGGGCATATACACTAACAATCTCCAACTTGCTCTAAGGCCATGTACTGGCGTATCGAAGACCTATCATCTCGATCAGCCGCTCGTACTGAGTCTGGGGCAAGGCCTTGGTGAATGGATATGCAGTGTTATCTTCTGAAGCAACCCTCCGAACCTCGATCTCCTTGCGATCCACGATCTCCCTGATCAGGTGATACCGCCTCAAGATGTGTCTGGATTTCTGATGGGACCTGGGCTCCTGCGCTAATGCTATAGCCCCGTTGTTGTCGCAATACAGAGGTATTGGATCAACAATGGACGGAACCACCTGAAGTTCTTTTAAGAACTTCCTCATCCAGACGGCTTCTTTTGCAGCATCTGCAGCAGCGATATATTCCGCTTCCATAGTCGAGTCAGCAACGGTTTCCTGTTTGGAACTCTTCCAACACACCGCCCCTCCATTGAGGGTAAAGACAAAGCCCGATATGGACTTGGAATCATCCTTGTCACTCTGGAAGCTGGAGTCAGCAAAGGCCTCGATCTGGAGGTCTTTTCCGCCATACACCAAGAACATCTCCTTAGTCCTTCTCAGGTACTTGAGAATGTTCTTTACCGCTATCCAGTGTTTCTCCCCAGGGTTTGACTGATACCTGCTTACTACACTCAGTGCATAAGCCACATCTGGTCTGGTACACAACATCGCATACATTATAGAGCCTACCGCAGAAGCGTAGGGTATAATAGACATGCGATCCCTTTCCAAATCAGTCTTGGGAGACATCTCTTTGGAGAGGGTGATCCCGTGACAAGCCGGTAGATTACCGCGCTTGGAATCTTCCATACTGAATCTTTTCAGTATGGTGTCGATGTACCTGGACTGCGAAAGTCCTAATATCCTCTTGGATCTATCACGATAGATCCGGATCCCCAGAATATAGGAGGCATCACCCAGGTCTTTTATGGAGAACCTGTGTGTCAAGAACCCCTTGACAGATTGTAGCATAGGAATGTCATTTCCTATCAACAGAATGTCATCCACGTATAAAACGAGGAATACGACAGTTCTTGCTACAAATCTACTATAGATGCATGGTTCATCTGGATTTTTGATAAAGCCAAATTCTTTGACCGTCTCATCAAAACAGATGTTCCAACTCCGCGATGCCTGCTTTAGTCCATAGATGGACTTAAGCAACTTGCACACCTTTCCGCTGCTCCCACTGTGAATGAAACCCTCTGGCTGGTCCATATAGACGCACTCTTCTAAATTTCCATTTAGAAAAGCGGTTTTTACGTCCATCTGCCAAATCTCATAATCGTGGAAAGCAGCAATGGCAAGAAGGATCCGAATGGATTTCAGCATAGCTACTGAAGAAAAGGTTTCATCATAGTCCAAACCAGGTCTTTGACGAAAACCCTTTGCAACAAGTCTAGCCTTATAGGTCTCGTCTCAACCTGTCCATCTACACCAATCTTCCTTTTGAAGATCCACTTGCATCCTACGGGTTTTACCCCATCTGGAGCAATGTCCAACGTCTATACCTTATTGGTGTACATGGACTCCATTTCGATCCGCATTGCATCCAGCCATTTTACCGAGTCAACGCTCTGAATGGCTTGCTGGAAGCTAGTAGGCTCATCACTATCAATGATGCAATCCTTTCTATCCCCGTCTATGAGAAAACCGTAGTATCTCTCGGGTGGATGAGACTGTCTACTACTCCTGCGGAGCGGCGTAGGAATGTCCTGATCTTTCGAACCCTCTGGTTCTACTAAGCTTTCAGTAATAGCTTGTGGTTCTGGAATTTCTTCCAGTTCTACTGCGCTCCCACTAATCTCCTTTTCCAAGAACTGGTGTTCTAGGAAGTGGGCATTACGAGAAACAAATACCTTTTGTTCCTCTGCGTGGTAGAAAAGATACCCCCTGGTGTTCTTTGGGTATCCCACAAACTTGCACAGTACTGAGCGTGCCTCGAGTTTGTCCGCATGCTGCTTTTTGACAAAAGCTGGACATCCCCAGACCTTCAGGTATTGAAGATAGGGTTTCTTCCCACTCCATAATTCATACGGTGTGGTAGGCACAGTCTTAGTTGGAACTCGGTTCAAAAGGTATGCAGCTGATTCTAGCGCATATCCCCAGAATGATCGCGGTAACTCAGCGTTACTCATCATGGACCTTACCATATCCAATAAGGTTCGGTTCCGTCTTTCCGATACACCGTTATGTTGCGGAGTGTACGGAGGAGTAAGCTGAGAGAGAATTCCATTCTCTTTTAAGTATTTCAGGAACTCGGCACTCAAGTATTCACCACCTCGATCAGATCTTAGTGTTTTGATACTTTTGCCTGTTTGTTTTTCTACTTCATTCTTGTATTCCTGGAATTTTTCAAAGGCTTCAGATTTATGTTTCATTAAGAAGACATGTCCGAACCTTGAAAAATCATCCGTAAAAGTAATGAAGTAAGAATAACCGCTTCGTGCATGCGTAGACATTGGACCGCACACGTCGCTGTGTATGAGTCCTAAGAGCTCGCTCGCTCTTACTCCGTGTCCAGTGAACGGAGTCTTTGTCATCTTTCCTTTGAGACAGGATTGACAAGTTGCATAAGATTGATACTCGAACGGATCCAAATATTCTTCTTTATGTAACTTAGTCAGCCTTCTCTCATTGATGTGACCCAGTCTACAATGCCTTAAGAAAGTTTTATTGATTTCTGGAGACATTCTTTTGTGTGTATTCTGGACATTGAAAATCTGTGGTTGGTTCAATACGTATATACCGTTGTTTAATGTACCTGACCCAATCAGAACTTGATTAAGGTGAATGTTCACAACATTACTTACAAATGCAAATTCATAACCTTCTTTAGATAATAAAGATACAGAAATGATATTACAATTTGCATTTGGTACAAAATAACAACCACGCAAAACCAAAAAATGTCCATCTGACAAACCCAGGTGATAGTCCCCCACGGCCTCAGCATCCATGCTAGCTCTGTTTGCAACTCTGAGGGTCATGTCACCTGCTTTCAAAAACCTACGCTTTCTCAACGCCTGCAAAGAATTACAGATTTGAGATCCTGATCCGGTATCAAATACCCAGGATGTAGAGTTTATTGATAGACAGTTTTCAATAACATACACACCTGAAGCTGAAGCCACAACCTGCTTCAGATCCTGTGTCCTGGCTTTCCAAGCCCTGCAATCCTTTTTCCAGTGTCCACTCTTGTGATAGTAAAAGCATTCTTCTTTCCCCACAAGCTTCCCCGCTACCTTTGTTGCTTTTGTCTTTCCCTTCGTATCCACTTTACTGACACCGCCCCTTGGTTTGGCAGGGGCTTTCTTCTTCTTTCCCTTAGCTTTCGCCTTGGACTTAGAAGAGGAAGATCCTCCTACAAACAAAGTGGATGTCTCCCTACCTTTCTGTAGGGTGCCCTCTGCACTCCTCAGCATGTTGAGGAGCTCTGAAAGTTCAACTTCCTTTCCTTGCAAGTTGAAATTCAGGATGAACTGGGCGTCAGTGGAAGGAAGGGACTGAAGAATTAAGTCCGTATAGAGCTCATTCTCCAACGTGGTCCCAAGGTCCGCGAGCTCCTCTATGTAGCCAATCATCTTAAGCACGTGTTCCGCTACCGATGATCAGACGGCCAATCTTGCCGAAAACAACTTCTTCGACACTTCGTATCTTGCGATACGAGATTGCTCTCCATACAGTTCTTTTGTATGGAGAAATATGGATTCGAGGTCCATATTCTCATGCCTCCTCTGATGTTCGTTGTCCATAGAGGCAAGCACGAGGCACTTGGCCTTCGCGCAGTCGATTTCCCAGGTCTTACGGATTTCCCTATCCGCGACGCTGGTTTTGGGACCTGGGACAGGGGGAGCTTTGGTGGTAAGAAGATACCCCAACTTATCATAAGTGATAGCCATCTTGACATTCCTGAGCCAATCTTTGTAGTTTGGCCCTGTCAGTATGTTTTTATCTAGTAGTAACTTAAGTCCAGTCATGATGTTTGGTCGCTGCAATTAAGAGAGAGAGAAGAAACACTTTAGCATGATGCTCTTACAAGTTTAGAGTGGTTTTTAATTTGTCTAAACAGGATGGCTCCCACTGTCTCTCGAATCCCTCCTCAAACCATAAAGGAAGAATTAGTCGGGATCAATCTCACCGCACAATACTTGCTTAACCGTTCAGCCAGGCTAGTGTTGGTACTTCGAGGGAGGTTTTCCAACGCTTTCGCGAAGTTCCTTAATTAAATAACCTCTTTTCCCTGAGGGCGTAGCCCCGCTAACACCTTTCTAGACACCTACTAGGTTTATAGCATTGATCGTTAAGTGAGAAATTTCCCGAGGAGTAGCATATACTCACAGCAGGATCGGGATCCAAAAATCATTGCATGATAAAACTGAAGGAATCCTACCAGAATCATCACACTCCAAATGGTATGCAACGCTAGCAAGTTTCAGTACTTATGAAACTCCCGATGTGATTTTTGCCCCATGCTCTTATGACCTTGGCATGAGGTCAAAATGTCATAAGTCACATGTCAAGTTCTACCCATCATTATCCAGGTTAATTTGAACCCACCCGTACCTACCCTTGACGTAGGCCAAAATGGCAGTACGACTGTCTTAAATCAACGCATTCTATTTATGCAACAGATAAATATCCGGCAGGTACCAATCACTATGCCTTGGCGTGAGGTCAAAATACATAGCTTGAATACTACCGAATATTTAACTGAAATGATGGAAGGCTACGAATGGTTTTGGCGAAACCGTGAACGTAGTGAACTTGATATAATCGATGGAACGAGATAGCTTTTAAAAGGAGTGGCTCAATCTCCGCATTTAAAAGTTTAGTTTTGAAAAGAACCGAGTGGTTTTCAAAGTGTTCCAATCGACTTTTGCTTGGTTTATTTTCTTGCATTAGTTCTTTTAATGCGTCCCATCAATTAATCCTACCATTGCAGAAAACAACCAAAATATGACGTACGCTTATGCCATTCGCATTCGCCACGGGGCCCCGTCATCACCCGTTAGGTTACTTAACTAACGACAGAGCGGGGGCTGGGCTAGCGCGGCTGAAAAACATAAGCAACGCCTAAATAGTTATTATATATAAATATACAGCAATGATAGACATTACAGATCACAGATGAATACATTGGATATTCTAGGAATCCGCAATCCGTTCGAGCCTGCAACGATAAGCGGATTACACGGTCGCGGAGAATAGCCAATATCCTACCCAAGACCCCTACGGATGCGGCAAACTATCCGCCAAGTACCCGAAGCGAAGCAACCTCCCTCAGCTCCGTGAGTAGGCCACTCGGCACTTCGAGATACCCGGTAGTTTGTGCACCCCCTCCATGGGTCTATCCTAGGAGCAAAAACAGTAAAAAGAATTATACAATGACGGCTACAACCCCGACCCAGTTGTGCGGCCATATAAATATTATTACATCAATTTACATATTACATGAATGAAAGAAAAAGAAACACTCATCTCACATCCACCCCGGCTATTCACCCGCGACAATCCAACGCATTCATATACACATACCATCATCAAACACAGATCACAGATATGTATAACCCCCACTAATCGACATATAGCGATTAGCCGACGTTCAATACATAAAAACATCACAGATATAACCCTTTAGTCAAAGTGTATTGAAGTTCGATCAAAAATACGGTTTTATAGGCCCCCAAATAAAAATTTCTTTTCTGGAAAATCTGGGCTGAAATAAACCATCTTAAAAATCCCAAAACCATGCCAGAAGAACATTGCACCAAACTCGACCCAGAACCGAGTCAACTCGATCGCGGTTGCGCGGCAATAGCTTGCTATTGCCGCGGAACCGCGGCTCTTTGGTCGACTCACTGGACAGGGTTTGGTGGCTTTCTTCACAAAAACCTGAGACGATTTTTGGAGTATGATATATTTTATTTTGAACAGGAAAAATTTTAACAGAAAGTTAGGGTTTTGATATTTTGGTTTTTCGATTTTTCCGATCAAACTTCCATACACATTCACTACATAGCTAGTTTATTTTTAGTTAGGCTTTGATACCACTGTAAGTCCATGTTGCCGACCCCGGTTCTTGCGGGGAGGCGGAAACGGTATAAAAATCAAATTTTTAGCGCACTAGGCAACATGGACTAACAAAAGTCGAGATCTTTTCTAAACAAAACTAGCTACCAAGCTAAAGAGAGTTAGCTACTCGGAAAAGGTGTTATACCTCACTTGAACTCCTTCTTCTTGAAACCTTTGTAGAGGTTGGATGGTGCTTTCTTCGTCGCCTTCTTTCGTCAAAGATGGATCCACCTGAGGGTTCAACCTTGGGCTCCTTTCACGAACTTTAAGAGAACTAAGGTCTTTGGCTTGCTAGACCTTCAACCCTAGAGTGAGTAGAGAGTGGTTTAGGGTAGTTTTATCTCAAGGAGAGGTTTCTCAACACATGAGAATGAATCTCCTTGAACTAGAGGAGGAGGAAGAAGAAGAGAGGAGAGAGAGTGAATATGATAGAATGAAAATGGTTTTTACAACCATAACCAAATATAAGTGATTTATCAAAAATAATATTAATCAAAAATGAAAAGGTGATGGTTAGTTTGAATAGACCATTATCATATCACCATAAATGATTTTGCAAAGATCAAAGAGCATCTAAAAAGCTAATGATGATGGTCAAAGTTTCAAACCTACTCAACTAGTCAACCTTGGTCAACAAGTCAACAAGCCCAACCATGACACAATTTCATTTAATTAATATTATTAATTGATAAATCACAAGATCATTAGGGTTTGGAAAAAGACGACTGTTAACTGTGCATACACACCCATTCCAAAACCCCAATGAAAAATCTCTTCCTCCGCCTCAATGAACTGTGCATACACATCCGCGTTCATGTTCCGAGGAACACGAACACAAAGAGATAAAACCAATCCCAAATCATATACTAGGATCCGGCTTAAACCAAAGCCCGCTAGTATAAGCTGTCCGGACAACAAACGTGCACAAGTGCGCGGATGTGAACGAACCCTGTCGCAAAACCATGCGACCTCTACTCATTTTGCCCAAAGGCGAATAGCCCTCTGTGTGGGACTCTAAAGACTCGACACTACGCCGGCAGTGGGTTTAACCACAGACCATAAGCGGTACTAGCTGTACGTAACGGTCCCCAGGTAGATGCCGATAAGAAGACTGACGAGGTGAACCCCATCTGAACTCCTACTGAGCCTGAATGTGACAGTCTCCGTACAGTCCGGTCTGTTCGTCTGATACATCGCATGGCGGGCCTAGGGGGCGGTAAACGTCAGTCCCCTAATAGTGGTACAAGTCGTGTCGGAGTGAAGCCCAGAACACCCTGAGATAACACTGGAAACCTACCAGTATATCTCGCTTGCCCTGGCCAGGGACTACTTGTGTAATGGCTCTCCTAGACACAGCGCGATATCAACCCCCAATACCGGGAGAGACGAATCCTTTCTAACCGTCACTGCCTCTAAGTGCTTCGGGACTGCACCCAACTACTACCTGTTTGCACGACTCTTTTAAGCCGTGGTAGGGTAGTAGTCAAAGTACAGCGGGAACACACTTGAGGCGAAGTGACAGTGTCAAGTCAGTGGACTAAGCTGTACTCATGTCACCTGGGAACTGATAACTAACGATAGGTATAATACCAACCAACAGTTCCCGACGAGTCCTGTCCAGAGTACTCGTAGCCTAACGAGCACCCGTATACTATCTCAAGTACGACGTACTGACGGCTGTGGGACAGACCGCCTCCTGCACTGGGATGAGAAGCGCATACGCTAGTCTACTCCGGAGTATCGATGCCCTGTCTCGATAATCCCACGACTAGGGACGTGTATAAGGATGTGCTTGTAGATTACCCAGCCCCCACGAGTGTGACTGCCATCACAACGTTGGTAATCAACCAAAGATCCTAAAGGCTCCACTAATGTGTATAGATAATATGCCAAAAAGAAACACATGTACACATTAAAGTAGAAACAAACCAAGTAGCATACTACCATTTTGAGCAAGATTGTATATACAACTGTGAATATCCCAAGCTTCCATTAAGTAATATACAAACTAGTATGATACAGTAATGGCATCTAGGGCATATACACTAACATCGACTGTATACACTAGTCTACTCTGGAGTATCGATGCCCTGTCTCGAAACTCCCACGACTAGGGACTTTTTAAGGATGTGCTTATAGACCCCTGCTCCCACGTATATGATCGCCCTCATACTGCTGGCAGTCAAGCAAGAATCCTAGGGGCTTTATTAACGTGTAATAGTGATCAGTAATGTCACCTAAAGTAGTACACGATGATAAAGATAAACCAGATAGCATACTATCATCTTGAGTAAGACTGTCCTACCGGCATAGGTCTTCCCTCAATCATTGCAATCACGTGCCTGTGATCCAATAATTGACTCTGAGGGCACTATCTCCAACAGATCCCGCCTCAAAGGTACCGCGTACGATACAATATCATATGACATCCTCGAGTCATGAGTGCGGATCTATCATCAATACAAAGCTCGTACGGCTAATCATTGTACGACATCCTAAAAGCTGGGTACGGGTCAATATCACATTCATCTCATCAATTATCTGGTATCCTTATCATCATATCTCATGATCTGGGGTACTGATCTAAGTCTAGTACAAATCGATACCATCTATAAAATATAAATGCGTATGTGGAACACACGTCCGAAAGCCCGCTAAAATCACATGTCGTATCCCAAATACGAATCACAATATATCACCGATCTCATGGCACTATGCCCAATCTCATCGACTCATCTCCAAATATCATCCACAATCCTCATCATCTAGGTATAACTATAACAAATAATCATGTATGTGCGTGTGGGTGTAAACCTATTCCAGGGTTCGCATCCAGGAAACTATACTAGTTTACATCTAAACCTTATTCTACCCATAGTACACCTAATCTCATCTCCAATATCCATATCACACATAATCCTATCATATATATAAATATAGGATATATCAAGTATACTAAATACCGAACTGCGGGGGTGCTATACGCCATCCACCCGACTTCCCCCGTAGATATAATCTACTCACCTTATATCCTGCGTGTCGGTGTCGATGTCGCTTTCATCTTCTTCATCGTATGAAGCCCTCGAGAAGGTACCTACAAGATAACACAATCGCAAATAAACCTTAAAATCACATCGAGAAAACCAAACGACGCTCTAAGGCCTATAGGTTAGAACCTATGGACTACGCTTTTAAAACCATCAAACTATCCTCGATATCGTCGTATAAACGCCAAGTAATCGAGGTAAAATGCAATTATACAAATCCAGAATTTAAAATACGCAAAACGAATTAAAACAGCAACTCAGGAAAAATGCCCCAGATTCTACCCTAGGTCAAATTGGACAATTTTGCATATGCCAAGGGTCTAATTTATGGATGTAGGAGCTACAGAACAAGAACGAGCCAAAATGCTCCAGGTCTGGCCGCAAATTGCTACCGGAAGGAATAAATCTGCGGCCATGGTTGGGAGTTAGGGGCTAGGGTTTTGATGGTTGCTTCCTGGGTGCCTGCATGTATCACTGTCCATGCAAAATAATTTTCAGAGTCTCGGGGTGATAGCAGATTCCATTTAACCTTCACAGAATCACAGTTTTTCCGATACCGGCTTTCTTGATCAATATTCTGGGTTTCAAGTCTCTGGTTTTAGGCCTGGGTTCTAGTACTAGGGGGTTTGTGTGGCCTCTACTGAGCTTAATTACCGATCACAACCCCAAGTTCCCTCAAACCCTAACTAGAATTTTCTAAGTCCACATAACCACTCAATATCGACATGAAACATGCATGGATGCATAAGGAAACGAAACACTACTCTTATGGTGCAGAAATTACCTCCTTTGGCAACTCAAGAATTTTCTTGAGTTGCTCAAAATCCTCATAATCTTCTCTTTCTTGGTCCAATGTGCTTCTCTTGAGCTTGCGCATCTTATTTGTGAAATGGGTTTTGGTTTTGAGTTGATTTCCATGGTGTTTTGGGGGATTTTGTGAAGAGGGAGAGAGAGGCAGCAGCAGCAGCAGCAATACGAGGGAGAGGGAGAGAAATGAGTGAAAACAATGAAGGGGAATGGCCAAGTCAACACACCCTCACCTTTCTCTCTCTCACCCATACCCATTAGTTTATTCTCTTCCATTTTCCTTTCTTTTCTTTTCCCCTCTCTAATAAATCATCAACCACGGTAAAAACATGTAGGAAAGCTATAAGAATATGTAACAAGTGAACAAAAATATGGTGCATGTTTTGCACAAATATGCTAAAAATCCGATTAGCGATTTTTAATCACGATTAGCACTAAATTAGTGTCAAACTAATCATAAAAACTTAAAATTTGCATAATTCACATAAAACACCCTCTTTCTAGTAATTTCTATAATTTTCCAAATTTTTCCCCATTTTATCGGTATTTAATTATACCGAAATATTAAAATATTCATTAAAAATAATATTAAATTATAAAAATTCCCAAAAATAATATATTATTTTTTTTTGAAATGTTACAATCTTCCCCCCTTAAAGAACTTCGGTCCCCGAATTTAAATTTTAAACCCCCAAATTCTAAAACATTTCAATAAAATGTCCATGTCGTCGGGGTTTCGAAATCATCAATACATAAAACGCATCATAGCGCAATGCATGCGCATGAGTAATGAGCAGATAACTCGAAATCAAAAACTCCGTCAAGCATCCCGCAATCATCGGAGTCATGGTAAAGACACAAATGTCAAATCCAAAATAAAACCAATATGATATAAATCAGAACTATACATGTAGACATCAAATCTATACATGTAAATAGCTGAAGTAAATGCATGCTAAATCTTTTTAAGTCGCTGCGCGATGTGCATAACACTACACAGTGGAGGACGTCTATTATAATAAAATAACCATATACGTATATATCCTTTGTTTAATATGTGCGTTCCGCCGTTTTGAAAATAATTTAGAAGGGTTTCCTTATTTTAAACGTTTCGTGTCATATCGGACACGTAGGTAAATACTGAGACTATAGCTCTGTCACGACCCGAAAGAGCACGTGACTGGCCTTTGAACCATATGAAGTCTATAGGACCCCATCTGATCCACGTAAGCCAAAAGCCCAGAAATCTAAAACCATTTAAAGAGTAAATAAGGAAAACTGGTTTTTAAGAAGAAAAGAAATCGTGTTTCAAAAATCCAAGTTTTTAAATAACTAAGCCGAATATGTATTTTTAAAATGTGTAACCTTTCCTGAAATTTTCGGCAGAGTTTCCTTTGTAAAAACTGGCCCCGAACGGGGTACAACAAGAATAATATATATGAACTGATAAAAGGCATCCCCAAGCGGGAGCTAGCTCTTCGTCAATTGACGGTCACAACCACGCAAGCAATAATAATATACAACGCCAAAGGGCGAGGATCAAAACCCAAAAAGAAACTCAAAACAGCCAGAAAACCATAATACTACTAGCGCGACTCTAAGGTCGAAATAATACAACACTGTTTTCTAAGTCTGAAACGATATACAAGTTTTGGTTGATGGAAATTCTAGATACAATGAATAATACAGGAGCAATGGAGGATCTGATACAAAAGAACCCACCTATCCAAGCAAATCACCCATAAGGAAGCAATGTGCCAGAAATGCCGCTATGGAATCTGTACGGCAAACCTGCAAGAACTGGGGCACAACGGGGGTGGGTTGCCAACTCGTGAATAGAAAATATCTACAAGCAAAGATCGAATGCATGACCCATCCTAGATCAATACGATCAGATATAAATAAACCTCAATATGAATAAAACTGAAGCATGCTAAACTGGCAATATAATCTCTATACATGAGTGTAGTGCCAAGTGCTCGTGCTAGTGCCTCAGGTAATAGCATGTCATGAATATGAGGTGTGATCAAAGTAATCAAATCTGCACACACGTGGATCCCGTCCACTCGTCACCCACTGACAATAACCACCATGCATGTAAATATCATAAATCATGTGCATGGGAATAATATGAGGATATAAACCATCTGTGTCCCTCGCGACACGTCAAAATCATGGAACCGGAGTGCCCAGCATCGACACTCGAAAACATCATGAAAACTGTGCCCAGCATCGGCACGTAAATCCTCATATATCGGGCTCCGTCAGTCCGGATCGGCCCGCGGGCTCTGTCTGCGGTATCGGCCCTCGGCCCCGGCAGTATGCCCATATCCATCTATCGACACTGGTCAGCATCCTCCGGATAACCGCCAGGTCCAACCAATCACCGATAGGTACTCGCCCGCCTCCAGGCTCAATCGGCAAAGCTCATCGATCATCTTGCCGAGGGGAACCATACCGGGTCCACCATGTACCCGCAATCGGCTCGTCCACTCCTCGATTCGGGTTTCACATGTCGCTCTCAGCACCGAGAAAACACATGGTGGACGCACTGAAATATCATATCAAGGGTAACCGGGTTTTTAAAGCAATGACATATTCTCTTTTGAAACACCCTCGGTTCCCAAATCCAGAAATATCATAGAAACAACATATCTCAATGCGTATAATCAAAAGCATGAAGTATGCGACATGTAAAGGAAGGTATGCACATCATCAAGTCATGCAAGGATCATATACTGAATGCAATAGTATTACAGTGTAGTGACATGGCAATTATCGATGATGAGTGTGTGAGCCGGCAACAAGTGTACGTGGAACATATGCATCATCGATAATGGTGCTGGTGTCCTAGCAACATGACTGAAATATAACCACAGTACAAGCGATGCAATGCAAATAGCATGAATATGCGGAATCGAATAATCAACGCAAAGGTAAAGAATCTACACCAATCTGTACATGTCATGCAGTGGTGCCATTTGAAATAAGACGAATCAGGGCTTTTGGTAAAACAAGGGCTACGGTGTTTTAAGAAAAGATACATCATTTGAAAATACCCGTATAAACCCTTCTGCATATCTTTAAAATATCCCCGATTTGTTAGTTTTGAAATAGGTATGACTCGGATCTAGCCTAACGCCTACTATGCGAACTACGAACCCGACAATCAAGCCAATAGAGAGGGGTTTGGAAACCACCTAAATCTGAGTCGATATCACAATATCTCATCACATGACAGGCATCACTACCATCATATCACATCTCCAATACGAACTCTGTCATGTCGCCAAATCCCACGGCCTCAATCGAATCTCATCGACTCATCTCAATCCCACGTATCATCCTCAAAACCCGTATATAAACACATAGTCCCATACCCATGTGTAGATATACACACCATCATATGCGCACAGATATATGAAAGGATGTATGCAAGTATGTGTGTATGTGTGAGTGCACCCACTACTCTACGGTTTCGCGCTACTAAACCAATACATTCTTATCACCAATAATCCATTATTACCATCAATAACCCTAAACAACACATAATAAATATATGTGTGTATACGTATTCGTATACATCACCACGGACTGCGGGGGTGCTATACGCCATCCACCCGACTTCTCCCCGTAGATATAATCTACTCACCTTGCTTCTCATGTGTCGGTGCCGATGTCGCCATCTTCATCTTCTTTGCCTCACATCTCGTAGGGTACCTACAAGGATATCACAAACGCTAAAGCACATGAAAATCACATCGGAAACCAAAACGGCACACGCTACGCCTATAGGTAAAAACCTATAACCTCGCATGCAAACACGATCAATATCCACTTGTCGTTGACGTCCAAACGCCACCCGACAGGAATGAAACACCAAATACCAAAATTCATGCTAAAACAAGTCTCAAATCATGCACCAACATAGGAAAATCATCCCAGATTTCACCCTAGATGGAATCTGTAAAAACTAGACATACCCAGGGTCAATACTATAGGAAATAGGGCCACAGAACAAAAACGAGCACCAGAACCCCTGCTCTGGCCGCAAATTGCGGCCAGAAGGAATTAATTGGCAGCCACAAGTTTGAGTTGGGGGCTAGGGTTTGGTGTGGTGGTTCCATGGTTCCTGCACATCTCACTGTCAACTCAGTTTTATTTTTGGGGTCTCGGGGTAATAGCAGATTACACAAAGCACTTCCAGATTTACAGTTTTCCCCGATATCGATTCCGTAATTCCGTATTCTGGTTTCAAGTTCAGGTTCGGGTCCAAATTAGCATCACACAAGGGATTCTAAGGTCACCACAATCCTCAATTCCATCTTTAATTTCAGTTTTACCCTAAACCCTAACTAGAAATCTCTAAAGTCCACAAACAACACAATATCGATATGAAACTAGAATTGATGCACAAGGAATTTGAAATACTACAAGAGGGTGCAGAAATTACCTCCTTTGGCAACTCAAGAAAATTCTTGAGTTGCTCAAATTCCTCCAAATCCAATCTTGCTAGGTTCAATGTGTAGCTAGTGAGCTTGGGAGTAAGTTTTGTGAAGTGGGAATGGGGTTTTGGGTTGGATTTCATGGTGGATCTAGGGTTTCATGAAGAGGGAGAGAGGAAGGAGAGAGAGCAGCAGCAACAAGGGAAAGAGAGGAGAGAGAATGAGAAGGGGAAAATAATGAGGGATGGTTCAAAAAGTGGGGGGTTTGACTTGGTCTCTCTCTCACTCATTACCTACTTTTTCCCTTTCTTTTCTTTTCCTTTATCTTTTCCTTCTCACTCCAATAGTGAATCCAAATGAACCATGGCAACAAAATTTAACACAAGTGTAACAAGTGTAAAAATGATATGTGCACATTTTTGCACAAAAATGCTAAAAATCCAATTAGCGATTCTTAATCGCGATTAGCACTAAATTAGCATATAACTAATCTTAAAAACTTTAAAATGGCATAATTCCATAAAATACCTTATTTTAGAATTTTCCATAATTTTTCCCCATTTATTTGTATTTAATTATACCAGAATATTAAAATATTCATTAAAATAATATTAAATTATAGAATTTCCCAAAAATCATATTTTATTATTTTGGAAACGTTACAATCTACCCCCCTTAAAGAAATTCGGTCCCCGAATTTAAATTTAAACCCCCAAATACTAAAATATTGCAATACAAATTCCAAGTCATTGGGGCTCCGAAATCAGCAATACATAAAACGTATCATAGCGCAATGCATGCGCATGAGTACTGAGCAGATAACTCAAAAGCAACACTCCATCAAGCATCCCGCAATCATCGGAGTCATGGTAAAGACACAATGTCAAATCCAATACAAAACCGATATGATATGGATCAGAACTACACATGTAGACATCCAATCTATACATGTGAATAGCTGATGCAAATGTATGCCAAATCTTTTTAAGTCGCTGTGCGATGCGTGTAACACTGCACAGTGGCGGACGTTTTTCACAAGAAAATAACTGTATATGTATATATATATCCTTTGTTTAATAGGTACGTTCCGCCGTTTGAAAACAATTTTGAAGGGTTTCCTTGTTTTTAAACGTTTCGTGTCATATCGGACACGTAGGTATATATATATCGAGACCATAGCTCGCTCTTTGGAAATCCCTTCGAACTATCAATGCATGCAAAATATATCCAGGTACTGTCCTCTGACTAGTCCTGCTCGGTACAAAACGAATATCAGATATCATAGAAATGTACTGCTCCAAAAGGAATAAATCCCAAAAATGCACATAACACCACCCTGTGCGTCTGGTGCGCACGGAAGTCAAAATCCATAAATGTGCCATACAGGTGCACAAAACAACATCTAGGTGCAACGGGTGTGCACGAAACATCTGTCATAGGCAACGTGTGTGCCTGACAGCCCAAACATGTGCATCTGACATGCACGAAGAATCTCGATTTAGTGCATCTGGTGTGCCCCAAAATCGTATCTCAAAACATGCGCCCAACATGCGCGAAAATCCAAATCGGTGCATCTATCGTGCATGAATGAAAATCTAAACCCTGCGCACTCAACATGCACGGAATCACAAAATCCAATAACAACGCCGAACATGCGTAAATCCAGTCAAAAGCACGGAGTGCAAGAATCCACATCAATATCACAATCAAAATCGACATATCGAAAGACATCAAATCGAAGTCAGGTGCAACCGTAATGCACAAAAATGTAAATCCGGTGTAACAAAGGCACGAAATATAAATCTAATGCGATAAACGCAAGAAACATAAAACTGGTGCGACAAACGCACGAAGTATAGAACTGGTGCATCCCATGCACAAATACCAGCAATAACTCAAATGCGTAAGCAGCAACACCAAGTGTACCCAGATATAAAGAAAATTATAAACGTGCGCAACTGCGTGTACAAAACACATATCAATGCACTACAAGCACATATAAGCTATACCGAGTGCAAAAATCAAATCGTGTGCGTAACATATGCACAACATCAAATCAACCGTATGAAATCCATAAAGTCATAAGCAGGTGCAGCCAAGGCACGAAACGATATACAACGCGGCCCAATCAAAATCAGGTGTACCGCGATGGAAAACTCACAACCGCGTGCATCAACGTGCTCAAATCAAAACACTAAGAGTACATGAAACTATGCTGGAAGCGTAAATCAAATCACCGGCATAAAATAGGCATGAAATCACAATCAACACAATCAACACCTCAAGAGTAATAACTATGTGCAAGGTATAAATACCCAGTAGGTGCAACCATGGTGCACAAAATCAAATATCATGGAACTCAGTCATCAAGACTAAATCATGCGAATAGATCGCTCAAAATACCGAAATCCAAAGCAACGGATACGTGATAGTCAAATCACAAAATCACAAATCATAAATACCGTCGTCGGTATATCCTTCTTCAGGGTCGAGAAGGTACCGGTACATCCGATGCTAGCGGCGCAAGATATCTACTTGCCTCTTGCTCGCGGCTGGCGTCCTCTGCCTCTGGTTCTTGATCTTTCCTGTAGATTACCAATCTCGCAATCCATCGGCTCATCGGCCCGGTCAGGTGTGCTGACAGGGACGATTCCGTCCTGGCACTTCCCTGGTCATCTCTCGGTCAATCCTCACGACCGCTCGTAAAGCAGCACATCTCTGGTGCCGACCTCGGGTCCTCTGAATGCACATCACGCATCTGCTCCTGGTGCAAATCTTATTGTAGTAGTATACTGGAAGGAATCCTACTCAAGGTCTCTTCTGATCTTGCCTAAGCCAAACTATAAGGAGGCCGGTACACTGGCGTAATCTTTCCTCGCTTTCTGAACATCTGCACCCTTAGTACAACATCTCCTCGAAAGCTGGTCGCATCCCTATGCCTCTGTATGCATATCCGACTTTTTATCTTAACGGGGTGTAGTGACAGCTCCTTTGCATCTCGCACGAACTTCTTGTCCCGCTTGTCTGTATCATCGACCATTCGACGTCGCGCCTTTATCTGCGCACTGCAATGTCCTCGGCTACGATCCATCCGAAGTCTCTAACATGGACTCGAAATCACGAACTTGGTATCTTCATCGCTCAGTAGAAGATATCTAGCCGAACACGTCCCCAGCGTGCATATCGCATCTCTGATGTCAGCGGAGTGAAACGTCATCTCGTCGAAATCTCGTGCGAACTCTTTACTCCACCTTGCTCCAATGTCGACTGATTCGGACTCATCTCATCATGGCTACACGGACTGCGCTCCGACGGCTATGCTCGTATCTGGAGTCTCCCAAGCAGTGTCCCATCACATGATATCCGAATGATGTCGACTCATCCGATCGACTCGTCAGAACCTCACAATCCCCCAAGAGCTCAACATCTCGGGTACAGTTTAATAGTATTGAGTACATGCCACAGCGTCGGTGGTCCAGCCGTAGAAGGGCAAACCCAAGCCTCACTAATGGCGCTGCGGAACCGCTGCAAACCCTAAGGTTCAAAGGCTTTCACACGGTCATTAAGTCGAGTTAGGGTTTCATTCTTCTAGAGGGTCCATAGAGTCACCTGCATGTCCTTCCGTATACTTTAAACTTGGAAAAGGGGTTCCTGACATTCGATCGTCTCAATCGACTCTCAACGAACCTGCGTGAAGTCGCCTCTAGCTGGAATCAATCTACCTGATGACCTCGCATCGGGGTAGGCGAACGAACCACATGTCCTAGTCATTAATCCTCGGTGACTAGCGACTCACTATCATATCTCTAAGAATATGCTCATACTGCAGTAGCTCAAATCATCTGGGCGATATCTCATCATAACCTAGCTGGCCTCTATCAGTGGCTCAATCCTCTGGTACCGACCGGTACATCCGAAAAATCTTGCAACAGCGATCTGTCAAAAGCCCAAAGTGCGGAAGCACAATAAGACGACGCCTCAATATGCAATCGTATGCCTCTGGAATCACGCCATGGTCAGCCCTCGTCCCCGACGAGCTCATGCTGACACAACTCGAGCCGTAGCTCACTCTGCCCATGCAATCGTGGCAGCAAAACCATAACCAGTATCGATGAAGGTAGATCATAGGAAGGAATATAATACGGTGCAAGGAAATGTACAACCTAAGGTTTCTTAAGCGGAGTGGCGTGTCGTAAGTATGCCGCGGAACATACCAACGGTACGTCACTCTACTTTAGTCACCTATTCCATCAACCAAGGGTCATCCTACACGATGAAAGTTCGGGTCTAATACCCCCTCGACTAAGTCTAAGTTCCGTAAGGTCAAGCCTAAGTTCCGTATATAAATAACGCCCTAGGCTCCACATAGTCAAACTCAGACTCGAACCAAGGTCAACCTAGCGCTCTGATACCAACTTTGTCACGACCCGAAAGAGCACGTGACTGGCCCTTGAACCATATGAAGTCTATAGGACCCCATCTGATCCAAGTAAGCCAAAAGCCCAGAAATCTAAAACCATTTAAAGAGTAAATAAGGAAAACTGGTTTTTAAGAAGTAAAGAAATCGTGTTTCAAAAATCCAAGTTTTTAAATAACTAAGCCGAATATGTATTTTTAAAATGTGTAACCTTTCCTGAAATTTTCGGCAGAGTTTCCTTTGTAAAAACTGGCCCCGAACGGGGTACAACAAGAATAATATTTATGAACTGATAAAAGGCATCCCCAAGCGGGAGCTAGCTCTTCGTCAATTGACGGTCACAACCACGCAAGCAATAATAATATACAACGCCAAAGGGCGAGGATCAAAACCCAAAAAGAAACTCAAAACAGCCAGAAAACCGTAATACTACTAGCGCGACTCTAAGGTCGAAATAATACAACACTGTTTTCTAAGTCTGAAACAATATACAAGTTTTGGTTGATGGAAATTCTAGATACAATGAATAATACAGGAGCAATGGCGGATCTGATACAAAAGAACCCACCTATCCAAGCAAATCACCCATAAGGAAGCAATGTGCCAGAAATGCCGCTATGGAATCTGTACGGCAAACCTGCAAGAACTGGGGCACAGCGGGGGTGAGTTGCCAACTCGTGAATAGAAAATATCTACAAGCAGAGATCGAATGCATGACCCATCCTAGGTCAATACGATCAGATATAAATAAACCTCAATATGAATAAAGCTGAAGCATGCTAAACTGGCAATGTAATCTCTATACATGAGTGTAGTGCCAAGTGCTCGTGCTAGTGCCTCAGGTAATAGCATGTCATGAATATGAGGTATGATCAAAGTAATCAAATGTGCACACACGTGGATCCCGTCCACTCGTCACCCACTGACAATAACCACCATGCATGTAAATATCATAAATCATGTGCATGGGAATAATATGAGGATATAAACCATCTGTGTCCCTCGCGACACGTCAAAATCATGGAACCGGAGTGCCCAGCATCGACACTCGAAAACATCATGAAAACTGTGCCCAGCATCGGCACGTAAATCCTCATATATCGGGCTCCGTCAGTCCGGATCGGCCCGCGGGCTCTGTCTGCGGTATCGGCCCTCGGCCCCGGCAGTATGCCCATATCCATCTATCGACACTGGTCAGTATCCTCCGGATAACCGCCAGGTCCAACCAATCACCGGTAGGTACTCGCCCGCCTCCAGGCTCAATCAGCAAAGCTCATCGATCATCTTGCCGAGGGGAACCATACCGGGTCCACCATGTACCCATAATCGGCTCGTCCATTCCTCGATCCGGGTTTCACATGTCGCTCTCAGCACCGAGAAAACACATGGTGGACGCACTGAAATATCATATCAAGGGTAACCGGGTTTTTAAAGCAATGACATATTCTCTTTTGAAACACCCTCGGTTCCCAAATCCAGAAATATCATAGAAACAACATATCTCAATGCGTATAATCAAAAGCATGAAGTATGCGACATGTAAAGGAAGGTATGCACATCATCAAGTCATGCAAGGATCATATACTGAATGCAATAGTACTACAGTGTAGTGACATGGCAATTATCGATGATGAGTGTGTGAGCCGGCAACAAGTGTACGTGGAACATATGCATCATCGATAATGGTGCGGTGTCCTAGCAGCATGACTGAAATATAACTACAGTACAAGCGATGCAATGCAAATAGCATGAATATGCGGAATCGAATAATCAACGCAAAGGTAAAGAATCTACACCAATCTGTACATGTCATGCAGTGGTGCCATTTGAAATAAGACGAATCAGGGCTTTTGGTAAAACAAGGGCTACGGTGTTTTAAGAAAAGATATATCATTTGAAAATACCCGTATAGACCCTTCTGCATATCTTTAAAATATCCCCGATTCGTTAGTTTTGAAATAGGTATGACTCGGGTCTAGCCTAACGCCTACTATGCGAACTATAAACCCGACAATCAAGCCAATAGAGAGGGGTATGGAAACCACCTAAATCTGAGTCGATATCACAATATCTCATCACATGACAGGCATCACTACCATCATATCACATCTCCAATACGAACTCTGTCATGTCGCCAAATCCCACGGCCTCAATCGAATCTTATCGACTCATCTCAATCCCACGTATCATCCTCAAAACCCGTATATAAACACATAGTCCCATACCCATGTGTAGATATACACAACATCATATGCGCACAGATATATGAAAGGATGTATGCAAGTATGTGTGTATGTGTGAGTGCACCCACCACTCTAGGGTTTCGCACTACTAAACCAATACATCCTTATCACCAATAATCCATTATTACCATCAATAACCCTAGACAACACATAATAAATATATGTGTGTATACGTATTCGTATACATCACCACGGACTGCGGGGGTGCTATACGCCATCCACCGGACTTCTCCCCGTAGATATAATCTACTCACCTTGCTTCTCATGTTTCGGTGCCGATGTCGCCATATTCATCTTCTTTGCCTCACATCTCGTAGGGTACCTACAAGGATATCACAAACGCTAAAGCACATGAAAATCACATCGGAAACCAAAACGGCACACGCTACGCCTATAGGTAAAAACCTATAACCTCGCATGCAAACACAATCAATATCCACTTGTCGTTGACGTCCAAACGCCACCCGACAGGAACGAAACACCAAATACCAAAATCCATGCTAAAACAAGTCTCAAATCATGCACCAACATAGGAAAACCATCCCAGATTTCATCCTAGATGGAATCTGTAAAAACTAGACATACCCAAGGTCAATACTATAGGAAATAGGGCCACAGAACAAAAACGAGCACCAGAACCCCTGCTCTGGCCGCAAATTGCGGCCAGAAGGAATTAATTGGCGGCCACAAGTTTGAGTTGGGGGCTAGGGTTTGGTGTGGTGGTTCCATGGTTCCTGCACATCTCACTGTCAACTCAGTTTTATTTTTGGGGTCTCGGGGTAATAGCAGATTACATAAAGCACTTCCAGATTTACAGTTTTCCCCGATATCGATTCCGTAATTCCGTATTCTGGTTTCAAGTTCAGGTTCGGGTCCAAATTAGCATCACACAAGGGATTCTAAGGTCACCACAATCCTCAATTCCATCTTTGATTTCAGTTTTACCCTAAACCCTAACTAGAAATCTCTAAAGTCCACAAACAACACAATATCGATATGAAACTAGAATTGATGCACAAGGAATTTAAAATACTACAAGAGGGTGCAGAAATTACCTCCTCTGGCAACTCAAGAAAATTCTTGAGTTGCTCAAAGTCCTCCAAATCCAATCTTGCTAGGTTCAATGTGTAGCTAGTGAGCTTGGGAGTAAGTTTTGTGAAGTGGGAATGGGGTTTTGGGTTGGATTTCATGGTGGATCTAGGGTTTCATGAAGAGGGAGAGAGGAAGGAGAGAGAGCAGCAGCAACAAGGGAAAGAGAGGAGAGAGAATGAGAAGGGGAAAATGATGAGGGATGGTTCAAAAAGTGGGGGGTTTGACTTGGTCTCTCTCTCACTCATTACCTACTTTTTCCCTTTCTTTTCTTTTCCTTTATCTTTTCCTTCTCACTCCAATAGTGAATCCAAATGAACCATGGCAACAAAATGTAACACAAGTGTAACAAGTGTAAAAATGATATGTGCACATTTTTGCACAAAAATGCTAAAAATCCAATTAGCGATTCTTAATCGCGATTAGCACTAAATTAGCATATAACTAATCTTAAAAACTTTAAAATGGCATAATTCCATAAAATACCTTATTTTAGAATTTTCCATAATTTTTCCCTATTTATTTGTATTTAATTATACCAGAATATTAAAATATTCATTAAAATAATATTAAATTATAGAATTTCCCAAAAATCATATTTTATTATTTTGGAAACGTTACAAGCTCTCTTTTTGGAAATCCTTTCGATAACTATCAATGCATGAAAAGTATATCCAGGCACTGTTCTCTGACTAGTTCTGCTTAGTACGAAAACAAATAACAAATATCATAAAAACGTACTAGTCCATAAGGAATAAATCCTAAAAATGTATATAAGAATACCCTGTGCGTCTGGTGCACACGGAAATCAAAATCTATATATGTGCCATACATGTCCACAGAAACATCATCTAGGTGCAATGGGTGTGCACGAAACATCTGCCAAGGGCAACGGGCGTGCCTGACAGCAAAATCAGGTGCATCTGACATGCACAAGGAATCCCGATTTAGTGCATCTGGTGTGCACCAAAATCGTATCTCAAAACATGCGCTCATCACGCGCGAAAATCCAAATCAAAACACTAAAAGTGCATGAAAATTATGCTGAAAGCATAAATGAAATCACCAGCCTAAAATAGGCATGAAATCACAACCAATACCTCAAGCGTAATAACTATGCGCAAAATATAAATACCCAGTAGGTGCAACCATGGTGCACAAAAACAGAAATCATGGAACTCAGCCATCAAGACCAAATCATGCGAACAGATCTCCAAAAAATACTGAAATCTAAGGTGATGGATATATGATAATCGAATCCCAAAATCACAAATCATAAATACCGCCGTCGATATTTCCTCCTTCGCAGTCGAGAAGGTGTCGGTGCATCCGATACTAGCAGCGCAAGATATCTACTTGCCTCTTGTTCATGGTCTGGCGTCCTCTGTCTCTAGGTCCTTATCTTCCCTGTGGATTACCTATCTCGTGATCCATTGGCTCATCGGCCCGGTCAGGTGTGCTAACGGGGACGATTCCGTTCTGGCACTTCTCTGGTCATCTCTCGGTAAATCCTCATGACCACTCATAAAGCTGGCGCCGACCTCTGGTCCGCTGAATGCACATCACACATCTGATCCTGGTGCAAATCTTATCACAGCAGTGTCCTGGAAGGAATCCTGCTCAAGGTCTCTTCCGATCTCGCCTATGCCGAACTGTACTGAGGCTGGTACTCTTGCAAAATCCTTTCTCGCTCTTTGGACACTGCGTCATCAGCACAGCGTTTTCTCAGAAGCTGGTCGCATCCCAACGCCTCTGTAGACATATCCGACCTTTAATCTTAACGGGGAGTAACAACAGCTCGTCAGCATCTCGCCTCAACCTCTTGTCCCGCTTGTCTATATCATCGTCTACTCAGACGTCATGTCTCTATCTGCGCACTGCAATTGTTCTCGGCTACGGTCCATCTGAGGTCTCTCACACGGACTCGAAATCACGAACTCGGTATCTTCATCACTCTGTGGAAGATATCTAGCCGAACACGTCCTCAGGAACTTGTCCCAACCTGTGGAGGTATACTCCATACTCGTCCTTTCTTGATCAATTCACAACGCATCTGGGTAAGGTCCTCTATCCTAACCTGGTCAACTATCTCGTCGACGATGCCGAACTCTGGCCTGCTGGGTGTGCGCAATATGACCACTCCTGGGTCCAAGTATTCTCGTATAGTATTCCAGAAAGGTCCTGTCGAGGTCTCTCTCAAATCTCATTTCTGCCGAATTGCCCGGGAGTTATCATCTTTACTATATCTGTTTCTTATTCCGGAATGGCTGTATGCTCATCGCGACTTCTTCTGGAAGGTATATCTATATACAACGCCTCTGCATGCGTATCGCATCTCTGATGTCAGCGGAGTGGAACGTCATCTAGTTGAAATCTCGTGCGAACTCTTTACTCCACTTTGTTCCAATGTCGAATGATTCGGACCCGTCTTCTTGTGGCTGCATGGACTGCGCTCCAATGGCTATACTCGTATCGGGAGTCTCCCAAACAGTGTATCCCATCACATGATATCCGAAAGATGTCGAACCATCTGATCGATTTGTCAAACCTCATAATCCCCCAAGAGCTCAATATCTTGGGCACAGTTTAATCATATCGAGTACATACCACAACGTCGGCGGTCCATCCGTAGAAGGGCAAATCCAAGCCTCACTAATGGCGCCGCGGAACTGCCGCGAACCCTAAGGTTCAAAGGCTTTCACACGGTCATTATGTCGAGTTAGGGTTTCATTCTTCTAGAGGGTCCATAGAATCGCTTGCATGTCTTTCCGAATACTTAAAACTTGGAATATGGGTTTCTGACATTCGATCGCCTCCATCGACTCTCAACGTACCTGCGTGAAGTCGTCTCTAACTGGAATCAATCTATCTGATGACCTCGCATAGGGGTGAGCGAACGAACCACATGTCCTAGTCATTCACCCTCAGGTGACTAGCGACCTTCCATTATATCTCTGAGTATATACTCATGCTGCAGTAGCTCCAACATCTGGGCGATATCTCGTCATTTGCAGCAGCAACTGGCTCATTCGTCTGTACACTAAACAGCGCCTCAATCATCCTGAGTAAGCAGTATATCAATGGTCATCACATTCTGGATGGCCTCAAGCAGTAGCCTGATCCTATGGTTCCAATCTGCACATCCGAGAAATCTCGTAAAAGCGATCTGTCAAACGCTCATGGCGCGAAAATGCAATAAAGCGACGCCTCTATATAATCGTATGACTCTGGAATCATGCCCTGGTCAGTCCTCGTCCGTGACGAGCTCGTGCTGACGCAACTCTAGCCGTAGCTCTCTCTGCCCGTGTAATCGTGGCAGCAAAATCATAACCAATATCGATGAGGATAGATCATATGAATGAATATAATACTGTGCAAGGAAATGTACATCCTAAGGTTTCTTAAGCGGAGTAGTGTATCGTAAATATGCCGCGGAACATACGTACGGTACGTCACTCTACTCAAGCTACCTGCTCCATCAACCAAGGGTCATCCTACGCGACGAAAGTTCGGGTATAATACCCCCTCGACTAAGTCTAAGTTTCGTAAGGTCAAGCCTAAGTTCCGTATATATATAAACGCTCTAGGCTCCACATAGTCAAACTTAGACTCGAACCAAGCTTAACCTAGCGCTCTGATACCAACTTTGTCACGACCCAAAATAACACGTGACTGGCACTTGAATCATATGAAGTCTATAGGACCCCATCTAATTCAAGTAAGCCAAAAGCCCAGAAATCTAAAACCATTTTTAAGAAGTAAATAAGGAAAACTAGTTTTAAGAAGTGAAGAAAACATGTTTTAAAACAAGGTTGTTAAATAAGTATGCCGAATATACATTTTAAATCCTCAATGTCTTTTCTGAAAATTTCGGCAGAGTTTCCTTTGTAAATACTGGCCCCGAACGGGATACAACAAGAATAACATATATACAATGATAAAAGGCATCTCCAAGCGGGAGCTAGCTCTTTGTCAATCGACGGTCACAACCACGTAAGCAGTATAATATACAACACCAAAGGGCGAGGATCAAAACTCAAAGGAAAAACTCAAATCAGCTTGAAAACTATAATACTACAACGCGCGACTCTAAGGTTGAAATAATACACAACTAGTTTTCTAATTCTGAAACAATATACAAGTTTGGTTGATGGAATTTCTAGATACAACTGAATAATACATGTACAATGGTGGTTCTGATACAAAAGAACCCACCTACCAAAGCAAATCACCCGTAAGGGAAGCAGTGTGCCAGAAATGACGCAATGGAACCTGTACGGCAAAACCTGCAAGAACTGTGGCACAACGGGGGTGAGTTGCCAACTCGTGAATAGAAAACATCACAGAGCAGAAATCGTATATATGACACAATCCTAGGTCAATATGATCAGATATATATAAACCTCAAATAAATAAGTCTGAAGCATGATAAGGTGGCGATGTAACATCTATACAAGAGTGTAGTGCCAAGTGCTCGTGCCAGTGCCTCAGGTAATATCATATCATAAATATGAGGTATGATCAATGTCGACTATATCATGAAGTCTATGAAAAAGTGGATATCATCCAACTATGTAATCAATGTCAATATATGTATGTGGAAATCATCCACGTGTCACCCAATGACAATAAGCACCATGCATGTAAATATCATAAACATATGCATGAAAGTATGAGGATGTAAATCAACAGGTGTCGCTCGCAACATATCAAAATCATAGAACCTGAGTGTCAAGCATCGACACTCGAAAACATCATGAAACCTGTGCCTATCATCGGCACGTAAATCCTCATATATCGGGCTCCGTCAGTCTGGATCGGCCCATATCATCTCTCGACTCCGGTCGGTATCCTCCGGATATCCGCCGAGCCCAAATAATATCACCGGTAGGTAGTAGTCCCTCTTCCAGGCTCACCATCTACTACACAGCGATCTGTTCTCGCCCTAGGGTACCATACCGGGTCCACCATGTACCCGCAATCGGCCTCATCCGCCTCCTCGAATCGGGTTTCACATGTCGCTCTCAGCACCGAGAAAACACATGGTGGACGCACTGAAATATCATATCAAGGATAACCGGTTTTTAAAACAATTACATACTCTCCTTTGAAATATCCACGGTTTCCCAAATCCAGAAATATCATGGAAACAACATATCTCAATGCGTATTGTCAAAAGCATGATGTATGCGACATGTAAAAGAAATGTAAGCATATCAGTATATCATGCAATATGGAATAGTAATATGCACATATTGAGGGAAACCGCTCTTTTAAAATGAATCAGTTTTAAAGAGTATCTTGCGGTTCCCAAATCTCCAAATCCAGTGAGAATCATCTATGTATGTGCGAATATGTATGTATGCACGTATGGGTGTACAATAGGTATGTACACAAGTATACCATGCAAGGGATCATATCCTGAATGCAACAGCACTACAGTGTAGTGACATGGCAATTATCGATGATGAAGTGTGTGAGCCGGCAAGCAGGTGTACATGGAACATATGCATCATCGATAATGTTGCTGGTGTCCTAACAGCATGATTTTTATATAACAATAACCAATTGCACATGCAATGCGATGCGAATAACAAGAGTATGCAAAAATCGACTAATAAATGCAAAAGTGACGTATCTGCATCAATATAAAAAGTCATACAGTTTGCCTTTTGAAATAAGACGAATCGGGGTTTTTAAAAAAATAAGGGCTACGGTGTTTTAAGAAAAGATGCGTCTTTTGAAAATATCCGTAGAATCCTTTTGCCTGTCTTTAAAATACTTCTGATTCGTTAGTTTTGATATAAGTATGATATCGGCCTAGCCTAACGTCTACTAGCAAAACTACAGCTCTAACTAACAAATCAATCGGGAGGGGTATGGAAACCACCTAAATCTGAGTCGATATATATATATATATATATATATATATATAATAGACGGTGATCCCGCCTCAAAGGTACCGTGTACGATACAATATCATATGACATCCTCGAGTCATGAGTGCAGATCTATCATCAATACAAAGCTCGTACGGTAAATAATCGTAAGGCATCCCAAAAGCTGGGTACGGGTCAATATCACATTCATCTCATCAATTATCTGGTATCCTTATCATCATATCTCATGATCTGGGGTACTGATCTAAGTCTAGTACAAATCGATACCATCTATAAAATATAAATGCGTGTGTGGAACACACGTCCGAAGGCCCGCTAAAATCACATGTCGTATCCCAAATACGAATCACAATATATCACTGATCTCATAGCACTATACCCAATCTCATCGACTCATCTCCAAATATCATCCATAATCCTCATCATCTAGGTATAACTATAACAAATAAGCATGTGTGTGCGTGTGGGTGTAAACCTATTTTAGGGTTCGCATCTAGGAAACTATACTAGTTTACATCTAAACCCTATTCTACCCATAGTACACCTAATCTCATCTCCAATATCATTATCACACATAATGCCATCATATATATAAATATATATATATATATCTAGTATACTAAATACCGAACTGCGGGGGTACTATACGCCATCCACCCGACTTCCCCCGTAGATATAATCTACTCACCTTATATCCTGCGTGTCGGTGTCGATGTCGCCTTCATCTTCTTCATCATATGAAGACCTCGAGAAGGTACCTACAAGATAACACAATCGCAAATAAACCTTAAAATCACATCGAGAAAACCAAACGACGCGCTAAGTCCTATAGGTTAGAACCTATGGACTACGCTTTCAAAACCATCAAATTATCCTCGATATCGTCGTATAAACGCCAAGTAATTGAGGTAAAACACAATTATACAAATCCAGAATTTAAAATACGTAAAACGAAAACACGAATTAAAACAGCAACTCAGGAAAAAGGCTCTAGATTATACCCTAGGTCAAATTGGACAATTTTGCATATGCCAGGGGTCTAATTTATAGATGTAGGAGCTACAGAACAAGAACGAGCCAAAATGCTCCAGGTCTGGCCGCAAATTGCGGCCAGAAGGAATAAATCTGCGGCCATGGTTAGGAGTTAGGGGCTAGGGTTTTGGTGGTAGCTTCCTAGGTGCCTGCATGTATCACTGTCCATGAAAAATAATTTTCAGAGTCTCGGGATGATAGCAAATCCCATTTAACCTTCACAGAATCACAGTTTTTCCGATCGGCTTTCTAGATCCGTATTCCGGGTTTCAAGTCTCTGGTTTTAGGCCTGGGTTCTAACACTAGGGGGCTTGTGTGGCCTCTACTGAGCTTAATTACCCATCACAACCAAAAGTTCCCTCAAACCCTAACTAGAATTTTCTAAGTCCACATAACCACTCAATATCGACATGAAACATGCATGGATGCATAAGGAATCGAAACACTACTCTAATGGTGCAAAAATTACCTCCTTTGGCAACTCAAAAATTTTCTTGCGTTGCTCAAAATCCTCAAAATCTTCTCTTTCTTTGTCCAATGTGCTTCTCTTTAGCTTGTGCATCTTATTTATGAAATGGGGTTTGGGTTTTGAGTTGATTTCCATAGTGTTTTGGGGGATTTTGTGAAGAGGGAGAGAGAGGCAGCAGCAGCAGCAGCAATATGAGGGAGAGGGAGAGAAATGAGTGAAAACAATGAAGAGGAATAACCAAGTCAACACACCCTCACCTTTCTCTTTCTCACCCATACCCATTAGTTTATTCTCTTCCATTTTCTTTCCTTTTCTTTTCCCCTCTCTAATAAATCATCAACCACGATAAAAACATGTAGGAAAGCTATAAGAATATGTAACAAATGAACAAAAATATGGTGCTTGTTTTGCACAAATATGCTAAAAATCCGATTAGTGATTTTTAATCGCGATTAGCATTAAATTAGTGTCAAACTAATCATAAAAACTTAAAATTTGCATAATTCACATAAAACACCCTCTTTCTAGTAATTTCTATAATTTTCCAAATATTTCCCCATTTTATCGGTATTTAATTATACCGAAATATTAAAATATTCATTAAAAATAATATTAGATTATAAAAATTCCCAAAAATAATATTTTATTTTTTTAAAAATGTTACAGCTCACTAGTTTGTGTTCAAGTTTCATGATTCACATCACATGTGAGGGTTGAAGTTTGAGCCATGACAAGAGGAGGAAGAAGAAGCTAGAGAGCAACCATGGGAGCAACTCAAGAAAATTGGCTAAGTGTTGAGAATGGGCTAGAATGAATGGCAACTCTTGACCCCTCACTCATTGAAGTATGGAATTATGCAAAATAAAATTGCAACCATACTTGAATAGTGAGTCAAGATGAATAAACAAAAGTAAATCCCATACTTGCAACCATGCTTTCACTTTCCACCTCATTTATATTTTCACAAAATAGAAATATAAATGCCATGCTTCATTATATATATATATATATATATATATATATATATATATATACATAATGAAGAATAATTAGTGAGCTAATGATATTAGTTAAGATATAATTATATCACATATAATATATATCATATTATTAAATCAACACTTGATCTAATAATCTGGTTATATCATATATGACCGACTAATATCATTTATCTGTATATCACATTATCGGATCAACACTTCATTCGACAATCTGGTTATATCATATACAACCGAACCGATAACAGATGACTGCCAGATTACAATACGGTATCACATACTCGTATTTAATCATGCCCACACACATATCACATATGTGTCCTACTTTGTTTCGCTTGAACCAGGAAACTTCTTTGTGGGACTCTAAACACTCGTCAATATGCCAGCAGTAAGTGATGATCGCAGCAGTCACCTGCAAGCCGTCAGCGGTACTAGCTGGACATAACGGCTACCCGGGTATTGAGTGATATGAAGATTAACAAGCAAGCCTGTCCATAGTCTCCATGAAGCCTATCAGTAACACTATCGTACAGTCCGGTCTCTTCGTCTGATATGTCGCATATCATGTCTACGGGTGGAAATCGACAGACCCCAGTAACATGATAAGTCATGTCGATGTCTGGCCTATAATGGTTTGAGAAACTACTGATATGTAACACCTTAGGATATGTTTAGTGACTAATTATATTTAAATAATGGGTTTTTAATAAAAAGTTTACCAAATTGTGTTTTAAATATTTTTTCTAATTTAATAAATATTTTTTCAAAAATTTTCCTAGGCTTGCACACACATGTGCATGTAAACTAGGTTTTTTTTTAAAATGAGTTTTTACCATGATGAGTGACCATGGTGGGTTAATCTTGAGGATTAAGTCTTATGGGTTTTTAAGTGAGTTTAATTAGTTAAGTAATAGTTACTTTAATTTGAAATTTGTTTGAGGGTGTTGATTTGTGAGAGGGAGAGAGAGTGCATCATGGCTTTAGGCCATGCTTGCAATTAATGAAGAGAGAGAGAGGAGGGTTGACATTGGGTGATGATTTTTCCTCTCAATTCTTTTGTTTTCCTCTCAAACCTCACTCACACACACACACACACACACACACACACACACACACACACACACACACACATACCTCTCAGCTGAGGCAAGCACTCACAGCAGCAGCAACTGAAGCCAGAAGCAACAGCAGCAGAAGAGAGCAGTAGCAACAGCAACAGTGAGCAGCAACAGCCTCACAGCAGCAACCACAGCCCTTTCCCTTCATTTCTTCTTCTTCCTCCAGCTCCCTAGGGTCAAGTGTGAGGTATATTTCTTAAACTTACTCCCTAGTTTGCGTGGTTTGAGTAGTTTTGCTTCGGTTAGTGGTTTTTAATGCGTTTTAGTGCGATATGAGATGTTTAGTGGGAACCTTGAGCTAATGTGGTGTGAATTGGTTTCAGTAGGTTGTTAGAGGGTTGTTGAGACCATATTAACCTAGCTTAACCCCCAATTGCACTAAAATACCACCAGTTCCCTAATTGATGCAAATTCGTCGTATTTATGCAAAACTGAGTTTTCTGGAAACTGCTTTTGCCCCGGTGGGTTCAGAATAAATTTGAGAAGACTGCAGTGTAGTAGTGAGGTGCTGATACCATAGATAGAACCCGACCCCCTAATTCCTTCTTTTGGCCGCCAATTAATTCATTATGACCGCAATTTGCGGCCAGATGGGTAGGGTTTGGGTTAGGGTTTGGTCCTATAGGTGTCTGCTAGTATGTAGAGTGTTGTGATATATATATTTTTGTAAGTTTAGTTCTGTATTAAAATCTGGGACTAAATACCTGTTTTTCCGTATTTCTAAACCTTCGCGACACGCGTGATACGTGTGTGGGTTTGGGGTTTCTGCGTATCGCGACGCGTCAGGGTAGTTTCAGGCGCGTGATCACACATTTTAGCTATCGCGCACACGCGCGATTTGTTTACGACACGGGTTTCTAATTGTATCGTAATATCACGTTTTGTGAAATTGAGCTTATGTGTGATATATGTTATGTGATTCTAGGTTCGCAGGCCAGTGAGACGGACGCTGCGAAGAAGGGCAAGCAAGTCGTCGGCTACACTTAGCGCGAGACTTCGGTGAGTAGATTTCACATCTACGGGGATATCGCCCGCATGGCGTTATGCGTCAGGGCTGATAGGACCTTATTATTATATATTGCGTTTACCCCATGGACTGTCATCGCATATTGCATTCCCTGCTATATATATATAGGCTTAGAACTGATAGAACACCGCACTATTACTAACGGTTTATATTGCACGGGCACTAATATGCATGCTACACACACACCGTTAGTAATTGCCATGACACACTCACTGTAGAGCTGCCATGATTATATTGCTGTAGTTCATCTTACATATGATTGGTTATGATTTCCTAGAAATTGGGAGCCGCATGACATCTTTAATGACGGAAACTATTTTAAAAGCGGTTTTCCCCTTATACCTATACCATGGATTGATTTACATTGCACCTCGCATTGGGTTTACTTCTTGGTGTTGGATTTTCATGTGATTTCTGGTTTTGAGGACCGTGGAAGTATTTAAGAAAAGATGCACTATTTTGAAAAACCTGGTACCTCGTGATATGATATTTTCGTGCGTCCACCACGCGTTTTCTCGGTGCTGAGACGTGTGCTTGAAACCCGATTCGAGGAGATGGATGATCCGTTTGTGGGTTCGTGGTGGACCCGGTATGGTACCCCGGGGCGAGAACGGTTTCGCTGTGCAGTAGACGGTGAGCCCGGCGGAGGGACCACTACCTACCGGTGATTGGTTGGACCTGGAAGTTGTCCGGAGGACACTGACCAGAGTCGAGAGATGGATGCGGGATGATCCGTACTGCCGGGGCCGAGGGCCGACACCGCAGACGGACCCCGTGGGCCGATCCGGACTGACGGAGCCCGATATACGAGGATTTGCGTGTCGATGCTGGACACGAGTATTTTATGATATTTTAGGTGCCGATGTTGGGCACTCGTGATTTCTCAGAGATGTACAGGATTTGAGGGCCGATGGGAGTGTCGGCGCCTGAGTTTATTTGGGATTTGGGTGCAGCCTGAGTCACCGATTATTGTTTTCCATGTTGACATATCCATGTAGATGTTATTTATCCCATGCTCAGTATTGATTTCTATGTATCTCATCCTGTAGTACTTACCTGATAGAGCACTTGCATTACTATTGCATCCACTGTTTGTCATACATTGATATTATCTGCTGGCATTAGTAGAGCAGCGCCGTACGTGCATGTTCGCGATTACCTTTATATGTTATCTCTATTCACGAGTTGGCAACTCACCCCCGTCGTGCCACAGTCTTTGCAGGTTACCCTTGGGAGTAGTTGCGGCTGGCTGTTTACCGCATCTTTTGGCACAGATACCATTTCTGAGGCGAGTTAGCCTTTTTGCTGTTAGGTGGGTTTTTTGTACGGTATCTGTTATCCTTCAGTTGTATATTGATGTATCTAGTATTCTCCATCTACCTTTCTGTATTGACTTAGAGACAGTTGTGAGGACGATGTGTATGATTTTGTACTCTGGTGTCGAGCTCGCATGTGTGCCGACTTTATTTTATGCAGTCTTACCTTTGTGATATTTGTCCTTGCCTTACTGTGTATTCTTCGCTACGGCGTCGTATGTCATATTGTGATGCTTTATTCATTTCACTTGTTATTTCTGCTACACCTTGCTTTTACCCGACTTGCGGAACAAATGTTTAAAAAAGGAAATGTTGCCAAAATTATAAAAGTTATAACTTCCGAACTTAAAAAGGATTTCTACTAAATTAATGGAAGTTTTTCAGACATGTATGACTGTTTTTACAAAAATGTTTTAATCACTCTTTATTTATGGGTTTTGATTTCTGGGTTCGGCTTACTTAGCCGCGTTACGCCTGTAGACGTTGCGTGGTTAAGTGCCGGTCACGAGTCGAAACTCTCGGGTCATGAAAAAGTTGGTATCAGAACGTAGGTTTTACCTTCGGAGTGTAGGATGACCCTGGTATGATGGAGTAGGTAGCTGCAGCAGGGTAGCGTAGCGTGTGTATGTTCCGCGGCATACTCACGACACGGTACTCCGCCTATGCGACCTTAGGACTTGTTGATTTAAATTCCTTCTTGAATGTATACATTCCTGCGATTCGATTTCCGTGTTCTTATCGAATCCTAATTTTCTTTCAGCCATTATGCCGCCAAAGACTACGAGGGCATAGAGAGCGGCCGCAAGGGCCGAGGTTCGAGTTGACTCATCCGAGACGAGGACTGATCCGGGCAGTGCACCCGTGGTACCCGGGCAGACTGTTCCTCCCATGACAGATCAGATCGCCACGCTAGGGGCTGGTATGCAGGAGATACGCCAGACGGTGGGATCCAGCATGCAGGAGATGCGCCAGATGATAGGGTCACTAGTTGAGACGCTTCGGGCACAGCGACCAGAGGTAGCTCCACCTGTTCCAGCGACCGCGATGGTACCTACCGCACATCCAGATGCCCCTGCAGCCACGGAGGTGATTACAGTATCGCTATCAGAGTTCATGAGGCTAAAGCCTCCGGTCTTCACAGGAACTGATACAGCCGAGGACCCACAGTCCTTCATTGATAGGATGGCCTGGATATGCCGTTCCTTCAGATGCGCAGATACGAGATGGGTCGAGTTCGCGAGCTTTCGCCTGGAAGGTCTTGCGCAGAAGTGGTGTGACTCAGTGGAGAAGGGTAGAGCAGCAGGTCTTCCTCCTATGACCTGGACGGAGTTCGTGACAGTATTTCTAGCCCGTTTCCTTCCCCAGAGTGCTAGGGATGCCCGAGCACGCAGATTTGAGGCCTTGCGCCAGACGCCAGGGATGACAGTGGTAGAGTATGACGTGCTGTTTACAAAGCTAGCCGCTTACGCTCCGTATTTAGTGGCTACCGAGGAGTTGCGAGTCAAGAGATTTGTTCGAGGCTTACTTAAACCATTGTTTCTTGCGATCAGCGCGCAGCGCTACGAGACTTATGCAGCAGCTGTAGATGCAGCCTTATTGGTCGAGGAGCGCCTTGCTGAGACTTCGGCAGCCCCAGAGCCGAAGAGAGTTCGTGCAGGTACATCGGTGCAGAGACAGCCTTTTCGACGCCGTGACAGACACTTAGCAGGTGGCAGATATTCGAGGCGAGCCCGATTGTTCAGCTCGTATCCCCAGGAGGGTCAGCGACTATTATCGGGATGTTTCCGTTGCGGGAGTTCTTACCATCGTGTGCGAGATTGTCCCGATACACACCGGAGGGAGGCGGCAGCACCGCATGTTACTTTACCACCTTCACCACCCCAGAGGGCGTTGCCTGTTGTACCTACCGTTGCCCAGCACCAGACTCACACACAGAGAGGTCGTGGACGTGGAGGAGTTGCTCAGAGAGGGCTAGATGACCGCGGCAAAGGGCAGTCAGTCGCAGGTGGTGGACAGACACGGGTCTTTGCTTTGACGCATCAGGACGCGCAGGCGTCCAATGCGGTGGTTTTAAGTATCCTTCCTGTATGTTCAGTTGATGCACACGTATTGTTCGATCCCGGATCCATGCACTCGTACGTATCCACACACTTTGTGCCAAGTTTGGGTAGAGAGTCCGGTTTGCTTGATCAGCCGCTTGTGGTGACCACTCCTGTGGGAGAGTCGTTTATGGCTAGGCACGTGTTCCGATCCTGTACCGTCTGTATTGGCGAGAGGGAGTTGCCTGTCGACTTGATCCTTCTTGAGATGTTGGACTTCGACGTTCTTTTGGGCATGGATTGGTTAGGCACGTGCTATGCTTCTGTGGACTGCCGTGAGAAGACAGTTAGATTTTGTTTTCCCGGCGAGTCGGTTTTTGTTGTGTTGGGGGACCGTGATGCCGCCCCTCACAGTGTGATTTCTTCTTTTCGCGCTGTACAGCTTTTGAGGAAGGGATGTCAGGGATTTCTCGCCTATGTTTGCGATGCTAGTACTACACAGGTTCCATTGGATCAGGATCCGGTCGTTAGCGAGTTTCCTGATGTGTTCCCTGACGAGCTTCCTGGGTTACCGCCCGAGCGCGACATTTCTTTCTGTATTGATTTGGTTCCTGGCTCGGGGCCTATTTCCATACCGCCTTATCGGATGGCCCCGGCGGAACTTAGGGAATTGAAGGGTCAGTTGCAAGATTTGTTTGATAAGGGACTTATTCGACCCAGTGTTTCTCCTTGGGGTGCTCCAGTCCTGTTCGTCAAGAAGAAGGACGGCAGTTTGCGTCTGTGTATCGACTACCGCCAGCTGAACAGGGTGACAGTGCGGAACAGGTATCCTTTGGCGCGCATCGACGATTTGTTCGACCAGCTTCAGGGGGCAGGGTACTTTTCGAGGATCGATTTACGATCGGGCTATCATCAGCTGCGGGTTAGACAGGAGGACATTCCCAGGACAGCTTTCCGTACGCGCTACGGCCATTACGAGTTTTTGGTGATGTCGTTCGGACTCACCAATGCGCCAGCAGCCTTCATGGACTTGATGAACCGTATTTTCCGGCCATATTTGGATCTGTTCATCATAGTCTTCGTTGACGATATCTTGGTGTATTCCCGGAGTAGTGAGGAGCACGAGCAGCACCTGCGTATTACATTGCAGACCTTGAGGGAGCATCAGCTTTATACGAAATTCTCCAAGTGTGCTTTCTGGCTAGATAGCGTAGACTTCTTGGGGCACGTGATTTCATGAGACGGTATATGTGTAGACCCGAGAAAGATCGAGGCCGTTCAGCGTTGGCCCAGACCTACATCGGTGACGGAGATTCGCAGCTTTTTGGGGTTGGCCGGTTACTACAGGCGTTTTGTGCAGGACTTCTCCCGTATTGCTACACCGTTGACCGGGTTGACCCGGAAGGGAGTTCCTTTCGATTGGACGGAAGAGTGCGAGCACAGTTTTCAGCAGTTACGGACTCGGCTGACGACGGCACCGGTGTTATCTTTACCTTCCGGATCAGGCGGATTTGTGGTTTATTGCGATGCTTCTCGAGTGGAGCTAGGGTACGTTTTGATGCAGCATGGCAGAGTGATCGCGTATGCTTCGCGGCAATTGAAGAAACATGAACAGAACTACCCCACTCATGACTTGGAGATGGCTGCAGTGGTCTTTGCATTTAAGATCTGGCGACATTACCTATACGGCGAGTCGTGCCAGATATTCACGAATCACAAGAGTCTAAAATACATATTCCAGCAGCGGGACCTGAACCTTCGACAGCGCCGATGGATGGAGTTAGTGAAGGATTACGACTGCGAGATCTTATATCACCCGGGCAAGGCAAATGTAGTGGCGGATGCTTTGAGCAGGAGGCCCGGGAGTAGTCTATCTTGTTTGAGCGCAGTACAGCGGCAGTCGTCAGCAGATTGGCAGATATTATGTGACAGCCGGATACAGTTCGAGTTCACGCCGATTGGAGGACAGATAGCACATGTCCGTGCACGCCCACAGTTGATCGATCGTATACGTGAGGCACAGCTCAGTGATGACCAATGTTCAGAGATCATGGCACAGATTGGACAGGGCAGATTTTCCGAGTTCGTGATCGATGGTCAGGGGATACTACAATTTGGAGTTAGACTGTGCATACCAGATGCTGAAGGGCTGAGGCGTGAGATTCTTGAGGAGGCACATCGGTCGGTATATAGCGTCCATCCCGGTTCCACCAAGATGTATCATGATATGAGAAGTGTTTACTGGTGGGACGGAATGAAGAGAGACATCGCAAATTTCGTGTCGAGATGCCTGACTTGTCAGCAAGTCAAGGCTGAGCACCAGAGGCCCGCGGGAGAGCTACAGCCGTTACCCATTCCGGAGTGGAAATGGGAACAGATTTCGATGGATTTCGTGGTGGGTCTACCCAGGACTAGTCGGGGGTATGACTCCATCTGGGTGATCGTGGATCGTTTGACGAAAGCGGCTCACTTCCTACCGGTGAAGATGACTTTCGGATTTACTCAGTATGCCCAGATCTACATTGACGAGATTGTATGACTGCACGGAGTCCCGACATGTATTGTGTCCGACAGAGGCACCCAGTTTACCAGTCGACTATGGCAGAGGCTTCAGAAGGCTTTGGGCACTCGCTTGAGTTTCAGCACAGCATTTCATCCGCAGACCGACGGACAGTCAGAGTGGACCATTCAGACTCTCGAGGACATGCTCAGAGCTTGTGTATTAGATTTCGGAGGTAGCTAGGATCATCATTTGCCCTTAGTAGAGTTCTCCTACAATAACAGCTACCAGGAGACCATTCAGATGGCACCATTTGAGGCTCTTTATGGGAGGAGATGCAGGTCGCCCGCCTGTTGGACAGAGCTCAGTGAGAGCAGTATCTTAGGGCCACAGATTGTTGAGGAGACGACAGCGAAGGTCCAATTGATTCGCGATAGGATTAGAGCAGCCCAGAGTAGGCAGAGATCTTATGCGGACCGTCGGCGACGCAGACTTGAGTTTGCGGATAGTGATCATGTTTTCTTGAGGGTCTCCCCAATGAAAGGTGTGATGAGGTTTGGGAAGAAGGGGAAGCTCGGTCCCAGGTATGTGGGCCCCTTCGAGATCCTCGAGCTTGTTGGTGCAGTAGCCTACCGTTTAGCCCTTCCGTCCACCTTTCCAGATGTGCACCCCGTATTTCAGTCTCGATGCTCCGCAGATATCTTCATGATCCTTCGCATGCGATTCAGCATCCGACGATCCAGCTTGAGCGCGACCTTTCCTATGCAGAGCAGCCGGTGATGATCTTGGATCGACAAGTGAAGAAGTTGAGATCGAAGGACATCCCATCTGTTAAGGTACTTTGGCGTGGCCAGAACCGTGAGGAGGTCACTTGGGAGACCGAAGGCGAGATGATGAAGACGTATCCCTATCTTTTCAAAGGTACGTGTAGTTAGATTTTGAAATTCGGGGACGAATTTCTTTAAGGGGGAGAGATTGTAACACCTTAGGATATGTTTAGTGACTAATTATATTTAAATAATGGGTTTTTAATAAAAAGTTTACCAAATTGTGTTTTAAATATTTTTTCTAATTTAATAAATATTTTTTCAAAAATTTTCCTAGGCTTGCACACACATGTGCATGTAAACTAGGTTTTTTTTTAAAATGAGTTTTTACCATGATGAGTGACCATGGTGGGTTAATCTTGAGGATTAAGTCTTATGGGTTTTTAAGTGAGTTTAATTAGTTAAGTAATAGTTACTTTAATTTGAAATTTGTTTGAGGGTGTTGACTTGTGAGAGGGAGAGAGAGTACATCATGGCTTTAGGCCATGCTTGCAATTAATGAAGAGAGAGAGAGGAGGGTTGACATTAGGTGATGATTTTTCCTCTCAATTCTTTTGTTTTCCTCTCAAACCTCACTCTCTCACACACACACACACCCACACTTACCTCTCAGCTGAGGCAAGCACTCACAGCAGCAGCAACTGAAGCCAGAAGCAACAGCAGCAGCAGAGAGCAGTAGCAACAGCAACAGTGAGCAGCAACAGCCTCACAGCAGCAACCACAGCCCCTTCCCTTCATTTCTTCTTCTTCCTCCAGCTCCCTAGGGTCAAGTGTGAGGTATATTTCCTAAACTTACTCCCTAGTTTGCGTGGTTTGAGTAGTTTTGCTTTGGTTAGTGGTTTTTAATGCGTTTTAGTGCGATATGAGGTGTTTAGTGGGAACCTTGAGCTAATGTGGTGTGAATTGGTTTCAGTAGGTTGTTAGAGGGTTGTTGAGACCATATTAACCTAGCTTAACCCCCAATTGCACTAAAATACCACCAGTTCCCTAATTGATGCGAATTCGTCGTATTTATGCAAAACTGAGTTTTCTGGAAACTGCTTTTGACCCGGTGGGTTCAGAATAAATTTGAGAAGACTGCAGTGTAGTAGTGAGGTGCTGATACCATAGATAGAACCCGACCCCCTAATTCCTTCTTTTGGCCGCCAATTAATTCATTATGGCCGCAATTTGCGGCCAGATGGGTAGGGTTTAGGTTAGGGTTTGGTCCTATAGGTGTCTGCTAGTATGTAGAGTGTTGTGATATATATATATTTGTAAGTTTAGTTCTGTATTAAAATCTGGGACTAAATACCTGTTTTTCCGTATTTCTAAACCTTCGCGACACGCGTGATACGTGTGTGGGTTTGGGGTTTCTGCGTATCGCGACGCGTCAGGGTAGTTTCAGGCGCGTGATCACACGTTTTAGCGTATCGCGCACATGTTAGTGTATATGCCCTAGAGGCCATTACTGTATCATACTAGTTTGTATATTACTTAATGGAAGCTTGGGATATTCACAGTTTTATATACAATCTTGCTCGAAATGGTAGTATGCTACTTGGTTTGTCTCTGCTTTAATATGTGCATATGTTTCTTTTAGCATATTGCTGGTATACATATTAGTAGAGCCCTTAGGATCTTTGCTTGATTACCAGCGTTGTGATGGCGCTCGCACTCGTGGGAGCTGGGTAATCTATAAGCACATCCTTATACTGGTCCCTGGTCGTTGGACTATCGAGACAGGGCATCGATACTCCGGAGTAGACTAGCGTATGCGCTTCTCATCCCAGTGTGGGAGACGGTCTGTCCCACAGCCGTTAGTACGTCGTACTTGGGATAGTATGCGGGTGCTCGTTAGGTTACGAGTACACTGGACAGGACTCGTCGGGAACTGTTGGTTGGTAATATACCTATCGTCAGTTATCAGTTCCCAGGTGACATGAGTACAGCTTAGTCCGCTGACTTGACACTGTCACTTCGCCTCGAGTGTGTTCCCACTGCACTTTGATCACTACCCTACCACGGCTCAAAGGAGCCGTGCAAACAGGTAGTTTTTGGGTGCAGTCCCGAAGCACTTGGAGGCAGTGACGGTTAGACAGGATTCGTCTCTCCCGGTATTGGGGGTTGACATCGCGCTGTGTCCAGGAGAGCCATTACACGAGTAGTCCCTGGCCAGGGCAAGCGAGATATACTGGTAGGTTTCCAGTGTTATCTCAGGGTGTTCTGGGCTACACTCCGACACGACTTGTACCGCTATTAGGGGACTGACGTTCACCGCCCCCCTAGGCCCGCCATGCGATGTATCAGACGAACAGACCGGACTGTACGGAGACTGTCACATACAGGCTCAGTAGGAGTACAGATGGGGTTCACCTCGTCAGTCTTCTTATCGACATCTACCTGGGGACCGTTACGTACAGCTAGTGCCGCTTGCGGTCTGTGGTTAAACCCACTGCCAGCGTAGTGTCGAGTCTTTAGAGTCCCACACAGAGAGCTATTCGCCTTTAGGCAAAATGAGTAGAGGTCGCATGGTTTTGCGACAGGGTTCGTTCGCATCCGCGCACTTGTGCACGTTTGCTGTCCGAACAGTTTATACTAGCGGGCTTTGGTTTAAGCCGGATCCTAGTATATGATTTGAGATTGGTTTTTCTCATTGTGTTCGTGTTCCTCGGATCACGAATGCGGGTGCGTATGCACAGTTGCTTGAGATTGAGGGAGAGGACCTTGTTTAGGGTTAATGACTATTGTCATTTTATTAACCCCATTGCTTTTGTGTGTGTTATTGTTAATTAATAATTAGCTTAATTATTGTGCATGGTTGTTGTTGTTGACCACTTGACTTCTTTGACTTGTTGACCAAGTTGACAATTTGACCATGATCATTTCATTTGGAAGATGCTCTTTGATCCTTGCAATTTGCATTAATAATGATATGATAATGGTCACCTCTTGATTAAACCATGACAATTTTCTAGCTAATTAATTAATTAAAATATCACACACATATTAGTGAGAATGGCTCACTAATAATTCATTCTATCATATCTTTTCTCTCTCTTGCTCATCCTCTCCCTCAAGCTCTCTCCCTCTCATGTGTTGAGAAACAAAAAGCTTGAGAAAAACCTTCACTTGATCTTCTCTACTCACTTCTAGGGTTCAAGTCTTAGCATTTCTTGCACTCTAGTTACTCCTAGCTTGGAGTTGAAGCTAAAGGTCGAGGCTTTCGGGTGGATCCTTCTTTGACGGAAGAAGACAAGCAAGGTGAGGCCTTTCTACCATTCCGACGAGCAAGGAGAGAAGGAGTTCGAGCTCAAGGTATAACCTTTCTACAACTTAGCTAGTTGTTAGTTTGCTTTAGCTAGTTTTCGTTTGGTAAAGATCCTCACAAGCAAGGTCCATGTTGCCTAAGTCATTAAAAATCCAATTTTTATTATGTTTTCCGCCTCCCCGTAAGCACCGGGGTGGGCAACGTGGACTTACAGTGGTATCAGAGCCTAACTAAACTCAAACTAGCTAAGTAGTGAAGTGTAACGAAGTTTCGAAACCGGAAAATCCAAAAACCGAACTTTTGCAAAACCCTAGTTTCTGTTAAAAATTTTTCTGCTCAAAATGAAAATATTTACACTTGTAAAATCGTCTCAGGGTTTTGTGAATACACCCAAGAAAAACGATACCCCAATTCCCTAAAACCGCCGCCCTTCCGCCGCACGAGGTACGCATGTGCGGCGGAAGCGCCGCGGTTTGTCGTTATCGGCGCATCGTTTTTCGTGCAGTGTGTGTTGTTGTTGGTTTTGGGATTTTTAGGATATATTATATGTGCCCAGATTTTCCAGAACTAAAATTTACTTTTGGGGGCCTATAAATCCGTATTTTTCCGGAACTTCACTACACTTTAACTACATCGGTTATATGTGTAATGCTTGCATGTATTGAACGTCGGCTAATCGCTATAAGACGATTAGTCGGGGTTATACATGATCTGTGATTGTTATTGGTTTGTGGATATGAATGGATTGGATTGTCGCGGGTGAATGGCCGGGGTGGATGTGAGATGAGCGTTGTTTTTCTTTCATTCATTTGTAACATGTAAATTGATGTAATAATATTCTTTGTATGGCCGCACAACCGGGTCGGGGTTGTAGCCGTCATTGTATAATTCTTTTTACTGTTTTTGCTCCTAGGATAGACCCATGGAGGGGGTGCACAAACTACCGGGTATCTCGAAGCGCCGAGTGGCCTACTCACGGTGGTGAGGGAGGTTGCTTCGCTTCGGGTGCTTGGCGGGTAGTTTGCCGCACCCGTAGGGGTCTTGGGTGGGGTATTGGCTATTCACCGCGACCGTGTAATCCGCTTTACGTTGCAGGCTCGAACGCATTGCGGATTCCTAGTATATCCAATGTATTCATCTGTGATCTGTAATGTCTATCATTGCTATATATTTATATATAATAACTATTTAGGCGTTGCTTATGTTTTACAGCCGCGCTAGCCCAGCCCCCGCTCTGTCGTTAGTTAAGTAACCTAACGGGTGATGACGGGGCCCCGTGGCAAATGCGAATGGCATAAGCGTACGTCATATTTTGGTTGTTTTCTGCAATGGTAGGATTAAATGATGGGACGCATTAAAAGAACTAATGCAAGAAATAAACCAGGTAAAAGTCGATTGGAACACTTTGAAAACCACTCGGTTCTTTTCAAAACTAAACTTTTAAACGCGGAGCTTGAACCACTCCTTTTAAAAGCTATCTCGTTCCATCGATTATATCAAGTTCACTACGTTCACGGTTTCGCCAAAACCATTCGTAGCCCTCCGTCATTCCACATGAATGGTCAAAAGTATTCAAGCTGTGTATTTTGGCCAAAGTCAAGGCATAGTGATTGGTAGCATTTGGGTATTCATGTGCAGCATAGATAGATGCGTTGATTTGGGACAGTCGTGCTGCCATTTTGGCCAAAGTCAAGGGTAGGTACGGGTGGGTCCAAATTAACCAGGAGAATGACGGGTAGAACTTGACATGTGACTTATGATATTTTGGCCAAAGTCAAGGTCATAAGAGCATGGGGCAAAAATCCACATCGGGAGTTTCATAAGTACTGAAACTTGCTAGTGTTGCATACCATTTGGAGTGTGATGATTCTGGTAGGATTCCTTCGGCTTTATCACGCGATGATATTTGGATCCCGATCCTACTGTGAGTATATGCTACTCCTCGGGAAAACTCTCACTTAACGATCAATGCTATAAACCTAGTAGGTGCCTAGAAAGGTGTTAGCGGGGCTACGCCCACAGGGAAAAGAGGTTACTTAATTAAGGAACTTCGCGAAAGCGTTGGAAAACCTCCCTCGAAGTACCGACACTGGCCTGGCTGAACGGTTAAGCAAGTATTGTACGGTGAGAATGATCCCGGCTAATCCTTTTCTTTACGGTTTGAGAAGGGATTCGAGAGACAGTGGGAGCCATCCAGTTTAGACAAACTAAAAACCACTCTAAACTTGCAAGAGCATCATGCTAAAGTATTTCTTTTCTCTCTCCTAATTGCAGCGACCATTCAAGATGACCGGACTTAAGTTACTATTAGATAAAAACATATTGACAGGGCCAAACTACAAAGATTGGCTCAGGAATGTCAAGATGGCTATCACTTATGACAAGCTGGGGTATATACTTACCACCAAAGCTCCCCCCGTCCCAGGTCCCACCTCCAGCGTCGCGGATGTAGAAATCCATAAGACATGGGAGATAGATTGCGCGAGGGCCAGATGCCTCGTACTAGCCTCGATGGACAACGAACATCAGAGGAGGCACGAGAATATGGACCTAGAGTCCATATTTCTCCATACAAAAGAACTGTATGGGGAGCAGTCTCGTATCGCTAGATACGAAGTGTCGAAGAAGCTTTTTTCGGCAAGGTTGGCCGTCGGATCATCGGTAGCGGACCACGTGCTTAAGATGATCGGCTACATAGAGGAGCTCGCGGACCTTGGGACCACGTTGGAGAATGAACTCTATACCGATTTGATTCTCCAGTCCCTTCCTTCCACTTATGCCCAGTTCATTCTTAACTTCAACATGCAAGGAAAGGAGGTTGAACTTGCCGAGCTTCTGAACATGTTGAGGACTGCTGAGGGCACCCTACAGAAGGGTAGGGAGACATCCACTTTGTTTGTAGGAGGATCTTCCTCTTCTAGGTCCAGGGCGAAAGCCAAGGGCAAGAAGAAGAAAGCCCCCGCCAAACCAAGAGGCGGTGTCGGTAAAGTGGATACGAAGGGAAAGGGTAAAGCAACAAAGGTAGCGGGGAAGCTGGTGGGGAAGGAAGAATGCTTCTATTGTCACAAAAGTGGTCACTGGAAACAAGATTGCAAGGCTTGGAAAGCCAGAACACAGGATTTGAAGCGAGCTGCGGCTTCAGCTTCAGGTGTGTATGTTATTGAAAACTGTCTATCAATAAACTCTACTTCCTGGGTATTGGATACCGGATCAGGATCTCATATCTGTAATTCTTTGCAGGCGTTGAGAAAGCGTAGAGTTTTGAAGGCAGGTGACATGACCCTCAGAGTTGCGAACGGTGCTAGCATGGATGCTGAGGCCGTGGGGGACTATCACCTGGGATTATCAGATGGACACTTTTTGGTTTTGCGTAGTTGTTATTATGTACCAAATGCAACCTGTAATATCATTTCTGTATCTTTATTATCTAAAGAAGGTTATGAATTTGCATTTGTAAGTAATGTAGTGAACATTCACCTTAATCAAGTGTTGATTGGGTCAGGTACATTGAACAACGGTATATACGTTTTAAACCAACCACAGATTTTCAATATCCAGAATACACACAAAAGAAAGTCTCCAGAAATTAATAAAACTTTCTTATGGCATTGTAGACTGGGTCACATCAACGAGAGAAGATTGACTAAGTTACATACTGAAGGATATTTAGATTCGTTCGAATATCAATCGTATGCAACTTGTCAATCCTGTCTCAAAGGAAAGATGACAAAGGCTCCGTTTTCTGGACACGGAGAAAGAGCGAGCGAGCTCTTGGGACTCGTACACAGCGACGTGTGCGGTCCAATGTCTACACATGCGCGAAGCGGTTATTCTTACTTCATTACCTTTACGGATGATTTTTCAAGGTACGGTTATGTCTTCTTAATGAAACATAAATCCGAGGCTTTTGAAAAATTCCAGGAATATAAGAATGAAGTAGAAAAACAAACAGGCAAAAGTATCAAGATCCTAAGATCGGATCGAGGAGGAGAATACTTAAGTGCCGAATTCCTGAACTATTTAAAAGAGAATGGAATTCTCTCTCAGCTTACTCCTCCATACACTCCGCAACATAACGGTGTATCGGAGAGACGGAACGGAACCCTATTGGATATGGTACGGTCCATGATGAGTAACGCTGAGTTACCGCAATCGTTCTGGGGGTATGCGCTAGAAACAGCTGCATATCTTTTGAACCGTGTTCCCACTAAGACTGTGCCTACCACACCATATGAGTTATGGAGTGGGAAGAAACCCTATCTTAATCACATTAAGACATGGGGATGTCCAGCTTTTGTAAAAAAGCAGCATGCGGACAAGCTCGAGGCACGCTCAGTACAGTGCAAGTTTGTGGGATATCCAAAAAACTCCAAAGGATATTACTTCTATTGCGAAGAGGAACAAAAAGTCCTTGTTTCTCGCCATGCCCACTTTCTAGAACATCAGTTCATAGAAAAAGAAATAAGTGGGAGCGCAATAGAACTGGAAGAAATTCCAGAACCACAAACTATTACTGAAAGTTTAGTGGAACCAGAAGGTTCAAAAGAACAGGACATTCCTACGCCGCTCCGCAGGAGTAGTAGGCAGTCTCGTCCGCCCGAGAGATACTACGGTTTTCTCATTGACGGGGATAGAGAAGACTGCATCCTAGATTGTGATGAGCCTACTAGCTTCCAGCAAGCCATTCAGAGCGTCGACTCGGTAAAATGGCTGGATGCAATGCGGACCGAGATGGAGTCCATGTACACCAACAAAGTATGGACGTTGGACATTGCTCCAGACGGGGTAAAACCCGTAGGATGCAAGTGGATCTTCAAAAGGAAGATTGGTGTAGATGGACAGGTTGAGACCTATAAAGCTAGACTGGTAGCAAAGGGTTTTCGTCAGCGACCTGGTTTGGACTATGACGAAACCTTTTCTCCAGTAGCTATGCTGAAATCCATTCGGATCCTTCTTGCCATCGCTGCTTTCCACGATTATGAGATTTGGCAGATGGACGTAAAGACAGCTTTTCTAAATGGTCATTTAGAGGAGTGTGTCTATATGGACCAGCCAGAGGGTTTCATTCAGGGTGGGAGCAGCGGAAAGGTGTGCAAGTTGCTCAAGTCCATTTATGGACTCAAGCAGGCATCGCGGAGCTGGAACATCTGTTTTGATGAGACGGTCAAAGAATTTGGCTTTATCAAAAATCCAGATGAACCATGCATCTATTGTAGATTTGTAGCGAGAACTGTAGTATTCCTCGTTTTATACGTGGATGACATTCTCTTAATAGGAAATGACATTCCTATGCTACAATCTGTCAAGGGGTTCTTGTCACACAGGTTCTCCATGAAAGACCTGGGTGATGCCTCCTACATTCTGGGTATCCGGATCTACCGTGACAGATCCAAGAGGATATTAGGACTCTCGCAGTCCAGGTACATCGACACCATACTGAAGAGATTCAGTATGGAAGATTCCAAGCGCGGTAATCTACCGGCTTGTCACGGGATCACCCTCTCCAAAGAGATGTCTCCCAAGACTGATTTGGAGAGGGATCGCATGTCTATTATACCCTACGCTTCTGCGGTAGGCTCTATAATGTATGCGATGTTGTGTACCAGACCGGATGTGGCTTATGCACTGAGTGTGGTAAGCAGGTATCAGTCAAACCCTGGGGAGAAACATTGGATAGCAGTAAAGAACATTCTCAAGTACCTGAGAAGGACTAAGGAGATGTTCTTGGTGTATGGCGGAAAAGACCTGCAGATTGAGGCCTTTGCTGACTCCAGCTTCCAGAGTGACAAGGATGATTCCAAGTCCATGTCGGGTTTTGTCTTTACCCTCAATGGAGGGGCGGTGTGTTGGAAGAGCTCCAAACAGGAAACCGTTGCAGACTCGACGATGGAAGCGGAATACATCGCTGCATCTGATGCCGTAAAAGAAGCTGTCTGGATGAGGAAGTTCTTGAAAGAACTTCAGGTGGTTCCGTCCATTGTTGACCCAATACCTCTGTATTGCGACAACAACGGGGCTATAGCTTTAGCGAAGGAACCCAGATCCCATCAGAAATCCAGACACATCTTGAGGCGGTATCACCTGATCAGGGAGATCGTGGATCGCCAGGAGATCGAGGTCCGGAGAGTTGCATCAGAGGATAACACAGCAGATCCATTCACCAAGGCCTTGCCCCAGACTCAGTTCGAGCGGCTGATCGAGATGATAGGTCTTCGATACGCCAGTACATGGCCTTAGTGCAAGTGGGAGATTGTTAGTGTATATGCCCTAGAGGCCATTACTGTATCATACTAGTTTGTATATTACTTAATGGAAGCTTGGGATATTCACAGTTGTATATACAATCTTGCTCGAAATGGTAGTATGCTACTTGGTTTGTCTCTGCTTTAATATGTGCATATGTTTCTTTTAGCATATTGCTGGTATACATATTAGTAGAGCCCTTAGGATCTTTGCTTGATTACCAGCGTTGTGATGGCGCTCGCACTCGTGGGAGCTGGGTAATCTATAAGCACATCCTTATACTGGTCCCTGGTCGTTGGACTATCGAGACAGGGCATCGATACTCCGGAGTAGACTAGCGTATGCGCTTCTCATCCCAGTGTGGGAGACGGTCTGTCCCACAGCCGTTAGTACGTCGTACTTGGGATAGTATGCGGGTGCTCGTTAGGTTACGAGTACACTGGACAGGACTCGTCGGGAACTGTTGGTTGGTAATATACCTATCGTCAGTTATCAGTTCCCAGGTGACATGAGTACAGCTTAGTCCGCTGACTTGACACTGTCACTTCGCCTCGAGTGTGTTCCCACTGCACTTTGATCACTACCCTACCACGGCTCAAAGGAGCCGTGCAAACAGGTAGTTTTTGGGTGCAGTCCCGAAGCACTTGGAGGCAGTGACGGTTAGACAGGATTCGTCTCTCCCGGTATTGGGGGTTGACATCGCGCTGTGTCCAGGAGAGCCATTACACGAGTAGTCCCTGGCCAGGGCAAGCGAGATATACTGGTAGGTTTCCAGTGTTATCTCAGGGTGTTCTGGGCTACACTCCGACACGACTTGTACCGCTATTAGGGGACTGACGTTCACCGCCCCCCTAGGCCCGCCATGCGATGTATCAGACGAACAGACCGGACTGTACGGAGACTGTCACATACAGGCTCAGTAGGAGTACAGATAGGGTTCACCTCGTCAGTCTTCTTATCGACATCTACCTGGGGACCGTTACGTACAGCTAGTGCCGCTTGCGGTCTGTGGTTAAACCCACTGCCAGCGTAGTGTCGAGTCTTTAGAGTCCCACACAGAGAGCTATTCGCCTTTAGGCAAAATGAGTAGAGGTCGCATGGTTTTGCGACAGGGTTCGTTCGCATCCGCGCACTTGTGCACGTTTGCTGTCCGGACAGTTTATACTAGCGGGCTTTGGTTTAAGCCGGATCCTAGTATATGATTTGAGATTGGTTTTTCTCATTGTGTTCGTGTTCCTCGGATCACGAATGCGGGTGCGTATGCACAGTTGCTTGAGATTGAGGGAGAGGACCTTGTTTAGGGTTAATGACTATTGTCATTTTATTAACCCCATTGCTTTTGTGTGTGTTATTGTTAATTAATAATTAGCTTAATTATTGTGCATGGTTGTTGTTGTTGACCACTTGACTTCTTTGACTTGTTGACCAAGTTGACAATTTGACCATGATCATTTCATTTGGAAGATGCTCTTTGATCCTTGCAATTTGCATTAATAATGATATGATAATGGTCACCTCTTGATTAAACCATGACAATTTCCTAGCTAATTAATTAATTAAAATATCACACACATATTAGTGAGAATGGCTCACTAATAATTCATTCTATCATATCTTTTCTCTCTCTTGCTCATCCTCTCCCTCAAGCTCTCTCCCTCTCATGTGTTGAGAAACAAAAAGCTTGAGAAAAACCTTCACTTGATCTTCTCTACTCACTTCTAGGGTTCAAGTCTTAGCATTTCTTGCACTCTAGTTACTCCTAGCTTGGAGTTGAAGCTAAAGGTCGAGGCTTTCGGGTGGATCCTTCTTTGACGGAAGAAGACAAGCAAGGTGAGGCCTTTCTACCATTCCGACGAGCAAGGAGAGAAGGAGTTCGAGCTCAAGGTATAACCTTTCTACAACTTAGCTAGTTGTTAGTTTTCTTTAGCTAGTTTTCGTTTGGTAAAGATCCTCACAAGCAAGGTCCATGTTGCCTAAGTCATTAAAAATCTAATTTTTATTATGTTTTCCGCCTCCCCGTAAGCACCGGGGTGGGCAACGTACGCGCGATTGGTTTACGACACGGGTTTCTAATTGTATCGTAATATCACGTTTTGTGAAATTGAGATTATGTGTGATATATGTTATGTGATTCTAGGTTCGCAGGCCAGTGAGACGGACGCTGCGAAGAAGGGGAAGCAAGTCGTCGGCTACACTTAGCGCGAGACTTCGGTGAGTAGATTTCATATCTACGGGGATATCCCCCGCATGGCGTTATACGTCAGGGCTGATAGGACCTTATTATTATATGTTGCATTTACCCCATGGACTGTCATCGCATATTGCATTCCCTGCTATATATATATAGGCTTAGAACTGATAGAACACCGCACTATTACTAACGGTTTATGTTGCACGTGCACTAATTTGCATGCTACACACACACCGTTAGTAATTGCCATGACACACTCACTGTAGAGCTGCCATGATTATATTGCTGTAGTTCATCTTACATATGATTGGTTATGATTTCCTAGAAATTGGGAGCCGCATGACATCTTTAATGACGGAAACTATTTTAAAAGCGGTTTTCCCCTTATACCTATACCATGGATTGATTTACATTGCACCTCGCATTGGGTTTACTTCTTGGAGTTGGATTTTCATGTGATTTCTGGTTTTGAGGACCGTGGAAGTATTTAAGAAAAGATGCACTATTTTGAAAAACCCGGTACCTCGTGATATGATATTTTGGTGCGTCCACCACGCGTTTTCTCGGTGCTGAGATGTGTGCTTGAAACCTGATTCGAGGAGATGGATGATCCGTTTGCGGGTTCGTGGTGGACCCGGTATGGTACCCCGGGACGAGAACGGTTTCGTTGTGCAGTAGACGGTGAGCCCGGCGGAGGGACCACTACCTACCGGTGATTGGTTGGACCTGGCAGTTGTCCGGAGGACACTGACCAGAGTCGAGAGATGGATGCGGGATGATCCGTACTGCTGGGGCCGAGGGCCAACACCGCAGACGGACCCCGTGGGCCGATCCGGACTAACGGAGCCAGATATACGAGGATTTGCGTGTCGATGCTGGACACGAGTATTTTATGGTATTTTGGGTGCCGATGTTGGGCACTCGTGATTTCTCAGAGATATACAGGATTTGAGGGCCGATGGGAGTGCCGGCGCCTGAGTTTATTTGGGATTTGGGTGCAGCCTGAGTCACCGATTATTGTTTTCCATGTTGACATATCCATGTAGATGTTATTTATCCCATGCTCAGTATTGATTTCTATGTATCTCATCCTGTAGTACTTACCTGATAGAGCACTTGCATTACTATTGCTTCCACTGTTTGTCATGCATTGATATTATCTGCTGGCATTAGTAGAGCAGCGCCGTACGTGCATGCTCGCGATTACCTTTATATGTTATCTCTATTCACGAGTTGGCAACTCACTCCCGTCGTGCCATAGTCTTTGCTGGTTACCCTTGGAAGTAGTTGCGGCTGGCTGTTTACCGCATCTTTTGGCACAGATACCATTTCTGAGGCGAGTTAGCCTTTTTGCTGTTAGGTGGGTTTTTTGTACGGTATCTGTTATCCTTCAGTTGTATATTGATGTATCTAGTATTCTCCATCTACCTTTCTGTATTGACTTAGAGACAGTTGTGAGGACGATGTGTATGATTTTGTACTCTGGTGTCGAGCTCGTATGTGAGCCGACTTTATTTTATGCAGTCTTACCTTTGTGATATTTTTCCTTGCCTTACTGTGTATTCTTCGCTACGGCGTCGTATGTCATATTGTGATGCTTTATTCATTTCACTTGTTATTTCTGCTACACCTTGCTTTTACCCGACTTGCGGAACAAATGTTTAAAAAAGGAAATGTTGCCAAAATTATAAAAGTTATAACTTCCGAACTTAAAAAGGATTTCTACTAAATTAATGGAAGTTTTTCAGACATGTATGACTGTTTTTACAAAAATGTTTTAATCACTCTTTATTTATAGGTTTTGATTTCTGGGTTCGGCTTACTTAGCCGCGTTACGCCTGTAGACGTTGCGTGGTTAAGTGCCGGTCACGAGTCGAAACTCTCGGGTCGTGACATGATAACACTTATCAGTAAATCTTGGCAGCAGCCCTGGCCAGGGACTTCCAGTTATAGCCAATCGAGCATAGCGCAACATCAACCCCCAATACCGGGAGAGACGAAACCCCTCCTATTGCTCATTGCCTCCATACGACTTGGGACTGTACCCAAAATCAACATGTTTGCACGTCTTCTTTGAGCGTGGTAGGAAAGAAATCAAAGCACGGTGGGAGCCGCACAAGACTCTATGACGATCTCGGGTCTACAGACTAACCTATACTAGTGTCACCAGAGGACTGCTATCTGACTATAGGTATACTACCACATATGAATCCTCGGCGAGTCCTGTTCAGTGTACCCAGTCTCCACTGAGCACCCGTATACCATATTTGATGTCAAACACCAATGGATGTGGGATCATCCATCGCCCATCATATGGGTCAAGAAGCGTATACGCTAGTCTACTCTGGAATATCGATGCCCTCTCTCGATATTCTCTAGACTAGGAACAATTAAAAGATGTACTTGTGAACTACCCTGACCCCACTAGTATGATCTCCATTATAGTCCTGGTAGTCAAGTACATATCCTAAGGGTTTTATCAACATGTGAGAGCAAGACAGTATAAATACGAGTCTACATATTAAGATAAAGATAACCAGATAGCATACTATCATGTCGAGCAAGAAAGTCCTCTCTATATATGTCTAAGTATCCACTATAATATACATCATATATACAATAATGGCCTCTAGGGTATACATATAACTAACAATTATAAAGTTACTGGGGTCTGACGATTCCAACCCTAGACTTGATATGCGATATATCAGACGAAGAGACCGAACTGTACGGTAAGTGTTGCTTATAGGCTCTACGGGAGTTTGGACAAGTTTGCTTGTTAATCTTTTATTCGTTCAATACCTGGGTAACCGTTACGTCCAGCTAGTATCGCTGACGGCTTTTGGGTATCTGATGTGATCATTACCTACTGTTGGCGTATTGACGAGTCTTTAGAGTCTCACACAGAGGTTTCCTAGCTCAAGCGAAACGAAGTATGGCATATATAATGATATATGCGGGAGCTTGATTAAATAAGAGTATGTGGTACCGTATTCTAATCTAATGATATTTGATATCGGTTAGGTTATATGTGATATAACCAGATTATTGAATCAAGTGTTGACTCAATGATTTGATTTATTTATATATTTGATATTGGCTGGTTATATATGATATGACCGGATTATTGAATCAAGTGTTGATTTGATATCCAATATCGAATGTTAGTCGGTTATATGTGATATGACCAGATTATTGAATCAAGTGTTGATTTAATAATATGATATACATATATATATGATACTAGCCGGTTATATGTGATATGACCGGATTATTTAATCAAGTGTTGATTTAATAATATGATATACATATATATATATATATATGATAATAGTCAGTTATATATGATATAACCGGATTATTGAATCAAGTGTTGATTTAATAATTTGATATGTATTTATATATATTTATATATATATTAACTAATATCATTGCTCACTTTAGATTTTCTTCTCTTTACATATAACTATATATGTGTGTCTGTGATATATATTTATATATATATATATTGATTTTTATCATGGTTGATGATACATTGAACTAGGGTGTATGAGAATCATACTTGAAGTGAGTTGAGTGGATAATGATTTAATTAATGAATTAAAAGGAAAAGGAAATGAGTCATTACTTATGAAGCTTGTAGAAGCCTTGAGAAGCCTTGACTCGTCACATCTCCTTTGGCATTATTCATTGATATTTATCAATATCTCATTTTCATCTAATCACTTCACCTCATGGTTGCCTCTCTCATCCAACTTCATCTCATCTTCTCCTTCTTCTTCCTCGCTAACTTTTTCATGAGGTGAGAAAAAGAAAAGAATAGAAGAAAATAAAGTGAGCAAAATTCCTACTTCATCAATCTACACTTTACTAGCCTTTTAGTTTAGGTTATTTGCTTCACTAATTCCTTGAGCAGTGAAGAGTAAGCTTGATTTAGAGAGACTTCAAGGTGGAACATTTTCGGCTTTGAAGATTACAAAGCAAGCTTGTTCCTTTCACCAAGTGGAGTCTAAGAAAAGTTCTAGGGACTACTACATGGAGTTTTAGAAGTGAAGGACAGGTCTACAAAGGTTGTATTCTCTTTTCAGTTAGTGTAGAACTTGTTTGCTTATACTAAAACCTTAATTCTCTAGTTTAGACCTTTAAATTTTTTTAAATTGCATACTTGATGCTTGTATAAACCTAGTAGAGATACAAAGACATACTTTCATATAACACTTGTAGCCCTGCCGAGTTCTTGAATACCCAAGAAAAATACACTTAATGGAATTAACATCGAGTTTGGTGCTATCCGGACAAAAATCATGTACAAAACATATACACCCAAAGGTTTGAGGTGGTAGAGGAAATAAAGATTCAGAGGGGAATAATACAGCATATGGAACTTGACCTTCTAGAATAGACGACATACAATTAATTAAATAACACGCTATAATAACACCTATTTAGAAAGTTTTAAGAATACGCATATGAAGTAATAAAGAGCAAGTTATCTCTAAAAGATTTCTATTCTTTCGTTTTGTCATCCTATATTGTTGTGGTGTGTATTGACCAAAAGATTGATGTGTGATGCAATTTTGTGTTATGAATGCTTGAAATGAGGAATTAAAATAATCCTTAGTATTATCACTACGATGAGGACCAACTGATTTTCCAAATTGATTCTTAACTACAGCACAAAACTCTTGAAAAATAGATAAGACTTTAGATCAAGATTTTATTTAATATAATAATGCCGTACGAGAATAATCATCAATAAAGGTAACAAAATAGCGATAACCAAGTTATGACTCAACAGGACAAGGACCCAAATCACACCGTGGACAAGTTTAAATGATTGGTTCATATGTTTATTGACTCTAGGTGGATAAAACGCACGGTGGTCCTTACCCAACTGACACGATTCACAATCTAAAAATGTTACTGAACTAACAGAGGAATACATTTTCTTCAAAAATTTTAGTGATGGATAACCAAATTAGGAGTGAAGGTCAATAGCGGAAGTGGTGGTAAAACGGATTACTGGATCTGTACACTCGGCAAGGTAGTAGATTTATATCCGGTACCAATCGTCTTCTTCGTTTCAAGATCCTGCATAACTCAATCAGTTGGATAAAATGAGATTGAGTAATTCACATAACGAGTAAGCTTACTCACAGAAAGTAGACTAAATGGAAAATGTGGCAAGTATAGAACAAAAGATAATGATAATGAAAGTGTAGGAGTGACAATACCAATACCTTCTACGCTCGATGTGGATTCATCTGTTAAGGCGACGTATTCACATGGAGGAGTAAACGAAAAGATATAAATATACCCGACTTCCCGGTCATATGATCAGATGCACTCGAATCAATCACCTAAGTCCTGGGTTATGATGCGGTGGTTAGACAAGCAGTATGATTACCTCTCACTAAAGTAGCATTAGGATAAATGGAGGAGGATGAAGATGACATTGAAGAGGAATATCCGCCCTGGGTCCTCAAGAATGTCTAATAACAAGACAGTTCATCTCCACGCAAAGCCAGACTCGAGAGTTGTGAGGAGATCGAAGTGTCCTGAACTACAGCGGGAGATGGTGGAGAAGAATATGAAGATATCGCAACAGCTGCAAGATAAGGATGAAGCTGAAAGCAGGTGGTCTTCATATGGTCGGTTCCCTCGGCCTCTAATCGGTCCACGACCTCCATGCTTTTCGCGATCTCCTTGGCATCCACGGTCTTTAGTCCATGTCTACCCCTGACTGGCAACTATAGGCTGAGAAAGAAGAGAGCAGATCGCTCTCTATCATCTCTTGTAAAGGAGCTAGAATAAATCTGCTGAAGCATATGATATGTATCAGTTAATGAGGAACTGCATGCCCCTCCCAAGATCTGAGGTCGTGCCTCTTCATACTCGGGACCAAGGGCATGAAGAAATGCCAAAACTCCATCTGCTCACGATGTCTTGCATCTCGCGAATATCGGCAGTAACCGAAAACACCTCACCAAGCACTTCTCATTGACTCATAAACTCAGCAAAAGATTATTGGAGATATTTAGTGCCTTGCTGCCCCGTATATATACTTTGCCTCAGATCAAATGCTCGGGTCAGTTGATTCTTCCCAGAAAATAAGGCCTTCAAGTACTCCCACACACCATATACTATGCACTCATGTCGCACCAAAGAATAACCTGAATGCTCCATATTGTGGCATAAACAATACCGTGTGGGACTATAGCATTTGGCAGCGGCGGTGATTGTATAGAATTAGTGCGTATGCGTTTTTAAAAGATGAATCAAAAATATTTGTTAACGGCAATCAAGAACGGCGTCGCTTGGTAGATAGGCGGTGAGTATGGGTCGGTCCACAGGGATTTTGTATATCTTTTAATTGTTCTAATGAATTAATTTGGATTGGTGTCGGATTGATTAAATCTAAAAACTAAACTGATCTAAACTAAAATCTTGCTAGGGTTAGGCTTAGGTTAGGTTTGGAAAGTCAATATTCCTCACCGCTTTCTATGCCCAAATTAAGATCTATTAGGTGTTATGGTAATAATTAATAAAGTGGATTGGTACCATCGGGAAGAAACGGTGTTTCTTCCTCTAGGTTCTTGTCCTTCCTTTCTTAATCCTTACCCTAACCTCCATGGAAAACACGCTCGACCGGTCTTTTATACTACGGTATCACCGCTACCTTGTGGGATAGGGTGTCGTAGGGAGCGGTGTGTGCATGTATGCATGGAGTCCTATAAAAATGTGTGATGGGCAAGAAAGGGGAGAGAGATCTTCATCTCTCAAGCCTTCCCCAAATCTAACCCTAACAAGCGAGGAGACTGCTCACTCATTAGGGAATTGAAAGACATTATTTAACTATATAACTAGGGCAGAGAATGAAAGATCTATGCTAGGGCAAGAAAATAAATCTATACTAGGGCAGGAAAATAAATTTAACTAGGGCAAGAATTGAAAACTTACTCTAATTTGATGCAATCTTCATACTTTTCAAGAATTGAATTCTGAATTTTGGGATTTACAATGAGGCACAAGAAGAGGCATGACATAAAAAAAAGGTTTTAGGGCTTCTATTTATAGATTCATAGAAACCCTAGGGTTACAATCGAGCCACGTCTGCTATTACAATTTTACCCCCTAAGAAAAAGAAATTGTCAACACACCGCCAGGCGCCAAAATTTTGTCCACTGATACGGGCTTAGCACGGCTTCGGATCCACGGCCAAGAGCAAGGTTTGGCCGCGGTTCCGCGGACAAGTAGGGGCTTCATTAGCTCATTTTTCTAGGTGTTCTTCTGTTGCATTTTTCCTTCTATTTTCTTCAGTTGTTTTCTCATATTGGCTTCTAGATTTCTTCCAGATCTCCACAGTGAATAATTGTAGTAGACTTTTACCGTTGCTTCGTGACGAGGTCTTGAATCTTGCACTGCCATTGTTCTTTGTGAAATTGTCCATTGATCTACATTTAGTCTTCAAATTGTAAGCATGATCAAGATCTTTCCATTTGTTGGTCGTAGTTCCACTTTTGTATCGTCTTTTCATCTTTTTCACTGTTTTTGTTCCGAGAACCTGTAACCTGCAACTATATAGCAGACATGGATCAAAAGCACCTGTTTATTTGTAAACTGAATAAGAATGGGGAAGAAAAATGCAAAATTATGGTATGAACAGGCGGCGGCCTGAAGGGGTGGCGGCTAGGGTTGAGGACGGGGGCGGCTAGGGTTAAGCGGGGGGCTAGGGTTTGTTAGTTATATGTATGCCCTAGAGGCCATTACTATACATAGGATGTATATTGTAGTGGATGCTTGGACATATATAGGGAGGACTTTCTTGCTCGACATGATAGTATGCTATCCGGTTGCTCTTTACCTTAACGTGTACACTGATTGTCTCTTTGTTACATATTGGTAAAGCCCTTAGGATGTGTACTTGACTACCTGGACTATGATGCAGATCATACTAGTGGAGACATGGTAGTCCATAAGTACATCCTTCAAGGTCCCTATTCGTGGTTGTATCGAGACAGGGCATCGATGCACCAGAGTAGACTAGCGTATATGCATCTTGACCCATATGATGGGCGATGGATGATCCCATATCCATCGGTGTTTGACATCAAGGATGGTGTACGGGTGCTCAGTGGAGACTGGGTACACTGGACGGACTCGCCGAGAACTCTCAGATGGTAATATACCTTACGTCAGATGGCAGTTCTCTGGTGACACTGGTACAGGTTAGTCTGTAGACCCAAGATCATCATAGAGTCTTGTGTGATTCCCACTGTGCTTTGATTTCCACCTTACCACGTCAGAGAGGGCGTGCAAAATGGTGGTTTTTGGGTACAGTCCCGAATCACATGGAGGCAATGAGCGATAGGAGGGGATTCGTCTCTCCCGGTATAGGGAGTTGATGTTTCGCTGTGTTCGATTGGCTATAACCGGAAATCCCTGGCCAGGGTTGCTGAGATTTACTGGTAAGTGTTACCAGTAGTTTCTCGAACTGTTATAGACCTCATATCGACACGACTTATCGAGTTATTGGGATCTGACGTTTACCACCCCTAGACGAGATATGCGACATATCAGACGACGAGACCGGACTGTACGGTAAGTGTTACTGGTTGGATTCACAGGAGTGTGAGCGGGCTTGCTCGTTGATCTTCTGATCGCTCAATACCCGGGTGGCCGTTACGTTTAGCAGACCGCTTGCGGCTTGTGGGTGATTGATATGATCACCACCTACTGCCGGCGTATTGACGAGTCTTTAGAATCCTACACAGGGGTAACCTGGCTCAAGCGAAACGAAATAGGAGCGCATATGAGATATGTGCGGGACCGAGAATAATACCAGTATGTGATACTGTATTCTATTCTCGCAATTTGTATCATCGGACGGTTATATGTGATATAGCCGGGTTACCGAATCAAGTGTTGATTCGATACATTGATACACTAGATATTAGTCGGTTATATTCGATATGACCGGATCATTAAATCAAGTATTTATTTAATGATTTAATGTATAATTATATATTTGATATATCACTTTACATTAACTAGTATTGGTTCACTTAAGATTGATTTTCTCACTTGATGTGCACAAGTTGTATATGTGATATATTTTTGTGCACTAGATTGTATCATGTTTGATGATACATGCAAACTTGGGTATGTGTATGAATTACACCATGTTTAGTTAATGGTTAGGGTTTTATTTTCTTTATTTATTTTGATTAAACAAAATGGTGGCTTTTCTTGTTTTATACTTGAAGCTTCATGAAGCTTTTTAGCTTCTTTGAAAAGTCTAGCCATTTTGTTTTGTTCTTAAACCTAACCATTACCTAAACTATGGTTTGCTCTCTACACGAGTTAAACTTACCCATGGTTGCATTATGATACGCCTTCACTTGATTTATTATTTTTCTAATTGAATTCATTTTCTATTCTTTTCTTCTTCTTCTTCTTCTTGATGAAGAAGAAGAAAGCTTGCTTGAAAATTATCAAGTGAAGAAATCAAGTGAGAAATCCAATTCTAAAGTGAACCCACTTCCTATTTCTTCATCCTCTACATCTTGCCATGTAGTAGAGTGTGTTATCTTCACAAGTTTCATGACCTAGTGAAGATGGAGCTTGAGCTTGAGTCTCCCCGACGTAGATCATCTTCGGCATCGAAGTCAACGACCTAGCCCGCTTATTTCTCCGACGAAACCATCGCTAGAGTCCGGGATTCCGATGATCGCAGCGGAGGGACGTCTTCACGGAGCTTTGGAAGTGGAGGACCGGATCTACAAAGGTTGTAGTCTCTTTCCCCTGTAGTTAAAGTTATTAACTTGCATAGTTTCGCCTTACCTCTAGTTAACGATCTAGCATTAGGGTTCTTTGGCACATGGAAAATTTTGATTTTGGCATGGTTGATCAGTTGTAGAACCTCTTGAGTGTGCCTAGGAACCCTACACTGGTATCAGAGCCTAGCTAGAGTTTTAGGCGAAGAGTAGACGAAGTTAGAAACCCGATCGAACCCTAAAACCCTAAACAAAACCCTAAACAAAACCCTTCTCTGTACATTTTCTGAAACTGTGCATTTTTGTGAATTAAAAATATCCAAAAAATTCAACAGGGTTTTCTAGGAATTACTGTGGAGCACGTGACCCTAACTCGACCAATCCGCCGCGGAACCGCGGCCCCACCCTGACTTGCGCGGCGATTCCGCGGCCATAAAGGTGACTCTAGACACGTGCTTTGCACAGTAATTCCCGTCTGTAATTCCTCTGTTTTCTGGGAATTTTTAATCTTTACTCAACAGTTGAGTTTTCTGGGTTGTATTGGGATTTCGTTAATTCGATCGGAAAGTTTAACTTTGTCTGTGTTTTTCCGGATATTTTAGAACATGTTAAAAATTTCGACCGGATATAAATACCCATTTTTTCCCCTACCGGGAAATTTCCAAGTGTTGGATTATTCCGTGGTTTAAGAACGTTCTAAATAGTGCAAGTAACGCGATGGACCCTCTAGAAGACAACGAACCTTAACTCGATTATGTGACCGTCTTGAACTGCCCTTTGAACCTTAGGGTTTGGGGCAGTACGGCGTGCCACATGTGAGGCGTTGGCTTGACCCTTCTACGGCTGGACCGTTGGTACTGTGGCATGAAGTGGATGTTTTTAAACTTATTTCATGTGTTGAGCTGTTTTGGGAAAACTTGGGTGTTTGATTGTTCGATCGGAAAGTTTAACATTTTCTATTTATCTGGAATGTGATACAATATTTGGAATTCACAAGTAGTTATAAGATAACTGAATGAATGTTATAAATCTAGCAGTTTAGTCTCACTTGATCGGTTGCCACGGGATTTTGATGTGATCAAAAGTCCGTCGCAATCACGTAGCGTACGCGGATACTTGCCGGGTAAACTTAATAGATAGCCATGCCCCATAGCCTCGACCAAGTGACTGTAGGAGAACCCCGTCGCCGAAAGCATCCGTTCGGGTGCTCGCGGCAACGGTGTTCCGCCTTGGTGCACTTCGTCGAAGGCATCCGGGGGTGCGGCCGTCTACTAAAGTTTGCGACAAGCATTCGTTCAGGATGTCGAGAATCTTGTTGAATTGCCTGACTAGATATTGAAAAGAGTTTTCGATGATGAGACTAAAATGCGGGGTTTATAATTATTAGGCATGCGATGTCTAAGGAATTCATTTGATTAGGCATGCGATGTCTAAATAGGTTGCGGATTCCAACTGTTGTAGTTTTATACTTTCTTTTCTGTGACCGTAAGTGTAATTTGTGATATTACCGGTTTCGTTGCTATATATCAACGACAATTGGGATGGGCATATTTACTTACGTTGATGACATATGATGTTATGTGTTGCTGGATATGTTATATTGGATCGTCATGTTTGAATAGCCAGGGTTTTTATATGAGATGAGTGTTTTTCATTTTCATTCATGTAAAAATTTGTATGTAATATTCTTTTATTGGGGCACTTCCGGGTTGAGGTTGATGTCACCATTTGTATATTATTTACTTTTCCGCACTAGGATAGACCCAAGGAGGAGAGCACAAGTAACTGGGTTCTAGAGTCCAGTAGGAGACCAACTCGAGGAGTCGAGTCCGGGTCTCCTAAGTCTAGAATTGGTAGGGTTGCTTGCCGCTCTCGTAGGGGCCTAGGGGTGTGGGTTTGGCTATTCATCGCGACCGTGGAATCCGTGTTTTATAGAGGCTCAAAATAAAACACGGACGTCCTAGTATATCCAATGTTTCATATGTTTCTTCTGCTGCGATATCTGTGATGTGATCATTTGATGTTCTGTGATAAATACTGTATATAGTATATATGATATATTATATAGACGTTACTTATGTTTTGCACCCACGCTAGCCCTGCCCCGCTCTGTCGTTAGTTACCTAACCTAACGGTGCATGAGGGGACATCGAGGCGAATGCGGATGGCATAAATGTACGTCGTATTTATCTGTGATGTTTAGGTGACTTAAATAATGGGACTTCATTAATGAGATTAATGAAATAAAAGAAACTTAATGATGTTGTGGAATCAAATTTTCAAGAACAGGTAGCTACAGTTCTTGCTTTGCATCGCGGTGTTCCTTGTAGAACATCCTGCACCTTATTCGATAAGGAAAGGGCCGAGACCCCTTCACCGGGAGTGACCCCTTTAGCAATAACTAGCAGATGCTACAACATTCGGTTTGCCTTTTGATTGCTTTTGGAGTTTTGCTTTGCATAGGGATATATATGATATGTCCTGCACCTTATTCCATAAGGAAAGAGCCGAGATCCCTTCACCGGGAGTGACCTCTTTAGCGAAACTAGTAAAAGCCTAAAAAACACTCCATTTTAAAATCATTTGATTCTACAACGATATCAAGTTCATTACGCAACAGGTTTTCAGAAAAACCTGTCGTAGCCCTCCGTCATTTCAGATAAGTTGTATATAGTATTCGTGCTACATTTGTTGGCTTTCGTCAAGGTGTAGTGTGCGGTAGCTATATGCTGCTTATCTGCTGTATACGATGCGATTGGATTAGGGTAGTCGTACGGCTTTGTTGGCTTTCGTCAAGGGTCGTGCAGGTGGGTTTAATTCAGTCAAGAAATGTACGGGTTGAACTTGACTAGCGGGCTATGGTTTGTTGGCTTTCGTCAAGGTCATAGCACGTTAGGGGCAAAATTATCGGGAATTTCAAGTGTTGAAATTTGCAATGAGATTGCATACCTTCTATGAGATAGTTGGATCCCGATACCCGCTGCGAGTAAGAGTTACTCCTGGGAGAGTTTTACACATTACAATTAGCCGATCAAGTAGGTGTCTAGAAAGGTGTTAACGGGGTTACGTCTCTGGGAAAATGAGGTTTACATTAATTAGGTTCGTGCGAAAGCACGGGGGACCTCCCTTAAAGTACCGATACTGGCCTGGCTGAAAGATTGACAAACTTGTAGCGTGTAATTAATCCCGGCTAGTCTTTCCTTTTAGGGTTTGAAGAAAGATTTGATAAAAAACAGTGGGAGCCATCCTGATTAGATAAAATAATAACCAATCTAATCTTGCAAGAGTATACGCTGAGTGTTTTCTTCTCTCTCTCTCCAGGTAGCGACCATATCACGCCTTAATCAAGATAATAATACGGATATATTGGTCGAACCCGCTTGTTATACTAAGCTGGGGAACGTTGGTCCCGCTCCAACTTATAATTGTTATAAGACCGAGCAGGAAATTGGGGAATACCAGATATCCCGTGCCGCCCAAACGAAGAAAGTGCATGCTGATACATCATCTTCGGGTTTGTTCATTACAAAGAACTATTTCTCAGTATCCTCTACGTCCTGGGTATTTGATACCGGATCAGGATCCCGCATATGTAATTTGTTACATGGGCTACAGAAAGATAGAGAACTGAGAACGGGTGATAAGTTTCATGAGACAGAAAACGGTGCAAGTGTTGCAGCCAAGTCTGTTGGTCACTATCACCCTGTATTAACAGTACATTGATTCTGAACGAATGTTATTAGATACCGAACCTGATATAAAAAATCATATCAGTCTCTTTATTAGTAAAGAAATGATAAAATTTTGTATTGTTGGATAATGTTTTGAACATTTCCTATATCAAGAGTTGATCGGTTCAGGCACGTTATCTAAAAACACTGATGTTCTAAATCAAACTACAGTTCTTAGTATATGGAACACCGCGCAACGGCTTTCGCGCTAGGCGCTCACTCTGTTGCTTGGTCTACCGCACCATGAAAACCAATATCGCAAGAGGAAGAGTTCAGAAATGAACGAATCCTACTTGAGGCATTGTAGACTAGGTCATATCAATGCGACCCGACTGGCTGAAGTTATATTAAGATGCATATTTAAATTAGTTTGAATTTACATCTTGTGAAACTTGCCGGTCATGTCATAAAGATTAGATGACCATAGCTCTGTTTATTGAAAACAGAGAAAGAGTTAGTAAACTCTTGGGATTGATACATGTTGATGTATGAAGGTCCCCTGTCTACACATGCCAAAACCGGTTCTTTGTACTTCATTACATTCTCTGATGATCTCTCAAGATTCAGACATATGTTCCTGTTGAAACACAAGTCCGAAGCTTTTGAGATATTCATAGAATATAAATTAGAAGTAGAGAACCAAAATACGGGTATAAGTATTATGTCCTTTGATGAGATCAAGGAGGAGAATACTTGAGCACGGAATTCCTGGACTATCCTAAAGGAGAATGAGATTCTCTCTCAGCATTACTCCTCCGTATACACCATAGCACGATGGTATATCGGGGCAGAGCAATAACACCCTATATGATATGGTGTGCTCTATGATGAGTACTACTGAGTTTCCTATTTCCTTTTGGGAGTTATGCACTTAAAAAGCTGCATACCTATTGAATTGGGTTCGAATCAAATCTGTGCCTACCACTCCATATAAGATATGCTATGGGAAGAGCCTATCTCTTAAGTTAGTTAAGATTTGGGATTTTCTGGCCTATGTCAAAAGCAAAATCCGGACAAGATCGAGGCAAGGTCAATTCTATAGAACTGGAAAGGTTCCAGCTATACAAAACTGCAGCTGATGATTTGACAGAACCAAAGGATTCAATAGTCCCCGACGAACCTCAGCCTCTCCGCCGATCTGGTAGGGTTCCTCATCCGCCGGAGAGATACTTCGGTTTCTCGATGACAGTGGGAGCGAGGATTGCATCATGAGATGATGACCCAACTTATTTCGAGCTCTCCATCAGGAGTGGGACTCTGTAAGAATGGCTGGATGCTTATCGATCTGAGATGGAATCCTTATACACCAACAAAATATGGACTTTGGTTGCTTTATCTGAAGGGTTAAATCCCCATCAGGAGTAAGTATATCTTGAGAAGATTACTTAGTGTACATGGAAAAGTTGAGACTTTCAAAGCTATGCTTAAGTCCATCTAGATCCTACTTGCCACGGCTGCATACCATGACTACGATATCTGGTGGTTGGGTGTCATGACTCCTTTTCTAAAATGATGTTTTAGAAAAGGGCGTCTATAAGTACACAGCCAGAGGGCTTCGTAGACAGTGGGAGCAGCGGAAACGTGTGCAAGATATTTTATATGATAAAGCAGGCATCACGGAGTTGGAACGTCTGTTTTGTGGTAGTCAAAAAGTTTGACTTCATCAAAATAGTAGATGAACCTTGTATATATGAAAAGGTAGTAGGGAGTATGGTGATGATCCTCGTAGAGTACGTGGATGACATACTCTTGATAGGGAAGATGTTTCCTATGCTACGCTCGGTCAATCTCCGCTTATCACAAGGATTCTCCATACAGGATCAAAATGATACCTCCTAAATCCTGAGTTTTGGATCTATGAGATAGATCTAATTGGATATTAGGATACTCACTAGATGTAGTGAGATGGCATCAATCGATCCTGGGGAGAATCACTGGAAGTGTTCCAAGGTGATAAGGACGACTGAATGTCAGTCACAGGCACTGTCTTTACCCTCAGTGGAGGGACGGTATGTTGGAAGAGTTCCAAGCTAGATACCGTGACATACTAGACGATTGAAGGCAAGATACATCGTTACCAAAGATGCTACCAAAGAGGAAGTCTGGGTGTATATAAGTTCATGAGATGAACTTCGTTCCTACCATTGTGAGACAATAGAGTTGTGGCTTATGCCTAGGAACGCTCATCCCATCAGTAATCCAGACATATTCTAAGACAGTGTCACCTGATCATGGAGATAGTTGATCTCCAGGATGATCGAGATTAGGAGAGTAGACTCAGAGGACAACACGGCAGATCCACTCACGAAGGCCTTTTGCCAGAGAGAGACTTTTATGGGATGGTTGAGTATGAGATACTGCAACCACTGCTATCAGATGGCCCTAGTGCAAATGGGAGATTGTTAGTTATATGTATGCCCTAGAGGCCATTACTATACATAGGATGTATATTGTAGTGGATGCTTAGACATATATAGGAAGGAATTTCTTGCTCGACATGATAGTATGCTATCTGGTTGCTCTTTACCTTAATGTGTACACTGATTGTCTCTCTTTTACATGTTGGTAAAGCCCTTAGGATGTGTACTTGACTACCTGGACTATGATGCGGATCATACTAGTGGAGAAATGGTAGTCCATAAGTACATCCTTCAAGGTCACTAGTCATGGGTATATCGAGACAGGGCATCGATGCACCAGAGTAGACTGGCGTATATGCATCTTGACCCATATGATGGGCGATGGATGTGTTGGATATATATGCCCTAGAGGCCTACATTGTATAGGATGCTTGGGATATGTATGTACATGACAGTCTTGCTTGATATGATAGTACGCTATTTGGTTTGACTTTGTCTTAACGTATAATATATTTTACTTGGTATTTATATATATATGTTGATAAAGCCCATAGGGTGTTTGTCTGACTACCGGCGTTGTGATGGCAGTCATACTAGTGGGAGCTGGATAGTCAATAGGCACACCCTTAGATGTCCCTGGTCGCAGGAGTATCGAGATTGGGCATCGATACTCCGGAGTAGACTAGTGTATACATATCTAGACCCTGACGAGGGGCGATGGATTGGTCCCGCAACCATTGGTGGAGTTCACCTAAGATTGTATACAGATGCTCACTGGGTGTGAGTACACCGGACAGGACTCGCCGAGAACTGACTGGATGGTATTCTACCTAACGTCAGATAGCAGTTCTCAGGTGACATGTGTGCAGGTAGTCCGTTGACTTAAGGTCATCATTTGTCTCGTGTGAGTTCCCACTGTGCTTTGATTGTTACCCTACCACGGCTCAAAGGAGTCGTGCAAACAGGTTTCAGTTGGGCACAGTCCCGAGCCACGTGGAGGCAGTGAGCGACTGTTAGGGATTCGTCTCTCCCGGTATAGGGAGTTGATATCGCACAGTGGTCGTTTGGTCATTACCATAAGTCCCTGGCCAGGGCTGATTGAGAATCACTGATAGGTTGATCAGTAGATTCTCGAATGGTGATGAAGCCATACCGACACGACTTGTATGGTTATTAGGGGTCTGACGTCCACCACCTCCCTAGACCGTACATACGATACTCTTAGACGAAAAGACCGGACTGCGCGGATATTGTCACAGACAGGCTCAGTAGGATTTCAGATGGGTTACCTCATCAGCTTTCTTATCGACAACTACCTGGGGACCGTTACGTACAGCTAGTGCCGCTTGCGGTCTGTGGTTAAACCCACTGCCAGCGTAGTAGTCGAGTCTTTAGAGTCCCACACAGAGATTTCCCAAACCCAGGCGAAAAGATATAGAGGTCGTATGGTTTTACGACAAAAGGTTCGGACGCATACGTGTTTTTTCGCACGTGCGACATTCGGACAGTTTTTACTAGCCGGCTTTGGTTTAAGCCAGATTCTAGTATCAGGTTATTGGATTTATACAGTCTAAAGTTTTTCCGTGTTTTCACGGATGAGAGGGGCGTTCTCGTAATTTTCCGAGAAGCTTCTAGAAGGATGTGACATAAAGAGAGAGGTGGTATTTTCATTTAATGAATAAGTGACTCATTGTGAATGATTCATCACATCATTAATGCATTATTAAATGCTTAATGACTCATGTAATGAATCACCCACTTGCATTAATGAAACATGATGAATATTCACTTATTATTCATTTATCTTTTATTTCATTATGTTTCATATATATCAAGTGAGAAACATTTATTCATAATAATAATTCATTATCATCTTCTCACTCTCTCTCTTCAAGTTCTCTCTCCTTCACCAAAGCCTAATCCTACCCTTCATGAGTTGAGAACAAGGATTAGGAAAGACTAATTACTCCATAACCTATCTCTACATCATCTTAGCAACTCTATTTAGCAACTAGAGAAACTAAGTAATCTCAAGTTTAGAGGTTATAGCTTGGATTAGGGTTCTCGGGTGGATCATCTATCACGGGAGAAAGCCGAAGAGGACGTGGAGATCCAAAGAGGCCGTAGACAACATCAAGACGAAGGACTAGAACCGTTTGGTATAATTCCTTCGCATAGTAGATTAAAACTCTAAAGCTTTCGTTTAAAACTTGTATAGCAAACGATTCGTACGGTTAATCGATGTTTGATCATAGAACTTAATTGTTTTTCATATTTCTGCCTCCCCACAAGTATTGGGGTGTTGAACATCGACTTACAGGATGATCCCATATCCATCGGTGTTTGACATCAAGGATGGTGTACGGGTGCTCAGTGGACACTGGGTACACTGGACGGACTCGCCGAGAACTCCCAGATGGTAATATACCTTACGTCAGATGGCAGTTCTCTGGTGACACTGGTACAGGTTAGTCTGTAGACCCGAGATCGTCATAGAGTCTTTTGTGATTCCCACTGTGCTTTGATTTCCACCTTACCACGTCCAAGAGGGCGTGCAAAACTGTGGTTTTTGGGTACAGTCCCGAATCACATGGAGGCAATGAGCGATAGGAGGGGATTCGTCTCTCCCGGTATAGGGAGTTGATGTTGCGCTGTGTTCGATTGGCTATAACCGGAAATCCCTGGCCAGGGTTGCTGAGATTTACTGGTAAGTGTTACCAGTAGTTTCTCAAACTGTTATAGACCTCATATCGACACTACTTATTGAGCTATTGGGATCTGACGTTTACCACCCCTAGGCGAGATATGCGACATATCAGACGAAGAGACCGGACTGTACGGTAAGTGTTACTGGTTGGATTCACAGGAGTGTGAGTGGGCTTTCTCGTTGATCTTCTGATCGCTCAATACCCGGGTGGCCGTTACATTTAGCAGACCGCTTGCGGCTTGTGGGTGATTGATATGATCACCACTTACTGCCGGCGTATTGACGAGTCTTTAGAGTCCTACACAGGGGTTTCCTGGCTTAAGCGAAACGAAATAGGAGCGCATATGAGATATGTGCGGGACCGAGAATAATACCAGTATGTGATACTGTATTCTATTCTCGCGATTTGTATCATCGGACGGTTATATGTGACATAGCCGGGTTACCGAATCAAGTGTTGATTCCATACATTGATACACTAGATATTAGTCGGTTATATGCGATATGACCGGATCATTAAATCAAGTATTGATTTAATGATTTAATATATAATTATATATTTGATATATCACTTTACATTAACTAGTATTGGTTCACTTAAGATTGATTTTCTCACTTGATGTGCACAAGTTGTATATGTGATATATTTTTGTGCACGAGATTGTATCATGTTTGATGATACATGCAAACTTGGGTATGTGTATGAATTACACCATGTTTAGTTAATGGTTAGGGTTTTATTTTCTTTATTTATTTTGATTAAACAAAATGGTGGCTTTTCTTATTTTATACTTGAAGCTTCATGAAGCTTTTTAACTTCTTTGAAAAGTCTAGCCATTTTTTTTTGTTCTTAAACCTAACCATTACCTAAACTATGGTTTGCTCTCTACATGAGTTAAACTTACCCATGGTTGCATTATGATAAGTCTTCACTTGATTTATTATTTTTCTAATTGAATTCATTTTCTATTCTTTTCTTCTTCTTCTTCTTCTTGATGAAGAAGAAGAAAGCTTGCTTGAAAATTATCAAGTGAAAAAATCAAGTGAGAAATCCAATTCTAAAGTGAACCTACTTCCTATTTCTTCATCCTCTACAACTTGCCATGTAGTAGAGTGTGTTATCTTCACAAGTTTCATGACCTAGTGAAGATGGAGCTTGAGTTTGAATCTCCCCGACGTAGATCATCTTCGGCATCGAAGTCAACGACCTAGCCCGCTTATTTCTCCGATGAAACCATCGCTAGAGTCCGGGATTCCGATGATCGCAGCGGAGAGACGTCTTGACGGAGCTTTGGAAGTGGAGGACCGGATCTACAAAGGTTGTAGTCCCTTTCCCTTGTAGTTAAAATTATTAACTTGCATAGTTTCGCCTTACCTCTACTTAACGATCTAGCATTAAGGTTCTTTGGCACATGGAAAATTTTAATTACATGGTTGATCAGTTGTAGAACCTCTTGAGTGTGCCTAGGAACTCTACAGGTTTAGGGTTTGTTCGAAACCCTTGTTTTTTTTCTTTATTATTTTTTTTATTGAGAATTTTATTATCCCTGCTGTGATACTATGAAATAATTGAGAGAGAATAACATGAGGTAGAGGTCTTGAAAGCTCGTCCCCTTTTTATATACTGAGCCAAACACGGAAATTTACAATAGTACCCCTATACATTTGTAACTTGCTAAATATTTTTTTATTAATGCAGTCTTAAGTAATTACAAAAACCAGTGTTCATTTTTTTTATCTCTTTATTCACACTTGTATGTTTATTTTATTTTTCTCCGTACTAAGGACTTCAGACAAGAGCATTTCAAGGTCTCTTCTACTATTTCAAGTTTCAATGTGCATTTTTGCGCAATTTGTACGATATATATTTTCAGAATTTAGACTTAAACTTAGGAATTATTTTTCAAACTTATATTTTAATAAAAATATCAATACTTTTCCTTTGTTTTAACTTAGCCGAAGAAGTCAACTCGAAATTTGCCTATTTCTAAATAAACTACAAAGACATATACTTTCTACCGTTAAATTTTATGAAAGGTTATTTTTAGGTTTTTTAATTTACTAAGTCTAGGATCTAGTTTTTTCCTAGCTAGTTAACCGCCTTATCAAACTTAAGTCAAAAATGGCCAAAATTGAACTTTTCAATTTTTATAATTTTTTGAAATTTTTTCAATAAGTATGCAAATGCAAGAATATACACATGAATGCGAAGGAAGAAGGCTTACCGAGCACACCCCCAAACTTAAACTCGACAGTGTCCTCACTGTCAGGCTACACCAAGAGGGTCAAAAATGTCGGCACTCCCCTGTTTATTTATTTAATTTTTTTTATTGTTAAAAGTAAAAACAAAAAATATATATACAACAAGGTTCCCCCCAAATTTAAGTGAAACAGTGTTTCCACTGTCTTAAGCGTTAAAGTTCAGAGTTAGAGAGGAGAAAAATCAAACTATATAAGGCCTTACACAGGCCAAAGGTTAGCACCAACCATTCAAAAATTTTATCGTGATAATGGTGGGGTTGGTGGAAGAATGGAGTGTAGCGAAAGGAGTTGAGAAATACACGAAACCGTATGGGAAGAAAGGTGGAATATGGTCTCGGTGGAGGAGAAGAATGGCGGAAAATAGAAAGAAATGTAGTACGAACTTGAGGGTGTAAATTGAGTGAATAAATTAGCGCAATTTGTGATGACCGATGTGTTAAAAGCGATTGTGCTAATTTATCAACCCGTCGAGAAATGGGGTCAAATCCCTCAAGATTCGCAAGAAAACATGGATACATTGAATTTGGTAAACCATCCATTGGAAGCGGAAACGCGACGGATTCTTGCGCGGTCGAAACGATGGAAAGGACGAAAGGGAGTGATTTAGGGATAGTCTTATTCTCACCTAAGTAGTCTGTCTCGAACTTGAAGGATTCCATCAATGGTTCGAAATGATTGTAAGCAACCGAGTCTGATGGTTCAACTAACTCATCTGAAAATTCAAAGGACTCAAACTCGGGCGGTGAGTCTTCAAAATCGTTCGAAAAAGTGAAACACTCGTAATCGTTATCATCTGTGAGAACTGTGTCAGTTTCAAAGAGGAACGCATTAGTGGCGTCCAAACTGCTGTGATCGAACAGAAATTTTTCAAACTCACAGTCCTCAAGCGTGATCTCTTGTGTGGTCAAAACGATGGAAAGGAAGGAGGGTGATTTAGGAACTATAACAGTTAAAGGTTCAGGAGGATGAATTGGAAAATCCGACTTATCAAACAAAAATGGTTCATCCTCAATACTATCCTCAATACTCTCCTCAATACTATCCTTATAATTCTCCTCAAAAGTTACTCATCCATGCAATTATCATCAAAATCAAGACGCATATGAGGTTCGGAAGAAACATTTAATAACTCAGGTTGATGAATTGGAGATAAAATTTCAGTCAAATCTATGGGTTCATCATCTAAAATATTCCCGACGTCAATATCCTCAATCAAGTGAAAATCAATTTTTTGGGACACCACATCAAAAGCATGGGTATTTATCAATTTAGGTTCTAGAGTGGAGGTGTAGAGTTCAAAAGGATTAGGTGTGGTTTCACTCGAAAGGGACTCTTCACAATCTGGCAAATCAAGCACTACAAAGTCGCATAACTCAGTAAATGTTTTATTTTCAACTGATAAATCATTTGAGACACTTGTTTGAAAACCGGAGTTGTGGGATTCAATTTGTGATGGGTAGGTTTGATTTGGAAGTGCGTATAGCTCACTCTCTCCACTCAAATTCTCGATCTGTCCAACCGCCTCATCATACATTTGAAAATTTGGAGCTAGTTAGAAACTAGCTACCGGTTCACTAGGTTGTCTAAGAGCGGCCATGGACGCATCCACATTGCTCATCATTTGGTTTGTCGCTACTATATGCAGGGTTCCTAGGCACACTAGTGAGGTCTTCCAAGCCATCAACCATGGCAATTTCAAAAATTATGGTGCCTACAAACCCTAAAGTACGGATCGTTTGCTAGATATCTAGGCGAACAAGAACTAGTTAACAGTTAACTAAAGAGATACGGAAATTACAACCTTTGTAGATCCGGATATCCACCTCCACGGCTCCGCAACGAGGTCATCTCCGCTGTCCAAATCAAATCCGGGCTCTAGAGTCGACTTCGTCGGAGAATGGGCAAGCTAGGTCGTCGATGTCCATGCCGAAGATGATCTACGTCGAGGCATCGATGAATCAAGCTCCACCTTCACCAAACCCTAAAATCTTGTGAAGGAAACACACTCTACTACTTGGCAAGAGGTAGAGGATGAAGAAATAGGAATTGGGTTAACTTTAGAATTGGATTTCTCACTCATATCCAACAATCACCATTGATGGACTTTGCTTTTCTTCACTTGAAGAATGAAGAAGAAGAAGAAAGATATTATGATAAGTTAATAGAAAATGAAAAGAAAATGAATTCTTATCATAATTCTAACCATGGTCAAGTGTAGAGAATGAATCATGGTTAGTGAGAATGGTTAGGGTTAAGGTTGAGATAAGTATGGTTGACTTTATCAAATCTTCATGAAGTTTCAACTAAACTCCAAATCTAGCAACCATTCTTTTCTCTTTTCTTTTATTCATTTATCAAAAATAAAAAGATAATTAAATAAGATAAATGAATAATGAATAATAAACCCTAACCATTTCATTAACCAAGGTTTAATCTTTACACTTGAACCCTAGCTTGACTTGCATCATCAAACATGATACAATCAAGTGCACAAAAACATATCGCATATGCAATGCGCACGAACCAAGTGAGAAAATCCGTCTAAAGTGAACCGATACTAGTTAATGTAAAGTAATATATCAAATATATAATTATACATTAAATCATTAAATCAACACTTGATTCAATGATCCGGTCATGCGCACATAACCGACTGGTATCTAATATATCGGCTTATCGAATCAACGCTTGAATCGATAACTAGGTTATATCGCATACAACCATTCGATATATATATCGCGAGAATAGAATACGGTATCACATACACGCATTATTCTCGGTCCCGCACATATCTCATATGCGCTCCTATTTCGTTTTGCTTGAGCCAGGAAACCTCTGTGTAGGACTCTAAAGACTCGTCAATACGCCGGCAGCAGATGATGATCATATCAAGCATCCACAAGCCGCAAGCGGTCTGCTAAACGTAACGGCCACCCGGGTATTGAGCGATCTGAAGATCGACGAGCAAGCCCGCTCACACTCCAGTGAATCCGACCAGTAACACTACCGTACAGTCCGGTCTGATCGTCTGATATGTCGCATATCTCGCCTAGGGGTGGTAAACGTCAGACCCCAGTAGCTCAATAAGTCGTGTCGATGTGAGGTCTATAACTGTTCGAGAAACTACTGGTAACACTTACCAGTAAATCTCAGCAACCCTGGCCAGGGATTTCCTGTTATAGCCAATCGAACACAGCGCAACATCAACTCCCATATACCGGGAGAGACGAATCCCCTCCTATCGCTCATTGCCTCCATGTGACTCGGGACTGTACCCAAAAACCACCGTTTTGCACGCCCTCTTGGACGTGGTAAGATGGAAATCAAAGCACAGTGGGAACCACACAAGACTCTATGACGATCTCGGGTCAACAGACTACTCTGTACCAGTGTCACCAGAGAACTGCCATCTGACGTGAGGTATAATACCATCTGGGAGTTCTCGGCGAGTCCGTCCAGTGTACCCAGTCTCTACTGAGCACCCGTATATCTCCTCTGATGTCAAACACCGATGGATATGGGATCATCCATCGCCCATCTGTATGGGTCGAGAAGGTACACGCTAGTCTACTCTGGTATATCGATGCCCCGTCTCGATACACCCACGACTAGGGACTTTGAAGGATGTACTTATAGACTACCATGTCCCCACTAGTATGATCCGCATCATAGTCCAGGTAGTCAAGTACAGATCCTAAGGGCTTTACCAACATGTAACAGAGAGACAATCAGTATACACGTTAAGGTAAAGAGCAACCAGATAGCATACTATCATGTCGAGCAAGAAAGTCCTCCCTATATATGTCCCAGCATCCACTACAATATACATCCTATGTATAGTAATGGCCTCTAGGGCATACATATAACTAACAATCTCCCACTTGCACTAGGGCCATCTGTAGCAGTGGTTTGAAGTATCTCATACTCAACCATCCCATAAAAGTCTCTCTCTGGGAACAGGCCTTTGTGAGTGGATCCGCTGTGTTGTCCTTTGAGTCTACTCTCCAAACCTCGATCACCCTGGAGATCAACTATCTCCATGATCAGGCGATGCTGCCTTAGAATAAGTCTGGATCACTGATGGGACCGGTGTTCCTCGGCATGAGCCACAACTCCATTGTCTCACAATGGTAGGAACGTAGTTCATCTCATGAACCAATATACACCCAAACAGCCTCTTTGGTAGCATCTTAAGTAGCGATGTATCCAGCCTTTATCGTCTAGTATGTCACGGTATCTAGCTTGGAACTCTTCCAACATACCGTCCCTTTACTGAGGGTAAAGACAATGCCTGTGACTGACACTCAGTCGTCTTTATCACCCTGGAACCATTCCAGTGATTCTCCTCAGGATCGGTTGATACCGTCTCACTACAATTAGTGAGTATCCTAACATCCATTTAGATCTATCTCATAGATCCAAAATCCAGGATTTAGTAGGTATCACTTTAATCCTATGTTGAGAATCATAGTGATAAGCGGAGATTGATCGAGCGTAGCATAGGAAACTCCTTCCCTATTAAAAGTATGTCATCCACGTATTCTACGAGGATCACCACCATACTCTCTACTACCTTTTTGTTTATACAAGGTTCATCTACCATTTTGATGATGTCAAACTCTTTGACTAATTCATCAAAACAGATGTTCCAACTCCGCGATGCCTGCTTTATCCTATAGAGCATCTTGCACACGTTTCCGCTGCTCCCACTGTCTACGAAGCCCTCTGGCTGCGTACTTATAGACGCTCTCTAAATCATCATTTAGAAAAGCAGTCAAGACACCCAACCAGATATCGCAGTCATGGTATGTAGCCGTGGCAAGTAGGATCTGGATGGACTTAAGCATAGCTACTTGAAAAGGTTTCATCATGATCCATGCCTGGTCGATGACGAAAAGCTTTAACAAGTCTAGCTTTGAAAGTCTCAACTTTTCCATCTACACCAAGTAATCTTCTCAAGATTTACTTGCTCTTGATGGGGATTTAACCCTTCAGATATAGCAACCAAAGTCCATACTTTGTTGGTGTATAAGGATTCCATCTCAGATCACTAAGCATCCAGCCATTCTTACAGAGTCTTACTCCTGATGGCCAGCTCGAAACTAGTTGGGTCATCATCTCATGATGCAATCCTCGCTCCCACTGTCATATAGAAACTGAAGTATCTCTTAGGTGGGTGAGGAACCCTACTAGATCGGCGGAGAGGCTGAGGTTCGTTGGTATCTACTGAATACTTTGGTTCTATCAAATCATCAGCTGTAGTTTGTATAGCTGGAACCTTTCCAGTTCTACATTACAGTCCTTGCCTCGAGCTTGTCCGGATTTTGTTTTTAGACATAGGCCGGGCAACTCCAAATCTTAACTGGCTTAAGACATGGGCTCTTCCCTTTCCATATCTCATATGGAGTGGTAGGCAACTGATTTGATTCGAACCCTATTCAATAGGTATGCAACTTCATAAGTGCATAACTCCCAGAAGGAAAAAGGTAACTCAGTAGTACTCATCATAGAGCACACCATATCAAATAGGGTGTATTTGCTCCGCCCCGATATACCATCGTGCTATGGTGTATACGGAGGAGTAATGCTGAGAGAGAATCTCATTCTCCTTTAGAATGATCCAGGATTTTCGTGCTCAAGTACTCTCCTCCCAGATCTCATCATAGGACATAATACTTATACCCGTATTGGTTCTCTACTTCTAACTTATATTCTGTGAATATCTCAAAAGGTTCGGACTTGTGTTTCAACAGGAACATAGGTCTGAAACTCGAAAGATTATCAGAGAACGAAATGAAGTATAAAGAATCAGTCCTGGCATGTGTAGACTGGGGACCCACATACATCAACATGTATCATCCCAAGAGTTTACTAACTCTTTCTCTGTTTCCAGTAAACGGAGCTATGGTCATCTTATCTTTGTGACATGACTGGCGAGTTTCACAAGATGTAAATTCAAACTGATTTAAATATGCATCTATATGTAACTCTAGCTAGTCGGGTCACATTGATCTGACCTAGTCTACAATACCTCAAGAAGAATCCGTTCATTTCTGAACTCTTCCTCTTGTGTGTGTTCCATATACTAAGAACTGTAGTTTGATTTAGAACATTAATACTTTTAGATAACGTGCCTGAACCGATCAACTTTTGATATAGGAAATGTTCAAAACATTATCCAACAATACAAAATTATATCCTTTCTTTACTAATAAAGAGACTGATATGATTTTGTATATCAGGTTCGGTATCTAATAACATTCGTTCAGAATCAATGTATTGGTAATACAGGGTGACAGTGACCGACAGACTTGGCTGCAACACTTGCCCCGTTTTCTGCCTCATGAAACTTATCACCCGTTGTCAGTTCTCTACCTTTCCATAGCCCTATGTAACAGATTACATATCTGGGATCCTGATCTGGTATCACATACCCAGGACGTAAAGGATACAGAGAAACAGTTCTTTGTAATGAACACACCCGAAGATGATGCATCAGCATGCACTCTCTTCGTTTGGGCGGCACGGGAATTCTGGTAATCCCCAATTTCCTGCTCTGTCTTATAACAATTATAAGTTGGAGCGGGACCAACGTTCCCCAGCTCAGTATAACAAGCGGGTTCGGTCAAAAATCCGTATTATTATCTTGATTAAGGCGTGATATGGTCGCTACCTGGAGAGAGAGAGAAGAAAACACTCAGCGTGCGCTCTGTCAAGAATAGATTGGTTATTATTTTATCTAATCAGGATGGCTCCCACTGCTTTTTATCAAATCTTCCTTCAAACCCTAAAAGGAAAGACTAGCCGGGATTAATTACACACTACAAGTTCGCCAATCTTTCAGCCAGGCCAGTGTCGGTACTTTGAGGGAGGTCCCCCGTGCTTTCGCACGAACCTAATTAATGTAAACCTCGTTTTCCCAGAGGCGTAACCTCGTTAACACCTTTCTAGACACCTACTTGATCGGCTAATTGTAATGTATAAAACTCTCCCAGGAGTAACACTTACTCGCAGCGGGTATCGGGATCCAACTATCTCATAGAAGGTATGCAATCTCATTGCAAATCTCAACACTTGAAATTCCCGATAATATTTTGCCCCTAGCGTCCTATGACCTTGACGCAGGCCAACAAACCATAGTCCGCTAGTCAAGTTCAACCCGTCATTTCCTGATTGAATTAAACCCACCCGCACGACCCTTGACGCAGGCCAACAAAGTCGCACGACTACCCTAATCCAATCACATCATATGCTTATGCAGATAAGCACCAGTTAGCTACCGCACACTACGCCTTGACGCAGGCCAACAAACGTAGCACGAATACTAACTACTACTTATCTGAAATGACGGAGGGCTACGACAGGTTTTTCTGAAAACCTATTGCGTAATGAACTTGATATCGTTGTAGAATCAAATGATTATGAAATGGAGTGTTTTTTAGGCTTTTCTAGTTTTGCTAAAGGAGTCACTCCCGGTGAAGGGATCGTCGGTCCTTTCCTCGTCGAATGAGGTGCGGGATATATCATATATATCACTGTGCAAAGCAAAAACACTTAAAAGCAATCAAAAGACAAACCGAGTGTGTAGCATCTGCCAGTTATTGCTAAAGGAGTCACTCCCGGTGAAGGGATCTCGGTCCTTTCCTCATCGAATAAGGTGCAGGATATATCGCATATACCGCTGTGCAAAGCAAGAACTGTAGCTACCTGTTTTATTTTGAAATTCGATTCTACAACATCTTAGGTTTCTTTTAATTCATTAATCATATTAATGAAGTCCCATCATTTAAGTACCTAAACATCACAGATAGATATGACGTACACTTATGCCATCCGCATTCGCCTCGATGTCCCCTCGTGCACCGTTAGGTTAGGTAACTAACGGCAGAGCAGGGCAGGGCTAGCGCGGGTGTAAAACATAAGTAACGTCTATATAATATATCATATATACTATATACTGTATCTATCACAGAACATCACATGATCTCATCACAGATATCGCAGCAGAATAAACATATGAAATATTGGATATACTAGGACGTCCGTGTTTTCAATACGAGCCAGTATAAAACACGGATTCCACGGTCGTGATGAATAACCAAACCCACACCCCTAGACCCCTACGAGAGCGGCAAGCAACCCTGCCAATTCTGGAGTTAGGAGACCCGGACTCGACTCCTCGAGTTGGTCTCCCACTGGACTCCAGAACCCGGTTACTTGTGCCCTCCTCCTTGGGTCTATCCTAGTGCGGAAAAGTAAATAATATACAACAGGTGACAACTCCCGCAACCTGGAAGCGCCCCAATAAAAGAATATTACATACAAGTTTTTACATGAATGAAAATGAAAAACACTCATCTCACATAAAAACCCCCGGCTATTCAAACACGACGATCCAATATAACATATCCAGCAACACATAACATCACATGTCATCAACGTAAGTAAATATGCGCATCCCAATTGTCGTTGACATATAGCAACGAAACCGGCGATATCACATATTACACTTACGGTCACAGAAAAGAAAGTGTAAAACTACAACAGTTGGAATCCGCAACCACCTCAGACATCGCATGCCTGACCAAATGAATTACTTAGACATCGCATGCCTAACAATTATAAACCCCGCATTTTAGTCTCAAAATCGAAAACTCTTTTCAATATTAAGTCGGGCAATTCAACAAGATTCCCGACAGTCTGATCGAATGCTCGTCGCAAACTTCAGTAGACGGCCGCACCCCCGATACCGTCGACGAAGTGCACCAAGGCGGAACACCGTTACCGCGAGCACCCGGACGGATGCTTTCGGCGACGGGGTTCTCCTACAGTCACTTGGTCGGGGCAATGGGGTAAGGCTGTCTATTAAGTTTACCCGGCGAGTATCCGCGTACGCTACGTGATTGCGACGGATTTTTGATCACATCAAAATTCCGTGGCAACCGATCAAGTGAGACTAAATTGCTACGTTTATAACATTCATTCAGTTATCATATAACTTTTGTGAATTCCAATTATTGTATCCCATTCCAGATAAATAGAAAATGTTAAACTTTCCGATCGAACAATCGAACACCCAAGTTTTCCCGATACAGATCAACACATGAAACAAGTCTAACAACATTCCGTTCGTGCCTCAGTACCAACGATCCAGCCGTAGAAGGGTCAAGCCAACGCCTCACATGTGGCACGCCGTACTGCCCCAAACCCGAAGGTTCAAAGGGCAGTTCAAGACGGTCACATAATCGAGTTAAGGTTTGTGTCTTCTAGAGGGACCATCGCGTTACTTGCACTACTTAGAACATCGTTAGACTACGGAAAAATCCAACACTTGGAAATTTCCCGACAGGGGAAAAGTTGGGTATTTATATCCGGTCGAACTTTTTAACATATTCTAAAATTTATCCGGAAAGCCACACAGACAAAATTTGATATCCCGATCGAAACACCGAAGCTCCAAAACATTCCAGATTATTCAACACTTGAATAAAATTTTAAAAATATCCAGAGAACTCAGCACAACTAAATAGGAGTCACTGTGCAAACCCAACCACAGAAGACGACAAAACGGCCGCCCTTCCGCCGCACGAGCCATGCTCGTGCCGCGGAAGCGCGGCGCTTTAATGGAGTTAGGGCTACGGGTTGCACAGTTAATCTTATATTTTCCTGCATGTTTTTCTGAATATTTTTAATGTGGAAAAATGCACTGTTTTGAAAAAAGTACAGAGAGCATATTTGATTTGGAGTTCCGGGTTCGTTCGGACTTCAATTTCCGTCTACGCTTCGCCTAAGGCTCTAGCTAGGCTCTGATACCACTGCAGGGTTCCTAGGCACACTAGTGAGGTCTTCCAAGCCATCAACCATGGCAATTTCAAAAATTATGGTGCCTACAAACCCTAAAGTACGGATCGTTTGCTAGATATCTAGGCGAACAAGAACTAGTTAACAGTTAACTAAAGAGATACGGAAATTACAACCTTTGTAGATCCGGATATCCACCTCCACGGCTCCGCAACGAGGTCATCTCCGCTGTCCAAATCAAATCCGGGCTCTAGAGTCGACTTCGTCGGAGAATGGGCAAGCTAGGTCGTCGATGTCCATGCCGAAGATGATCTACGTCGAGGCATCGATGAATCAAGCTCCACCTTCACCAAACCCTAAAATCTTGTGAAGGAAACACACTCTACTACTTGGCAAGAGGTAGAGGATGAAGAAATAGGAATTGGGTTAACTTTAGAATTGGATTTCTCACTCATATCCAACAATCACCATTGATGGACTTTGCTTTTCTTCACTTGAAGAATGAAGAAGAAGAAGAAAGATATTATGATAAGTTAATAGAAAATGAAAAGAAAATGAATTCTTATCATAATTCTAACCATGGTCAAGTGTAGAGAATGAATCATGGTTAGTGAGAATGGTTAGGGTTAAGGTTGAGATAAGTATGGTTGACTTTATCAAATCTTCATGAAGTTTCAACTAAACTCCAAATCTAGCAACCATTCTTTTCTCTTTTCTTTTATTCATTTATCAAAAATAAAAAGATAATTAAATAAGATAAATGAATAATGAATAATAAACCCTAACCATTTCATTAACCAAGGTTTAATCTTTACACTTGAACCCTAGCTTGACTTGCATCATCAAACATGATACAATCAAGTGCACAAAAACATATCGCATATGCAATGCGCACGAACCAAGTGAGAAAATCCGTCTAAAGTGAACCGATACTAGTTAATGTAAAGTAATATATCAAATATATAATTATACATTAAATCATTAAATCAACACTTGATTCAATGATCCGGTCATGCGCACATAACCGACTGGTATCTAATATATCGGCTTATCGAATCAACGCTTGAATCGATAACTAGGTTATATCGCATACAACCATTCGATATATATATCGCGAGAATAGAATACGGTATCACATACACGCATTATTCTCGGTCCCGCACATATCTCATATGCGCTCCTATTTCGTTTTGCTTGAGCTAGGAAACCTCTGTGTAGGACTCTAAAGACTCGTCAATACGCCGGCAGCAGATGATGATCATATCAAGCATCCACAAGCCGCAAGCGGTCTGCTAAACGTAACGGCCACCCGGGTATTGAGCGATCTGAAGATCGACGAGCAAGCCCGCTCACACTCCAGTGAATCCGACCAGTAACACTACCGTACAGTCCGGTCTGATCGTCTGATATGTCGCATATCTTGCCTAGGGGTGGTAAACGTCAGACCCCAGTAGCTCAATAAGTCGTGTCGATGTGAGGTCTATAACTGTTCGAGAAACTACTGGTAACACTTACCAGTAAATCTCAGCAACCCTGGCCAGGGATTTCCTGTTATAGCCAATCGAACACAGCGCAACATCAACTCCCATATACCGGGAGAGACGAATCCCCTCCTATCGCTCATTGCCTCCATGTGACTCGGGACTGTACCCAAAAACCACCGTTTTGCACGCCCTCTTGGACGTGGTAAGATGGAAATCAAAGCACAGTGGGAACCACACAAGACTCTATGACGATCTCGGGTCAACAGACTACTCTGTACCAGTGTCACCAGAGAACTGCCATCTGACGTGAGGTATAATACCATCTGGGAGTTCTCGGCGAGTCCGTCCAGTGTACCCAGTCTCTACTGAGCACCCGTATATCTCCTCTGATGTCAAACACCGATGGATATGGGATCATCCATCGCCCATCTGTATGGGTCGAGAAGGTACACGCTAGTCTACTCTGGTATATCGATGCCCCGTCTCGATACACCCACGACTAGGGACTTTGAAGGATGTACTTATAGACTACCATGTCCCCACTAGTATGATCCGCATCATAGTCCAGGTAGTCAAGTACAGATCCTAAGGGCTTTACCAACATGTAACAGAGAGACAATCAGTATACACGTTAAGGTAAAGAGCAACCAGATAGCATACTATCATGTCGAGCAAGAAAGTCCTCCCTATATATGTCCCAGCATCCACTACAATATACATCCTATGTATAGTAATGGCCTCTAGGGCATACATATAACTAACACTATATAAGCTTCCAACGACTGTTATACACTAGACATGGGTTGTGAAGGGGTCTCAGTAAAAGATTCAAAATTGTTTGGATTTTAGAAACTCCCAAATGGTTGTGTAGAAGCAATGTCTATGGAAGAAGTGAAAGTCGGGTAGGACTGGTAGGAATTAAATGGTTGGACAGGAGTAGGATCAACATTTGGATAAAAAGGTGAATGGACTTGTTAATCCCAAGAACTGGAAGTGTTGAGAGGAGTGAAAGATCGGTTACGAGATTGTGCAATATGTTCAGCGATAGACATGGGTTTTGGAGTTACAACAGGACTCAAAAAACTAGTATCAACATAAGAGGGTGGTGAAGGTTGAAATGGTTGATACAAAGTGGATTGCAGAGTCGAACTGTTTCTCCTAAACGCTTCTATTCAATCTTTCAAAGAAATTTTGGGCATGAAGGGGTCGTCTGTAATTTGACCAAAACAATTCGCGTAGGAAGCAAAGTTTGGTTCAGGGTACCAAAGTTCGGCAAGAGTTTTGTGAGGTGGGGTACCCATGATGTAAGAAGGAGAAGAAAAAGAATGTGGGGTGCACTGATTTCTTAGTGACAAGTTGCAAGTTTTTGTATAAAAAATTCCCTTTTTTTTTCTTTTTGTGTTTTTTTTATGTGGAGCTTTTTGCAAAAAGATTTTCGATAAAAGGCTTAGACACATGTTCAATCAACCACAAATACATAATCAGGCCTAGATCTAGGGTCACCTAGGTCAGCTAGACAGCTCCTAACTGTTCCAAAGGGCAAGAAGTAGGACCTCAAACCGCCTCTTCACCGCCAATTGTGGCCAGGTAAGCACAAGTAGAGAAAGGAGGGATCCGCTCACGAATCACCGTAAGACGGGCCTTTTAAAGTTACCTTTCACTACCTGTCTAGCCTAGGCACCACAAAGTCAGGTTAGGATTAACGGTCGATGCCTACAACTAGTCTTTTGTCTTATTGAGCGCGAAGTCCTTAGGGCTGAGTCTAATCTTTTTTAATTAGCTTGATGGTCAATGCAATATGCCTTATATGATTTTTGGGGTCTTGAGAAGGGTAATGAAATCCCCACCCAATCTGGATTGGTGTAAAAGCCCCTTAAAATCAATTTAAATCATGCAAAGCAGTAAACACAATCAAACACTTACAAACAAATTTTTTTTTAAGCGCGGCACAACGAATCCTGCACAAGATCAATTATTGGAAGGGGGAGAGATTTTTTTAGCACAAAGAATTCTGCAAGCAAATTTACAGAGGAGATATCAGGGGGTTCAGAGGAGGAGAAGGGAAGCTCACAGAAGAAATTTGGACAGATGACGTCACCACAGCACCCCGCTTCCACGGCCGAAGTAGGGTTCCCGCGGCGGTTCTGCGGCCTTCTAGGAGGTTCGGTTCCTGAAAAATTTTCTGGTCTGCTGATGACGTCAGCAGACCATGGATGCGCGGCCAAATAGTCCCTCAGGCGGCAGAAACGCGGTCGTGTTGACGGTTCGGTTCTCGAGATTTTTTCTGTTCCTCTGTTTTGAGTTTTCTCTGTTGCTCAGATCTAGGGTTTTCTGTTTTGATCTCTGGATTTTTTCAGATCCAAACTTGTTCGTCGATCCTGCAAAATTCACACGAAAATACCCTTCACAAAATAACAAGATGATAAATTTTTATATATTTTTTTATTTTTCAGTTTTTATGATTTTTTCAATTTATATAACCCGAAATTACAAAAACAAAATACTACGCCATCCCCGGCAACGGCGCCATTTGATTGTATAGAATTAGTGCGTATGCGTTTTTAAAAGATGAATCAAAAATATTTGTTAACCGCAATCAAGAACGGCGTCGCTTGGTAGCTAGCCGGTGAGTACGGGTCGGTCCACAGGGATTTTGTGTATCTTCTAATTGTTCTAATGAGTTAATTCCGATTGGTGTCGGATTGATTAAATCTAAAAACTAAACCGATCTAAACTAAAATCTTGCTAGGGTTAGGTTTAGATTAGGTTTGGAAAGTCAATATTCCTCAGCACTTTCTATGCCCAAATTAAGATCTATTAGGTGTTATGGTAATAATTAATAAAGTGGATTAGTACCATCGGGAAGAAACGGTGTTTCTTTCTCTAGGTTCTTGTCCTTCCTTTCTTAATCCTTACCCTAACCTCCATGGAAAACACGCTCGACCGGTCCTTTATACTACGGTATCACCGCTATCTCATGGGATAGGGTGCCGTAGGGAGCGGTGTGTGCATGTATGTATGGAGTCCTATAAAAACGTGTGATGGGCAAGAAAGGGGTGAGAGATTTTCATCTCTCAAACATTCCCCAAATCTAACCCTAACAAGCAAGGAGACTACTTACTCATTAGGGAATTGAAAGATATGATTTAACTATCTAACTAGAGCAGAAAATGAAAGATTTATGTTAGGGCAGGAAAATAAATATATACTAGGGCAGAAAAATAAATTTAACTAGGGCAAGAATTGAAAACTTACTCTAATTTGATGCACTCTTCATACTTTTCAAAAACTGAATTCTGAATTTTGAGATTTACAATGAGGAACAAGAAGAGGCATGACCTAAAAAAAAGGTTTTAGGGCTTCTATTTATAGATTCATAGAAACCCTAAGGTTACAATCGAGTCACGTCTGCTATTACAATTTTACCCCCTAAGAAAAAGAACTAGTCAACGCACCGCCAGCAGCCAAAATTTTGTCTACTGATACGGGCTTAGCACGGCCGCGGATCCGCGGCCAAGAGCAAGGTTTGGTCGCGGTTCCGCGTCCAAGTAGGGGCTTCATTAGCTCATTTTTCTAGGTGTTCTTCTGTTGCATTTTTCCTTCTATTTTCTTCAGTTGTTTTCTTAGATTGGCTTCTAGATTTCTTCTAGATCTCCACAGTGAATAATTGTAGTGGACTTTTACCGTTGCTTCATGACGAAGTTTTGAACCTTGCGCTGCCTTTGTTCTTTGTGAAATTGTCTATTGATCTTCGTTTAGTCTTCAAATTGTAGGCATGATCAAGATCTTTCCATTTGTTAGTCGTAGTCTCACTTTTGTATCGTCTTTTCATTTTTTTCACTGTTTTTATTTAGAGAACCTGTAACCTGCAATTATGTAGCAGACATAGATCAAAAGCACCTTTTTATTTGTAAACTGAATAAGAATAAGGAATAAAATAATGCAAAATTATGATATGAACAGGCGGCGGCCTGAAGGGGTGGCGGCTAGGGTTGAGGACGGGGGCGGCTAGGGTTAAGCGAGGGGTGATTGTTAGCATTTGTGCGTGTTCAAGTTTTAGTTAAATACCGCAATCAAGACGGTTTCGCTTGTAGCTAGCCGGTTGAGTACGGGTCGTCCGCAGGGAGATGGGAGTCTTTTTCAATGTGCTTTAACGAGTTAAGTCCGGTTTTTCAGATTTTGTTGTGGTTATCTAAGTGTTAAATTGATATTTTAAAGAGAGCTTGTTAGGGTTAGGATTAGGTTAGTTTGAGTTAGGAGTCTCCACATCTTTCGTTTCCCCTCTTAATATCGGTGTTACGGTAATCGGCAACAACGGGGATTAGCACGACTAGGAAGGAACTTGCGAGTATAAGCTAGGCTTTCCAACGCATAAGTCCTTCCTTTTGGTGCTTGTCCGTCCGTTCTTGGCTCTTAGCCATAACCTCCGGTTAATTCAACCACAACCGGTCTCACTACGGGATCACCGCTATCATGTAGGATAGGATGCCGTAAGGAGCGGATTGTGGTTCAATTAACGGGAGTCGATTTAAGCTGTTGGGCAAGGAAAGAGTGAGAGAGATTTCCTTCTCTCAAACTTCCCTTATCCTACCCTAACAAGTATGAACTACTCACACATCATGATACGGAAAAATAAAACAAAACAAAAGAGGAAGATAGAAAGAAGGAGATTAGAAGAATACGACTAGCTATTTGCGACCTCACATTGGCGAGGATCGAGCGTAAGCATCATTGTCGTATTAAGGATAACGAAAAAGAGAGAAGAAAGAAACAACAAGAAAATAACAACAACTACTTAACGAATTAAAATTACAACAATTATAGCAAAAGTAAGACAAGCATGATAATAAAATGATCTTCTTTATTCACCATTCTTCACTCACAAAGCTCACTCAAGTTTAATGGAGAAGAGATGAGAAGAAGAAGAACATGTAATCTAAAACCTAGCAAAAAGAAAATACAAGAATGGACCCTTTCCTTCTCAAAGTTCTGGGCTATTTATAGGCTGGAGAATGGAAACCTAGGGCAACCACCAGAACACAAACAAAAAGACCAAAATACCCTCAAAAACTCTGCAGATGCGGCGCCTATACGGCCGCGGATCCGCGGCCTAGACCCCCCTTTTGCCGCGGATCCGCGGCCTTCTGGTTGAGTTGGGCCCTCCAATTTTCTGTGGTTCCCTGGTTCTCTGTGCCCTTTATTCTTATATCTGTATTTTCTCATAATTTCTTCACGAATTTTCCAGAATTTCTGTTGAGGGAAATGTGGACTTTTTGTCAAGATTTGGCATGATTGCCTCGAGCTCCGCGTAGATTTCTTGGAACTTGTTGTTGCCATTGAGCCTTGTGCATGAAGGTGACAATCGATTTGCCATTTTGTCTTCCTAAACTGGTATCTGGCAACATACGGATGAAGAGCGGAGACCGTGTTTTATCTGTGGTTGGCAGGAACCCGGATTTTGTCGTGTTTTCCATGAATTTCACCGTTTTAGAACCGAGAACCTGTATCCTGCAATTGACTAGTAAACACGGCTCAAGAGTATCTACCGATATGCAATGTGATAAAAATTGGGCGGTATGAAAATGCAAAAATCTGATATGAACAAGGGGCTAGGGTTAGGGTTTGTTCGAAACCCTTGTTTTTTTTCTTTATTATTTTTTTTATTGAGAATTTTATTATCCCTGCTGTGATACTATGAAATAATTGAGGGAGAATAAAATGAGGTAGAGGTCTTGAAAGCTCCTCCCCTTTTTATATACTAAGCCAAACACGGAAATTTACCATAGTACCCTTATACATATGTAACACGTATTCTAACACTTAGAACTATGTGCTTTGTGCTAGTTAGTATAGAAATGGCAATTGGATGCATTTTGATTTTTATTATTTGGATGTGGCTTTCAATAATGTTTACTGCAATCATTCTCGATTTACTTGATTGTGAATCAATGCATGAGTTCTATATCTTCAGAAAGTAGTTTTTCCCCATGCCGTTAGAATGTGTAAGGCATCTTCGACCACTGCATGATATTGTTTACGGTACGTCTGATGGTTTGTTCAGTAAAGGATGTATTTTAAAATAATCCGATTTGTAACTGCTTTTTCTAAGGGTTGTTCAAAATGTTCTTATGTTAGAGATGCCAACTGCTTATGGATCATGAAATTTAAAAGCACCGGAGCGAATAAGTGATCACTATTGACATCGTATAACAATATAGAAGCTTACAGGATAGTAGAATGTATGTTGACAGGTAAGCGATTGAAAAAGGAATATTGAAGCAGTTCTAACAATGTTAGCAACATTGATGCGTATCTAAATTAGTGTGACAGACTTAGAAACTGTTAGGATCTTCACAACTTTATGTTCGGTCTACAATGTAGCCGAATGTGTTTGGAGGAGAGAATGGATAGAGAATGGAGAAAGTATCAATAAACTATTCATATATTTTCCTTGCTATTACAAAACTTTACAAAACATCTTCTTATATAGGAGTTTACACGGCCCTTCATTATGACTCTTCATAATACCAATTGATTACAATAACCGTTACATAACCTTTCATTAAACCTATTCATGAATTGGTATCCCTTCCTTTTATAACCGATGTCTCTTCAATTCTTTGTAACCGAAAACAAGTTTAATTTCTAACATGCTCCCTTAAACTTGTTTTACCATGCCGATCTTTCCTCGCAATTTTGCGAACACTTCAAATTTTAGGGGCTTTGTAAAAATGTCGGCCAGTTGATCTTGTGATTTGACATGAACGAGTTCGACCTCTTTCTTCCTCACATGTTCTCTGATAGAGTGATACCGAGTATCAATGTGCTTGCTTCGTTCATGAAACACTGGATTCTTCGCCAGTGCTATAGCAGATTGGTTGTCCACATACATCTTCGTAGGTCCTTCCTGTTCAACCTTTAGATCTTTCAGCAGATTTCTTAGCCATATAGCATGGCAAACTCCAGCCGATATAGCAACGTATTCGGCTTCACAAGTTGATAGTGTCACTATCGGTTGCTTCTTGGAACACCAAGTAAATGCTGATTCACCGATGAAGAAAATGCACCCTGTCGTACTTTTCCGGTCATCTATATCTCCTCCCCAATCGCTATCGGTATATGCATATAATTCAAAATTGTTAGATTTCGAATAGAACAAACCGAAATTTGGTGTACCTTTGATATATCTCAATATCCTTTTCGCCGCTGATAAATGTGTCAATTTCGGTTCTTCCATGTATCGGCTGATCAAGCCGACTCCATATAGAATATCCGGTCTTGTGCATGTAAGATACCGAAGACTGCCTACCAAGCTTTTGAAATGCGTCGAGTCCACATTGCTCCCTTCATCGAACTTTGATAATTTTGTTCCGCAGTCTACTGGGGTATTGACCGAATTGCTTTGCTCCATATTGAACTTTCTCAAAATCGACCGAGCATATCCTTCTTGGGATAAGAAAATCCCATTCGGTCTTTGCTTTACCTCTATTCCCAAATAATATGCCATCTGACCGATGTCGGTCATTTCAAATTCTTTAACCATCGAGCTTTTGAAGTCATCGAACATACGTGGATTGTTTCCTGTGAAGATGAGATCATCCACATATAAACATACTATAAAAATATCACCATTTTCGGACTTCTTTATGTATAATGCATGCTCATAAGGACACTTCATGAAACCGTGTGCTTAGAAGTATATGTCGATTCGACTATTCCATGCTCTCGGTGCCTGCTTCAGGCCATATAAAGCCTTCTTTAGCTTCAGTACTTTCGACTCATATCCTTTCTTCTCATAACCGAGTGGTTGCTCGATGTAGACTTCTTCTTCAAGATATCCATTGAGGAATGCCGATTTAACATCCAATTGATATATCTTCCAACTGAATTGAGCCGCCATAGCAATGATCAGTCGAATTGTCTCGAGTCGCGCTACTGGTGAGAAAACTTCATCATAATCAATGCCAGCTTGTTGTTTGTAGCCTTTGACCACTAACCTTGCCTTGTATCGCTCGATTTCTCCCTTAGCGTTCTTTTTCTCCTTGTACACCCATTTCACTCCTATGGGTTTCTTGCCTTTGGGAAGTTCGGTGATCTCCCAAGTTCCATTCCTCTCAATAGCACTGATTTCTTCGTCCATTGCTTCTTTCCACCTTCGGTTTTTGACCGCTTCTTCAAAATTCATTGGCTCGCATTCGGCAAACAAACAAAATAATGTTAGATTATTTTGCATTTCGGTTACCTCATATAACTCGGTCATAGTCCTCGTCCTTGGATTTCTTGGTGGAGTTGAACTTGACGACGCTTCGGTTTGTGGAGAACCGACTTGAGGCGAATTGAACCGAGGTGTTGTTGCAGGCGATGGAACATCAACTTCGACTTCATTTCTTTTCTTTTCTTCTTGACCGAGTACTTCATTCGGTCTGCTGCTTTCGGCTTCATCGCTCCAACTCCATGAGCTTTCTTCATCAAATTCGACATCTCGGCTAACAATGACCTTCTTATTGACTGGATCAAACAGCTTGTAGCCTTTGGTTCTTAGATCATAACCGATAAAAATCAACCGAGAACTTCGGTCATCAAGTTTTACTCTCTTTTGTTCGGGGACATGAGCATATGCTATGCTCCCGAAAATTTTAAAGTGACTTACATTCGGCTTATAACCATGCCACATCTCCTGCGGTGTTACATTTTGTAGACTCTGGGTTGGGCATCGGTTTAGAATGTACACAGCACATGCAACCGCTTCTGACCAAAATTCCTTCGGCATATTTTTACTACTCAACATACATCTCACCATGTCTAATATGGTTCTATTTTTTCGTTCGGCCACTCCATTTTGTTGTGGTGAATAGGAGGCCGTTAAGAAACGCCGAATCCCATTTTCTTTGCAAAAATTTTCAAACTCATTTGAAGTGAATTCTCCACCTCTGACCTGACCGATTTCAAATAAAACCCACTTTCTTTTTCCACATTCATTTTGAATCTTTTAAAATTTTCAAAAACTTCCGATTTATTTTTTAGAAAATATACCCATGTTTTCCTTGTGAAATCATCAATAAATATTAGAATGTACCTTTTTCCACCAAATGAATTTGGAGTAATTGGTCCACATACATCGGTGTGGACAAGTTGTAATGGCTCCTTGGCTTTAAACTCGGCTTCTTTTGGAAAACTTGCTCGGTGATGTTTACCAAGTAAACACCCTTCACATAACTCTTTCGGTTCATTCATAATCGGCAAACCTTTGACCATGTTCTTCCTCGCCAACAAGTTTAGTCCGCCGAAATTGAGATGTCCATACCTCATATGCCATAACCGAGCCGAATCTTTCACCGATGATTTTAGACACTTTGCTTCACCATATTTGATATCCAATAGAAATAGCCGATTCTTCGTCATCTGCACTTTTGCTATCAACTTCATTCGGTTATCTCTTAAGAAAAGAGTTCGATCTTTTAAATGAATATCGAAATTCTTTTCTAAGAGTTGTCCCAAACTCAAGATGTTGTTTTTCATATTCGGCACATAATACACATTTTCGATATATTTTTATGATCCATCTTTCAGTCGAATTAAAATTTTACCTTTGCCTTTTACTGGTACCTTCGAACAATCACCGAATGTGACTTGGCCACTCACCGATTCGTCCAAGTCTACGAACATGTTTCTCTTGCCACACATATGATTACTTGCACCAGTATCGAGATACCAAGTGTCGGCACTTTCTTCGTCACCTTTAAAAGCCAGCAGAAGTACATCGTCATTGTAATCTTCTTTCTCCACAAAGTTTGATTTTTCCTCGACTGTTTTTCCCCAACAGTCTGCTGCGTAGTGACCGAATTTCTTCCAATTATAGCATTGAACATTCGGTCTCCCTCTTCCACCAGTCGATCGACCTCGGCCTCGACCTCGGCCGAAATTTTGGCTTTGGCTTCTATCGTCATTGTTTTGACCTCTTCGACCACCTTGTCCTCGACCGAATTGACCTCGGCCACGGCCTCTTCCTCGGCCGCGTGTATTTCCTCGATTTCGGTCATTTTGACCATTTTCAACCGAATCACCTTTCAAATTAACTTGTGTTTGTAGTAATTTTTCAATCGGTTCTTGTTTTTTCACGAACCGTTCTTCGTGGGCTTTTAGTGAACCCATCAACTCATCTATCGTCATTTCTTCAAGATTCTTTGACTCTTCAATTGAACACACAATGAAGTCAAACTTCGGTGGTAGTGACCGAAGAATTTTCTCTATCACCCTTACATCCTCCATTTTTTCTCCGTTCCTCTTCATTTGGTTGACCACCGTAAGCACTCGGGCATTATAGTCAGTCACCGATTCATTCTCCTCCATTTTTAATAATTCAAACTCCCTTCTTAGTGATTGTAAGCGTACCTTTTTAACCTTCTCGACTCCTTGGAAGGTTTTCTCAAGTATCTCCCACTGTTGCTTTGCATTAGTGGCAGCCGAAATCTTCTCGAAAGTCGAATCATCGACACCTTGCTCGATAAAGTATCTTGCGGTACAATCTTTCTCGAATAATTTTTCGTGGGTCGTTCTCTGAGCTGCCGTCAGTGCAGCTTCATCTTGAGGCCGATCATAGCCTCGGACCACCACATCCCAAGCGCCTACTGCTCCCAAAACAGTCTTCATTTTGATGCTCCAATTTTCATAGTTATCTTTGGTGAGGCGTGGGGCGTTGTACGAGAGTGTTGTCTTCGACATTTTCTTCGAACCTTGCTCTGATACCACTTTGTTAGGATCTTCACAACTTTATGTTCGGTCTACGATATAGCCGAATGTGTTTGGAGGAGAGAATGGATAGAGAATGGAGAAAGTATCAATAAACTATTCTTATATTTTCCTTGCTATTACAAAACTTTACAAAACATCTCCTTATATAGGAGTTTACACGGCCCTTCATTATGACTCTTCATAATACCAATTGATTACAATAACCGTTACATAACCTTTCATTAAACCTATTCATGAATTGGTATCCCTTCCTTTTATAACCGATGTCTCTTCAATTCTTTGTAAACGAAAACAAGTTTAATTTCTAACAGAAACCATAAGCAGTTCTAACATTGTAGTTTCTGGTAATCTTTCAACCATGATCATCGATTCAAATTTTGGAGGGTGGTAATATTTGCTGCCATGATCATCTGTGTCGTATTTAAGCAGGCTTCTATGTAATTTTCGTGTAAAAAAGAAACAAGACTTCAGGATCAATGTAATTGATTGAATAGGAGAAACATTCTACAATGGCCTTTTACCTTGAGAATCAATTTTCTAAATTCTATTAAACGCAAACCTCGGAGATTTATAACACTAATGGGAAGCCTAAAACAGTTGTGCAAGGAGGAAATGTGTTGATTAAAAAAAGCCCGGTTGAACTCAGAAGCAACTCGATTGATGCTGAAAGCGAGAAAACTATGTTGATGAGTTCAGAGTTGTGGCATAGACCATCGGCCATCTATTATATCCCCGCTGGCTTTGCTTGTGAGAATTCTGTTTCTTTTAGCATTTCAGTGTCCGGCTATTTCACAGTAATTTCCCTGAACCTAGGACATAAAAACTGTGCAGCACATGTAGTTGTTAATGATGTTGTCCTAATCAAGTGTAAAATTTCACTAAAATACCCTTAGCTACCACTATTTTTCCAATAGACTACCTTAAGGTATTTTTATTATGGTAAGCTCCTTAAAAAAGCGTTACATTTAACAGTATTTTAGAGCTAAATTACAGTGAACTATCCTGTTATTGCTGTTATTCATTAAACTATCTTTAAAAAATTATTACAGTAAAGTCCCTTAAACTTGGTCTGAAGCTTTTTCTTTCCCCCCAAAAATACCCTTAAATGTAGCACTTTAAGTTTAAGGGATCTTACTGGAATGATAAAATCGCAAGGTAACTATTTGGAAAACAACAATACTTTAGCATAGTTTAGTGTATAATTTAGCCAGTGAATTAGTGCAAGTCCCCTTAAAACCAAAGTTGAAGCATGATTAATACAAAAACTTCAAGGTGGTCTGCTGAAGAACAACAAAAGTTAAGGGTATCTTAGTGAAATTTACCCCTTATCAATATAAAGAACTCAGATTTTGACCCTCTTCTCTTGCAGTTCAGTGGTAAAACAGTCGGCCTAATCGGCCTTGGACGAATCGGCTCAGCTTCCGCCAAGAGAGCCGAAGCATTCGACTGCCCCATCAGTTACTACTCAAGATCAAAGAAACCAAATCCAAACTACAAATGCTATTCAAACATCGTGGACTTTAGTGTCAAACTGTGATGTGCATGCTCGTAGTCGCCTGCCCTTTAACCGAGGAGACATGCCATATCATCAATTGCGAGGTGATCGATGCACTGGGGCCCATCGGTGTGCTCGTGAATATTGGGCGGGGCCCACAAGTGGACGAGCCAGAACCTGTCTCGGCTTTGGTTGAGGGTAGGCTTGGGGGCGCGGGGCAAGATGTGTTTGTGCATGAGCCTCACGTGCCTGAGGAGCTATTTGGGCTCTCGATAATGTTATGTTGCTGCCTCATGTAGGGAGCGGGACTTATGAGACGAGAAAGGCGATGGCTGATCTTGTGCTTGGGAATTTGGAGGCTCATGTTATGAACAAGCCGCTATTGACACCCGTTGTTTGGTTTGGTGATATGGGGTTTGAATTCTTCATTTGAATTTATACATGTAATTTGCACTGTATTTAGATGCTCACCTGGTATGTTGGAAACCGTGAAATTGCTTCTGTGGCAACTCTTCTTTTCTTTTTGGATTATTTCAATAAAATACCATGAACTATCAGTGTTCTAGATAAAATAACACAAACTTCATAAATTGTAAATAGATGCCATAAACTTAGCTGTACATATGGATCACTATCGTACATTATGTTTTGTTGTAATTGTTAGCATATCAAATTGGAGGATGGATACTTAATTTTAACTGTGTTTACAGCTTATGTGCAACTGTCTGAAAATCACTGATGTTTATGGTATTTTAGTGACATGTAGCCTTTTTATTTTTTTTATTTTTTAAGCCCCTTTGGTTAGATGGTAGTTGTTTGGGCATGGAAGTAAATGTGTATTGGCAATAGGACTTGCAGATGAATCTCCTTTATTGGCTATATATCCTTTTGCAAAAATGTCAACATCCAAAAATGGTGATATATTTCGGCCACATTTATCTTCTTAACCATCTAACTAAGGAACTAATCTTATCCAAACAAGAAAACAAAACACTATGCATGCATGTATATATAATTAAGGTTTATATATATATATATATATATATATATATATATATATATATATATATCCTCACATTATGAACTATGAACAAATTGCAGAGAGAATATATATATATATATATATGACATCAAATTACAATTTGCAAAGAGCATCTATCTCTATTTGAAGCAATCATTTGAGGAAAGGAGGATGGAATATGTTCCATTTCTTTCTTGGCTATATTTATGCCTCGGTAGAACATAAATTCATATTACAAATGTATTACGTTTCTTCCTTTTCCGAAACATGTGCATAGTCTATGACAATTTGGGTAATGCTAACCGGTAATCTAGAATTTTAACAAGCCCCTTGCTTGTCACAATTTGTCGAACTAGTAATTTGATTATTTAGTGACGGATGTCGAATCACGTCAAGATGTTGCCTTCCGTAGATCTGCTGTTGGCGACGATGGACGGCTGAGATTAGGTTTGAGGTTGACTCCTGAAGCGTGTGGATCTCGATGGGTTTGAGGTGGTTGAGGCCGAGCTACCTGCAAGGAAGTCCCAGGGAGGTTGTACCACCGAGGACCCTCCGACGATCAAGTTAGACCGGATATTTGAGCAGAGTAACGACCTAGTGAGGAGAAAATGACTTACTTGAACCGTCTGAAAGAGGGGTTTATATAGTGGTGGCAACAGGTAGACTGGCATGAGAATCACGCCGGCCGTTACTCTTCCGGCGTCACGCCCGCATGATGGGTGGGATCTCCTATTAATGACGAGACAGGCTCGTTAATGGGGGATCGTGATGGCGTAGAACGCGGGACGTGGCCGGCGGATATCTCGCGGATGGCGAGATTCGCGGAGGTGAGGCGGTTGCGCCTGCGATTGGTGCCGTCAGTCGGTCGATGAGACCGAGGAACACGAGCTCGGCGGGAGATTCGGGGACTAGCAGGAGGCTGAGGTATCTTGGTTCTGCGGTAGCCCGAAGACGGGCTGAGAGGACCGAGGAGGCCGATTGTGCAGAGTCCTCGGAGGCGAGCCAACGATTTTTTGTAAGGCGGGCACAGGAGTGGTGTAGACGGTCGTAGAAGGTCGGCTACGTCCAAGGGTCGCAGACCCGGGGTATTTCACCAACGTACAGTTCCTGGTCCTTTCTTGCTAGTTTCGGGACACGTTATCTGCCACGTATCACGATCTAGGAGATCACCGATATCGAGTATCATCATTAGCCCCCCCCCACTCTCGTCCCGACCTTTTCACGGGTCGGGTCGCGAGTGGTCTGCCGGGTCATCCGAGGTGAGCTCCTTTTTGTAGATATCGTAAGCATGCATTCCCGGGCAATCAGCTGTATTTTTTGGATGACATCAGCGAATCAGGGGCCAGATTTTGCATTAAAGAGGATACGCCGGATCGTGCGTACGTTCACCGATGCGATAGCCCATGTGTTTGGCGCTGGTTGGATGACGCGACGGGTCGCAGATTTCCGGCGTCCGTTGGGGTACGACCAATGCCCGTGCGACAGGTAGAGCGATGGTGGCCGTCGAATGCGATGAGTCGTTTCGGCGGGAGATGACTGTCACCGTTGGATGCGTAAGCCGGCAGCTATAAATAAAGGTGGGGTCCCCATCAGGGCCCATACCTCTTCATAATTTCCTCATCTAGAATCTCGTTAGCTCGACACTCTTCTTTTTAGGTCGGATCTCCGCGTTTTCTCGTCCGAGGATTCATCCCCATCATCAGGTTAGATTTTTTTTTATGATGAGTCTGTAAAAAATAGATCGGGTAGAGTCTAGCGAGCCCCCATAGATTCTTCCTCTTCCTCTTCATCTTCTGCTGCTTCTTCTTATGAGTCGAGCCTGTTCCCCCCTTGGCAGGACAAATGGACCGATCCAGAATTCTTGCTGCCCTGTCCCAGAAGAGAGCCGGGAGCGTGACCGTGCCTCGGGCTGACCCGAGTTCCGTACCAAGGGAATCGCCGGCGACGGGGCCATCCTCCTCGACCCAAGCCTCCGATGATTGCCGCGGCAGCGGCCAGAGTCGTCCGCGGGTTCCCGAACCCCTGACGAGGGAAGTAGAAGAGGACGAAGACGAGGTTCCTCTCAAGAGGAAGAAGACGGTCTCTCGTGCGCCACTGACTGAGATTCCAGAGGGGATTCCCGTGCAGGAGGGGGACGCCTGTTTCGTAGTCCCGTCTGGGCTTTCCGTTGCCGCCAGCTTACTCGCTGATATGGAAGAGTCGGCCGGAGGCAAGCTTCCGCGGGGGACCTGGGGCCCAAGTGGCAGCTATAGCTCAGGGGGCGGTGCAGGTATGTACTCCCTTATGTGTTATTTTGAGCGCCCTTTTCTCAGTTTGAGCTTCTCTAAGCCTCTCTGCTGTTTTTCATCAGGTCCTTCAGCACTGCGCCCTCGTTGCTCGCATAGAGGCCGAGAAGACTGCCCCTGCTATGAGGTTGGCTGGGGAGTCTTCTTCGAGGGTCGAAGACCTGTGACTCGAGTTGCGTCAGGAGAGAGAGAGAGAGAGGATGGCCGTCCTCGAAGTCCGGTTGGCCGCCGGGGAGCTCACCATCTCAAAGTGCCGAGAGTCCTATCACCGGCTAAGTGAGTCCCACCGAGCCATCAAGGCTAAGTTGGCAGAGCTGGCCGATCTCTATGCAGCAGTGAAAAGGGCGATGGATGCCAGCAGATAGGATGCCGAGGCTGCGCTTCAGGCGACGAAGGTTGCCTAGGTTTGAGATCGAAAGGCGGTGGCCGATTACAAGGGGTCATACCAGTTTTACGCCGACCTCGGCGAAGCATCTGCCATTGTATGGCACAAAGCTCTTAATGCTGTCAAGGCGCAGTTTCCAGAGTTTGCCGACGGCGAGCTCCGTGCCCGGGTCCCACTTACGGTAGTTATGCCTCCGGCAGATGGTGACGAGGGAGGGGTTGTTGCTAAAGCGGAAGCCCCGGCTCCTGGGGATGGTACTGAGGAAGGTGAGGTCTAGGCATGGCTTGCATCCTGAACTTTTTGGCTTTCCTTTTTCTCTCTCTTTTTGTAAGCCTCCGGGCAATTTGGTAAGGCTGGGGAGCCCAGAGTTGTTGGGATACCTACAACGGCAGCAAGGTTTCGGAAGGCATCACACATGCCAAGTTTAATTTTTTTCCATTCTAGATAACCCAAACACAAGATCTTTAACTAGAGAATCAAATAAAACATCGAAGCAAACAACTTTACTTCTAAGAGTTAGGGATTACAAACTTAGTAGTCCGTTCCTTCGCTTCATAAGCTCCGTGTTGAGGTCCCTTCACTGCGATCATCATGAACCCGGACTCTAGAGAGGCTCCATGAGGTGAATGAGCTATCTTGCTTGAAGTCTTCCTTTTCAAAGATGATCTATCTTGAAGAATCTCAAACCCAAGCTCTCATTTCTCTAATGAAGTATTAGTGAAGTGAACACCCTAATCTAAGTGGCTAGAATAGATGAGGATGATGAAGTAGGAATTTTGCTCCTTTTTTTTCAATTTCTCACTTTAAATCATCACAACACAAAAAGCTAGAAAGCTTTTTCCAAGGAGGAGGAAGAAGAAAAAAGCTTTTGTGATGAATAATGAATTGTTGTGTGAGGTTAGAAATGCAACCAAGGTTAAGAATGAGAAGCTTAACCCATGTAGAGAATAAACCATAGGCTAGGATTCAATGGTTGGGTTAACAAATATCTAGATATTATCTAAAGGGTGGACTAAGTCAACACTTCCAAAATATCTCATTTTAAATCCACCCTTTAGAATTAACCTAAAAAGAATGTTAACCCTAATTGAAAACCTACCATGCTTTAATCTCAAAACCCTAACTGCATTTGTAATCCTAACATATTACAATATTATATATCACATATATAATATATAATGTAACAAAAGAAAATAATACAATTAACATATATCGTATATACATCAATGTATTATCCAAGTGAGAAAAAAATCATTAAAGCGAGCTTATATTAGTTAATGTAACTTAATATATCACATATATAATTATACATTAAATTATCGAATCAACACTTGATCCGATAACTCGGCTATATTAACATACAACCGACTAATATAACAAGTACCATTTTATCGAATCAACACTTGATCCGATAACTCGGTTATATCACATATACCCGGCCGATATCACATATCGCGAGAATAGAATACGGTATCTCATATCGTATTAGTCTCGATCCCGCACATATCACATATGTGCTCCTACTCCGTTTTGCCTGAGCTAGGAAATCTCTGTGTAGGACTCTAAGGAATCGTCAATACGCCGGCAGTAGGTGATGATCATATCAAACACGCACAAGCTGCAAGCGATCAGCTAAATGTAACAGCCATCCAGGTATTGAGCGATCAGAAGATCAACAAGAAAGCATGTACATTCTCCTATGAATCCAATCAGTAACACTCCCGTATAGTCCGATCTCTTCGTATGATATGTCGCATATCTAGTCTAGTAGTGGTAAACGTCAGACCCCAGTAACCGATAAGTCATGTCGATGTAAGGCTCATAATAGGTCAAGAAATTACTGATAACACTTACCAGTAGTACTCCATATCATCCCTGGCCAGGGACTTCCAGTTATAGCCAATCGAACAAAGCACAACATTAACTCCCTATACCGGGAGAGACGAAACCCCCTATCGCTCATTGCCTCCATTTGATTCGGGACTGTACCCAAAAGACACCGTTTTGCACGCCTTCTTGGACGTGGTAAGGTGGAAATCAAAGTACAGTGGGAATCACACATGACTCTATGATGATCTCGGGTCTACAGACTAACCTATACCAGTGTCACCAGAGAACTGCTATCTGACGATAGGTATAATACCATCTAAGAGTTCTCGGCGAGTCCGTTCAGTGTACCCAGTCTCCACTGAGCACCTGTGGGTTTCAGTCCAATCAAGAAAATAAGTAAATGAAAAAGCAGCGCCCAAAGGTGCTTACAGGCGCAGAAAGAATGTTTCCTGTAATCCCGGGAGAGGGTCGCTCGAAAAATCAAACTTACCTCCTTACCGCACCATCTTTGATTTCAAACACCGATGGATATGGGATCATCTATCGCCCATCATATGGGTCAAGATGCGTATACGCTAGTCTTCTCTGGTGTATCGATGCCCTGTCTCGATACTCTCTCGACTAGGAACAGTTATAGGATGTACTCGTTGACTATCCTGGCCCGACTAGTATGATCTCATCATAGTCCTAGTAGTCAAGTACAGATCCCCAGGGCTATATCAACATGTGGGAGTAAGACAGTAAACCAATACAAGTCAACATGTTAAGACAAAGTGCAACTAGATAGCATACTATCATATCGAGCAAGAAAGTCCTCTCTATATATATCCAAGCATCCACTATAATATACATCATATGTACAATAATGGCCTCTAGGGCATATACATAACTAACAATCTCCCACTTGCACTAAGGCCAGCTATTGTAGTATCTCATACCCAACATCCCGAAGAGTCTCTCAAATTGTATCTGGGGTATAGCCTTCGTGAGTGAATCCGCAGTGTTATCCTTCGTATCAACTCTCTTGACCTCGATATCCCCGGGATCAACTATTTCCGGATCTGGTGATACCGCCTCAAAATATGTCTGGACTTCTGATGGGACCTGGGTTCCTTGGCCAAAACCATAGCTCCATTGTTATCACAATACAAAGGTATTGGATGCTCAATGGACGGAACCACTCCAAGTTCAGTAATGAACTTCTTCATCCAGACTGCCTCTTTTGCAGAATCGTTGGCAGCGATGTATTCAGCCTCCATCGTCGAGTCTGCCACGGTTTCCTTTTTAGAACTCTTCCAACGTACTGCCCCTCCATTGAGGGTAAAGACAAATCCCGAGTGCGACTTAGATTCGTCCTTATCACTTTGGAAGCTCGAATCGGTAAAGGACTCCACCTGGAGTTCTCCGTTACCATACACCAAGAACATCTCCTTAGTCCTTCTCAAGTACTTGAGAATGTTCTTCACAGCTGTCCAGTGACTCTCTCCAGGATCTTCTTGATACCTACTCACTACACTTAGTGGGTATGCTACATCGGGTCTGGTAAATAGCATCACATACATGATAGAGCGTACTGCCAAAGCATAGGGTATCTCTTGCATGCGAGCTCTCTCCAAATCAGTCTTGGGAGACATCTCTTTGGAGAGAGTGAGTCCAGTGATCGTGGGTTGGTTCCCACTCTTGGATTCTTCCATACTAAACCTCTTTAGTATAGTGTCAATGTATCTGGATTGGGACAATCCCAGTATCCATTTAGATCTATCTCTATAGATCTTGATTCCCAAAATGCAGGAGGCATCACCTAGATCTTTCATTGAGAATCTATGTGATAAGAAGAGCTTGACTGAGTGCAGCATAGGAACATCGTTTCCTATTAAGAGTATGTCATCCACGTACAATATGAGGAAGACAACCTTACTCTCTGCAACCTTCTTGTATATACAAGGTTCATCTACGTTCTTAATGAAGTCAAACTCTTTGACTACAACATCAAAACAGATGTTCCAACTCTGCGATGCCTGCTTTAACCCGTAGATAGATTTAAGCAGCTTGCACACCTTCCCCTGCTCCCACTGTCTACGAAGCCCTCTGGCTGAGTCATGTACACGCACTCTTCTAAATCACCATTTAGAAAGGCGGTCTTAACATCCATTTGCCAGATTTCGTAGTCATGATATGCAACAATAGAAAGTAAGATTCGGATGGACTTAAGCATAGCCACTGGAGAAAAGGTTTCGCCATAATCCACACCTGGTCGTTGACGAAAACCCTTTGCAACAAGTCTAGCTTTAAAAGTCTCAACTTTTCCATCTACACCAAGTTTCTTTTTAAAGATCCACTTGCTCCCATTGGGTTTTACCCCTTCAGGAGCAACTTCCAAAGTCTATACATTATTGGTGTACGTGGATTCCATCTCAGATCGCATTGCATCCATTCACTTCACAGAGTCCTGATCAGTCGAAAATATTGCATTTTTTACACATCAATTTCCCTGCTCTTTGTAATCATCTAAAGGTATTTAGTATAAATATAGCACATATTAGCAATTCGTCTGCAAAATATCAAATAACATATGTTATACATTATAACCGGCATTATGAGGGAAATTATGTGTTTATTACTACATGCATGATCTTTGTATAACAACGCTTGTCTCGAGATTGTGTGCAGGAAATTCTCTAGGTAAAAGAGCCAGAACTGCTAAAAAGTGCTGATAAAACGCATCATGTCAAAGACTTGAAATCTGGAAGTAAACAAGAAAGTATAAAAATATTCCAGATATCAGGAAAGTGCCATAAAGCCAACATGAAATAACACTGGAAATTTCACACTGAGATCACCTAAAAGGGCCGCGGATCCGCGGCCGAGTCAGGCCGATCCGCCGCGGATCCGCGGCCGATCCGACTCATCGGCGACTGAATTTTCTCCACATGACTTCTTCTCAACGGCAAAACTTCTTCAAGACACTTCAGATCCTCGAATTCTCCAGAAGTTTCCCTTCAACAGAAAGGCTTCTCATGCAAGTTAGCTAACTACCTTAATCTAGAAACTTCTCTACAACTACCTAGCTTTCTATGCAAGCCTTATAACAACCAAGCTTCCAAGGGAAGCTAGACCTAGCTTCTAGGGAAGCTTGAGTGTAACCCTTCGAAAACCGTTTAGGCAGTTTTTCGGTAATCGGCTAATTTTTCGGCTTTTTCCGTAAAAAGTCAAATTAGGTATTTTTTCATTGTAGACCTAATTATACAAAATTTAGACAAGATATTACTATAATTTTGTCCCTAAAATGTCACTTATAATTTTCTAGTTAAATAAAAAAAAATTCGTAATTAATTATTATTTTTTATTATTTTAAGCTTTTAAAAATACATTAAATTAGTGATAAATACAAATTTAATTAGGTAAATTACACACTTAGAAACCATTATAAACTAATATTAAGTGTAACAAAAAAATTTTCAAAACATTTCAAGTTTAGTTGTTTTATGGTTTAAAATGGGTTGAAAATGAATGAAAATGGGGTTTTTTTATGTAAAATTTGATGTGATATGCATTAAATGAGTTTAAAGGTTGCTTTTTGTGTACAATTTTCTACACAATTCCCTCACACTCACCCCTCCCAACCTCAGGCCGAGCTCACCTTCAGGAAATCCCCCATTTTCCCCTCATTTCTTGCTTGAAAATTCCTTCAAAAATCATCAAAAATCCACCGAAATTCACTAAATTCTTCTCTAATTCAACCCAAAACCTTAAGCCATCCCTTCTCAAGCCCAAATTGGATTAAAACAAGGAGAAAAGAGGCCATTTTGGAGGTTTAGTGTAAAGGAATCAACTCTAGTAAGGTATATTTCTAATCTAGTGTTTAATTGTAGTTTAAAATTTGCTAGATTTAGTAGTTTAAGTGTGAAATTTAGTTTATTTTGCTTGCTCATGAAAATAAAGAGAGGGATTTGATTTCAAATTAGGGTTTGAAGCATGGTTGATGGAGTTAAGTTAGGGTTTGGTTATCTAATTGGTTAGAGTGGTTAATTGTACGATGTTACGCTCGCTAAATCGATAAATTGCGATAATTGCATCGAATCGGTATGAAATTGCTTACTAGATTTTTTATAAAAATTAGAATGTGATCTAATTACGTTATATTAGCGATATAATTAGCTTCATAAACGACTATTAGAGTGCGCGAACGCGGGGTTTTGTCTAGCCGGTTTTTAGTTTTGTCGATTTCCCCAAAATGACGATTCTAATTAAGATTTAGCGATATTCGTGTGCTTTCCCGCGCACCGAGTGCACGTTATGTTTAATTCGAGAGCGTCGATATTTGTATATTGTGACTTGCATCGTTTTATGATATGTAATCTTATGGTTGGTGGTGCAAATATAGGATCGGTCGGAGAAACATCGGACACGGCGCGTAAAGGCAAGGCGGTGGTCGGATCGGATTAGCGAGGCATTCAGGTGAGTAGATATATTCATCTATGGGGGAATCGTCTGGATGGCGCGAGGCGCCCCCTAGTTAGGATTACCTTATTTCTTGCAACATTCGTATTGTTAGTTAGCTTACCCCTTCATTTACATTGCATACCCTTATAGTTAATAGTATGTTAGATTGCATGGATATGCATATGCACATATGCGATAACACTTCGTAGGACACGAACACCATTACCATTGGCATCAGTTGCACGCGCACTATTCATGTGACACACACGCCTTTGGTAATTACCATGCCACGTGCACTATAGAACCTGTTTAACTTAGTATCGCCACTTGCATTCATACATGATATATGAAATTGCATAACATGTATATACCTCGCATCATCATCATATTTACATAGATTTCTAGCCACAATTCACATCGCATACCTTGTTATCATAGACATTTATCATATATAACATGTGGACATTATGATTTTCTTGAGGATTTCAGTATTGCTGCGATTTCTGGATTTTTGGGGAAAAACCGCAAGAATTTAACAAAAACTTATATTTATCATTTTTAAAACAAAGTTGCGGTTTTCTCGTGATGTATGTGTCGTCCACCATGAGTTTTCATGTTTTTTGTTGGATTTCGAGACCCGATTCGAGGAGTGGATGAACCGTCTCGGGTACATGGTGGGCCCGATATGGTACCCCGGGGCAAGAAGATCGAGTTGTAGACGATGAGCCTGGCAAGGGAACACTACCTACCGGTGATGTCTGGCGCGGCGGATATCCGGAGGATACCGACCGTTGTTGTGAGATTTGATGATATGAGCCGATTCGGACTGACGGAGCCCGATATTGTGAGACATTGAGACAGATGTGATTTCATATTTGGTGTCGATGCTTGACATGGATTTTAGATGATATTTAGCTACTTCACAGATATTCTTTTTCTAAAAGTTAAGAATACAGAACTCTTAGCATTTAAAACACTTAAAGACTTAGTAATGACATTGCATACATGTGCATGCATACTAGAGGTATTACATCACATCTGGACATACATGCTGTGACGCATTTGCGTGCATTCTTACGATTGCCTTACTAGATGTTATATTCTACTCACGAGCTGGCAACTCACCCCCGTTGTGCCACAGTGTCTTGCAGGTCGGACCCGTCATCCTTGTAGCGGCGGGCTATCTTATCGTCAGCTCCTTTTGCTCAGACTCGCGATATCGTCCGTAGGTGGGTTGCGAGCACACTTTATTTCTTTTTGCTCTATCATTGTATCTAGTATTCTCCATCTACCACTTTCTATTTGTATATGCGACTTAGTGATGAGACTGAGAGATTTGTATATATGTGGTTTCTTTTGGGTCGAGCTCACTTGAGCCGACGTTGTGTTTTCTGATATTTTGCATTTCTTTTATGCTCTTTTCTTGATATTACTTATATATTGCGTGTGGTTGTGATCCGCCTTGGACGAAGAGCTAGCTCCCGCTTGGGAATGCCATTTTATGATTACAGGTTATATATATCTTGTTGTACCCATTTTGGGGGATAGAATTTACAGGGGAGACTCTGCCGAAATTTTCGGAAATTTTTGATGTTTTTAAAAAGGGATTCTATGCAACTTAATTGATTTAAAATCATTTTCATGTAAGGTTTTCCTTCACACTCTTTTGATTTTGGTTTAGATTTTTCTGGGCTTTGGCTGACTTAGGTTACGGTACGCTTTTAGACGTCTCGTAATCTAAGTGCCAGTCACGTTCCGTACTTTCGGGTCGTGACATTGAGGGAAAACTATAAAAAGGCACCTATGGCTTCATTACAAAGATTGTTCGTTGTTGATCATTCTACATCAATTCACCTGTAAGTTGAGTGACATAACTTGTGATCCAAAACCCTAATCCAATCCAAATCAAAAGCCAAATCAAGATCCATCGAGAAGCGAATCAAGCAAGCAAATGAAGATCCTTTGAAGCAACGCCGACCTTCATCTGAGCAAGAGATCCACGACGATCCGCGACTCAAGAAGATCGATGTGAAGCTAATTTCGGCGGATCTAGTTACCTCCTCAAATCTTGTAATCTCGAGTTGAGTGAATTGTACCTAATTGTCGATTAATAAAGGTGAAAATTGTAAATGTTGCTTTCTTTACATTATTGCATTATGAAAATTTATCGATTCTTGATTCTTTCATTTTTCATGATGTGTGAGTGAAATCTCCGCTTGTAGCGGAATCGAGAAATAGGTAGATGATGATGATTAAATTCTTGAACAATTCTTAAGTCTTATGACTTTTGTAAACTTTAGGAAATTGAATCATCGAAAACCTAATTTGAGCGAGATCGATTTCTTCGCTCCAAATTAGAGAGCAACGATTGGTGATTTAATTTGCTAGAGGCTAGAATTTGAATGATAATCAAAGAAAGGATAAGGGATGATGATGCAGAAACCCTAGTTTCTTTAATAATTCCCTAATTCTCATTGATCGCCATCGATCTAGCAACAATTACTCAATAGATAAGAATTTGTAATCATTAGTATTCATCACTATCAAATGGATCGATTCCGACAAGCTTCTTTATAAATCTTGATACCTAAATTGATTGGGACATTTCTTGATTCTTGATTTTAGATTTAGTTCTTTATGATTCTTGAAACCAAAATCTCATGAATATTGAATCATTTTCTTTTATCTTTTAATTTTCAACTCAACTAAAACGTTAATGAACAAATCACACTTTCTCAGTGGACAATCCGCATTCACCGACGAAACTACAATAGACACTGTCAATTGATTGCGGTATAAATTTTTTTGGTTGTGATTAAAACTTTCCATACACACGAAGAATGATCAATCAAATGGCACCGTTACCAGGGATAATGTGCTAATTTGTTCGTTTTTTGTTAATTGAGTTGAAAATTTTTATTATTCCATCAGAATTTTTAGATCAAAATTCGTACAAGTGCTTAACGATTTGTTGTGAATTGTTGCAAGGAGATCTGGAATCTCTAGAGCGAGAGGAAAAATTTTCAGAGCATCTCAGAGAGATCAGTGAGTGAACAGGAGCATCTGCACGAATTTTTTGTGCAGAGATCTCATCTTCAGACAGCGCATCCGCGGCCAAAGAAGGCATCTCGCGGCGGTTCCGCGGTATTCTAGATGCTTCAGTACACCAAAATTCTCTGGTATATTCTGTACTTTCTTATCTCCTCCCTGCTCTGTTCCATTAACCAATTTCTGCAGGAATCTTTGCAAAAATTCGCACCACTAAAACGAAAAATTGTGCGTGTTTGATCTTGGTAGTTTGCATTTTTTAATACGGAAATTAAGGGACGAAGACCAAATTCAGATTAGGTGGGGAGTTCATTACCCTTCCTAAGCCCCAAAAATCATAAACTTGCATCCGCATCACCCTCATTAACTAAAAAAATATCTAGACATGACTCTAAGAACCGTCGCGCTCAATTAGGACAGAAGGAGGTTGTGGGTAATCTATTGCTTATCCACGTTTCTTTTGTGGTGTCTAAGGCAAGTGTGTCTAAGGCAAGTTGTTACTTAATTAATCCCACTACTTATGTAGTGGAGAACCTCCCACTTACCTGGCACTTACCTGGTCACAGAAGGGATAAAGAGGCAGTAGAGAATCTATCTTGTGACTTGTCTTCTGGAAGTCTAGGAGCGGTCTAGAGACTTGACCTAGGTGACCACTAGATTTAGGGTTGCTTGTGCATTGTTTGTGTGAATTTTTCAAAATCTGTCTTTTTCAAAACAAACACCAATCCAAACTTTTCCCCTAATTATCACAACGATGCCACTTGTGCTAAACCATTTAGTGCATACTCGGCTGGACACGGGATTCGAGTGCCCATCTTGTCCGCGTTCCTCCTATCGACTCCGAAGTCGGTAATTCTACATCTACTTTTTCTTCACCCACTACCACACCCACTTCGATGGACGGTTCTCCATCGAACTTCTTTAACACTACTCTGTCACCGTCCGCAAGTGCGCAGAATCCACCCCGCATCTCTCTCCAAGAGAGATGTTACCCTATGCGAGGTCCTCTTTCGACCTGTCTCACCATTCCACCAGCCAATGGGGACAACTTTGAAATCAAACCACAATACATCAATCTTTTACCCAATTATCACGGTCTTGAGTCTGAAAACGCATATGTCTTTATTATCAAATTTGAAAATGTATGTGCTATGATGGGTACTTCACAGTTTTCTGTGGATGCTATGCGTTTACGTCTTCTCCCATTCACTTTGTGCGATATAGCCGAGAAGTGGCTTTATAACACAGCCGCACATTCTATTTCGAACTGGGGAGAATTTGTAATAGCTTTTCTAAAGAAATTCTACCATAATCATAAGACAGCTCGAGTCCGTAGCGAAATAAATCAATTTACCCAGCTTCCAAATGAACCATTCTCGAAGTGTTTTGAACGCTTCAAAGATCTGTTAGTTCAATGTCCTCATCACGGAATTCCTAGATGGGATCTGTGCAGAATCATATATGAGGGCATTAATCCTACAATAAAACAGAACCTTGAATCCATGTGTCAAGGCACCTTCATGAATAAAGATGATGGTGAAGCCTGGAGATTTTTAGAAGATTTCGCTGAAAAATCTTTACAGTGGGAGAGTATAAGCCAGTCATCGTCTAGGGGTGGTATTCACCAGCTTGATATTTCCATAGGAGTTAGAGCTGAAATGGTAGCAATGCAAAAGAAACTTGAAGCTATGGAACATAAATTTTTAGCAGCCTCCCTAAATCAGATGTCACTCTCCAAAACTGTCTGTGGATATTGTTCTGATCCAACTCATCTTACGGAAGAATGTCCTTTGAATTCTCCGTTTCAAGGTCAAAAGCATACCAATGCTGCTTTCCAACAAAGACCTAGAAACGATCCGTATTCTTCCACTTATAATCAGGGTTGGAGGAATCACCCTAACTTTGCTTGGAACCAACAACAAACTCAAAAGACGGTTCCAAACCAAAACAATTTTCAAAGGGGTACTCCACCACAACAGCAACCACTACAACTGACTCAGCACCCCTATCAATCACAAAACTTTCAAAATCCGGTTAACACACATGCACCGTATAATCCTTTGCAGTTGACCGGTACTGATGAATCCTCTTCACTCGCACAAACCATGAATTTTATTCTGAAAAATTTCATGCATGTTTCGGCTGAAATAAAGACTTATGTCGAAAAAATCCAGAAAAACTCTAACTCCCATGATGAGAGTATTAAATCGATGGAAGCACAAATTGCACAATTAAAAGCCGAAATAAGTGCTAGAGAGAAAGGGAAACTTCCGTCTCAACCCTACCAAATCCTGGACATTCACAAAACTACAATATGAATGCAATTACAACGTTGAGATCAGGAAGAGTACTGAATAATCAACTTGGAGAAGAGATTGATAATCATGATAAATTAATCAATAATACCCCGGCTGAGACTTTTCCCTCCACACACACTTCTACTTCTAATCCTACTTTGTTTACCCCACCACCTTCTTGCGAGCCTATTCTTCGTTTTTCTCAAGGCTCGACACCTCGGCATATCTCTTCTAGTCCACCAAAGACGATCCCCACTCCTATTCTGGGATCAGTTCCACACACACCACCTTCTCCAATATTGGACCCAGCTCTTATTGCTAAAGCTCCCTATCCGAATCGGTTAAGCGGAAACAAATCGAGTCTACATATGGAGAAAATTATGGAAATGGTTCAAACAGGTTAACATCGACATCCCTCTCCTAGATGCTATTCAACAAGTTCCCGCTTATGCGAAAATTCTCAAAGACTTGTGCACTAGGAAGAGGAAGACTCAAGTACCCAAAAAGGTTTTCATGACTAATAATGTTGGCACTGCTTTTACCCCACAGTTACCAAAGAAACATAAGGACCCAGGATGTCCTATAATATCGATTTCCATTGGGGGTAAAAACATTAACCGTGCTTTACTTGACCTGGGTGCAAGTGTTAACCTGCTTCTATATTCTGTTTACGAGCAGTTAGGGATTGGAGAGTTGAAACCAGCTCATTGCACTCTCCAAATGGAAGACCGATCAATCACCAAACCTAGGGGTGAACTGGAAGATGTGTTGATAAAAGTCGGGGAATTCATATTCCCTATGGACTTTATTGTTCTCGATACACAACCTGTAGTAAACCCACAGAACCAAATTCCGGTGATTTTGGGTCAACCATTCCTTACCACTTCCAATGCTGTCATTAACTGTCGAAACGGTTCAATAAACCTATCTTTTGGAAAAATAACAATTGAACTGAACATCTCTAAAATTGGAAGTCAGCCGTCTGAACCCTCTGCTCACATACTTGATGTCTGTTCTGTCCACGAGATTGCTCCTGAAAGTTGCGAAGTTGATGAACTTTGCTTTGAAAATCTCGACGATACTATCACATCAATGTTTGATCTTTCACATCTTAGTGAGGACACTCTTTCCATTCCTGAGTCTGAAACTCTTGACTCATCACTTTCCAAGTCTGTATCCTATGCAGGCTACGAGCTTCTTTGTGACTCCGAATATCATTCATTAACCCCACCTTCTATAGTTTCTCCGCCAGCATTAGATCTCAAACTTTTACCTTCTCATTTTAAATATGCATATTTAGGTGAGAATGAGTCTTTACCGGTGATCATATCCGCTTCTCTAGCCTCAGAGCAAGAGAATGCGCTTTTAACGGTATTGAGATCTAATAGGCAAGCGTTTGGTTGGACTATGGCTAATATCAAAGGGATTAGTCCCTTGATTGTTGAACATCATATTCATCTGATGGATGAAGCCAAGCCAACCCGAGAACCACAGAGACGGTTAAATCCCGTCATGAAGGAGGCGGTGAAGAAAGAAATCGTCAAATGCATTGACAATGGTATCATTTACCCAATCTCCGATAGCCAATGGGTAAGTCCAATTCATATCGTCCCTAAGAAATCTGGCATCACGGTCATAACAAATGAGGAAAATGAGTTAATCCAGACATGCGCTCAAACTGGGTGGCGTGTATGTTTGATTATAGAAAACTCAATGCCGCAACGAGGAAAGACCACTTTCCTCTAACTTTCAATGGCCATATGTTAGAACGCTTAGCTGGACGTGAATATTATTGCTTCATGGACGGATACTCTGGCTATAATTAGGTCTCTATTGCCCAAAAGGATCAAGATAAAACCGCATTTACTTGTCCTTTTGATACTTTTGCTTATAGACGCATGCCCTTTGGGTTATGCAATGCTCCCGCTACATTTCAGCGGCGTATGATAGGGATATTCTCGGACATGGTCGAGAATTTTCTGGAGATTTTCATGGACGATTTCTCGATATTCGGAGATTCTTTTGCTGACTGCCTATCTCATCTTGACGCAGTTCTTACTCGTTGTAAGGAGAAGAACTTAACCTTGAATTGGGAAAAATGCCATTTCATGGTCCAAGAGGGAATTGTGCTTGGACATGTTATTTCACGAAAAAGCATTGAGGTTGACAAAACTAAAATAGATGTCATTCAAAACCTTCCTCATCCCAAATGCGTCAAGGATATACGATCCTTTCTTGGCCATGCAGGTTTTTATCGGAGATTCATTAAGGATTTTAGCAAAATTGCTAGGCCCTTAACTCTTCTTTTGGCCAAGGATACAACCTTTCACTTTGACTCGGATTGTGAGGAAGCATTTGACTCACTCAAACACTCTCTCACTACAACCCCCGTTCTATCATCTCTAGATTGGAACCACCCTTTTAAGCTTATGTGTGATGCATCAGATTTTGTAGTTGGTGCAGTCTTAGGACAGCACATTGAAAATATGCCACACGTGATCTATTATGCAAGTAAGACCCTGAACGATACTCAAATTAACTATACAACTACCGAAAAAGAACTTTTGGCAGTTGTATTCGCATTAGAAAAATTCAGGCCTTACTTGATTGGCTCACCTATTGTTGTGTACACTGACCACTCCCCTTTAAACATCTTTTGGAGAAGAAAGATGCTAAAGGTAGGCTAATATGTTGGATCCTTCTATTACAAGAATTTGATCTTGTTATTAAAGATAAGAAAGGATGTGAAAACGTGGTAGCCGACCATCTTTCGCGCATCACTTCTTCACCTGTGACCCTGCCGATCAATGATTCTTTTCCGGACGAACAACTCTTGAATGTATCCGATGAACCTTGGTTCATGGATATTGTGAATTATCTTGCTACGGGACTTATTCCCCGCGAATGGTCAAAACAGGACAAATATCGATTTTTATCCCAAGTAAAATACTTTTACTGGGATGAACCCTATCTGTTTAAGTATTGTTCTGACCAGATCATTCGCAGATGTGTCCCTAATGATGAATTCAAGAGTGTTCTATATTTTTGTCATGATCAGGCATGTGGGGGTCACTTTGGTCCTCGAAAGACGAAGGAAAAGGTTTTGCAATGCGGTTTCTATTGGCCGACTTTATTCAAAGATGCATTTGATCATTGCAAAACCTGTGCACAGTGTCAACACATGGGTAGGATTTCCCGGAGAAATGAGATGCCACTTCAACCCATCTTGGTGGTTGAAATTTTTGACGTTTGGGGTATTGACTTTATGGGTCCTTTTCCCAACTCCTTTGGGAAGCTGTACATATTGCTTGCGGTTGATTACGTCTCGAAATGGGTAGAAGTTATTTCTTGTCGCACTAATGACAAAAAGGTTGTTATTAGGTTCCTTAAAAAACATCTTTTCGCTATTTGGACACCCTCGCGCTATCATTAGCGATAACGGGACACATTTCTGTAATCGGTTTTTCGAGACCTTGATGCGGAAATATGCAATCAACCACAAAATTTCCACACTCTATCATCCCCAAATAAGCGGGCAAGCTGAGGTTTCAAACATACAAATCAAACAAAATTCAGAGAAAACGGTTTCTAAAAATCGAAAAGATTGGTCAACCAAATTGACGGATGCTCTTTGGGCATTCCGAACTGCATATAAAACCGATCTAGGTATGTCTCCTTACAGACTAGTGTTTGGAAAGTCTTGTCACCTTCCGGTCGAGATTGAACACAAAGCAATGTGGGCAATTAGAGAACTTAACTATAACTAAAATCAAGCCTGCAACTTTCGAAAACTGCAATTAAACGAGCTAAGCGAACTCCGCGATGAAGCTTATGATAATGCTGTAATTGTTAAGAATCGGACTAAGGTATTTTACGATAAAAACATTTTGAGAAAAATATTTACACCTGGTCAACAAGTCCTTCTTTATGATTCACGACTCCATCTTCATGCGGGAAAGCTACGATCTCGGCAGAAAGGACCTTTTGTTGTGCGGTATGTATACCCGCACGGGGCAGTTGAGGTTGAAAATGTTGAAAATGGTACTATTTTCAAAGTAAATGGACATAGATTAAAACCGTATTTTTCCACCGACCCCACGGAGGAGCTCCTGTTTTTACAGGAGCCGCTTTATCTTGATTAAAATTCCTCCGTCTCACCTCCATGTCTTGTAAAATACTGTATCATCTTTAGAATGGAGGTGAGTGAAAAGAATAAGTTTGGGGGAGAGTTTCACGATCATATTTATTGCCCCCATTAATAAATTTCCTCCCAAACTTATAGGTTTTTGTGATCCAGCGGATGGCAACAGTGAGGACACTGTTGAAAACAAGTTTGGAGGAGGTTTGTGTTTATTTATGCATCACTTTGCATCATACTTTGCATAAGCACAAAACATATAAAAAAAAATTAATATTTAACTTTATAATAAAAGATTAGATAATGAAAAATTACATCCAAAAGATTGGAAAAATTTAAGAAAACCAAGAAAATTAGAAGTTTTCTTAAACGAAACAAGTAATAAGTAGTTATGAGCCGTTGTCCCAAGGGTTAGTAAGATGAAAGAAGTCACTAATCTGAGGATAAAAATAAGTCTAAAAAATAGTTCCTATTCTGAAAGCCAAACATTTGAATATTGATACCCTACTATGCGTACTTACACACGTCTTGAAAGTCAGGATAGTAGAGAATACCTTAAAATGCTCTTGTCTAAAAGCTAAAGTATGAAGGAAATAATAAATCAATAAAAGATAAAATGGTGTTAAGAAAAAAAATGAACACTGGTTTTGTTATCACCAAGGCAGCATAAAAAATATAGCGAGAGTGATTTATCACCTAGTGCCTTAGACTAACTGGTCTGGGAGTCACTGCTAAGCCTTAGGTGTTGTAAGACGAGGAAAATGCTAATACACCTAATCAGCAAGCACATGAGCAATCGGTCGGTTAGTACCTCAAGAAGTATTAACGGTCGCATGAAAATGTGTGAGCAAATCCATTTAAATATTCACCGATTAAAAAGTACTGAGGTAAATGGACAAGAGTATGATAGCTTGAATTGAATTCTCCGAGTGTAGGGATGTCTTTTACACACACGTAGGGGTATATGATCGATATTTGGAAGAAAGGTAGGAATGAAGAATAAAAACGATATTTTATTGAGGGATGATGTGATTTCTAATATCTTTTCATGACTATTAAGATAGGGCTCATGACAACTGAAAAGCTAGTATTAGTCGGAAAATCTAATTTTCAAAGTCTTTCTTTTATAATTCTTATCTTTATATGTAACATTCACGGTCTTCCTTTTATTATTGGATTTTGTGGGTGTAATCTGTTGAAAACCCTCAGGAGACAACACTCCTCCTACTAGGGACACCTAGAGGTTTAAAGGCTTATTGCACGTGCTCAGTGCAATCGTGTTGCCTACGAAAGTGTGCTAATTAGTTTTTCTTTTTCTTTATTTTCTCCTTCTCTTGAATAAAAGATGTTTGCTTGAGACGACCAAAATTAAGTTTGGGGGAATTTGATCAGTCGAAAATATTGCATTTTTTACACATCAATTTCCCCACTCTTTGTAATTATCTAAAGGTATTTGGTATAAATATAGCACATATTAGCAATTCGTCTGCAAAATATCAAATAACATGTGTTATACATTATAACCGGCATTATGAGGAAAATTATGTGTTTATTACTATATGCATGATCTTTGTATATCAACACTTGTCTCGAGATTGTGTGCAGAAAATTCTCCAGGTAAAAGAGCCAGAACTGCTAAAAAGTGCTGATAAAACGCATCAAGTCAAAGACTTGAAATCTGGCAGTAAACAAGAAAGTATAAAAATATTCCAGACATCTGGAAAGTTCCATAAAGCCAACATGAAATAACACTGGAAATTTCACACTGAGATCACCTAAAAAGGCCGCGGATCCGCGACCGAGTCAGGCCGATCTGCCGTGGATCCACGGCCGATCCGACTCATCGGCGACTGAATTTTCTCCACGTGGCTTATTCTCAACGGCAAAACTTCTTCAAGACACTTCAGTTCCTCGAATTCTCCAGAAGCTTCCCTCCAACAGAAAGGCTTCTCATGCAAGCTAGCTAACTATCTTAATCTAGAAACTTCTCTACAACTACCTAACTTCCTATGCAAGACTTATAACAACCAAGCTTTCAAGGGAAGCTAGACCTAGCTTCTAGGGGAAGTTTGAGGGAAAACTATAAAAAGGAACCTATGGCTTCATTACAAAGGTTGTTCGTTGTTGATCATTCTACATCAATTCACCCGCAAATTGAGTGAAACAACTTGTGATCCAAAACCCTAATCCAATCCAAATCAAAAGCCAAATCAAGATCCATCGAGAAGAGAATCAAGCAAGCAAATGAAGATCCTTTGAAGCAATGCCGACTTTCATCCGAGCAAGAGATCCACGACGATCCGCGACTCAAGAAGATCGATATGAAGATAATTTCGGCGGATCTAGTTACCTCCTCAAATCTTATAATCTCGTGTTGAGTGAATTGTACTTAATCGTCGATTAATAAAGGTGAAAATTTTAAATCTTGCTTTCTTTACATTCTTTCATTATGAAAATTTATCGATTCTTGATTCTTTCATTTTTCATGATGTGTGAGTGAAATCTCCGCTTGTAGCGGAATCGAGAAAACAGGTAGATGATGATGATTAAATTCTTGAATAATTCTTAAGTCTTATAAGTTTTGTAAATTTTAGGAAATTGAATTATCGAAAAACTAATTTGAGCAAGATCGATTTCTTCGCTCCAAATTAGAGAGTAACGATCGGTGATTTAATTTTCTAGAGGTTAGAATTTGAATGATAATCAATGAAAAGACAAGGGATGATGATGAAGAAACCCTAGTTTCTTTAATAGTTCCTTAATTCTCATTGATCGTCATCGATCTAGCAACAAATCCTCAATAGATAAGAATTTGTAATCATTAGTATTCATCATCACTATCAATTGGATCGATTCCGACAAGCCTCTTTACAAATCTTGATAACTAAATTGATTGGGACGTTTCAGTAAGTCCACGTTGCTCACCCCGGTTCTTACGGGGAGGCGAAAACGGCGAAAAACAATAATTTTGGCGCAAGGCAACATGGACTAAAAGTCGGATCTTTGCTAAACTAGAAACTAGTAAACACTAAGAGGTTTAACTACTATGCTGTAGAAAGTATACCTCACGAAACCGGTCATTCGGGTCTTCATTCCGCTGTCCCGCTCGTCCATCCAAGCTCCAAGTGCCGATCCGGACCTTGGGCACCTCCGCGGCCTTCTTGAGTCGAAGACGATCCACCCGAGAGATGTACACTAAGCTCCGCCTCAAGCCGAGGCAACTAGGGCAAAGTGATTGCTAGTCAAGAAGCCCTAGAAAGTATAGAGGAGATGTATGGATGTGTTTGTCTTGTGGAATCCTTTTTCTCTCAACACATGAGATCAAAGGAAGAATCAAGAGGAGGAAGAAGGAGGAGCAACCATGGAAATGTTTCTCATTTCTTTTCTATGAGAGAGAATGAGAAATCACAAATGAAAAGCTTAACCAAGAGAAAACACAACCATGGTTGCAATAATACACATTTTCATCATTACTAATCCCATCATGAAAAAGTTGATGGCTACAAATGACATGACCATTATCATAACAAAAAGAAAAAGAAAACCAAAGAATACTTTAGATCTTTCAAGAAGATCTTAGTCAACTTTGGTCAAACGGTCAACAAAGTCAAGATGGTCAAATGGTCAATGCAATTAGCCACAACATAATTATCAATAAGAGGATTAGTAAATAATGTCCCCAGCTCATAATGGTTTTGACCGAACCAACTGTCAAAACCATAATGAGGCACCACCTCCTTCGTCGCTCCTCAAAACTGTGCATACACACCCGCATCCGCATTCCGTAGAATGCGAATGCACAGAAGACAAATCAAATCCATCTGTGCAACAATAGGATCTGGCTTAAACCAAAGCCCACTAGTATTGCCTGCCCGAACAGCATATGCACACAAGTGCACGTAAGTGATCGTAGCCCTGCCGTAAAACCATACGGCCTCTACACGTTTCGCTCAGTACAGGGAAACTCTCTGTGTGGGACTCTAAAGACTCGACACTAGCTGGCAGTGGGTTTAACCACAGACCGCAAGCGGCACTAGCTGTACGTAACGGTCCCCAGGTAGATGTCGATAAGAAGGCCGATGAGGTAAACCCATCCGAACGCCTACTGAGCCTGTATGTGACAATCTCCGTATAGTCCGGTCTGTTCGTCTGATACATCGCATGGCGGGCCTAGTGGGGCGGTGAACGTCAGTCCCCTAATAGCGGTACAAGTCGTGTCGGAGTGTTGCCCAAAACACCCTGAGATAACACTGGAAACCTACCAGTATATCTCGCTTGCCCTGGCCAGGGACTACTCGTGTAATGGCTCTCCTAGACACAGCGCGATGTCAACCCCCAATACCGGGAGAGACGAATCCTGTCTAACCGTCACTGCCTCCAAGTGCTTCGGGACTGCACCCAACTACTACCTGTTTGCACGACTCCTTTGAGCCGTGGTAGGGTAGTAATCTAAGTACAGTAGGAACACACTCGAGGCGAAGTGACAGTGTCAAGTCGGCGGACTAAGCTGTACACATGTCACCTGGGAACTGATAACTGACGATAGGTATAATACCAACCAACAGTTCCCGACGAGTCCTGTCCAGTGTACTCGTAACCTAACGAGCACCCGCATACTATCTCAAGTACGACGTATTGATGGCTCTGGGACAGACCGTCTCCCCCGCTGGGATGAGAAGCGCATATGCTAGTCTACTCCGGAGTATCAATGCCCTGTCTCGATAGTCCTACGACTAGGGATGTGTATAAGGATGTGCTTATGGATTACCCAGCCCCCACGAGTGTGAGCGCCATCACAACGCTGGTAATCAAGCAAAGATCCTAAGGGCTCTACTAATATGTATATAAGCGATATGCTAAAAGAAACACATGCACATATTGAAGTAGAGACAAACAAAGTAGCATACTACCATTTTGAGCAAGATTGTCAATACAACTGTGAATATCCCAAGCTTCTATCAAGTAATATACAAGCTAGTATGATACAGTAATGGCCTCTAGGGCATATACACTAACAATCTCCCACTTGCACTAAGGCCATGTACTGGCGTATCGAAGACCTATCATCTCGATCAGCCGCTCGAACTGAGTCTGGGGTAGGGCCTTCGTGAGTGGATCTGCAGTATTGTTCTCCGTATTTACTCTCTTCACCTCGATCTCCTGGCGATCTACGATCTCCCTGATCAGGTGGTACCGCCTCAAAATGTGCCTGGACTTCTGATGGGACCTGGGTTCCTTCGCTAAAGCTATAGCGCCGTTGTTGTCGCAATACAGCGGTATTGGATCAATAATGGTAGGAACCACCTGAAGCTCCATGAGGAACTTCTTCATCCAGACAGCTTCCTTTGCGGCATTGCAAGCAGCTATGTACTCCGCTTCCATGGTTGAGTCTGCAACGGTCTCCTGCTTGGAACTCTTCCAGCAAACCGCCCCTCCATTGAGGGTAAAGACATAACCCGACATGGACTTGGAGTCATCCTTGTCACTCTGGAAGCCGGAGTCAGCAAAGGCCTCGAGCTAGAGGTCTTTTCCACCATACAACAAGAACATCTCCTTAGTCCTTCTCAGGTACTTGAGAATGTTCTTTATCGCTATCCAGTGTTTCTCCCCTGGGTTCGACTGATACCGGCTTACAACGCTCAATGCCTATGCTACATCTGGTCTGGTACACAACATCGCATACATTATAGAGCCTACCGCAGAAGCGTAGGGTATAATAGATATGCGATCCCTTTCCAAATCAGTCTTGGGAGACATCTCTTTATAGAGGGTGATCCCGTGACAAGCCGGTAAATTACCGCGCTTGGAATCTTCCATACTGAACCTTTTCAGTATGGTGTCGATGTACCTTGACTGTGAAAGTCCCAACATCCTCTTAGATTTGTCACGATAGATCTGGATCCCCAGAATGTAGTTGGCATCGCCCAGGTCCTTCATGGAGAACCTCTGCGACAAGAATCCTTTGACTGAGTGTAGCATAGGAATATCATTTCCTATTAGGAGAATGTCATCCACGTACAAGACGAGGAATACCACAGTTCTCCCTACAATCTTACTGTAAATACATGGTTCATCTGGGTTTTTGATAAAGTCGAATTCTTTGACAGTATCATCGAAGCAGATATTCCAACTCCGCGATGCCTGCTTAAGTCCATAAATGGACTTGAGCAACTTGCACACTCTACCGCTGCTCCCACTCTGAATGAATCCCTCTGGCTGATCCATATAGACGCACTCTTCCAAATTTCCATTTAGGAAAGCCGTCTTTACGTCCATCTGCCAGATTTCATAATCGTGGAAGGCAGCAATGGCAAGAAGGATCCGAATGGATTTCAGCATAGCTACTGGAGAAAAGGTCTCATCATAGTCCAAACCAGGTCTTTGACGAAAACCTTTTGCAACAAGTCTAGCTTTATAGGTCTCAACCTGTCCATCTACACCAATCTTCTTTCTGAAGATCCATTTGCATCCTACGGGTTTTACCCCTTCTGGAGCAAAGTCTAAAGTCCAAACTTTGTTGGTGTACATAGACTCTATCTCGGCCCGCATTGCATCCAGCCATTTTACCGAGTCGCCGCTCTGAATGGCTTGCTGGAAGCTAGTAGGCTCACCATAATCCATGGTGCAATCCTCTCTATCCCCGTCTATGAGAAAACCGTAATATCTCTCGGACGGATGAGACTGCCTACTACCCCTGCGGAGTGGCGCTGGTATGTCCGGTTCTCCTGAACCTTCTGGTTCTACCAAGGTTTCAGTAACAGCTTGTGGTTCTGGAATTTCTTCCAGTTCTATTGCGCTCCCACTTATCTAATTTTCTAAAAATTCAGTTTCCAAGAAGTGGGCATGCTGAGAAACAAAAACCTTTTGTTCCTCTGCGGAATAGAAAAGATATCCTCTGGAGTTCTTTGGGTATCCCACAAATTTACACAGTACTGAGCGTGCCTCGAGCTTGTCCGAATGCTGCTTTTTTACAAAAGCTGGACATCCCCATGTCTTAAGGTACTTAAGACAGGGTTTCTTCCCACTCCACATTTGATATGGGGTGGTAGGCACAGTCTTGGTTGGAGCCTTGTTCAAAAGATATGCTGTTGTTTCTAGCGCATAACCCCAGAAGGATTGCGGTAACTCAGCCTTACTCATCATGGAACGAACCATATCCAATAGGGTTCGATTCCGCCTTTCCGATACACCGTTGTGTTGTGGTGTGTATGGAGGAGTAAGCTGAGAGAGAATTCCATTCTCTTTTAAGTAGCCCAGAAACTCGGCACTCAAGTATTCACCACCTCGATCAGATCTTAGTGTCTTGATACTTTTGCCTGTTTGTTTTTCAACTTCATTCTTGTATTCCTGAAATTTCTCAAAGGCCTCGGATTTGTGCTTCATCAAGAAGACATGCCCATACCTAGAGAAATCATCTGTGAAAGTAATGAAGTATGAATAACCACTTCACGCATGTGTAGACATTGGACCACACACATCACTGTGTATGAGTCCCAAGAGCTCGCTTGCTCTTTCTCCGTGTCCAGTGAACGGAGTCTTTGTCATCTTTCCCATGAGACAAGATTCACAAGTGGCATAAGACTAATACTCAAACGGATTCAAGTATCCCTCTTTATGTAACTTTGTTAACCGTGTCTCATTAATGTGACCCAGTCTACAATGCCATAAGAATGCCTGATTTAATTCCGGAGACTTTCTTTTAAGTGTGTTCTGGACACTGAAGACCTGAGCTTGATTCAAAACGTATATACCGTTTTTCAATGTACCTGACCCAATCAGTACTTGATTTAGGTGGATGTTTACTACATCGCTTACAAAAGTAAAATCATATCCTTCCTTAAAAAGTAAGGATACAGATATGATGTTACAAGTCGCACCTGGTACATAAAAACAGTCACGCAGAATCAATATCTGCCCAGTTGTCAGTCCTAGATGATATTCCCCTACGGATACAGCATACATGCTCATTCCGTTAGCAACCCTGAGAGTCATATCCCCTTTCCTGATAACCCTACGATTTCTCAGAGCCTGCAACGAATTACAGATATGAGATCTTGATCTGGTATCCAATACCTAGGAAGTAGGGTTAACTGACATACAGTTCTCTATTACAAACACACCCGAAGCCGAAACCACAACATGCTTCGAATTCTGGCTACTGGCTTTGCAAGCCATGCAATCCTTCAGTCCATGTTCATTCCCGTTACAATAGGAACATCCCTCTTTTACTACATCCATTCCTAAAACTCTTGCCCTTCCCTTTCTTTCCACTTCCTTGGTTTCCTTCAGGGTAGTAGGTAGGGACTGTTGAACTAAGTCAGCATCTGACCCGTTCTTCAACGCGGTCTTCAGGTCCGCGAGCTCAAAAGAGCTGGTCTCTGTAAGGACGTTGCCCCCTACAGATGACCCGATAGCCAACCTTGCTGGAAGCAATTCGTTCGAGGTCTCATATCTTGCGATATGAGATTGCTCTCCATATAAATCTTTGTTATAGAGGAAGATAGAAACTAAGTCCATCTTCTCGTGCTGCCTCTGGTATATACCATCAACTGAGGCTAACACAAGGCACTTGGCTTTCGCACAGTCTTCTTCCGATGTCCTATGGATATTAATATCCGTGACAGGGGAAACTGGACCTGAGACGGCAGGGGTTGGATTAGTTAAGGGCTGTCCCAGCTTGTCATGGGCAATAGATATCTGGACAGACCTTTGCCAGTCATAACAGTCAGATTCAGTCATTTTATTATCTAGATGTAACCTAGGTGCGGTCACTTGGTCGCTGCAATTAAGAGAGAGAGAAAAAAATACTCAGCATGATGCTCTTGCAAGTTTAGATTGGTTTTTAATTTATCTAAACAGGATGGCTCCTACTGTCTCTCGAATCCCTCCTCAAACCATAAAGGAAGAATTAGTCAGGATCAATCTCACCGTACAATTCTTGCTTAACCGTTCAGCCAGGCCAGTGTCGGTACTTTGAGGGAGGTTTTCCAACGCTTTCGCGAAGTTCCTTAATTAAGTAACCTCTTTTCCCTGTGGGCGTAGCCCCGCTAACACCTTTCTAGACACCTACTTGGTTTATAGCATTGATCGTTAAGTGAGAAAGTTCCCGAGGAGTAGCATATACTCACAGTAGGATCGGGATCCAAATATCATCGCATGATAAAACTGAAGGAATCCTACCAGAATCATCACACTCCAAATGGTATGCAGCGCTAGCAGGTTTCAGTACTTTTGAAACTCCCGATGTGGATTTTTGCCCCATGCTCTTATGACCTTGACGAAGGTCAACAAATCATAAGTCACATGTCAAGTTCTACCCGTCATTATCCAGGTTAATTTGAACCCACCCGTACATACCCTTGACGAAGGTCAACAAGGTAATACGACTGTCCCAAACCAACGCATCTATCTATGCTACATATGAACACCCAACAGCTACCAATCACTATGCCTTGACGAAGGTCAACAAACATAGCTTGAATACTATTGAATATCCATACGAAATTACGGAGGGCTACGAATGGTTTTGGCGAAACCGTGAACGTAGTGAATTTGATATAATCGATGGAACGAGATAGCTTTTAAAAGGAGTGGTTCAAGCTCCGCGTTTAAAATGCTGGTTTTAGAAAAGAACCGAGTGGTTTTCAAAGTGTTCCAACGACTTTTTCTTGGTTTATTTTCTTGCATTAGTTCTTTTAATGCGTCCCATCATTTAAGCCTACCATTGCAGAAAACAACCAAAATATGACGTACGCTTATGCCATTCGCATTCGCCACGGGGCCCTGTCATCACCCGTTAGGTTACTTAACTAACGACAGAGCGGGGGCTGGGCTAGCGCGGCTGAAAAACATAAGCAACACCTAAATAGATATCATATATAGATATATAGCAATGATAGACATTACAGATCACAGATGAACACTTTGGATATAGTAGGAATCCGCGATTCGTTCGAGCCTGCAACGAAAAACGGATTTCACGGTCACGATGAATAGCCAAACCCCACCCTAGACCCCTACGGGTGCGGCAAACTACCCGCCAAGTACCCGAAACGAAGCAACCTCCCTCAATCCGTGAGTAGGCCACTCGGCACTTCGAGATACCCGGTAGTTTGTGCACCCCACCTTGGGTCTATCCTAGGAGCAAAAACAGTAAAAAGAATTATACAATGACGGCTACAACCCCGACCCGGTTGTGCGGCCATACAAATAATATTACATTAATTTACAAATTTTACAATGAATGAAAGAAAAAGAAACTCTCATCTCACACCCATTCCCGGCTATTCATCCGCGACAATCCACCGAGTTCATATCCACAAACCATCAACATTACAGATCACAGATATGTATAACCCCCACTAATCGACTTATAGCGATTAGTAGACGTTCAATACATATATCACATCACAGATAATATCCATTAGCCAAAGTCCACGGAATATCGATCAAAATACGGATTTTTAACCACCCCAAAAGTCGATTTGCTCTCTGGAAAATCTGGGTGGAAAAAACATGCATTAAAAATCCAAAAACATCCAAACTAAAACACTGCACAAAACCCGATCCAGTGACGAGTCAAAACGGCGGCGGAACCGCGGCAATGAGCATGTCATTGCCGCGGAACCGCGGTCGTTTGATCGAATCACTGGATCGTTTTTCTGCAGTGTTTTCACAAAACCCTGAGATGATTTTTGAAGTATGATTTTTTATTTTTAGAGCAGAAAAAAAATCAACAGAAAGTTGTAGTTTTGCGGATGTGTTTTGCGACTTTTTTCCGATCGATGTTCTAAACACTTTGCTAACTTACTAGTTTATGTTTAGCTAGGCTTTGATACCACTGTAAGTCTACGTTGCTCACCCCGGTTCTTACGGGGAGGCGAAAATGGCGAAAAACAATAATTTTGGCGCAAGGCAACATGGACTAAAAGTCGGATCTTTGCTAAACTAGAAACTAGTAAACACTAAGAGGTTTAACTACTATGCTGTAGAAAGTATACCTCACGAAACCGGTCCTTCGGGTCTTCATTCCGCTGTCCCGCTCGTCCATCCAAGCTCCAAGTGTCGATCCGGACCTTGGGCACCTCCGCGGCCTTCTTGAGTCGAAGACGATCCACCTGAGAGATGTACACTAAGCTCCGCCTCAAGCCGAGGCAACTAGGGCAAAGTGATTGCTAGTCAAGAAACCCTAGAAAGTATAGAGGAGATGTATGGATGTGTTTGTCTTGTGGAATCCTTTTTCTCTCAACACATGAGATCAAAGGAAGAATCAAGAGGAGGAAGAAGGAGGAGCAACCATGGAAATGTTTCTCATTTCTTTTCTATGAGAGAGAATGAGAAATCACAAATGAAAAGCTTAACCAAGAGAAAACACAACCATGATTGCAATAATACTCATTTTCATCATTACTAATCCCATCATGAAAAAGTTGATGTCTACAAATGACATGACCATTATCATAACAAAAAGAAAAAGAAAACCAAAGAATACTTTAGATCTTTCAAGAAGATCTTAGTCAATTTTGGTCAAACGGTCAACAAAGTCAAGATGGTCAAATAGTCAATGCAATTAGCCACAACATAATTATTAATAAGAGGATTAGTAAATAATGTCCCCGGCTCATAATGGTTTTGACCGAACCAACTGTCAAAACCCTAATGAGGCACCACCTCCTTCGTCGCTCCTCAAAACTGTGCATACACACCCGCATCCGCATTCCGTAGAATGCGAATGCACAGAAGACAAATCAAATCCATCTGTGCAACACTAGGATCTGGCTTAAACCAAAGCCCACTAGTATTGCCTGTCCGAACAGCATACGCACACAAGTGCACGTAAGTGATCGTAGCCCTGCCGTAAAACCATATGGCCTCTACACGTTTCGCTCAGTGCAGGGAAACTCTCTGTGTGTGACTCTAAAGACTCAACACTACGTTGGCAATGGGTTTAACCACAGACCGCAAGCGGCACTAGCTGTACGTAACGGTCCCCAGGTAGATGTTGATAAGAAGGCCGATGAGGTAAACCCATCTGAACTCCTACTGAGCCTGTATGTGACAATCTTCGTACAGTCTGGTCTGTTCATCTGATACATCGCATGGCGGGCCTAGTGGGGCGGTGAACGTCAGTCCCCTAATAGCGGTACAAGTCATGTCGGAGTGTAGCCCAAAACACCCTGAGATAACACTGGAAACCTACCAGTATATCTCGCTTTCCCTGGTCAGGGACTACTCATGTAATGGCTCTCCTAGACACAGCGCGATGTCAACCTCCAATACCGGGAGAGACAAATCCTGTCTAACCGTCACTGCTTCCAAGTGCTTCGGGACTGCACCCAACTACTACCTGTTTGCACGACTCCTTTGAGCCGTGGTAGGATAGTAATCTAAGTACAGTGGGAACACACTCGAGGCGAAGTGACAGTGTCAAGTCGGCGGACTAATCTGTACTCATGTCACCTGGGAACTGATAACTGACGATAGGTATAATACCAACCAACAGTTCCCGACGAGTCCTGTCCAGTGTACTCGTAACCTAACGAGCACCCGCATACTATCTCAAGTACGACGTATTGACGGCTGTGGGACAGACCGTCTCCCCCGCTGGGATGAGAAGCGCATACGCTAGTCTACTTCAGAGTATTGATGCCCTGTCTCAATAGTCCTACGACTAGGGACGTGTATAAGAATGTGCTTATGGATTACCCAGCCCCCATGAGTGTGAGCGCTATCACAACACTGGTAATCAAGCAAAGATCCTAAGGGCTCTACTAATATGTATATAAGCGATATGCTAAAAGAAACACATGCACATATTGAAGTAGAGACAAACCAAGTAGCATACTACCATTTTGAGCAAGATTGTCAATACAACTGTGAATATCCCAAGCTTCCATCAAGTAATATACAAGCTAGTATGATACAGTAATGGCCTCTAGGGCATATACACTAACAGTTTCTTGATTCTTGATTCTTGATTTTAGATCTAGTTCTTTATGATTCTTGAAACTAAAATCTCATAAATATTGAATCATTTTCTTTTATCTTTTAATTTTCAACTTAACTAAAACGTTAACGAACAAATCACACTTTCTCAGTGGACGATCCGCATTCACCGATGAAACTACAATAGACACCATCAATTGATTACGGTATAAATTTCTTTGGTTGTGATTAAAACTTTCCATACACACGAAGAATGATCAATCAAGTCCCCACTTATGATGGCCTGCTCGAAGCTAGTCGGGTCATCATCTTCTATGATGTAATCCCCGCTCCCTCCGTCTACGAGAAAACCGTAGTATCTCTCAGGTGGATGAAGAACCCTACTAGATCGGCGGAGCGGCTGAGGTTCGTCAGGAACTACTGAATCCTCTGGTACAACCAAATCTTCTGTCGTAATTTGTATAGCTGGAACCTCTTCCAGTTCTACCTCCTTGCCACTAATTTCTTTTTCAAGAAATTCCTATTCTAAAAAGGTGGCATGTCGAGAAACAAACACCTTTTATTCCTCGGTGTGGTAGAAGATATACCCGCGCGAATGTTTGGGATATCCAATAAACTTACACAGAAAAGACCTTGCGCCGAGCTTGTCCGGATTCTGTGTTTTCACATATGCCGGACAACCTCATATTTTAACATAATTAAAATCTGGTCTCTTTCCTTTCCATATCTCATATGGAGTGGTTGGTACAGATTTGGTAGGAACCATATTCAATTGGTCTACAGCAGTCTCCGGTGCATACCCCCAGAAGAAAATAGGCAACTCAGCAGTGCTCATCATAGAGCGCACAATATCTAATAGGTTGCGATTCCTCCACTCCGATACACCGTTGTGCTGTGGTGTATAGGGAGGAGTAAGCTGAGAGAGAATCCTATTCTCTTTTAGATAGTTGCGGAACTCATTGCTCAAGTATTCTCCTCCTCGATCTGATCGAAGTATTTTAATACTTTTACCCGTTTGGTTCTCTACTTCGTTCTTATATTCTCTCAATTTCTCAAAAACTTCAGACTTGTGTTTCAACAGGAACACATGTCCGTATCTTGAGAGATCGTCAGTGAATGTAATGAAGTACGATGAACCATTCCTGGCATGTGTAGACATGGGACCGCATACATCACTATGTATCAGTCCCAAAAGTTCCGTAACTCTTTCTCCGTGTCCACTAAATGGAGTTTTGGTCATCTTGCCTTTGAGACATGACTGGAAAGTGTCATCAGATGAAAATTCGAACGGATTCAAATATCCATCCTTATGCAACTTAGCTAGTCGTGTCGCATTGATATAACCTAGTCTACAATGCCATAAGAAGGATTCATTTATTTTTGAACTCTTCCGCTTGTGTGTTTTCTATACATTAAGAACTGTAGTTTGATTTAGAACGTATATGCCATTATTTAACGAACTTGATCCAATCAATTTTTGATCTAGGAAGATGTTCATAACATAATTCTGTACTACAAAACTATATCCCTCTTTACTTAATAAAAAAACTGATATAAGATTTCATATCAGGGTCAGAATGTAATAGCATTCGTTCAGAATCAATGTATTACCATTTGGTAATACAAGATGATATTCTCCAATTGCTTTGGCTGCAACATCTGCACCATTCCTTACTCTTACGGAATGATCATCCTCTCCTAGTTCCCTAGCTTTCCTTAGCCCATGTAACATATTACATATGTGGGATCCTGATCCGGTATCTAATACCCAGGACGTAGAGTGAACTGAGAAACAGTTCTCGATAATAAACACATCCGAAGAAGATGCATCAGCATGCTTATTCTTTGTTTGGGCGGCGTGAGAATCCAGATATTTTCCTATTTCCTGCTCGAACTTATAACAATTATAAGTTGCAGCGGGGCCAACGTTCCCCTGCACAGTATAATAAGCGGGTTCAGTCAATACATCCATATTATTATCTTGTTTAAGTCCTGACATGGTCGCTACCTGGAGAGAGAGAGAAAGAAACACTTTAGCATATGCTCTTGCAAGATTAGATTGGTTATTATCTTATCTAATCAGGATGGCTCCTACTGTTTTCATTAAATTTTCCTTCAAACCCTAAAAGGTAAGACTAGCCGGGATTAATTACACCTTACAAGTTCACCAATTTTTCAGCCAGGTCAATGTTGGTACTTTGAGGGAGGTTCCCCGTGCTTTCGCACGGACCTAATTAAAATAAACCTCATTTTCCCATAGGCGTAACCCCATTAACAGCTTTCTTGACACCTACTTGATCGGCCAATTGTCCTGTGTAAAACTCTCCCAGGAGTAACTCTTAGTCGTAGTGGGTATCAGGATCCAACTATCTCATAGAAAATATGCAATCTCATTGCAAATTTCAACACTTGAAATTCCCGATAATACTTTTTACCCCTAACGTTCTGTGACCTTGACGCAGGCCAACAAACCACAGTCCGCTAGTCAAGTTCAACCCGTACATTTCTTGATTGAATTAAACCCACCTGCACGACCCTTGACGCAGGCCAACAAAGTCGTACGACTACCCTAATCCAATCACATCTCATGTTATAGATAAGCACTAGTTAGCTACCGCACACTACGTCTTGACACAGTCCAACAAACGTAGCACGACTACTAAGTAGTATCTATCTGAAATGACGGAGGGCTACGTAGGTTTTTCAGAAAACCATGAGCGTAATGAACTTGATATCGTTGTAGAAACAAGTGATTTTGAAAAGGAATGTTTTTGAGGCTTTTACTAGTTCCGCTAAAGAGGTCACTCCCGGTGAAGGGATCTCGGCTCTTTCCTTATCGAATAAGGTGCAGGATATTTCATAAATACCGCTATGCAAAGCAAGAACTACAGAAGCAATCAAAAACAAAACCGAGTGAGTTATAGCATCTGCTAGTTTCACTAAAGAGGTCACTCCCGGTAAAGGGATCTTGGCTCTTTCCTTATCGAATAAGGTGCTGGATATTCTGCAAGGAATACCGCTATGAAAAGTAAGAACTATAGCTACCCTTTTTTATAAATTTGATTCTACAACATCTTTTAGGATTCTTTTCTTTCATTAATCACATTAATGAATCGCATCATTTATGCTTCCTAAGCATCACAGAAGAAACGAAAGCAGTAATATTTATATATCAATATATATATATATATATATATATAGTATAAGCATTCATGTCTGGCAGTAATATGATCTCATCATAGAATATTGCAGCAGAAGAAACATATGAAATATTGGAAATACTAGGTGGTCCGTGTTTTATTTTGAGCCTGTATAAAACACAGATTCCACGGCCGCGATGAATAGCCAAACCCACATCCCTAGACCCCTACGAGAGCGGTAAGCAACCTTACCAATTCTAGGGTTAGGAGACCCGGTCTCGACTCCTCGAGATGGCCTCCCACTGGACCCTAGAACCCGGCTGCTTGTGCTCTCCATCTTGGGTCTATCCTAATGCGGAAAAGTAAATAATATACAATGGTGACATCATCCTCAACTCGGAAGTGCCCCAATAAAAGAATATTACATACAAATGAATTTTACATGAATGAAAATAAAAACCCTCATCTCACATAAAACTCCTGGCTATTCAGAACACGACGATCCAATATAACATATCACAGCAACACATAACATCACATGTCATCAACGTAAGTAAATATGCGTATCCCAATTGTCGTTGATATATAGCAACGAAACCGGCGATACACCACATATTACACTTACGGTGGCAGAAAAGAAAATGTAAAACTACAACATTTGGAATCCATAATCTCCTTAGACATCATAAATCCGAAATATCACATACTTCGTATTTCATGCCTAACTGTATGAATTCCACATATTGTATCACATTACAGAAAAAGCTAGACGATGTTAAACATTCCGATCGAATCAACAAACACCCAAAGTTTCCCATATGCTCAACACTTGAGCGTAGTTTAGAAGTATCCATCACATACCACAGTAGTAATGAACCGGCCGTAGAAGGGTCAACCAACGCCTCACTTATAGCACCGCTAAACCATCACAAACCCTAAGGTTCAGTGAAGGTTTTGACAGTCACAAAATGGAGTTAAGGTTTCGTTCTTCTAGAGGGTTCACCGCATCACTTGCACGCTATTTGAATGTTCTTTAACTATGAAAAATATCCAACTCTTGAAAAATTTCAGCAAGGGAAAAAGTGAGTATTTGATATCCGATCGAACTTTTTAACACTGTCTAAACAACCCGAATCAAAGCTAGAATTACGAATATGAAATACTCCGAATTTGCCTCTGGAAAAAGATAATATCATATGCAAATTTAGCAAAAACAAACACCTGAAGTACCAAACCCTAGAGATGAGAACACCATCCAAAACTTAAACCCCAGAGCCCCAAAAAATTCGAGCAGGCTGGATTTTCAGGCCTTCTGGCCGGCCATAATCCGAGCAGGGGGGTGGGTTTTGGACTGTGTTCATATTGCATCTCATACAACATTCTGCAACTGTTTGAAAATTTTTTTGATACCAGAAATATTTCGACAGAAACTAGGGTTTTGCATCGGGTGTTTCGTAGTTGTTTCGGTTTCATAATCCTACACTTATCCGTCTAATTCTCTAGTTAGGCTCTGATACCACTGTTGGGATACCTACAACGGCAGCAAGGTTTCAGAAGGCATCACACATGCCAAGTTTAAATTTTTGTCATTCTAGATAACCCAAACACAAGATCTTTAACTAGAGAATCAAACAAAATATCGAAGCAAACAACTTTACTTCTAAGAATTAGGGATTACAACTTTTGTAGTCCGTTCCTTCGCCTCATAAGCTCCGTATTGAGGTCCCTTCACTGCGATCATCATGAACCTGGACTCTAGAGAGGCTCCATGAGGTGAATGTGTAAGGCTACGGTAGCACCCCGGTCGTCAATCCGAGGCCAAATACGGAACAAAAAACTTTTATAAACCGGTGCTAACGTAACCCTAAAACCCGGATCATGCCATTAACCGTATACTAGTAAACTATAAAAAGAGTTTAAGAAATTATACCGATCGATCCGTGTCCTTCGGTCTTCAATTTCTGTCCTTAGCTTATCGCGGCTGCCCCGATGTAGTTCGCTCTCCGGCCTTGCTCGTCGAAGTGGCTCCACATCGAGAATTCTTTATACGGGCTCCTGCCTCAAAACCGAGTCAGCTCGGACATCCAGTTTGCTAGCCTAGATGCTTAAGATTGATGTAGAGATAGTGTGTGAATACTCTGTCTCAAAACACCTAATGATTCTCAACACATGAGATGGAATGGGTGGAGGTTATTGAAGTTGCCATGATGATAATGAACGTGAGCACAAGAATTTTCCAAGACTTGAAAAAATGAACAAGATGTGGCTGCTGGAAAATGGGCTGAAACCAAACAATTGTGGTCTCTGGATTTTGGTGAAGTGTTGATGGCTAAAGAAGTGGCTATTCTCTTTTAGAGTGTGTTTTTGAATTAAGTGATAGCAACCTAATAAATTAATCACCCTCTCACAAAATCAGCCACACACCCCACCCTCTCACCAAACAACAGCCACGAAATCAACATGCTGGAGGAATTCGGCCACTTGTCACAAAAGGAAACTGTAGGGTTCCTAGGCACTCCCAAGAGGTCTCACAAGGCATCAACCATGCCAATTTCAAATTTTAACGTGCCGAGAAACCCTAAACTACGGATCGTTTGCTAGATGTCTAGGCGAAAAAGCAACTAGTAAACTACTTTACTAAGAGAATACGGAAATACAACCTTTGTAGATCCGGTGCTCCACCTCCACGGCTCCGCAACGAAGTCCCCTCGCTGTCCAAATGAGTTCCCGGGCTTTAGCGTTGGCTTCGTCGGAGAAATGACGAGCTAGGTCGTCGATGTCCATGCCGAAGATGATCTACGTCGAGGCATCGCTAGATCAAGCTCCACCTTGACCAAGCCATGAAAACTTGTGAAGGAAACACCCTATACTACTTGGCAAGAGGTAGAGGATGAAGAAATAGGAAGTGGGTAGACTTTAGAATTGGATTTCTCACTCAAATACATCAATCACCATTGATGAAGAAAGCTTTCTTCTTGTGAGGAAGAAGAAGAAGAAGATGAAAAGTGATATGATAAGTTAATTAAATTGGAAAAGAAAATCCAAACTTATCATAATCCAACCATGGTTATGTGTAGAGAGCAAACTATAGTTAGGTGAATGGTTAGGTTAGGCATAAAACAAAAATGGTGGACTTTATTCAAAGCTTCATGAAGCTTCAACAAAGAACAAAATTAGCTACCATTTTCCTTTTGCCAAAATGAAATAAACAATTCAATAAATGAATGAATAAATATATAATAACCCTAACCATTTACTTAAATAAGGTTTAACTCTTTACACAAACCCTAGCATTCATGTATCATCAAACATGATACAATCAAGTGCACAAAACTATATCGAATATACAATGTGCACATCCGAGCGAGAAAATCCATTTAAAGTGAACCAATACTAGTTAATGCAAAGTAATATATCAAATATATAATTATGCATTAAATCATTAAATCAACACTTGATTTAACGACCCGGCCATATCGCATATAACCGACTAATATCCAATGTATCGATTTATCGAATCAATCCTCGATTCGATAACTAGGTTATATCGCATACAACCATTCGACACATTTATCGCGAGAATGAAATACGGTATCACATACACGCATTATTCTCGGTCTCGCACATATCTCATATGCGCTCCTATTTCGTTTTGCTTGAGCCAGGAAACCTCTGTGTAGGACTCTAAAGACTCGTCAATACGCCGGCAGCAGGTGATGATCATATCAAGCACCCACAAGCCGCAAGCGGTCTGCTAAACGTAACGGTCACCCGGGTATTGAGCGATCAGAAGATCGACGAGCAAGCCCGCTCACACTCCAGTGAATCCAACCAGTAACACTACCGTACAGTCCGGTCTGATCGTCTGATATGTCGCATATCTTGCCTAGGGGTGGTAAACGTCAGACCCCAATAGCTCGATAAGTCGTGTCGATATGAGGTCTATAACAATTCGAGAAACTACTGGTAACACTTACCAGTAAATCTCAGCAACCCTGGCCTGGGATTTCCTGTTATAGCCAATCGAACACAGCGCAACATCAACTCCCTATACCGGGAGAGACGAATCCCCTCCTATCGCTCATTGCCTCCATGTGACTCGGGACTGTACCCAAAAACCACCATTTTGCACGCCCTCTTGGACGTGGTAAGGTGGAAATCAAAGCACAGTGGGAACCACACAAGACTCTATGACGATCTCGGGTCAACAGACTACTCTGTACCAGTGTCACCAGAGAACTGCCATCTGACGTAAGGTATAATTCCATCTGGGAGTTCTCGGCGAGTCCGTCCAGTGTACCCAGTCTCCACTGAGCACCCGTATATCATCTCTGATGTCAAACACCAATGGATATGGGATCATCCATCGCCCATCTGTATGGGTCGAGAAGGTATACGCTAGTCTACTCTGGTATATCGATGCCCCGTCTCGATATACCCACGACTAGGGACCTTGAAGGATGCACTTATGGACTACCATGTCCCCACTAGTATGATCCGCATCATAGTCCAGGTAGTCAAGTACATATCCTAAGGGCTTTACCAACATGTAACAGAGAGACAATCAGTATACACGTTAAGGTAAAGATCAACCAGATAGCATACTATCATGTCAAGCAAGAAAGTCCTCCCTATATATGTCCCAGCATCCACTACAATATACATCCTATGTATAGTAATGACCTCTAGGGCATACATATAACTAACAGAAACAACAATGCACCATGCTGCCAAGTGACAAATGCCACTTGCAAGCCTCCATGCAAACAGCCACATACACAATGAGTCACAAAATTTCACCATGCAAACATGTGTCATCCCCTATGCCACATGACAAAGCCCACCCAATAATTCCCCACGAAAATGCCCACTGCTTCAAATAAATGGGCCACGAAATTTCATGCAGCCCAAGGAACGGCTAGCCCAAGAAATAAGGTGAACAAGGAAATGGCCAAAAAGAAAAAGATGACTCATCAATTAAACATTAAACTAAATGTTTAAAAACAAGAAACGAAGTGAAAATGGAAACTTCAAAAAGTAAACTCGTAAAGAATTACAAGAATACCCCTCATCCGTACATACGTACATGCATCCGTATTCCGACTGAATACAAATACAACGAGACGAAAATATTCCAACAATCTAATACTAGGATCCGGCTTAAACCAAAACCCACTAGTATGATCCGTCCGATCATGATCCGTGCACAAGTGCATGTATATGATCGAACCCTTCCATAATACCATACGGCCTCTACAACGTTTCGCCCGAACTTGGGAAACTTTCTGTGGGGTCTCTAAAGACTCGTCAATACGCTGGCAGTAGGTTTAACTACAAGCACGTCAGTGGTACTAGTTATACATAACGGCTACCCATGTATTGACCAAAAAGGAAGCTGATGAGCGAACTCATCCTGAAACCCTACTGAGCCTGACAGTCACAATATCCGTACAGTCCGGTCCGTTCATCTATGAGTATCGCATATAGGGCCTAGGGGCTGGTAAACATCAGACCCCCAATAGCGGTATAAGTCGTGTCGGTGTGTAGCCCAGAACACTCTGAGAAACTACTGGAATACCTACCAGTAAATCTCACTTGCCTTGGCCAAGGACTTTGTGTAATGGCTCTCCTAAACACAGCGCGATCTCACCCCCAACACCGGGAGAGACGAATCCCCTACCGATCCGCTCACTACCTCCATATGGCTCGGGACTGTACCCAAGTAAAACCTGTTTGCACGACTCCTTTGAGCCGTGGTAGGGTAGTAATCAAAGCACAGTGGGAACTCACACGAAATAAATGACGATCTCAGGTCGATGGACTAACCTGTACACATGTCACCAGGAAACTGCTATCTGACGATAGGCATAATACCAACTAGCATGTTCCCGGCGAGTCTGTCCAGTGTACTCATAACCCAATGAGCACATGTATACATCTTAGGTGAACTAACTGACACCAATGGCTTGTGAGACCATCCACTGCTCCTCGTCGGAGTCTCGATCCGTATACACCAGTCTACTATCGGAGTATCGATGCCCAGTCTCGAAACTCCCACGACTAGGGACACTTTAAGGATGTGCTTATAGACTACCCAATTCTCACGTATATGATCGCCATCATACTGCTGGTCGTCAAGCAAGAATCCTATGGGCTCTATCAACATGTAATAGTGATCTGTAATATCACCTGAAGTATGTACACGATGATAAAGACAAACCAGATAGCAACTATCATCTCGAGTAAGACTGTCCTACCGGTATAGGTCCTCCTCAATCATTGCAATCACGTGCCTGCGATCCAATAATTGACTTTGAGTCAAGGCTAATTATTGCGATGTCGCATACTCACAGCCCGTGTGATAACGAACACCCAACTCCTCTACTGATCAGTCTCATAAAGCCCGTTTGTGAAACTATTGTGTTCGAGAAATAGCCTCAGTGAGTGGATCCGCTCTGATGTTTCTTTCTATTTCTCTCTTTATTTCAAGTTCGCGGAGAAAGCCATATCTCGAAATGAGTAATACATGTCTTAGAATATGTCTGGATAACTGATGGGACCCAGTTCATAAATGAACTCCAAATCCAGCAAACTTCTTAGACTGTATAGTCAACTGAGTTTAATCAGTATCCTGCGCCATGCCTCCCTCAGTATCCGCTTGGATCACCTGTCCAAACTACTGCCCCTCGTCAGAGGGAAAACTATAACTCTGACAGTCACTCTGTCATCCAGGTCACCTTAGAAGCCTGGAATGATAACCGTCTCCCGAAGGAGGATGCCGTTATCAAATCCCTAGAACATCCACTTGTGCTTATAAACTTCTTCCGAATGTTTCTTCAGGATTGGATTAATATCAACTTATTGCAGCTAGTGCAAAAACAACATCTTGTGTGGTACTTGACATCTCATGATTGACTCAACTTTCTAAGCAAGTTATATGCCAATCATGCACATCCCTCTCCCCTTTAGTCTATAAGACACCTTTAGAGAGGGTGACTCCATCACCTGCAGGTACTCCACTATGTCAGGAGTCGTCCATTCTAAAACACCTTTAGAATGCTGTCTAAGTACCCAGATTGGGACACTTCCCAAATCTAGATCTAAAACCATAGATTTAGTAACCAGAATGCCTGATATTATATCCATATCCTATGTAGAGAAACCACTATGTGATAACCACGGTATAACCGATCGTAGTATAGGAATTTCACTTCCTACTATGTGTATGTCATCCAAATATCAGGACATCACACTCTACTGCCTTCTTAACAGATCCATCCCTTATTCTGATGAAGTCAAAGCCTAAGACTGTCACATCAAAAATAGATGATCTATCTCCGCTATATGTGCTTTAGTCTATAAATAGACATAAGCTACTTGTCCACTATGCTTCCGTTGCTCCCACTGACCACAACAACCCTCTGGCAGAGTCATATACACGTGCACTTCTAAAGCTAGTTTAGAACGACGCTATACTCATCCTCCTGCCGGGTCTCATAGTCTGGAACAGCAGTAATGGAAAGTCTAGGTAAACAAGAACCTCCCTGTCACCATCCTTGAGGATACCGAAGTACTTCTCAGGTGCCTGAGGTTACCCTCTATATCTGCGGAGTGGCTAATGGAATGTCAAACCTGATTGAATCTTTAGGTCCTATTAAATTTTCTGTAATCGTTTGCGGTTCTGGAATCACTTCCAGTTCTACCATACTCCCACTACTGTTTTCTGAAAAATCTATTTTACTAAAACTGTGGCGAGTCAAGAAACAATATCTCTATTGATCTTCCAGATGGTAGAAAGTTAACCCTCGTCATAGCCTGGGTTAACCCACAAACTGCCATTACAGAAACGTGCCTTGAGTTATCTAGAGTCTGGTTTTAAGCATAAACCGGACAACTCCATATACCTTAACATCGTTAAGATATGAGCTATTCTATATACAATATAGAAACAGAGACACCGATTTAATTGGAATCAGATTCAAATCATGCAGCTGTCTCCAGTGCATGTCAACTAAATGGAAAGAGGCCGATCAGTATTACTCAACTTAGGAATGCATCCAGATATGAGTAATCTAAAAGAGAAACAAGTTTCTCAAAACCATTACTATCAACTGAATATCTCACACAAGTATCTACATCTTCGATCACCTTGAAGAATCCTGATACTTGCAACACCTGGTTCTCTACTTTAATCTTGTACCTATAACTTCTCAAAACTTAGACCTTGTATTTCTACGAAAGACATGTCTAAAACTAAAGAAGTCATAAGTAAACAGAATATAGTACGAGGACCTACCTCTTTGTCCTAATGGACATTGGACAACATACAATACATTGTATAAGTCCCCTGAGATTAATAACTCAAACCCTGTGCGTCGTAGGTTGAAAACTGTATTATGGTTATGAAGAATTACACCGCTGTTGAATGCTCCTTACCTAACCATCAACTGATATAGGTAAATGTCATGGACATAATTTCAAAAAGTTATATCTCACTTTATAAAATAAACGTACAGATATATCAATTTGAAATTGGTGCATATCAACGGATATTCAAAACCAAATATTTGCCGTCAGGCAAAACCCTATGTGATTTCCTCAAATATCACCAATTACAACGAATTCCGATATAATGAGGATGATCACCTAATTCCCAATAATTTACTTCTACTCATCATCTGTAAAACCATACAGATGTGAGAAGCAAACCTGGTAAATACATACCCTGGAGTAAGGACTAATTGGGAAATCAGTTTTCGTTTAATAACACACAGTTAAACTGAAACATGAAAATGTTTCGAAGGGGTATCCGGGTATTCCTAGTAATGCCTCTTCCATTATTCAGATTTATGACTATAACCGTATATACGCGGTTTGGTCGTGAATGATAGCAGTTGCAATTTACTTTGCCCTCTTTCTAATCTCTTTATTTGTCTTTACTTATTATCTTCTGTACACCACACTTAGGCTAATTGGTTTTCTTCATTCCCCACCTTTCGGCACCTACCTATGGTTTGGAAGAAGACTATCCAATAAGAGTAATTGGTGTACCCTCCTAATCCTAGGAGTACTCACAATCTGAGAGAAGGTAAAAGGAAAAGACAACTGAATAGTCCTATTCAATCTCTCCAGAACCAGAATCCATCCTCGAATCTGGAACAAATTCCTTCGAGTTCGTATATAACCATACGATGGATTTATCCAATGGAAGTGGATGTTCGTAGTGATACTGAATGTTCCGAAGAAATACAAAGGGTAAAAGAAGGAATGGCAATGTTGTATGCAACTCAGACAATCCAAAAACCAATGTTTTAAGAAAGTTCGGTTAACTTGGTCACTGAGTTATAGTTTAGGGTCGGGCCATGGTCGCTGCCAAAGAGAGAGAGAGAAAAGAAACACTCTGTGTGCACTCTTACCTAGATCAGGATGGTTATCAATTTATCTAATCAGGATGTCTCCCACTGTATCCTCAAATTCTCCTCCAAACCTGAAAGAAGAATTAGTCGGGATCACCCGAGGAGTAAACCAACTCATCAGTAGGAATCTGGATCCAACTATCATCGCATGATAACTTGATGGAAGCCACTCAAGTCACCACACTCCAGAAGGTTTGTGCAAGCCTGGCAAATTGCCTGTATGTTTGAAACTCCCGATATAATTTTTACCCCCAGCGGTTTATGACCTTGACTTTGGCCAACAAATCATAACCCGCAAGTCAAGTTCTACCCGTCATTGTCCTGATTGATTTAGACCCACCCGCACACACCCTTGACTTTGGCCAACAAATTGGTACGACTGTCCTAAACCAATGCATATCCATGCAACGGACAAGCAACACACAGCTACCGTACACGATGCCTTGACTTTGGCCAACAAACACCGCACGAATACTATGCGCTACTTATCCGAAATAATGGAGGGCTACGGCTGGTTTTTGGTGAAAAACTTTTAACGTAACGAACTTGATATCGTTGAAGGAATCCAAGTGGTTTTATAAATATATAGTGACGAAAACTTTTGCTAAAGAGGTCACTCCCGGTGAAGAGATCTCGGCTCTTTCCTCATAGAATGAGGTGCAGGATATTCCAAACTGAATACCACGATGCAAAGCAAAATAATCGACTATAGTGAAGTTATTACGTTGATGCAAACTTTTACTCAAGGGGTCACTCTCGATGAAGGGATCTCGGCCCTTGCCTCATCGAATGAGGTGCAGCATATTCCAAACTGAATACCACTGTGCAAAGCAAAAGAGAACGTCTGTAATGTCAGTTTTTAAAAAACTTGGTTCCAACAACATCGAATAGGTCTGTTTTTCTTGCATTGATCAGAATCAATGCAGTCCCATCAATTAATCACACCACAAAAGAACGAAAATATAATGTAAGTATATGTCATCCGCATTCGCCACTGGGTCCCGTCATCACCCGTTAGGTTACTTAACTAACGACAGAGCGGGGACTGGACTAGAACGGATGCAAAACATATACAATATCTACTAGTATATATATAACAATATATAATAATCGCTCCAGGTATGATAAATGCAACATCACAGAACAATACATATAATCTGGGAGCCCCAAGTTTCTTTTGAGCCGCAAGTGAAACTCGACGTTCCCCTGGTCGTGTGGATAGCCTGTGCAATGAAAACCTAGACCCCTACGAGTGCGGCGAATAGCCTGCCAACTCTAGAGTGAAGCCCCCTCCGTCTCAACGCTATGAGATGCGGGCTCGTTGCCCTCCAGAACCCGGCTATCCGTGCACTCCACCATAGGGTAATCCTAATACAGAAAAGAAAATATATACAGCCGGGCAGTGACGGAAGTCCACATGTCGGACGCGCACCCCACGATATCAAATATACAAATAAAACAAAACTGTACAACCATTGCATCCAAGCTATCCACCACGACCAATCCATAACAACACAGCACAACACAAGACATCAACGTGAATGTCACGTTCGCAAACTCGTCTAAAAGGACATATAGCAATTAGACAAGTTGTACCGATCAAATGACATTCACGGTCGCAGATAGAAATGTAAGTATTTTAAACTAACGTATTAAAAATTTCGATCGACAAAACTTCCCAAAATGACCCCAAATGCAAATCTAGCATTCAAATAAATCTGGGTCATACAAAAAAATATCTCAGAAATCACATTACCATATACAAGACACTCAGAAGAAAATTTGTGCACTGAAGCCACAATACCACCGCGCAACCGCGGCAAACAAGATAGTTATGCCGCGGTTCCGCGGCGTTATAGTGAGATCATGCTACCAAATTTCTTCTGGGGTCTTAAAAAAGCCTGCACGAATTTCTGATATACTAAAAATGATTTTTAGACAACTTTTAAAAATCGGCAGAATCTTATAAAATGAAATTGTGATTTCGGAAACTTTCGTCGATCGATCTTTTAAGTACATTAGAACAACTAGTATACGATTAATGGTTTGGCTCTGATACCATGTAAGGCTACGGTAGCACCCCAGCCGTCAATCCGAGGCCAAATACGGAACAAAAAACTTTTATAAACCGGTGCTAACGTAACCCTAAAACCCGGATCGTGCCATTAACTCTATACTAGTAAACTGTAAAAGGAGTTTAAGAAATTATACCGATCGATCCGTGTCCTTCGGTCTTCAATTTCTTTCCTTAGCTTGTCGCGGCTGCCCCGATGTAGTTCGCTCTCCGGCCTCGCTCGTCTAAGTGGCTCCACGTCGAGAATTCTTTATACGAGCTCCCGCATCAAAACCGAGGCAACTCGGACATCCAGTTTGCTAGCCTAGATACCCAAAATTGATGTAGAGATAGTGTGTGATTACTCCGTCTCAAAACACCTAACGATTTTCAACACATGAGATGGAATGGGTGGAGGTTATTGAAGTTTCCATAATGATAATGAATGTGAGCACAAGAATTTTCCAAGACTTGAAAAAATGAACAAGTTGTGGCTGCTGGAAAATGGGATGAAACCAAACAATTGTGCTCTCTGGATTCTGGTGAAGTGTTGATGGCTAAAGAAGTGGCTATTCTCTTTTAGAGTGTGTTTTTGAATTAATTGATAGCAACCTAATAAATTAATCACCCTCTCACAAAATCAGCCACACACCTCACCCTCTCACCAAACAACAGCCACGAAATCAACATGCTGGAGGAATTCAGCCACTTGTCACAAAAGGAAACAACAATGCACCATGCTGCCAAGTGACAAATGCCACTTGCAAGCCTCCATGCAAACAGCCACATACACAATGAGTCACCAAATTTCACCATGCAAACATGTGTCATCCCCTATCCCACATGACAAAGCCCACCCAATAATTCCCCACGAAAATGCCCACTGCCTCAAATAAATGGGCCACGAAATTTCATGCAGCCCAAGGAACAGCTAGCCCAAGAAATAAGCTGAACAAGGAAATGGCCAAAAAGAAAAAGATGACTCATGAATTAAATATTAAACCAAATGTTTAAAAACAAGAAACGAAATGAAAATGGCAACTTCAAAAAGTAAACTTGTAAAGAATTACAAGAATACCTCTCATCCGTACATACGTACCTGCATCCGTATTCCGACTGAATACAAATACAATAAGACGAAAATATTCCAACAATCTAATACTAGGATCCGGCTTAAACCAAAGCCCACTAGTATGATCGGTCCGATCATGATCCGTGCACAAGTGCATGTATATGATCGAACCCTGTCATAATACCATACGGCCTATACAACGTTTCGCCCGAACTTGGGAAAATTTCTGTGGGGGACTCTAAAGACTCGTCAATATGCAGGCAGTAGGTTTAACCACAAGCACAACAGTGGTACTAGCTGTACATAACGGCTACCCATGTATTGACCAAAAGGGAGGCCGATGAGCGAACTCATCCTGAAACCCTACTGAGCCTGACAGTGACAATATCCGTACAGTCCAGTCCGTTCGTCTATGAGTATCGCATATAGGGCCTAGGGGCTGGTAAACGTCAGACCCCCAATAGCGGTATAAGTCGTGTCGGAGTGTAGCCCAGAACACCCTGAGAAACTACTGAAATACCTAACAGTAAATCTCACTTGCCTTGGCTAAGGAATTTGTGTAATGGCTCTCCTAAATACAGCGCGATCTCACCCCCAACACCGGGAGAGACGAATCCCCTGCCGATCCGCTCACTACCTCCATGTGGCTCGGGACTGTACCCAACTAAAACCTGTTTGCACGACTCTTTTGAGCCGTGGTAGGATAGTAACCAAAGCACAGTGGGAACTCACACGAGACAAATGACGATCTCAGGTCAATGGACTAACCTGTACACATGTCACCAGGAAACTGCTATCTGACGATAGGCATAATACCAACTAGCATGTTCCCAGCGAGTCCGTCCGGTGTACTCATAACCCAATGAGCACATGTATACATCTTAGGTGAACTAACTGACACCAATGGCTTGTGAGACCAGCCATCACCCCTCGTCGGGGTCTCGATCCGTATACACTACTCTACTATCGGAGTATCGATGCCCAGTCTCGAAACTCCTACGACTAGGGACACTTTAAGGATGTGCTTATAGACTACCCAACTCTCACGTATATGATCGCTATCATACTGCTCGTAGTCAAGCAAGAATCCTATGGGCTCTATCAACATGTAATAGTGATTTGTAATATCACCTGAAGCATGTACACGATGATAAAGACAAACCAGATAGCATACTATCATCTCGAGTAAGACTGTCCTACCGGTATAGGTCCTCCTCAATCATTGCAATCACGTGCCTGCGATCAATAATTGACTTTGAGGGCACTATATCCAACTGAATGAGGCATCTTGCTTGAAGTCTTCGTTTTCAAAGATGATCTACCTTGAAGAATCTCAAACTCAAGCTCTCACTTCTCTAATGAAGTATCAGTGAAGTGAACTCCCTAATCTAAGTGGCTAGAATAGATAAGAATGATGAAGTAGGAATTTTGTTCTCTTTTGTTTTCAATTTCTCACTTTAAATCATCACAACACAAAAAGCTAGAAAGATTTTTCCAAGGAGGAAGAAGAAGAAGAAAGTTTTTGTGATGAATAATGAATTGTTGTGTGAGGATAGAAATGCAACCAAAGTTAAGAATGAGAAGCTTAACCCATGTAGAGAATAAAGCATAGGCTAGGGTTCAATGGTTGGGTTAACAAATATCTAGATATTATCTAAAGGGTGGACTAAGTCAACACTTCCAAAATATCTCATTTTAAATCCACCCTTTAGAATTAACCTAAAAAGAGTGTTAACCCTAATTGAAACCCTAGCATGGTTTACTCTCAAAACCCTAATTGCATTTATAACCCTAACATATTACAATATTATATATCACATATATAATATATAATGCAACAAAAGAAAATAATACAATTAACATATATCGCATATACATCAATGTATTATCCAAGTGAGAAAAAAAATCATTAAAGCGAGCTTATATTAGTTAATATAACTTAATATATCACACATATAATTATACATTAAATTATCGAATCAACAGTTGATCCGATAACCCGGCTATATTAACATACAACCGACTAATATAACAAGTACCATTTTATCGAATCAACACTTGATCCGATAACCCGGCTATATCACATATACCCGGCCGATATCACATATCGCGAGAATAGAATACGGTATCTCATATCGTATTAGTCTTGGTCCCGCACATATCATATATGTGCTCCTACTCCGTTTTGCCTAAGCCAGGAAACCTCTGTGTCACGCACCCCACGAACTTGCGGGGAGGCGGAATATATGAAAAACGATTGTCAAAGCTTCGTAACACGGACTTGAGCGCATGAATCGATATCTAAACCATTGCTAACTAAAAGCTAGAGGTTTAACTACTCGGATTCGAAGTTATACCTCACGTTACATGTCCTTCGGGTCTTCATCGCTGTCCTCCACTCCTCGTAGGCTCCTTGGAACATCGGCATCTCAACGGCCTCCTCGAATCAAAGTCGATCAACCCGAAAGCTCCTACGCCAAGCTTAATCTCAAAATTTGAAATAACTAGGTTGCTTAAAGTGCTAATCTAAGCTACCTAGGGGATATAGAGTGAGGTTATGGATGTATTAGTCTAGCTAACCCTTGATCTCAACTCATGAGTGGTTAGGGTTAGGGTTTAAAGAATAAGAGAGCTTGAGGAGAGAGAAGGTGAAGATGATAATGAAATGAGATAATGATGTATCATAATATATATGAAGAATTATTTATTTATCCAAAAATGAAATAAAAGAATTAACAACCATACTTCATAAATATCTATGAGTGATTCATCTCCATGAGTCATTAAGCATTTATGATGCATTAATGACATGGATGAATCACACAAATGAGTCACTAATCTCATTTAATACAATGCCACCTTACCTCCCAAGTCACCACTCTTCTAGAAGCTTCCCGACAAATTATGAGAACGCCCCTCCAATTCGTGAAAACACGGAAAAACTTTAGACTGTATAAATCCAGTAACCCGATACTAGAATCTGGCTTAAATCAAAGCCGGCTAGTAAAAACTGTCCGAAAAGTCGTACGTGTGTAAACACACGTACGCGTCCGAACCCTTGTCGTAAAACCATACGACCTCTATATCGTTTCGCCTGGAGCAGGGAAACTCTCTGTGTGGGACTCTAAATACTCGACACTACGCTGGCAGTGGGTTTAACCACAGACCGCAAGTGGCACTAGCTATACGTAACGGTCCCCAGGTAGATGTCGATAAGAAGGCCGATGAGGAAACTCATCCGAACTCCCACTGAGCCTGATGTGACAATCTCCGTACAGTCCGGTCTGTTCGTCTAAGACTATCGCATATCAAGCCTAGGGGGCGGCAAGCGTTAGTCCCCTAATAGCTGTATAAGTCGTGTCGGAGCGAAGCCCATTACATCCTGAGAAGCTACTGGAACCTACCAGTATATCTCGCTTGCCCTGGCCAGGGACTTTGCGTAATGGCTCTCTGACATAGCGCGATATCATCTCCTAATATCGGGAGAGACGAATCCTATCTAACCACTACTGCCTCCAAGTGCTCGGGACTGCACCCAACTGCTACCTGTTTGCACGACTCCTTTGAGCCGTGGTAGGGTAGCAATCTAAGAACAGTGGGATACACTCGAGGCGAAGTAGCAGTGTTAAGTCTGCGGACTATGCTGTACTCATGTCACCTGGGAACTGTTAACTGACGATGGGTATAATACCAACCAACAGTTCCCCTGCGAGTCCTGTTCGGTGTACCCATAACCTAACGAGCACCTGTATACTATCTCCAGTACGACGTACTGATGGCTATGGGACATGCCATCTCCCCAACTGGGATGAGAAGCGTACACACTAGTCTACTCTGGAGTATCGATGCCCTATCTCGATAATCCTACGACTAGGGACCAGTATAGGATGTTGCTTATAGACTACCCAGCCCCCACTAGTGTGACTGCCATCACAACGCTGGTAATCAAGCAAAGAACCTATGGGCTCTACTAATATGTATAAGTGATACGTTACAAGAAACATATGCACATATTAAAGTAGACACAAATCAAGTAGCATATTACCATTTTTAGCAAGGCTGTATATACAAATATGAATAACCCAAGCTTCCATTAAGTAATATACAATCTAGTATGATACAATAATGGCCCCTAGGGTATATACACTAACAATCTCCCACCTGCACTAGGGCCATGAGCTGGCATATCGTAGACCTATCATCTCGAATAGCCTCTCGAACTGCGTCTGAGGAATGGCCTTTGTGAATGGATCTGCAATGTTATTCTCTGTCTCTACTCTTTTCACCTCGATCTCCCGGCGATCTACGATCTCCCTGATCAGGTGATACCGCCTTAAGATGTGTCTGGACTTCTGATGAGACCTGGGTTCCTTCGCTAAATCTATAGCGCCGTTATTGTCACAATACAGAGGTATTGGATCAACATTGGTAGGAACCACCTGAAGTTCTGTGAGGAACTTCTTCATCCAGACTACTTCTTTTGCGACATCGCAAGCAGCTATGAACTCCGCTTCCATTATTGAGTCAGCAACGGTCTCCTGCTTGGAACTCTTCCAACAGACCGCCCCTCTATTGAGGGTAAAGACATAACCCGACATGGATTTGGAGTCATCCTTGTTACTCTGGAAGCCGGAGTCGGCAAAGGCCTCCATCTGGAGGTCTTTTCCGCCATACACCAAGAACATCTCCTGAGTCCTCCTTAGGTACTTGAGAATGTTCTTTACGGCTATCCAGTGCTTCTCCCCTGAAATTGCTTGATACCGGCTTACTACGCTCAATGCGTATGCTATATCTGGTCTGGTACATAACATCGCATACATTATAGAGCCTACCGCAGAAGCGTAGGGTATAATCGACATGCGATCCCTTTCCAAATCAGTCTTGGGAGACATATCTTTGGAGAGGGTGATTTCGTGATAAGACGGTAGGTTACCGCACTTAGAATCATCCATACTAAATCTTTTCACTATGGTGTCTATGTACCTGGACTGCAAAAATCCCAACATCCTTTTTGATCTATCACGATAGATCCGGATCCCCAGAATGTAGGTGGCATCACCCAGGTCTTTCATGAAGAATTTATGTGACAAGAATCTTTTGACAGACTGTAACATAGGAATATCATTTCCTATTAGGAGAATGTCATCCAGGTACAAGACGAGAAATATTACAGCTCTCCCTACAATCTTACTGTATATGTAAGGTTTATCTGGATTTTTGATAAAGTCAAATCCTTTGACAGCATCATCAAAATAGATGTTTCAACTCCGCGATGCCTGCTTTAGTCCATAAATGGACTTAAGCAGCTTGCATACTTTACCGCTACTCCCACTCTGAATGAATCCCTCTGGCTGATCCATATAGACGCTTTCTTCCAAATTACCATTTAGAAAGGCCGTCTTTACGTTCATCTGCCAGATTTCATAATCGTGGAAAGCAGCAATAGCAAGAAGGACCCAAATAGATTTAAGCATAGCCGCTGGAGAAAAGGTTTCGTCATAGTCCAAACCAGGTCTTTGACGGAAACCCTTTGCAACAAGTCTAGCCTTATAGGTTTCAACATGTCTATCTACACCAATCTTATTTTTGAAGATCCATTTGCATCCTACGGGTTTTACCCTATCTGGAGCAATGTCCAAAGTCCATACTTTGTTAGTGTACATGGACTCCATTTCGGTCCGCATTGCATCCAGCCATTTTACCGAGTCACTGCTCTGCATGGCTTGCTGGAAGCTAGTAGGCTCATCATAGTCAATAGTGCAATCCTCTTTATCCCCGTCTAAGAGAAAACCGTAGTATCTCTCGGGCGGATGAGACTGCCTACTACTCCTGCAGAGTGGTGTCGGGATGTCCTGTTCTTCTTGAACTTCTGGTTCTACCAAACTTTCAGCAGTAGTTTGTGCTTCTGGAATTTCTTCCAGCTCTATTTCGCTCCTACCTGTTCCTTTTTCTAAAAACTGATGTTCCAGAAAGTGGGCATGACGAGAAACAAAAACTTTTTGTTCCTCTGCGTAATAGAAAAAATACCCCTTGGAGTTCTTTGGGTATCGCACAAACTTACACTGTACTGAGCGTGCCTCGAGCTTATCCGCATGCTGCCTTCTTACAAAAGCTGGACATCCCCATGTCTTTAGGTACTGAAGATAGGGTTTCTTCCCACTCCACATCTGATATGGCGTGGTAGGCACAGTCTTTGTTGGAACTTTGTTCAAAAGATATGCAGCTGTTTCTAGCGCATATCCCCAAAAAGATCGCGGTAACTCAGCCTTACTCATCATGAAACGAACCATATCCAATAGGGTTCGATTCCTCTTTTCTGATACACCATTGTGTTGCGGTGTGTATGGAGGAGTATGTTGAGAGAGAATTCCATTCACTTTTAAGTAACCCAGGAACTCGGCACTTAAGTATTCACCACCTCGATCAGATCTCAGTGTCTTGATACTTTTGCCTTTTTGGTTTTCCACTTCATTCTTGTATTCCTGGAATTTCTCAAAGGACTCGGATTTATGTTTCATCAAGAAGACATGTCCATACCTAGAGAAATCATCCGTAAAAGTAATGAAGTAGGAATAACCACCTCTCGCATGTGTAGACATTGGATCGCACACGTCACTGTATACGAGTCCCAAGAGCTCGCTTGCTCTTACTCTGTGTCCAGTAAACGGAGTCTTTGTTATCTTTCCTATGAAACAAGATTCACAAGTAGTATAAGATTGATATTCGAACGGATTCAAATATCCTTCTCTATGTATCTTAGTCAACCTTCTTTCATTGATGTGACCTAGTCTACAATACCATAAGAAAGCCTGATTTGTTTCCGGAGACTTTCTTTTAAGTGTGTTCTGGACACTGAAAATCTGAGCTTGATTTAATACGTATATTCCGTTTTCTAATGTACCTGACCCAATCATAACTTGATTTAGGTGGATGTGAACCACATCTCTTGTAAAAGTAAAATCATATCCTTCCTTAGATAGTAAGTGTACAGATATGATATTACAAGTCGTACCCGGTACATAAAAACAGTTACGCATAATCAATATTTGCCCAGTTGTCAGTCCAAGATGATATTCCCCTACGGATTCAGCGTTCATGCTCATTCCGTTAGCAACCGTGAGGGTCATATCACCTATCCCGATAACCCTACGGTTTCTCAGAGCCTGTAATGAATTACAGATGTGAGTTCCTGACCCGGTATCCAATACCCAGGAAGTAGGGTTAACTGACATAAAGTTTTCTATTACAAACATACCTGAAGCTGAAGCAACAACATGCTTCGAATCCTGGCTACTGGCTTTGTTAGCCCTGCAATCCTTCTTCCAACGCTCATAACAATAGGAATTTCCCTCTCTTACTACTTTCAGTCCTGAAACTTTTGCCCTTCTCTTTCCTTCTTCCCTGGTTTCCTTTAGGGTAGGAGGCAGAGATTGTAGAATCAAGTCAGTATCTGACTCGTTTCCCAACGCGGTTTCCAGGTCCTGGAGCTCATCGATAAAGCTAGTCATTGTAAGGACGTTGTCCCCTACAGATGACCCGTCGGCCAACCTCGCTTGAATTAATTCGTTCGAGATCTCATATCTTGCGATATAAGATTGCTCTCCATATAAATCTTTGTTGTGGAGAAAGATGGAAACTAAGTCCATCTTCTCGTGCTGCTTCTGATATACACCATCAACTGAAGCTAACACGAGGCACTTAGCTTTCGCTTTATCTTTTTCCCTTGTCTGACGGATATCCATATCCGCAACAGTGGAAACTGGACCTGGGACGGCGGGATTATGAGTAGTAATAGGGTGGTCCAGCTTGTTATAGGCAATGGACATCTGGACAGACTTTTGCCACTCATATAAGTAAGATTCGGTCAATTTATTATCTAGATGCAACCTAGTCGTGGTCACAAGGTCGCTGCAATTAAGAGAGAGAAGAAAATACTATTAGCATGATGCTCTTGCAAGTTTAGATTGGTTTTTAATTTATCTAAACAGGATGGCTCCCACTGTTTCTTGAATCCCTCCTCAAACCATAAAAGAAGAATTAGCCAGGACTATTCTCACCGTACAATACTTGCTTAACCGTTCAGCCAGGCCAGTGTCGATACTTCGAGGGAGGTTTTCCAACGCCTTCGCGAAGTTCCTTAATTAAATAACCTTTTTTCTTTGGAGGCGTAGCCCTACTGACACCTTTCTAGGCACCCACTTGGTTTATAGTATTGATCGTTATGTGACGAATCTCCTGATAAGTAGTATATACTCATAGTAGGATCGGGATCCAAAATATCATCGTATGATAATGTTGAAGGAATCCTACCAACATTCATCAAACTCTAAAATGGTACGCTCTCACTGCAAATTTCAGTTTTCTTTAGAAATTCCCGATATAAGTTTTTGCCCCATGCTCTTATGACCTTGACGAAGGCCAACATATCATAAGTCACATGTCAAGTTCTACCCGTCATTGTCCAGGTTAATTTGAACCCACCCGTACATACCCTCGACTAAGGCTAAAATAGTAGTACGACTGTCCTAAACCAACGCATCTATCTATGCTACAGATAAACATCCAGCAGCTACCAATCACCATGCCTTGGCGAAGGTCAAATTACATAGCTTGAATACTACTGAATATTTAACTGAAATGACGGAGGGCTACGACTGGTTTTGGCAAAACCGTGAACGTAGTGAACTTGATATAATCGAAGGAACCTGATACTTTTTAAAAGGAGTGGTTAAAGCTCCGCAATTAAAAATTCTAATCCCTTTTTAAAATAACCGAGTGGTTTCTTTTAAATTTGTTCCAACGATTAAACTTTGGTTTATTTTCTTTGCATTATTATAATGCGTCCCATCATTAATCTTATCATTTTAGAAAACAATGAAAATACCACGTCCTCTTATGCCATCCGCATTCGCCACTGGGTCCCGTCATCACCCGTTAGGTTACTTAACTAACGACAGAGCGGGGGCTGGGCTAGCGCGGGTGTAAAACATAAGTGACGTCTAATAGCTATCATATATAGATATTGTACATTCGTCAGACGCAATAATAAGCATTCCAGATCACTGATGAACTTTATTGGATATACTAGCAATCCACATTTGCTTTGAGCCTGCAATAAAAGACGGATTACACAGTTGTGATGAATAGCTATTACCCCCCTAGACCCCTACGGGTACGACAAACTACCCGCTAAGTACCCGAAGTGAAGCGGTCTCTCTCAACAAAGTGAGTAGGCCACTAAACACTTCAAAGTACCCGGTAGTTTGTGTACCCCACCTTGGGTCTATCCTAGGAGCAAAAACAGTAAAAAAAAATAATACAACGGTGGCTACAACCGCAACCTGGATGTGCCCCACAAAAGAATATTACATCATATTACATTTACATCGAATGAATGAATATTAAACCCATCTCAAACCCCGGCTAATCATCACAACATTCCAATCAAGTCCATATATAGAAACAGTAAACATTACAGAAATGTGCAACCCCCTGCCAACCGACATACTAACAGTTAGGGGAGGTTTACGAACACATTAAACATTACAGATAAAAACCCAAATAGCAAATAACTTAGAATATCAATCGACTTCCCTTTTCCGTGTCTACCCCAAAAGCAAACCTGCACTGAAGTAACCTGGGTAGAAATAGAACATACTGGAAAACAGAACACCATAAAACAAGAATAACAGAGCAAATCCGAGTCAACTCGGAGTTGACTCGGCGGCAGATCCGCGGCACAAGCACTCTATTGCCGCGGATCCGCGGCCATAACACCGAGTTGGAATCTCGTATTTTCGCAGTATTCTTAAGAATTTTAAGGTATGTCAAATATTTTTTCAGACACTTCTAAAATTAACAGAAACTTGGGATTCGGGGTGTTTCGTTTTTGCGTTTTCCGTCGATCGAACTTCTAACTAGTTGCTAACAAGCTAGTAATGGTTTAGTTGGCTCTGATACCACTGTAAGTCCATGTCACGCACCCCACGAACTTGCGGGGAGGCGGAATATATGAAAAACGATTGTCAAAGCTTCGTAACACGGACTTGAGCGCATGAATCGATATCTAAACCATTGCTAACTAAAAGCTAGAGGTTTAACTACTCGGATTCGAAGTTATACCTCACGTTACATGTCCTTCGGGTCTTCATCGCTGTACTCCACTCCTCATAGGCTCCTTGGAACATCGGCATCTCAACGGCCTCCTCGAATCAAAGACGGTCCACCCGAAAGCTCCTACGCCAAGCTTAATCTCAAAACTTGAGATAACTAGGTTGCTTAAAGTGCTAATCTAAGCTACCTAAGGGATATAGAGTGAGGTTATGGATGTATTAGTCTAGCTAACCCTTGTTCTCAACTCATGAGAGGTTAGGGTTAGGGTTTGAGGAGAGAGAAGGTGAAGATGATAATGAAATGAGATAATGATGTATCATAATAAATATGAAGCATTATTTATTTATCCCAAAATGAAATAAAAGAATTAACAACCATGCTTCATAAATATCTATGAGTGATTTATCTCCATGAGTCATTAAGAATTTATGATGCATTAATGACATGGATGAATCACACAAATGAGTCACTAATCTCATTTAATGCAATGCCACCTTACCCCCCAATTCACCACTCTTCTAAAAGCTTCCCGACAAATTACGAGAACGCCCCTCCAATCCGTGAAAATACGGAAAAACTTTAGACTGTATAAATCCAGTAACCCGATACTAGAATCTGGCTTAAACCAAAGCCGGCTAGTAAAAACTATCCGAAAAGTCGTACGTGTGTAAACACACGTACGCGTCCGAACCCTTGTCGTAAAACCATACGACCTCTATATCGTTTCGCCTGGAGGAGGGAAACTCTCTGTGTGGGACTCTAAAGACTCGATACTACGCTGGCAGTGGGTTTAACCACAGACCGCAAGTGGCACTAGCTGTACGCAACGGTCTCCAGGTCGATGTCGATAAGAAGGCCGATGAGGAAACTCATCCGAACTCCCACTGAGCCTGATGTGACAATCTCCGTATAGTCCGGTCTGTTCGTCTAAGACTATCGCATATCAAGCCTACGGGGCAGCAAGCGTCAGTCCCCTAATAGCTGTATAAGTCGTGTCGGAGCGAAGCCCATTACACCCTGAGAAGCTACTGGAACCTACCAGTATATCTCGCTTGCCCTGGCCAGGGACTTTGCGTAATGGCTCTCTGACATAGCGCGATATCATCTCCCAATACCGGGAGAGACGAATCCTATCTAACCACTACTGCCTCCAAGTGCTCGGGACTGCACCCAACTGCTACCAGTTTGCATAACTCCTTTGAGCCGTGGTAGGGTAGCAATCTAAGAACAGTGGGACACACTCGAGGCGAAGTAGCAGTGTCAAGTTTGCGGACAATGCTGTACTCATGTCACCTGGAAACTGTTAACTGACGGTGGGTATAATACTAACCAACAGTTCCCCTGCGAGTCCTGTCCGGTGTACCCGTAACCTAACGAGCACCTGTATACTATCTCCAGTACGACGTACTGATGGCTATGGGACAGGCCATCTCCCCAACTGGGATGAGAAACATACACACTAGTCTACTCTGGAGTATCGATGCCCTGTCTCGATAATCCTACGACTAGGGACCTATATAGGATGTTGCTTATAGACTACCCAGCCCCCACTAGTGTGACTGCCATCACAACGCTGGTAATCAAGCAAAGAACCTATGGGCTCTACTAATATATATAAGTGATACGTTACAAGAAACATATGCACATATTAAAGTAGACACAAACCAAGTAGCATACTACCATTTTTAGCAAGACTTTATATACAAATGTGAATAACCCAAGTTTCCATTAAGTAATATACAATCTAGTATGATACAATAATGACCCCTAGGGCATATACACTAACAATCTTCCACTTGCACTAGGGCCATGAGCTGGTATATCATAGACCTATCATCTCGAATAGCCTCTCGAACTGCGTCTGAGGAATGGCCTTTGTGAATAGATCAGCAATGTTATTCTCTGTCTCTACTCTTTTCACCTCGATCTCCCGGCGATCTACGATCTCCCTGATCAGGTGATACCGCCTTAAGATGTGTCTGGACTTCTGATGGGACCTGGGTTCCTTCGCTAAAGCTATAGCGCCGTTGTTGTCACAATACAGAGGTATTGGATCAACACTGGTAGGAACCACCTGAAGTTCTATGAGAATCTTCTTCATTCAGACTGCTTCTTTTGCGACATCGCAAGCAGCTATGTACTCCGCTTCCATTGTTGAGTCAGCAACGGTCTCCTGCTTGGAATCTTCCAACAGACCGCCCCTCCATTGAGGGTAAAGACATAACCCGACATGGATTTGGAGTCATCCTTGTTACTCTGGAAGCCGGAGTCGGCAAAGGCCTCCATCTGGAGGTCTTTTCCGCCATACACCAAGAACATCTCCTTAGTCCTCCTTAGGTACTTGAGAATGTTCTTTACGGCTATCCAGTGCTTCTCCCCTGGATTTGCTTGATACCGGCTTACTACGCTCAATGCGTATGCTACATCTTGTCTGGTACATAACATCGCATACATTATAAAGCCTACCGCAGAAGCGTAGGGTATAATCGACATGCTATCCCTTTCCAAATCAGTCTTGGGAGACATATCTTTGGAGAGGGTGATTCCGTGACAAGCCGGTAGGTTACCGCGCTTAGAATCATCCATACTGAATCTTTTCACTATGGTGTCTATGTACCTGGACTGCGAAAGTCCCAACATCCTTTTTGATCTATCACGATAGATCCGGATCCCCAAAATGTAGGTGGCATCACCCAGGTCTTTCATGGAGAATTTATGTGACAAGAATCTTTTGACTGACTGTAACATAGGAATATCATTTCCTATTAGGAGAATGTCATCCACGTACAAGACGAGGAATACTACAGCTCTCCCTACAATCTTACTGTATATGCAAGGTTCATCTGGATTTTTGATAAAGTCAAATCCTTTGACAGCATCATCAAAACAGATGTTCCAACTCCGCGATGCCTGCTTTAGTCCATAAATGGACTTAAGCAGCTTGCATACTTTATCGCTGCTCCCACTCTGAATGAATCCCTCTGGCTGATCCATATAGACGCTTTCTTCAAAATTACCATTTAGAAAGGCCATCTTTACGTCCATGTGCCAGCTTGCATACCTTCTATGAGATAGTTGGATCCCGATACCCACTGCGAGTAATTGTTACTCCTGTGAGAGTTTTCTACAGGATAATTAGCTGATCAAGTAGGTGTCTAGAAAGGTGTCAACGGGGTTATGCCTCTGGGAAAACGAGATTTACTTTAATTAGGTCCGTGCGAAAGCACGGGGAACCTCCCTCAAAGTACCGACACTGGCCTGGCTGAAAGATTGGCGAAGTTGTAGGGTGTAATTAATCCCGGCTAGTCTTTCCTTTTAGGGTTTGAAGAAAGATTTGATAAAAAAATAGTGGGAGCCATCCTGATTAGATAAAATAATAACCAATCTGATCTTGCAAGAGCATACGCTAAAGTGTTTTCTTCTCTCTCTCTCCAGGTAGCGACCATATCATGCCTTAATAAAGATAATAATATGGATGTATTGACCGAACCCGCATGCTATACTGTGCTGGGGAACGTTGGTTCCATTCTTTCTTATAAGAGTTATAAGACTGAACAGGATATAGGGGAATACCAGGATTTCCATGCCACCCGAATGAAGAAAATACATGTTGATGCATTTTCTTCGGGTGTGTTCGTTACGGAGAACTGTTTCTCCATTTGCTCTACGTCCTGGGTATTAGATACCGGGTCAGGATCCCATATATGTAATCAGTTACATGGGCTTAGAAAAGGTAGAGAACTTGGAGAAGGTGATAAAGACATAAGGGTTGGAACTGGTGCAATTGTTGCAGCTAAAATCATCGGGGAATATCACTTTGTATTGCCAACTGGTAATACATTGGTTCAGAACGAATGTTATTACATGCCGAACCTGATATGCAATATTATATCGGTTTCTTTACTAACTAAAGAGGGATATAATTTTGTATTACAGGATAATGTTATGAATATTTTCCTTAACCAAAAGCTGGTTGGATCAGGCACGTCGTGCAATGGCATTTATGTTCTAAATCAATCAACAGTTCTGAGCATAACAAACACACACAAGAGGAAGAGTTCAGAACTGAACGAATCCTTCTTGTGGCATTGTAGACTGGGTCACATCAATGCGACACGGCTAGCTATGTTGCATAAGGATGGATATTTAAATCCGTTTGAATTTTCATCTTATGATACTTGCCAGTCATGTCTCAAAGGAAAGATGACCAAACCTCCGTTTACGGGACACGGAGAGAGAGTTACAGAACTCTTGGGACTCGTACACAGTGATGTATGCGGCCCCATATCTACACATGCCAGGAATGGTTCTGCGTACTTCATTACATTCACTGACGATCTTTCTAGATTCGGATATGTATTCCTGATGAAACATAAATCAGAAGCTTTTGAGAAATTTAGAGAATATAAACAAGAAGTCGAGAACCAAACCGGAAAAAGTATTAAAATCCTTCGATCTGATCGAGGAGGTGAATACTTGAGCAATGAATTCCTGGACTTCCTAAAAGAGAATGGGATTCTCTCTCATCTGACTCCTCCATATACACCACAGCACAACGGTGTATCGGAACGGAGGAACCGCACCCTATTAGATATGGTGCGCTCTATGATGAGCACAGCTGAGTTACTTATTTCCTTCTGGGGGTATTCACTGGAAACAGCTGCAGGCCTATTGAATATGGTTCCCACCAAATCTGTGCCAACCACTCCATATGAGATATGGAAAGGAAAGAGACCATGTCTTAATTATGTTAAGATATGGGGTTGTTCGGCCTATGTAAAAACACAAAATCCGGACAAACTCGCGGCAAGGTCCATTCTGTGTAAGTTTATTGGATATCCTAAACATTCGCGCGGGTATATCTTCTACCACACCGAGGAACAAAAGGTGTTTGTTTGTCGACATGCCACCTTTTTAGAAAAGGAATTTCTTGAAAAAGAGATTAGTGGCAAGGAGGTAGAACTGGAAGAGGTTCCAGCAATACAGACCACAACAGAAGATTTGGTAGAACCAGAGGATTCGGTAGTTCCCGATGAACCCCAGCCACTCCGTCGATCTAGTAGGGTTCCTCACCCACCTGAGAGATACTACGGTTTTCTCATGGATGGTGGGAGCGAGGATTGCATCATGGTTGATGATGACCCAACTAGTTTCGAGCAGGCCATCACGAGTGGAGACTCAGTGAAATGGCTGGATGTAATGCAGTCCGAGATGGAATCCATGTACACCAACAAAGTATGGACTTTGGAAGTTGCTCCTGAAAGGATAAAACCCATTAGGAGCAAGTGGATCTTCAAGAAAAAACTTGGTGTAGATGGGAAAGTGGAGACTTTCAAAGCTAGACTTGTTGCAAAGGGTTTTCGTCAAAGACCAGGTGTGGACTATGACGAAACCTTTTCTCCAGTGGCTATGCTTAAATCCATCCGGATCATGCTTGCCATCGCTGCATATCATGATTACGAAATCTGGCAAATGGATGTTAAGACCGCCTTTCTAAATGGTGATTTAGAAGAGTGCGTGTACATGACTCAGCCAGAGGGCTTCGTAGATAGTGAGAGCAGCGGGAAGGTGTGCAAGCTGCTTAAATCCATTTATGGATTAAAGCAAGCATCGCGGAGTTGGAACATCTGGTTTGACGTCGTTATTAAAGAGCTTGATTTCGTCAAAAACGTAGATGAACCTTGTATCTACAAGAAGGTGGCAGAGAGTAAGGTTGTCTTCTTCGTATTGTACGTGGACGACATACTCTTAATAGGAAATGACATTCCTATGCTGCAATCGGTCAAGCTCTTCTTATCACAAAGATTCAATGAAAGATCTAGGTGATGCCTCCTGCATATTGGGAATTATGATCTATAGAGATAGATCTAAAAGGATATTGGGACTGTCCCAATCCAGGTACATTGACACCATAATAAAGAGGTTTAGTATGGAAGAGTCCAAACGTGGGTTTTTACCCACGATCTCAGGGCTCACTCTCTCCAAAGAGATATCTCCTAAGACTGATTTGGAGAGAGCTCGCATACAAGGGATACCCTATGCTTCGGCAGTAGGCTCTATCATGTACGCGATGCTATGTACCAGACCCGATGTAGCATACTCACTAAGTGTAGTGAGTAGGTATCAAGCTGATCCTGGAGAGAGTCACTGGACAGCTGTGAAGAGCATTCTCAAGTACTTACGAAGGACTAAAGAGATGTTCTTGGTGTATAGTAACGGAGAACTCCAAGTGGAGTCCTTTACCGATTCGAGCTTCCAGAGTGATAAGGATGACTCTAAGTCGCAGTCGGGATTTGTCTTTACCATTTACAGAGGGGCGATTAGCTGGAAGAGTTCCAAGCAGGAAACCGTGGCAGACTCGACGATGGAGCTGAATACATCGCTGCCAACGATGCTGCTAAAGAGGCTATCTGGATCAAGAAGTTCATTACTGAACTTGGAGTGGTTCCATCCATTGAGCATCCAATACCTTTGTATTACGATAATAATGGAGCGGTGGGTTTGGCCAAGGAACCCAGGTCCCATCAGCGATCCAGGCATATTCTGAGGCGGTATCACCTGATCCGGGAGATAGTTGATCGCCGGGAGATCGAGGTCAGGAGGGTTGACACGAAGAATAACATAACAGATCCACTCACGAAGGCCATTCCTCAGATACAGTTTGAGAGACTCTTCGGGATGCTCGGTATGCGATACTACAGCAGCTGGCCCTAGTGCAAGTGGGAGATTGTTAGTTGTATGTATACCCTAGAGGCCAGTATTGTACAGATGATGTATATTATATTGGATGCTTGGACATATATAGAGAGGACTTTCTTGCTCAATATGATAGTATGCTATCTGGTTATTCTTTATCTTAACATGTATACTTGTCTCTTGATACTGTCTTATAGCTGCATGTTGATAAAGCCCTTAGGATGTGTACTTGACTACCTGGACTATGATGCAGATCATACTAGTGGGGACAGTGTAGTCTATAAGTACATACTTCAAGGTCCCTAGTCGTGGGTGTATCGAGACAGGACATCGATATACCAGAGTAGACTAGCGTATACGCTTCTCGACCCATGAAATGGGCGATGGATGATCCCATATCCATTGGTGTTTGACATGAGAGATGGTATACGGGTGCTCAGTGGAGACTGGGTACACTGGACGGACTCGCCGAAAACTCCCAGATGGTATTATATACCTCACGTCAGATGACAGTTCTCTGGTGACACTTGTGCAGGTTAGTCTGTAGACCCGAGATCGTCATAGAGTTTTGTGTGATTCCCACTGTGCTTTGATTTCCACCTTACCACGTCCATGAGGGCGTGAAAAACGGTGGTTTTTAGGTACAGTCCCGAGTTACATGGAGGCAATGAGCGATAGGAGGGGTTTCTTCTCTCTCGGTATTGGGAGTTGATGTTGCGTTGTGCTCGATTGGCCATAACAGGGAAGTCCCTGGTCAGGGATGATTTAGAGATTTACTGGTAAGTGTTACCAGTAGTTTCTCGACCCGTTATGAGCCTCACATCGGCATGACTTATCAGTTATTGGGGTCTGACGTTTACCACCCCTAGACTTGATATGCGACACATCAGACGACGAGACCGGACTGTACGGGAAGTGTTACCGGCAGGCTTTTACAGGAGTTGGAGCGGGCTTGCTTGCTGATCTTCTGATCGCTCAATACCCGGGAAGCCGTTACGTCCAGCTAATACCGCTGACGGCTTGTGGGTGCGTGATGTGATCATCACCTACTACCGGCGTATTGACGAGTCTTTAGAGCCCTACACAGAGGTTTTACTGGCTCAGGGAAAACGAAATAGGGGCGCATATGTGATATGTGCGGGACCGAGAATAATGCGTGTATGTGATACCGTATTCTATTCTCGCGACTTTATGTATCGGTCGGTTATATATGATATAGCCGGGTTATCGAATCAAGTGTTGATTCGATAAGTCGATACATTGGATGTTAGTCGGTTATATGTGATATGACCGGATTATTAAGTCAAGTATTGATTTAATAATTTATTGTATAATTGTATATTTGATATACTAGTTTACATTAACTAACACATGTTCACTTAGGCTATTTTCTCACATGTACACATCTTTACTATATATATGATATATATTAAAATGTGTTATATTTTTGTATCATGGTTGATGATACATCATCCATGGGTGTATGAGACTTACACTATGCTAATTTTTAGTTTGGATTTTTATTATTTAAAGTAATTACAAAATCAAGTGGAGGATTAGAAAATGCATGAAGCTTGTGGAAGCTTGTGGATGCATTAACTAATTCAACTTGAGTTTGTTTTTACTATGGATTTTTATTAACCCAACCATAACAATTAGCCTAGGGTTAAATCTCTACAAGAGTTAGTATATGATACTTACTCACCATGGTTAGCTCACACACTTGATCATTATCCTCTCCTCTTTCTTTTGTTCATCTTCTTCATTTGAACAAAAGAAAAAGCAAACTAGGGTTTTGAAAAGAGAGCAAAAGATTGTGAGAAATAAAATTCCAAAGAGAACCCACTTCCTATTTCTCTATCCTCTACTAGACAAGCACTTTAGTTTAGGGTGTTTACTTCACTAATTCTCTAGTTAGTGAAGTAGGAGCTTGAGTCGGAATTCCCTCGACGTAGATCATCTTCGGCCTCGGAGACTTCAAGCAAGGTCGCATCTTTCGCCTCGTGAAGCCATGCAAGAGCCGGGAGAACCATGATCGCAGCGAAGGGACTACGACAAGGAGCCTTAGAAGTGAAGGACCGATCTACAAAGGTTGTATTTCGTATTCCCTTTAGAGTAAAGTTGTTTACTTGCTATTAGTTTTGCCTAAACTCTAGTATACGATCTTGCTTAGGGTTGTTCGGCACATAAAAAATTTAATTTTGGCATGGTCGATGCCTTGTAGAGCCTTGTTAGTGTGCCTAGTAACCCTACATCTCCTGCTTCCTAGGATCTAGTGGGGTATATTTCTGAACTCAACTCCTTTCCTTGCTTGCATGTGTTGTTTAAGCTTCGGTTAGTGATTAGTGTGATTCTAGAGCTAGTTTTGTGTTCTAAGTTAGATTTAAGCTAAGTTAGGGTTTTTATAACTTAATGAACCTAATCAAGAGTTAGTATTGATGTTTGAACCTAGTAGTGTCACTAGATTTCACTAAATCACCTTAATGTCGCAAACTTGAAAATTTAAAATACGGTTTTGATGCAAACTGTAGGATATTGAGATCTGCTATATCTTTGCTCATTTTCTAGCTTAGCAAACAACTTCAGATTAGTGTGCAGGCTTTTTAGGCTAGTGTGTTGAAATCTGAGCCCACCCCCTTCCCAAAAATCCGGCGACATTCCCTAAAATTCCGGCGTTGTCGGCCCCCTGTTGTTCTGAGTGTTGGTGCTTTGTGTAGGGGTGTCTATGGGGATTTCTGTGTTTGGTGTTATTTATTTTCCTTGTTTGTTGGCAAGTTGAAATCTGGATTAGTTTAGCTAAGTTTAGTGTTTTAAAACGTTTTTAAACTAAACTTTAGGATACGTGAAATCTGCTGTGTCTAGGGTAATAATTTTAGTAAGCAAACATATACACTAGGTTATGAATTGTGTTAGGATCATAGTGTAGGAACCTGGACCCCTTCCACCGGTTTTTGGCCGGTATGATACCCCCTTGCCGCCGGCCCAATTGTTGGGTATTGTGTTGGATTTTGGCAGATAGCTATCTGTAGGTATTGTGAAGGGTTTGGTCTTTTTTGATTTTCTTGTTTTTTCTCCAGATTAAATCTGGGACCGTTTACCTATTTTTAGCGTAGCGGGACTTGCACGACACGTACGATGCGTGTTGAGTTGGTTTGCCGTGTATCATAGTATGTCGCTGTGTGCCACAGCGTGTCGCGTTGGGATTTGGCGTATGCACACACGTTACGTATACACGCGCGTTTAGTTCGCGACGTGAGTTTCTCGTTTGATTTCGATATCGCGTTTTTGCGAGATATTTGCTTATGTGGATTCCTTGTGTAAATTCTAGGTTCGCAGAAGGGTACGTCGGACGCCGTAAAGAAAAGGAAGCAGGTGGTCGGCTATGCTTAGTACGAGACCAGGTGAGTAGATTTAACATCTACGGGGAAATCTCCGGTATGGCATTAAGCGTTAGGGCGTGATAGGATGTCTAGTCGTAGATGTTTATATATATTCATACCAGTGCACACATATATTGATATCTTCATACTAGCGTACATGCACACTGTATATTCATACCAGTGCACACATATATTGATATCTTCATACTTGCGCACATGCACACTGTATATTCATACCAGTGCACACATATATTGATATCTTCATACTTGCGCACATGCATACTGTATATTCATACCAGTACCCAGATATATTGATATCTTCATACTTGCGCACATGCACACTGTATATTTATACCAGTGCACACATATATTGATATCATCATACTTGCGCACATGCACACTGTATATTCATACCAGTGCACACATATATTGACATCTTCATACTTGCGCACATGCACGCTGTATTTTCATAGTAGTGCTACACTCATATTCGCGTATATATCCAATTGCACATCCATACCTACATACATATATATGTTACATAAATGAATGATATTGACTTGATTTCAAGAAAATAAGGACCGCATGAGATATTTTCAAAACTGGATTCTTTTTAAAGGAGCGGTTTTCCCTTTTTACTCTTAGTGTCACACGACCCATTGCTTGGATTTACGCATTGAGTTTGGATTTATCGGATTTGAGAACCGTGGTATTATTTTAAGAAAATTGTTGGAGATAGTGCCCTCATATTCAATTATTGGATCGCAGGTACGTGATTGCAATGATTGCGGAGGACCTATCCCGGTAGGACAGTCTTACTCGAAATGATAGTATGCTATCTGGTTTGCCTTTATCAGTCGTGTACATGTTCAGGTGACTGATTGCATGTTACACTTTGATAGAGCCCTTAGGATCTTGCTTTACTACCAACAGTATGATGGCGATCATATACGTGAGAGTTGGGTAGTTTATATGCATATCCTTAATTGTGGTCCCTAGTCGTGGGAGTTTCGAGACAGGGCATCGATACTCCGGAGTAGACTAGTGTATACAGTCGAGACCCCGACGAGGGGCGGTGGCCGGTCTCACAAGCCACTGGTGTCAGTTGGATCACCTAAGATGTATACAGGTGCTCATTGGGTTATGAGTACACCGGACAGGACTCGCCGGGAATCTGCTAGTTAGTACTATACCTATCGTCAGATAGCAGTTCCCTGGTGACATGTGTACAGGTTAGTTCATCGACCTGAGGTCGTCATTTGTCTCGTGTGAGTTCCCACTGTGCTTTGATTTCTACCCTACCACGGCTCAAAGGAGTCGTGCAAACAGGTAGCTTTTGGGTACAGTCCCGAGCCATATGGAGGCACGTAAGCGGATCGGCAGGGGATTCGTCTCTCCCGGTATTGGGGGCGAGGTCGTGCTGTGTCTAGGAGAGCCATTACACAAAGTCCATGGCCATGGCAGGAGATTTACTGGTAGGTACTCCAGTAGTATCTCAGGGTGTTTTTGGGCTACACTCCGACACGACTTATACTGCTATTGGGGGTCTGACGTTTCTAGCCCCCTAGGCGGATATGCGATACTCATTGACGAACGGACCGGACTGTATATACATTGTCACTGTTAGGCTTAGTAGGGTTTCTGGATGAGTTCGCTCATCGGCCACCCTTGAGTGCGCTCATCGGCCTCCCTTGAGGTCAGTCCATGGGCAGCCGTTACGCATAGCTAGTGCCGCTGACGGTTTGTGGTTAAACCCACTGCCAGGGTACTGAAGAGTCATTAGAGTCCCCCACAGACAGTTTCCCAAGTTCGGGCGAAACGTTGTAGAGGCCGTATGGTTTTATGGCAGGGTTCGGAAAATGCACGTGCGTTTACGCACGTGTTATTTTTCGGGCAGATGATACTGGTCGGCTTTGGTTTAAGCCGGATCCGAGTATTATATTGAGTAGGTATAATATCTTTGTCTCAGTTGCATTTGTATTCGGTCGTAATACAAATGCGGGTATATTTATACAGTTTCGGGGTTATCCTGAAAGTCGTTTCAGGATCACTTTTGGAAGTTGCCAGTTTCCAGTTTTCTATCAGCCGTCTTTTAACATTCGGTTAAAGACGGATTTATCTTTTCTTGGATAAGAGTGAGTCATCATTCTAGAAGGTTCTAGAAGTGATGAAGTGGCTTATGAGTCATCTTGACATTAATGGTTGCATTAATGACTTGATGAGGTGTTTTTGTGAGTCATTGTTTTCATTAAAGAGTTTTGTTAAGCTTAAGATATTTTGTGAGAAGCTTCATGTCTTATGGTCACCCTCTTTCTCCTACGGTCACCTCCCTCCTTCTATAAAGTGGCCGGCCCTCTCTCTCCTCCTCACTTCACTTGGTTGATTTCATTTTAGAGAGAAAAGATATGATAGTATTTGGGGTGCATGGAATTTTACAGTTCATTTCATTTCATCACCCAATTCCCTCGGCAACTTCATTAATCGTCCGTCCACAGTTTTGGACGGAATGAGACAAAGTCATCTACTCATTCTCTACATCATTCTTGGTCGTCTCTTTTAGCAAACTTGACGACCAAGTTGCCTCGAGTCAGAGGCGGGAGCCCGTTTAAAGAATCAGTGATGTGGTGCCACCTGGACGAGCAGATCGGAGATCGACGAGATCGGAGCAGCCGCAACGGAGCGTGGGATGATGGTTAAAGAACGAAGGACTCGGATCGTTCGGTATAACCTTTCTACACTCTTTACAGTTTGTTAGTTTAGCAATAATGGCAGATCCGGGTTAAAGTATACGATAGCGCCAGTTAAAAAGTTTTTGTTCCGCATATGGCGTCTGTAGACGGCCAGGGCGCTAGCGTAGACTTACAGTGGTATCAGAGCCTCACCATTTTGCTATACTGACTTGTGCTAACGCGTTTAAAATATCGATCGAACCGGAAATCGAAAATTGCAAAATTCCAACTTGACAGTTTCTGTTGATTTTAAATGGCCTCCTAAAATTTTTATACATGTCTCAGAAAACTGTGCAGGCTTTTCTAAGAACCACGACAAAATTTGGGGACATGAATCCACCAAACCGCCGCGGAAACACGGCCAAACCCATGGTTTGGCCGCGCATCCGCGGCCACTTGGTGAGCTCATGCTCCCAAATTTGTACAGTGGGTTCTCTGTTGGATTTTGGGGTTTTTGGTAAATATCGTTTTGGGCCCAGGTTTTGTTACTGTTCACCAGTAAGTTGTGGGGCCCACTTCTTGATATTTGGTCGATCGAAATTTAAACATGTTAGTTTACAGTGCTTACATTATATCTCCGACCGGGAATGTCATTTGATCGGTAAACCGCGTCCGATTGCTATAGTTCTTTTAGACGGGTTTGCGAACGTGACATTCGCGTTGATGTTCTGTGTTGTGCTGTGATGTTGCGGATTTTTCGTGGTGGATAGCAGTGTGCAATGATAGTACAGTTTCAGTTTATTTGTACATTTGATATTGCGGGGCGAGCGTCCAACATGTGGACTGCCGTCACTGCCTGTTGTATAATATTCTTTTGGGGCACGATCAGGTTGCGGTCGATGTACCTGTTGTACTATTTTTCATTACTGTACTAGGTTTTGCCCCACGACGGAGTGCACGGATAGCCGGGTTCTGAGGGGCAACGGGTCCGCATCTCATGGCTTTAAGAGGCAGAGGGGCCCCACTCTAAAATTGGCAGACTATTCGCCGCACTCGTAGGGGGTACAGGTTGACCCATGGAGGGGTGCTCAATTTACCGGATTCCGTGAAGTGCCGGGTGTTCCATTCACTATGTTGTGGGGACTACCTCGCTTCAGGTTTTGGCGGGTAACTTGCCGCACCCGTAGGAGTCTAGGTTACATTGCACAGGCTATCCACACGACAGGGAAACGTCGGGTTTCAGCAGCGGCTCTGTGAAACCCGGGGATCCCAGATATCTGTATTGTTCTGTGATGCTTATTACTTTTCTGTAATGTTGCATATTATCACGCCTGGAGCGATTATGTATATTGGTTTATATACTATTAGATGTTGTATATGTTTTACACCCGCGCTAGTCCAGTCCCCGCTCTGTCGTTAGTTAAGTAACCTAACGGGTGATGACGGGACCCAGTGACGAATGCGGATGGCATATACGTACATTTTATTTTCGTTCTTTTCTGGTGTGATTATTGATGGGACTGCGTTGATTCTGATCAATGCAAAGTAAAACAAACCTATTTTTAGTTGTTGGAACAAATTTAAAAGGTGTTATTGCAAAGACGTTTCCTTTTGTTTTGCATAGCGGTATTCAGTGGAATATCCTGCACCTCATTCGACGGGGCAAGGGCCGATATCCCTTCACCGGGACTGACCCCTTGGGCAGAAGTTTGCGTCAGGGTAATAACTTCACTATAGTCGATTACAAGTTGCTTTGCATAGCGGTATTCAGTGGAATATCCTGCACCTCATTCCACGAGGAAAGAGCCGAGATCCCTTTACCGGGAGTGACCTCTTTAGCAAAAGGTTTTCGCCACTATATTTTAAAAAGCTATCAGGTTCCTTCAGCGATATCAAGTTCATTACGCTAAAGGTTTTTCGCCAAAAACCAGCCGTAGCCCTCCGTCACTTCTTTTGGGTATTCAGTAGTATTCAAGCTATGTATTTTGACCTAACGCCAAGGCATAGTGTTTGGTAGCTGCTGGGTATTCAATTGTTGCATAGATAGATGAGTTGGTTTGGGACAGCCGTTCTGCCATTTTGACCTAATGCCAAGGGCATGTGCGGGTGGGTTCAAATTAACAAGATAGTGATGGGTAGAACTTGGCATGTGACTTATGACATTTTGACCTAACGCCAAGGTTATAAGAGCATGGGGCAAAAAATCAGATCGGGAGTTTCTAAAGAAACTGAAACTTGCCAAGTATGCGCATACCTTCTGGAGTATGAGTAACGTGGATGCATTCCATCACGTTATCATGCGATGAGAGTTGGATCCCGATTCCCACTGATGAGTTGGTTTACTCTTCGGGTGATCCCGATTGATTCTTCTTTAGGTTTGGAGGAGAATTTGACAGGACAATGGGAGGTTTCCGGATTAGATAAAGTGATAACCATTCTGATCTAGGTTAGAGTGGACGCAGAGTGTTTCTTTTCTCTCTCTCTTTGGCAGCGACCTTTGACCGACCCTAGACTATGACTCAGTGACCAGGTTGACCGAACCTTCTTAAAATACTGGCTTTTGGATTGTCTATGTTGCATAAGTCATTGCCACTCTTTCTTTTACCCTTTGCATTTCTCAGAACACCCGGTTTACTACGGATATCCACTTCCATTGGATAGATCCATCGTATAGTTATATACGAACTCGAAGGGACTTCTTCGAGGATGGATCCAGGTTCAGGAGAAATAGAATTGGTTTATTCAGTTGTCTTTTATTATCACCTTCTCTCAGGTTGCGAGGGCTCCTTGGTTTAGGAGAGTACACCTATTACGCTTATTGGATAGTCTTATTCCAAACCATAGGCAGGTGCCGAAAGGTAGGGAATGAAGAAAACCAATTAGCCTAAGTAGGGTGTGCAGAAGGTAATATGTAATAAAGGGATTAGAAAGAGGGCAAAGTAAATTGCGACTGATATCATTCACGACCAAAACCGCGTACTTCATCGCCACTCCTACTTCACCTTTAAAAGAATAAGGTATTATTCAGTTGTCTTTTATCATCACCTTCTCTCGAGATGCGAGCACTCCTTGGTTTAGGAGGGTACACCTATTATGCTTACTGGATAGTCTTCTTCCAAACCATAGGCTGGTGCCGAACGGTAGGGAAGGAAGAAAACCATTTAGCCTAATGATGGTGTACAGAAGGTAACGACTAAAGACAAATAAAGGGATTTGGAGAGATGACAATAAAATATACGGTTGAAGTCATGAATTGGATTATGGAAGAGGCATTGCTATGAATACCAGGATATCCCTACGAAACATTTTCATGTTTCAGTGCATTGTTAAAGAAAAACTGTTTTCCCGATTAGACACTTACTCCAAGGGTATGTATTTACCAGGTTTCATTCTCATATCTGTATGGTTTTACAGATGATGAATGGGAGTAAGTTATTGGGAATTAGGTGATTATCCTCATTATATCGGAATTAGTTGTAATTGGTGATATTTGAGGAAATCGCCAGGGTACAGTTTTCAACCTACGACGCACAGGTTTTGAGTTATTTAAACCCAGCGGACTTATACAGAGTATTGTATGTTGTCCAGTGTCCATCAGGATAAAGGGGTAGGTCCTCGTACTATGTTCTGTTTACTTATAACTTCTCTAGTATTTAGACAAGTGTTTCGTAGAAATACAAGGTCTAAGTTTTGAGAAGTTGTGGGTATAAGAATAAAGTAGAGAACCAGGTATCACAAGTATCGGGATTCTTCAAAGAGATTGAAGATGTAGATTCTTGTGATTGGTATTCAGATGATAGTAATGGTTTTTGAGAAACGTGTTTCTCTTTGAGGTTACTCATAATTGGATGGATTCCTAAGTTGAGTAATGCTGATTAGCCTCTTTCCATTAAGTTGATATGCACTGGAGACAGCTGCAAGATTTGAATCTGGTTCCAATTAAATAAGTGCCAAAGTTTCTGTATTGGATATAGAATGGATCGTACCTTAAAAGATGTTAAGGTACGGGGAGTTGTCCAGCTTATGCTTAAAACCAGACTCTGGATAACTCAGGGCACATTTCTGTAATGGCTGTTTGTGGGTTGACCCTGGCTATGACGAGGGTTGATATTCTACCATTTGGAAGATCAATAGTGATATTGTTCTTGACTCGCCACAGTTTTAGTAAAATGGATTTTTTTTCAGAAAACAGTAGTGGGAGTATGGTAGAACTGGAAGTGATTCCAGAACCGCGAACGATTATGGAAAATTTAATAGGACCTATATATTCAATCAGGTTTGACATTCCAATAGCCACTCCGCAGATATGGTGGGTAACCTCAGACACCCGAGAGGTACTTCGGTAGCCTCAAGGACGGTGACAGGGAGGTTTTTATCTACCCAGACTTGACACTACTGTTGTTCCAGATTATGAGACCCGGTAGGAGGGTTGTCGTATTCAGTGGGAGCAGCGGAAGCATAGTGGGCAAGTAGCTTATGTCTATTTATAGACTAGAGCAGTTATAGCGGAGATAGATCATCTAATTTTGATGTGACAGTCATGGGTTTGACTTCAATCAGAATAAGGGATGGATCTGTTAAGAAGGTAGTAGGGTGTGATGTCATGGTATTTGGATGACATACACAGAGTAGGAAGTAAAATTCCTATACTACGATCGGTTGTACTGTGATCGTCACACAGTTGTTTCTCCAGACAGGATATGGATATAATATTTGACATTCTGGTTTCTGGATCTATGGTTTTAGATCTGGGTTTGGGTAGTTTCCCAATGTGGGTACTTTGACAGATATTCTAATGGTTTTTAGAATAGTTGACTCCTAGCATGGTGGTGTACCTGCAGGTGATGGGGTCACCCTCTCTAAAGGTGTCGTATAAACTAAAGGGGAGAGGGAGTTATAGCGGAGATAGCATTTGTGGAGGGGGTTTCTTGTAAAAGATTGATTATGATAGCTTTCATTTCTTTTGCTCCATGCTTTTGAATTGAGTGACATGAAAGGGTATGGTTTGAAAAAAGGTGAAGCATGGTGTATGTTTCTTTGTCCCTTGATGTGGTCACCTCTTCTCATCTCCTACACTCACCTCCCTTATTGCTTCATATTCTTTCCTCCTCCATTTTATAAGTTCTTACCATGGTTGAGTGAGAAGAAAAGAAGAGAAGGAGAGAGCTTCATCTTTGAGAGTGTTTATCATTCTTGATCTCTATTCATGCCAAGAAAAATGCAAGCACCATTTTTCTTCTTGATTCCTCCATCATATCCAAAGGCAACAAACCCCAAAGAGACAAGTAGCCTCTACACTACACTTCCTACAGCAAGCCTTGGGCATGTCGAGTTGCCGGCTTCATGCGCGAGTTGCCTCGGTATAGAGGCGGGAGCCCGTAAAAGTACCCGGCTTCGTGGTGCCCTTTCCGACGAGGAGGAGACGGACGGAGATCCCGCGAGGAGATCGGAGTGGAGATGAAGACCGGAGGACTTGGATCGTCGGTATACATCTCTTCCCTTTCTTTTTGTAGCTTAGACTAGTTAATGGTTCGATCCGGGTTAAAGTGCGCGGTGGTGCCGGTTTGCTAAGTCCGCAAAATTCAAGTTATTCACCGCTTCCGCTTTCCGGCGTCGGATTGACGGCCGGGGCGCCGCCGTGCACTTACAGTGGTATCAGAGCCTCGCCATTAACTTAGTCTAGCTTTGTGTAATGTGTTTGCATTTCCGATCGATCAAAAAGTTCAAAAACTGCATTTTAGTTCGCATCAGTTTCTGTTGAAAATTTTTGGTCTCGAAAAATTTTTCAGGTTGTAAAATATTGATGTACTGGAATATCCTGCACCCCATTCTACGGGGAAAGAGCCGAGATCCCTTCACCGGGAGTGACCTCTTTAGCAACGGTTTTCGTCACTATATTTTTAAAAGCTATCCGTTCCTTCGACGATATCAAGTTCATTACGTTAAAGGTTTTCGCCAGAAACCATTCGTAGCCCTCCGTCATTTCAGACGGGTAGCACGTAGTATTCATGCTATGTTTGTTGACCTTCGTCAAGGCATAGTGTATGGTAGCTGCTTGTTACCTTTCTGCTGCATAGATAGATGCGTTGGTTTGGGACAGTCGTACAGCCTTGTTGACCTTCGTCAAGGGCTTGTACGGGTGGATTCAAATTAACCTGGATAATGACGGGTAGAACTTGACATGTGACTTATGATTTGTTGACCTTCGCCAAGGTCATAAGAGCATGGGGCAGAAATCACATCGGGAGTTTCAAAAGTACTGAAACTTGCCAGATATGCGTATACCTTCTGGAGTGTGATACCGTGAGCGGATTCCGTCACGTTGTCATGCGATGAGAGTTGGATCCCGATTCCCACTGATGAGTTGGTTTACTCCTCGGGTGACCCCGACTAATTCTTCTTTCAGGTTTGGAGGAGAATTTGAGGTACAGTGGGAGGTTTCCAGATTAGATAAATTGGTAACCATTCTGATCTAGGATAGAGTGCACGCTGAGTGTTTCTTCTCTCTCTCTCTTTGGCAGCGACCATTGACCCAACCCCAAGACTTTGACTCAGTGACCAAGTTGACCGAACCTTCTTAAACACCGGCTTTTGGATTGTCAGAGTTGCAGACCTCATTGCCACTCCTACTTTTACCCTTTTCTCCAGGACACCCCGTATTACTACGAACGTCCACTTCCATTGGACAAAACCATCGTATGGTTAGATACGAACTCGAAGGAATTCGAGGATGGTTTCCGGTTCTGGAGAAAACGGATAGGATTATTCAGTTGTCTTTTCTTTTCACCTTCTCTCAGGTTGCGAGTACTCCTTGGTTTAGGAGTAGTACACCTATTACGCAAATTGGATAGTCTTCTTCCAAACCATAGGCTGGTGCCGACCGGTAGGGAATGAAGAAAACCAATTAGCATAACGATGGTGTGCAGAAGGTATTAAGTTCAGACAAAGCAAGGGATTAGTAAGAGGGCAAAGTAAATTGCAACAGCTATTCACGACCAAACCAAATATTTCGTTACCACTCCCACATCACCTTTGTATTTCTCCAGGACACTCCGTATCACTACGAAGATCCACAGTTTATTTGGATACTCCATCGTATGGTTATATACGAACTCGAATGGAACTTGTTCCAGTTCGGGGATGGATTCTGGTTCAGGAGAAATAGGAATAAAGTACATTCAGGTGTCTTTTATCTTCACCTTCTCTCGTGTTGCGAGTGTTCCTAGGATAGGGACAGTACACCCATTATGCTTATTGGATAGTCTTCTTCCAAACCATAGGCTGGTGCCGAACGGTAGGGAAGGAAGAAAACCATTTGGCCTAAAGGGGTGTACAGAAGGTAAAGACTAAAGACAGATGAAGGGATTTGGAGAGGTGGCAAAGAATTACAAGGTTACAGACGTGATGATGGAAGAGGCATTACTGGGAATACCAGGATACCCCATCGAAACATTTCAATGTTTCAGTTTCACTGTGTAATGTTAAAAGAGAACTGATTTCCCGATTAGACACTTACTCCAGGGTATGTATTTACCAGGTATGATTCTCACATCTGTATGGTTTTACAGATGATGAGTGGGAGTAGGTTATTGGGAATTGGGTGATCATCCTCATTATATCGGGATTCGTTGTAATCGGTGATATTTGAGGAAATCACCTGGGCTGTTTGCCGGTCGGCAAATATTTGGTTTTGAATATCCGCTGTTATGCACCAATTTCAAATTGATATATCTGTACGTCTATTTTCATAGAGTGAGATATACCTTTCTGAAATTATGTCTACGACATTTACCTATATCAGTGGATGGTTAGGTAAGGAGCATTAAACAGCGGTGTAATTCTTCTTAACCATAAGTACAGTTTTCAACCTACGACACACAGTGAATGAGTTATCAGACTCAAGGGACTTATACAGAGTATTGTATGTTGTCCAGGGTCCATCAGGACAGAGGGGTTGGTCCTCGTACTACATTCAGTTTACTTATGACTTCTCTAATTTTTAGACAGGTGTTTCGTGGAAACACAGGGTCCGAATTTGGAGAAGTTATAGGTATTTGAATAGAGTAGAGAACCAGGTATAGCAAGTATCGGGATTCTTCAAAGAGATCGAAGATGTAGATACTTGTGTATGGTATTCAGTTGATAGTAATGATAAAGAGATCTTGCTTCTCTTTCAGGTTACTCATAATTGGAAGTATTCCTAAGTTGAGTAACGATGATCGGCCTCTTTCCATTTAGTCGACATGCACTGGAGACAGCTGCATGATGTGAATCTGGTTCAATTAAATCAGTGCCTCTGTTTGTATATTGGATATAGAACAGTTCATATCTTAACGATGTTAAGGTACGGGGAGTTGTCCGGTTTATGATTAAAACCAGACACTGGACAACTCAAGGCACGTTTCTGTAATGGCTGTTTGTGGGTTGACCCAGGCTATGACGAGGGTTGATTTTCTACCATCTGGATGAACAATAGCGATATTGTTCTAGACTCGCCACAGTTTTATTAAAAATGGATTTTTTCAGAAAACAGTAGTGGGAGTATGGTAGAACTGGAAGTGATTCCAGAACCACAAACGATTACTGAAGATTTGATAAGGAACCTAAAGATTCAATCTGGATTGACATTTCATTGGCCACTCCGCAGATAAGGTGGGTAACTTCAGGCACCCGAGAGGCACTACGGTAGCCTCAAGGACGGTGACAGGGAAGTTCTTGTTTACCCACAATTGCCATTGCTGTTGTTCCAGGTTACGAGACCCGGCGGGAGGATGAGTATAGCGTCGTTCTAAACCAGTTTTAGAAGTGCACGTCTATATGACTCTGCCAGAGGGTTGTCGTAGTCAGTGGGAGTAGCGAAAGCATTGGTGGACAGGTTGCTTATGTCTATTTATAGACTAAAGCAGATGTAGCGGAGATAGATCATCTATTTCTGACGTGACAGTCATGGGTTTGACTTCATCAGAATAGGGGATGGATCTGTTGAGAAGGTAGTAGGGTGTGATATCCTGGTATTTGGATGATATACACAGAGTAGGAAAGGAAACTCCTACACTACGATCGGTTATACTTTGGTCGTCACACAGTGGTTTCTCCACAAAGGAAATGGATTATATATCTGACATACTGGTTACTAGATCTATGGTTTTAGATCTAGATTTGGGTGGTTTCCCAATCAGGGTACTTTGACAGCATTCTAAGAGTATTTAGGATGGACGACTCCTGGCACGGTAGTGTACCTGCAGGTAATGGAGTCACCCTCTCCAAAGGTGTCTTACAGACTAAAGGGGAGAGGGACGTGCATGATTGGCAGATCACTTGCTCAGGCAATTGAGTCAATCGTGAGATGTCAAGTACCACACCAGATGTTGTTCTTGCACTAGATGCAATAAGTTGACATTAATCCAATCCTGGAGAAACAGACGGAAGCATTTTTAGAACATAAGTGGATGTTCTAGGGATATGATAACGACAGCCTCATTCAGGAGACGGTTATCATTCCAGGCTTCCAAGGTGACATGGACGACAAGGAGGTTGTCAGAGTTATAGTTTTCCCTCTGACGAGGGGCAGTATTTTGGACAGGTGATCCAAGGCAATGCTGAGGGAGGCATGGCGCGCAGGACACTGATTAAGTTCAGTTGTCGATACAGTCTAAGAAGTTTGGATTTGGAGTTCATTTATGAGCTATGTCCCATCAGACATCCAGGCACATTCTAAGACAGGTATTGCTCATTTCGGGAGATGGGTTTCTCCGCGAACTTGAGATATAGAGAGACATAGAAAGAAACAACTAAGCGGATCCACTCACTGAGGCTATTCCTCGAACGCAATAGTTCCGCAAATGAGCTTTGTGAGACTGACTAGTAGAGGAGTTGGATGTTCGGTATCACACGGGCTGTGAGTATGCGACATCGCAATAATTAGCCTTGAGTGCAAGTGGGAGATTGTTGGAGATAGTGCCCTCAGAGTCAATTATTAGGTCACAGGTACGTGATTGTAATGATTGAGGGAGGACCTATCCCGGTAGGACAGTCTTACTCGAGATGATAGTATGCTATCTGGTTTACCTTTATCATCGTGTACTGCTTTAGGTGACATGACACGTCGCTATTACACGTTGATAGAGCCCCTAGGATTCTTGCTTGACCACCAGCAGTATGAGGGCGATCATATAAGTGGGAGCTGGGGGTCTACAAGCATATCCTTAAAAGGTCCCTAGTCGTGGGAGTTTCGAGACCGGGCATCGATACTCCATTAGTAGACTAGTGTATACAGTCGAGACCCCGACGAGGGGCGGTGGCCGGTCTCACAAGCCACTGGTGTCAGTTGGATCACCTAAGATGTATACAGGTGCTCATTGGGTTATGAGTACACCGGACAGGACTCGCCGGGAACATGCTAGTTGGTCATATACCAGACGTCAGATGGCAGTTCCCTGGTGACATGTGTGCAGGTTAGTTCATCGACCTGGGGATCGTCATTTGTCTCGTGTGAGTTCCCACTGTACTTTGATTACTACCCTACCACGGCTCAAAGGAGTCGTGCAAACAGGTTTTAGTTGGGTACAGTCCCGAGCCACATGGAGGCAGTGAGCGTATCTTCAGGGGTTCGTCTCTCCCGGTATTGGGGGTGAGGTCGTGCTGTGTCTAGGAGAGCCATTACACAAAGTCCTTGGCCAAGGCAAGGAGATTTACTGGTAGGTATTCCAGTAGTATCTCAGGGTGTTCTGGGCTACACTCCGACACGACTTGTACCGCTTTTGGGGGTCTGACTTTTACCAACCCCCTAGGCCCGCCATGCGATGCTCATAGACGAACGGACCGGACTGCAAGGATATTGTCACTGACAGGCTCAGTAGGGTGTCAGGATGAGTTCGCTCATCGACGTCCCTTTTGGTCAATAGCTGGTGGCCCGTTACGTATTGGCTTATACCTCTGACGTGCTAGTGGTTAAATCCACAGCCATTGTATTGACGAGTCTTTAGAGTCCGCCACACTTTCAGTTACTCAGCTTTCGGGCGAAACGCTGTAGAGGCCGTATGGAGATATGGCAGGGTCCGATCAGATACGTGCGGTATTGCACGGATCAGGATCGGACAGTTTGTACTAGCGGCCGTATGGTTTTATGGCAGGGTTCGATCAGATACGTGCGGTATTGCACGGATCAGGATCGAACGGATATTACTAGTCGGCTTTGGTTTAAGCCGGTCCTAGTTTAGTACAGTGTAGATTTTGTCTCATTGCATTTGTATCCGGACGGAATACAGATGCGGGTGTGTATGCACAATGTTGGGGTTTTCCTGTAATTTATTACGGGACCAGTTTTCTGGAGTTGCCAGTTTGCATTCCGTTCCGGCCGGTTTTCCTTTCTTTTTTCCCGGACGGACTTTTCCGATGGAGGGGGTTATTTGCAATTGTGCAAATAACATTTGTGGAGGGGGTTTCTTGTAAAAGATTGATTATGATAGCTTTCATTTCTTTTGCTCCATGCTTTTGAATTGAGTGACATGAAAGGGTATGGTTTGAAAAAAGGTGAAGCATGGTGTATGTTTCTTTGTCCCTTGATGTGGTCACCTCTTCTCATCTCCTACACTCACCTCCCTTATTGCTTCATATTCTTTCCTCCTCCATTTTATAAGTTCTTACCATGGTTGAGTGAGAAGAAAAGAAGAGAAGGAGAGAGCTTCATCTTTGAGAGTGTTTATCATTCTTGATCTCTATTCATGCCAAGAAAAATGCAAGCACCATTTTTCTTCTTGATTCCTCCATCATATCCAAAGGCAACAAACCCCAAAGAGACAAGTAGCCTCTACACTACACTTCCTACAGCAAGCCTTGGGCATGTCGAGTTGCCGGCTTCATGCGCGAGTTGCCTCGGTATAGAGGCGGGAGCCCGTAAAAGTACCCGGCTTCGTGGTGCCCTTTCCGACGAGGAGGAGACGGACGGAGATCCCGCGAGGAGATCGGAGTGGAGATGAAGACCGGAGGACTTGGATCGTCGGTATACATCTCTTCCCTTTCTTTTTGTAGCTTAGACTAGTTAATGGTTCGATCCGGGTTAAAGTGCGCGGTGGTGCCGGTTTGCTAAGTCCGCAAAATTCAAGTTATTCACCGCTTCCGCTTTCCGGCGTCGGATTGACGGCCGGGGCGCCGCCGTGCACTTACAGTGGTATCAGAGCCTCGCCATTAACTTAGTCTAGCTTTGTGTAATGTGTTTGCATTTCCGATCGATCAAAAAGTTCAAAAACTGCATTTTAGTTCGCATCAGTTTCTGTTGAAAATTTTTGGTCTCGAAAAATTTTTCAGGTTGTAAAATATTGATGTACTGGAATATCCTGCACCCCATTCTACGGGGAAAGAGCCGAGATCCCTTCACCGGGAGTGACCTCTTTAGCAACGGTTTTCGTCACTATATTTTTAAAAGCTATCCGTTCCTTCGACGATATCAAGTTCATTACGTTAAAGGTTTTCGCCAGAAACCATTCGTAGCCCTCCGTCATTTCAGACGGGTAGCACGTAGTATTCATGCTATGTTTGTTGACCTTCGTCAAGGCATAGTGTATGGTAGCTGCTTGTTACCTTTCTGCTGCATAGATAGATGCGTTGGTTTGGGACAGTCGTACAGCCTTGTTGACCTTCGTCAAGGGCTTGTACGGGTGGATTCAAATTAACCTGGATAATGACGGGTAGAACTTGACATGTGACTTATGATTTGTTGACCTTCGCCAAGGTCATAAGAGCATGGGGCAGAAATCACATCGGGAGTTTCAAAAGTACTGAAACTTGCCAGATATGCGTATACCTTCTGGAGTGTGATACCGTGAGCGGATTCCGTCACGTTGTCATGCGATGAGAGTTGGATCCCGATTCCCACTGATGAGTTGGTTTACTCCTCGGGTGACCCCGACTAATTCTTCTTTCAGGTTTGGAGGAGAATTTGAGGTACAGTGGGAGGTTTCCAGATTAGATAAATTGGTAACCATTCTGATCTAGGATAGAGTGCACGCTGAGTGTTTCTTCTCTCTCTCTCTTTGGCAGCGACCATTGACCCAACCCCAAGACTTTGACTCAGTGACCAAGTTGACCGAACCTTCTTAAACACCGGCTTTTGGATTGTCAGAGTTGCAGACCTCATTGCCACTCCTACTTTTACCCTTTTCTCCAGGACACCCCGTATTACTACGAACGTCCACTTCCATTGGACAAAACCATCGTATGGTTAGATACGAACTCGAAGGAATTCGAGGATGGTTTCCGGTTCTGGAGAAAACGGATAGGATTATTCAGTTGTCTTTTCTTTTCACCTTCTCTCAGGTTGCGAGTACTCCTTGGTTTAGGAGTAGTACACCTATTACGCAAATTGGATAGTCTTCTTCCAAACCATAGGCTGGTGCCGACCGGTAGGGAATGAAGAAAACCAATTAGCATAACGATGGTGTGCAGAAGGTATTAAGTTCAGACAAAGCAAGGGATTAGTAAGAGGGCAAAGTAAATTGCAACAGCTATTCACGACCAAACCAAATATTTCGTTACCACTCCCACATCACCTTTGTATTTCTCCAGGACACTCCGTATCACTACGAAGATCCACAGTTTATTTGGATACTCCATCGTATGGTTATATACGAACTCGAATGGAACTTGTTCCAGTTCGGGGATGGATTCTGGTTCAGGAGAAATAGGAATAAAGTACATTCAGGTGTCTTTTATCTTCACCTTCTCTCGTGTTGCGAGTGTTCCTAGGATAGGGACAGTACACCCATTATGCTTATTGGATAGTCTTCTTCCAAACCATAGGCTGGTGCCGAACGGTAGGGAAGGAAGAAAACCATTTGGCCTAAAGGGGTGTACAGAAGGTAAAGACTAAAGACAGATGAAGGGATTTGGAGAGGTGGCAAAGAATTACAAGGTTACAGACGTGATGATGGAAGAGGCATTACTGGGAATACCAGGATACCCCATCGAAACATTTCAATGTTTCAGTTTCACTGTGTAATGTTAAAAGAGAACTGATTTCCCGATTAGACACTTACTCCAGGGTATGTATTTACCAGGTATGATTCTCACATCTGTATGGTTTTACAGATGATGAGTGGGAGTAGGTTATTGGGAATTGGGTGATCATCCTCATTATATCGGGATTCGTTGTAATCGGTGATATTTGAGGAAATCACCTGGGCTGTTTGCCGGTCGGCAAATATTTGGTTTTGAATATCCGCTGTTATGCACCAATTTCAAATTGATATATCTGTACGTCTATTTTCATAGAGTGAGATATACCTTTCTGAAATTATGTCTACGACATTTACCTATATCAGTGGATGGTTAGGTAAGGAGCATTAAACAGCGGTGTAATTCTTCTTAACCATAAGTACAGTTTTCAACCTACGACACACAGTGAATGAGTTATCAGACTCAAGGGACTTATACAGAGTATTGTATGTTGTCCAGGGTCCATCAGGACAGAGGGGTTGGTCCTCGTACTACATTCAGTTTACTTATGACTTCTCTAATTTTTAGACAGGTGTTTCGTGGAAACACAGGGTCCGAATTTGGAGAAGTTATAGGTATTTGAATAGAGTAGAGAACCAGGTATAGCAAGTATCGGGATTCTTCAAAGAGATCGAAGATGTAGATACTTGTGTATGGTATTCAGTTGATAGTAATGATAAAGAGATCTTGCTTCTCTTTCAGGTTACTCATAATTGGAAGTATTCCTAAGTTGAGTAACGATGATCGGCCTCTTTCCATTTAGTCGACATGCACTGGAGACAGCTGCATGATGTGAATCTGGTTCAATTAAATCAGTGCCTCTGTTTGTATATTGGATATAGAACAGTTCATATCTTAACGATGTTAAGGTACGGGGAGTTGTCCGGTTTATGATTAAAACCAGACACTGGACAACTCAAGGCACGTTTCTGTAATGGCTGTTTGTGGGTTGACCCAGGCTATGACGAGGGTTGATTTTCTACCATCTGGATGAACAATAGCGATATTGTTCTAGACTCGCCACAGTTTTATTAAAAATGGATTTTTTCAGAAAACAGTAGTGGGAGTATGGTAGAACTGGAAGTGATTCCAGAACCACAAACGATTACTGAAGATTTGATAAGGAACCTAAAGATTCAATCTGGATTGACATTTCATTGGCCACTCCGCAGATAAGGTGGGTAACTTCAGGCACCCGAGAGGCACTACGGTAGCCTCAAGGACGGTGACAGGGAAGTTCTTGTTTACCCACAATTGCCATTGCTGTTGTTCCAGGTTACGAGACCCGGCGGGAGGATGAGTATAGCGTCGTTCTAAACCAGTTTTAGAAGTGCACGTCTATATGACTCTGCCAGAGGGTTGTCGTAGTCAGTGGGAGTAGCGAAAGCATTGGTGGACAGGTTGCTTATGTCTATTTATAGACTAAAGCAGATGTAGCGGAGATAGATCATCTATTTCTGACGTGACAGTCATGGGTTTGACTTCATCAGAATAGGGGATGGATCTGTTGAGAAGGTAGTAGGGTGTGATATCCTGGTATTTGGATGATATACACAGAGTAGGAAAGGAAACTCCTACACTACGATCGGTTATACTTTGGTCGTCACACAGTGGTTTCTCCACAAAGGAAATGGATTATATATCTGACATACTGGTTACTAGATCTATGGTTTTAGATCTAGATTTGGGTGGTTTCCCAATCAGGGTACTTTGACAGCATTCTAAGAGTATTTAGGATGGACGACTCCTGGCACGGTAGTGTACCTGCAGGTAATGGAGTCACCCTCTCCAAAGGTGTCTTACAGACTAAAGGGGAGAGGGACGTGCATGATTGGCAGATCACTTGCTCAGGCAATTGAGTCAATCGTGAGATGTCAAGTACCACACCAGATGTTGTTCTTGCACTAGATGCAATAAGTTGACATTAATCCAATCCTGGAGAAACAGACGGAAGCATTTTTAGAACATAAGTGGATGTTCTAGGGATATGATAACGACAGCCTCATTCAGGAGACGGTTATCATTCCAGGCTTCCAAGGTGACATGGACGACAAGGAGGTTGTCAGAGTTATAGTTTTCCCTCTGACGAGGGGCAGTATTTTGGACAGGTGATCCAAGGCAATACTGAGGGAGGCATGGCGCGCAGGACACTGATTAAGTTCAGTTGTCGATACAGTCTAAGAAGTTTGGATTTGGAGTTCATTTATGAGCTATGTCCCATCAGACATCCAGGCACATTCTAAGACAGGTATTGCTCATTTCGGGAGATGGGTTTCTCCGCGAACTTGAGATATAGAGAGACATAGAAAGAAACAACTAAGCGGATCCACTCACTGAGGCTATTCCTCGAACGCAATAGTTCCGCAAATGAGCTTTGTGAGACTGACTAGTAGAGGAGTTGGATGTTCGGTATCACACGGGCTGTGAGTATGCGACATCGCAATAATTAGCCTTGAGTGCAAGTGGGAGATTGTTGGAGATAGTGCCCTCAGAGTCAATTATTAGGTCACAGGTACGTGATTGTAATGATTGAGGGAGGACCTATCCCGGTAGGACAGTCTTACTCGAGATGATAGTATGCTATCTGGTTTACCTTTATCATCGTGTACTGCTTTAGGTGACATGACACGTCGCTATTACACGTTGATAGAGCCCCTAGGATTCTTGCTTGACCACCAGCAGTATGAGGGCGATCATATAAGTGGGAGCTGGGGGTCTACAAGCATATCCTTAAAAGGTCCCTAGTCGTGGGAGTTTCGAGACCGGGCATCGATACTCCATTAGTAGACTAGTGTATACAGTCGAGACCCCGACGAAGGGCGGTGGCCGGTCTCACAAGCCACTGGTGTCAGTTGGATCACCTAAGATGTATACAGGTGCTCATTGGGTTATGAGTACACCGGACAGGACTCGCCGGGAACATGCTAGTTGGTCATATACCAGACGTCAGATGGCAGTTCCCTGGTGACATGTGTGCAGGTTAGTTCATCGACCTGGGGATCGTCATTTGTCTCGTGTGAGTTCCCACTGTACTTTGATTACTACCCTACCACGGCTCAAAGGAGTCGTGCAAACAGGTTTTAGTTGGGTACAGTCCCGAGCCACATGGAGGCAGTGAGCGTATCTTCAGGGGTTCGTCTCTCCCGGTATTGGGGGTGAGGTCGTGCTGTGTCTAGGAGAGCCATTACACAAAGTCCTTGGCCAAGGCAAGGAGATTTACTGGTAGGTATTCCAGTAGTATCTCAGGGTGTTCTGGGCTACACTCCGACACGACTTGTACCGCTTTTGGGGGTCTGACTTTTACCAACCCCCTAGGCCCGCCATGCGATGCTCATAGACGAACGGACCGGACTGCAAGGATATTGTCACTGACAGGCTCAGTAGGGTGTCAGGATGAGTTCGCTCATCGACGTCCCTTTTGGTCAATAGCTGGTGGCCCGTTACGTATTGGCTTATACCTCTGACGTGCTAGTGGTTAAATCCACAGCCATTGTATTGACGAGTCTTTAGAGTCCGCCACACTTTCAGTTACTCAGCTTTCGGGCGAAACGCTGTAGAGGCCGTATGGAGATATGGCAGGGTCCGATCAGATACGTGCGGTATTGCACGGATCAGGATCGGACAGTTTGTACTAGCGGCCGTATGGTTTTATGGCAGGGTTCGATCAGATACGTGCGGTATTGCACGGATCAGGATCGAACGGATATTACTAGTCGGCTTTGGTTTAAGCCGGTCCTAGTTTAGTACAGTGTAGATTTTGTCTCATTGCATTTGTATCCGGACGGAATACAGATGCGGGTGTGTATGCACAATGTTGGGGTTTTCCTGTAATTTATTACGGGACCAGTTTTCTGGAGTTGCCAGTTTGCATTCCGTTCCGGCCGGTTTTCCTTTCTTTTTTCCCGGATGGACTTTTCCGATGGAGGGGGTTATTTGCAATTGTGCAAATAACATTTGTGGAGGGGGTTTCTTGTAAAAGATTGATTATGATAGCTTTCATTTCTTTTGCTCCATGCTTTTGAATTGAGTGACATGAAAGGGTATGGTTTGAAAAAAGGTGAAGCATGGTGTATGTTTCTTTGTCCCTTGATGTGGTCACCTCTTCTCATCTCCTACACTCACCTCCCTTATTGCTTCATATTCTTTCCTCCTCCATTTTATAAGTTCTTACCATGGTTGAGTGAGAAGAAAAGAAGAGAAGGAGAGAGCTTCATCTTTGAGAGTGTTTATCATTCTTGATCTCTATTCATGCCAAGAAAAATGCAAGCACCATTTTTCTTCTTGATTCCTCCATCATATCCAAAGGCAACAAACCCCAAAGAGACAAGTAGCCTCTACACTACACTTCCTACAGCAAGCCTTGGGCATGTCGAGTTGCCGGCTTCATGCGCGAGTTGCCTCGGTATAGAGGCGGGAGCCCGTAAAAGTACCCGGCTTCGTGGTGCCCTTTCCGACGAGGAGGAGACGGACGGAGATCCCGCGAGGAGATCGGAGTGGAGATGAAGACCGGAGGACTTGGATCGTCGGTATACATCTCTTCCCTTTCTTTTTGTAGCTTAGACTAGTTAATGGTTCGATCCGGGTTAAAGTGCGCGGTGGTGCCGGTTTGCTAAGTCCGCAAAATTCAAGTTATTCACCGCTTCCGCTTTCCGGCGTCGGATTGACGGCCGGAGCGCCGCCGTGCACTTACAGTGACTGTGCCTGAGTTAGTTTTACTTGGATTTTGGTGTATTGATGGACATCGGTTATTTTCCACGTTGACATACCGTGTAGATGTTATTTATTCCCATGCTTAGCATTCAGTGTTATACATCTCATCCTGTATTTGTAGTACCTGATAGAGTACACATGCTATGAACGATTATTGCATACCCTGCTCGTCCTATATAGATGCTATTAGATTGCATTTTCTATGCATGATTGATTGATCTGTGAAAGTGTGTGTAGTTAACCGCAATCAATAACGGTGTCGCGTGTAGCTAGACCGAGATGAGTACGGGTCGTCCTCTGGGAAACGTGGAACCTTTTACTTTTACTTTAGATGTGTTGAGAAAGAGAGGAGGGATAAAGAATTTTATAGAATGGTTTCTAGATCTACATTAAACAAGAGTGTAAAATATAGATCTAGATTATTTCAAGGATATAGTTAATATAATAAGGGGGCTTGTAGGGTTCGTTAGGATTTAGTAGTTATGGACGATTAATTAAAAGTTACCCTTTTTATCCGTTAATAGATTTAGAACTAGAACGACGGTGATGCGTGTAGATTAGGGTTTCTGGAGGGAAAAGGAATCCCACTCTTAACCTTTATCTCGACACGGAACTCCGTTCATATCTAGCCCTTACCAAAACAATCATTAATCTAATCTCTAATCGCGGTAGGAACTAGCAAAGAATTGCTAGCGTGCCCGATTAGGATGTTAATGATTCTTTTGATAAAGTTCCTAAACTTTATAGGACTTAAAAAGGGTTTAATTATTTTCATCGTCCATTAGCCTACCCTAATCCTACGAACCCTAACAAGCGGAGAATTACTCACGCATGTTGGGAGAAGAAGATGAAAAGAAATCGAGGGAAAACATAATGTAAAAACAATTAAATAAAATAACTACCTTTATTAATCAACTTGAACAATCTACACTTTTATTCCGTAGAAAATGATTACAAACTAGTTGCTTCTCGATCTTTCCTAAGGAGGTAGACGAACAGTTGATGATCAGCCTGGATGCGTGAGCGTCTGGGGCTTCGTGATCTCGTCGGCTTGATAGCTTTTCCAAGAGGCTCTCGGTCCTTATTTATAGTCACAGAGCCAGAACCCTCCTTTCCTAATATGGAAAATAGTTGTTAGGATCCTAACCACCACAATCCCATATCTCAACTCTTTAAATCCGCGGCGGAACCGCGGCCATTGGATAGGTTTGGCCGCGGATCCACCCCTTTTTGGTGAAATCATGGCCTTTAATTTTTGTAGCTTCATATCTGTAACACTTGGTAATCTTTTGAGTATCTATACTTTGAAAATCTTTTCTACATTTCTACCAGAATTAGTTTCTTGAATATCTTTGGTAGATTTGATTTGCCAACTTTGATTTCTTTGATTTTAGCCCTGAAAATTCTGCACAATAACTCAACAAACAATATTAGTAGAGTTTGTTTTATTGAGATATTAACTTAACCATTAAGAATTGGTCAAAGTTATTAATAAGGTAAGTATATTTAAATGGGCCAAATGTTACATGGATATTATATGCTTACTTTTTCCTACAAAATGTTATTTATAATATATAAACACATGAAAATAGTATTTTTTACAGATAAACCCTCATATGTATTATAATAAATACCTTTTATTATATAGAAATAGTAGGAAAAATGTCATATTAAATATACAGTTTTATCAACTGAACAAATACCCCCAAACTTATCTTTGATCGTCCCGAGCAAACTAGTTTATTCAAGAGGAGAAAAAGAAAGGAGAAAACTAAGCACACTTTCGTAGGCAGACACGATTGTACTGAGCACGTGCAACAAGCCGTTAAACCTCTAGGTGTCCCTAGTAGGAGGAGTGTTGTCTCCTGAGGGTTTTCAGCGGATTACACCCATAAAATCCTATAACAAAAGAAAGATGGTGAAATTTACATATAAAGATAAGAACCATAAAAGAAAGACTTTGAAAATAAGAGTTTCCAACTATACTAGCATTTCAGTTGTCATGAGCCCTATCTTAATAGTCATGAAAAGATGTTAGAAATCACATTATCCCTCAATAAAACATCGTCTTTTATTCTTCATTCCTACCTTTCATCCAAACATTGATCATATACCCCTACGTGTGTGAAATGGACATTCCTACACTCGGAGAATTCAATTCAAGTTATCATACTCTTGTCCATCTACCTTAGTACTTTTTTTAATTTGATGAATACTTAGATTTGCTCACACATTTTCATGCGACCGTTAATACTTCTTGAGGTACTAACCGACCGATTACTCATGTGCTTGCTGATTCGGTGATAATATTTTCCTCGTCTTGCACCACCTAAGGCTTAGCAGTGACTCCCAGACCAGTTGGCCTTAGGGCACTAGGTGAAGAGGCACCCTCGCTATATATTTTTTTTATTACTGTCTTGGCGATAACAAAACCAGTGTTCATTTTTCTTTTCACCATTTTTATATTTTCTTCATTTATTATTTCCTTCATACTTTGGCTTTTAGACAAGAGCATTTCAAGGTATCCTCTACTATCCCGAGTTTCAAGACGTGTGTAAGTGCATATAGTAGGGTATCAACATTCAAATGTTTGGCTTCTAGAATAGAAACTATTTTTCAGACTTATTTTTATCCTCAGATTAGTGACTTCCTTCATTTTACTAACCCTTGGGACAACAACTCATAACTACTTATTACTAGTTCGTATAAGAAAACTTCCAATTTTCTTGGTTTTCTTAAACTATTCCTATCTTTTGGATGTAATTTTTCACTTTCTACTCTTTTGTTATAAAAGAAGATTTTTGAAATTTTTGAAAATATTGTGCTAATGCAAAATATGATGCAAATTGATGTGTAAATAAGCACAAACCTCCTCCAAACCTGTTTACAGCAGTGTCCTCACTGATGTCATCCATTAAGCTCAAAAACCTGTAGACTTAGGAGGAAATTATTAATGGGGGCAAGAATATATGAAAGTGAAAATCCTCCCCCAAACTTATTTTAGGCTCACAATTTTGTAAAAATCATTTTCTTTCAAGAGCCAAAATATACCACCCCCCCAAACTCGAGTTAAACAATTTTAATCTTTTAAAAGCACACGAGGGGGTCAAGGTTATTGGTCAATGCCAAGCTTTGCAAAGACCGAAGGTCAACACCAACCATTCAAAAATTTTATCGATGAAGTACCAAGGTTGGTGGAAGAACATGTCACCTATTGACGTGAAGAAGTGGGGAGGTGACAAGAGGTGTAATGGAAAAAGATTGCGTCTCAATTTGGAGAGACGACACAGTGATAGTAATGATGGACTACTCGCATTATCATGATTGTCCAAAAGAGGGGGTGGAGGTCCAATTTCTTCATCTTGGAGTTGATTTATCTCAACACCCGTATCTTTTAAAAATGCGAGTTCATCAGCGAAAATTTCCTCAAAGCTTTCATCGATACCCCGAAGAATAATATCATCAGAAAAAATGGGGTGATCGTCAGACTCTATAAAAAGTTCCTCATCAGTGTTGGATGTTGACCCGGACAACTCGGTGGAAGAGTCCGTATCAAGCAACAACATATGAAAAGAGTCAGTATCATGAGATTGATCAAATTCGCTGCTGTCGACATCCATTAATTCGAAAGAACACACATGAGCATAGGGTTCGGAGGGTTCACTTCCCAACTTGTAAATGTTAAGCTCAATTGACTTCTTTCCAAAGGATAGGGTCATAGAGCTGTTTCTACAATTGATTACTGCGTTGGAAGTGGCCAAAAATGGTCGACCGAGTATCACCGGGATTTGATTGCGTGGGTTTGATACAGGTTGTGTATCTATAATGATAAAGTCCACAGGGAATATGAATTCCCCGACTTTGATTAACACATCCTCTAGCTCACCCCTTGGTTGGGTGATAGATCGATCGGCCATCTGAAAAGTGCAATGCGCAGGTTTTAACTCTCCGATTCCTAATTGCTCATAAACCGAATACGGAAGCAAGTTAACACTAGCACCTAGATCGAGTAGAGCACGATTAATATTTTTACCCCCAATAGAAATTGAAATTGTAGGACTTCCGGGGTCCTTTCGTTTCTTGGGAAGTTGTTGTGTAAAAGCAGTGCTCACATTACTCGCAAGGAAAACTTTTTTAGGTACTTGAACTTTTCTCTTCCTAGTGCACAAGTCCTTTAAGAGTTTTGCATATGACGGAACTTGTTGAATAGCATCTAGGAGAGGAATGTTTATGTTAACTTGCTTAAAAATTTCCACAATCTTCTCCATTTGTGGAATTGGTCTGTTGCCCCTTAACCTGTTTGGATAAGGTGCTTGATCAATAAGTTTTGGGTCCAACGTTGGAGAGGATTGTGGGGACGGATTCGATCCCAAAACTGGAGTGGGAATCGACTTAGATAGATTTGGTGAAATGGGCGAAGGGTTCGAGCCTTGGGGAAAACGGAGAATAGGCTCGGGTGAAGGTGAGAGACTAGACGAATTAGGGGAAGAAGAAGAAGCTGGGGTATCATTGGTGTCACTATCATCACACTGCTCACCCACTCGGTTATTCAGCACTTTTCCCGATCTCAACATGATAACAGCACTCACATTATAACTTTGTGAGTGGCCAGGATTAGGTATGGGTTGAGATGGGAGTTTCCCTTTCTCTCTTGCACTCATTGCGGCGTTTAACTGTGCGATTTGGTTTTCTATTGATTTAATACTCTTTCCATGGGAGGCGGAGTTTTTCGTTAGGGTATCAATAGAAAACCTCATCTCAGCCGAATTTTGCATGGATTGTTTCATGAACATATCCAAAGTTTGTGCAAGTGAGTTGTCATTACCGGCCACTTGTGGTGTAGAAATGTTGGCCGGATTTTGGAAATTCTGTGACTGAAAGAGGGGCTGATTCTGTGGTTGTGGTTGCTGTGGAGGAGGTTTTTGATAATTGCTTTGTTGGTTTTGGTTCCAAGCAAAGTTAGGATGATTCCTCCATCCTTGATTGTACGTGGAAGAATAAGGGTCGTTTCTAGGTCGCTGCTGAAAAGCAGCATTAGCTTGAAACGATACATTCATAGGACATTCTTCCGTTAAGTGTGAAGGATCCGAACAGCAACTACAGACGGTCTTAGGAAGCGTGACCTGATTTAGGGAGAAAGATGAGAACTTGTTTTCAATAGCGTCGAGTTTCTTTTGTATCGCTGCCATTTCGGCTTTTACTGCGATGGAAACGTCGAGCTGGTGAATACCTCCCTTAGTTGAAGGTGGTCTTACGCTTTCCTACTGCAAAGTGCTTTCTGCGAGATCTTCCAGATATTTCCATGCTTCACCGTCATCTTTAGACATGAAATTGCATTGACACATTGTTTCAAGCATCTGCTTTGTCTCTGGGTTAATGCCCTCATATATAATCCGACATAAATCCCATCTTTGTATGCCGTGATGGGGGCATTGGACAAGCAGATCTTTGAAACGTTCAAAGCACTTCCAAAATGGTTCATTGGGAAGCTGGGTGAACTGGTTGATCTCGCTCCTAATGTGGACAGTCTTATGGTTTGGGTAAAACTTCTTAAGAAATGCTATGACAAATTCATCCCAATTAGTGATAGAGTGTGTGGCAGTATTATAAAGCCATTTTTCTGCCAAGTCGCACAGTGTGAATGGGAGAAGACGTAAGCGCATAGAATCTAAAGTCAATTGTGAAGTACCCATCATTGCACATACGTTTTCAAATTTGGTGATGAAAACGTACGCGTCTTCCGACTCAAGCCCGTGAAATTTGGGCAGCAGATTGATGTAGTGGGGTTTAATTTCAAAATTATCCCCGTTAGGTGGTGGAAGAGATAGACAAATAGGAAGGGGACCACGGATAGGATAACATCTCTCTTGGAGAGAGATGCGCGGTGGATTCTGCGCACCTACGGGCGGTGGCAGCGTGGTGTTATAATCTGATGGAGTGCCGTCCATCTCGGTCGTGGTGTGTGGTGGGGGAAAAGAAGATGAAGAAGTACCGACTTCGGCGTCGATAGCAGGAACGCGGAAAAGACGGGCACTAGGATCCCGTGTCCAGCCAAGCATGCACTAAGCAGGTTTAGTGCAAGTGGCAGCGTGTGTGTGATTTAAAATTGGCTTGTTTGAAAAAAAGGGACTCAAGACAAATCTCCCTAAGATGCACAAGCAACCCTAGAACTAAGGTCACCTAGGTCCAGTCTCTAGACCGCTCCTAGACTTCCAAAGGACAAGCCGCAGGATAAATCCTCTACCGCCTCCGTACAATCCTTGTAGCCAGGTAAGTGCCAGGTAAGTGGGAAGGAACCACGTCGTGGGCCTAATTAAAAACCACTAGCCTTTGTCACACTTGCCTAGGCACTACAAAAGTAATGCGGATAAACGATAGATTACCCACGACCTTCCTCCGTCCTAATTGAGCGCGACAGTCCTTAGAGTCTGGTCTAGATATTTTTTAAATTAATGAAGGGTTGATCTATATGCTCGGTTTGTGATTTGTGAGGTTTAGGAAGGGTGATGAAATCCCCACCTAATCTTGATTTGGTCTTTGCCCCTTAAAGTCCGTATTAAATATGCAAAACAAAACCAATCACAAAACTTTTGCAAAAAGATATTTTTTTTTAGCGGCGCAATTTTGCAAAGAATCCTGCAGAAAATAGATTTTATTGGATTTGAGGAGAGAGAGAAGGAGTTGAGAAAGATACCAAAAAAGATTGATTCCCTAATTCCACCAAATAGCCGCGATTCCGCCGCAGAAGGGGTGCTTTTGCCGCGGTTCCGCAGCGTGGCAGAAGGAACAGTTGATGAAATTTTTTGTATAGCCTTCTGTGCTCCTCTGGATCTCTAAAAATGTCTCTGTTTCCTGTTCTCCTTAATTCTGTGACTCCAGATCTCCTTACAAAAATTCACGCACAAATCGTTAAATATGCAATTTGCAGTTTTGTTTTAATAATGATATGGCTCGTCTAAGAATTCAACACAAATAGTAAAAAAAAATTACGCACGTATCCCCGGCAACGGCGCCATTTGATTGATCTGTGAAAGTGTATGTAGTTAACCGGAATCAATAACGGTGTCGCGTGTAGCTAGATCGAGATGAGTACGGGTCGTCCTCTGGGAAACGTGGAACCTTTTACTTTTACTTTAGATGTGTTGAGAAAGAGAGGAGGGATAAAGAATTTTATAGAATGGTTTCTAGATCTACGTTAAACAAGAGTGTAAAATATAGATCTAGATTATTTCAAGGATATAGTTAATATAATAAGGGGGCTTGTAGGGTTCGTTAGGATTTAGTAGTTATGGACGATTAATTAGAAGTTACCCTTTTTATCCATTAATAGATTTAGAACTAGAACGACGGTGATGCGTGTAGATTAGGGTTTCTGGAGGGAAAAGAAATCCCACTCTTAACCTTTATCTCGACACGGAACTCCGTTCATATCTAGCCCTTACCAAAACAATCATTAATCTAATCTCTAATCGCGGTCGGAACTAGCAAAGAATTGCTAGCGCGCCCGATTAGGATGTTAATGATTCTTTTGATAAAGTTCCTAAACTTTATAGGACATAAAAAGGGTTTAATTATTTTCATCGTCCATTAGCCTACCCTAATCCTACGAACCCTAACAAGCGGAGAATTACTCGCGCATGTTGGGAGAAGAAGATGAAAAGAAATCGAGGGAAAACATAATGTAAAAACAATTAAATAAAATAACTACCTTTATTAATCAACTTGAACAATCTACACTTTTATTCCGTAGAAAATGATTACAAACTAGTTGCTTCTCGATCTTTCCTAAGGAGGTAGACGAACAGTTGATGATCAGCCTGGATGCGAGAGCCGTCTTGGACTTCGTGATCTCGTCGGCTTGATAGCTTTTCCAAGAGGCTCTCGGTCCTTATTTATAGTCACAGAGCCAGAACCCTCATTTCCTAATATGGAAAATAGTTGTTAGGATCCTAACCACCACAATCCCATATCTCAACTCTTCAAATCCGCGGCGGAACCGCGGCCATTGGATAGGTTTGGCCGTGGATCCGCCCCTTTTTGGTGAGATCATGGCCTTTAATTTTTGTAGCTTCATATCTGTAACACTTGGTAATCTTTTGAGTATCTATATTTTGAAAATCTTTTCTACATTTCTACCAGAATTAGTTTCTTGAATATCTTTGGTAGATTTGATTTGCCAACTTTGATTTCCTTGATTTTAGCCCTGAAAATTCTGCACAATAACTCAACAAACAATATTAGTAGAGTTTGTTTTATTGAGATATTAACTTAACCATTAAGAATTGGTCAAAGTTATTAATAAGGTAAGCATATTTAAATGGGCCAAATGTTACATGGATTTTATATACTTACTTTTTCCTACAAAATGTTATTTATAATATATAAACACATGAAAATAGTATTTTTACAGATAAACCCTCATATGTATTATAATAAACACCTTTTATTATATAGAAATAGTAGGAAAAATATCATATTAAATATGCAGTTTTATCAACTGAACAATGATTATTGCATACCCTGCTCATCATATAGAGATGTTATTAGATCGCACTTGTTGCATGATTATTGCTCATCTAGCTCATCATATAAATGTTATCTGTTGGCATAGGTTAGAGTATCGCAGCACGTGCATACTCGCGATTACCTTTATATGTTATCTACTGTTCACGAGTTGGAAACTCACCCCCTTTGTGCCACAGTGTTTGCAGGTTTCCCCTCAGAGTATTCGCGGCAGGCTGCTTCCTTGCATCTTTTGATACGGATACCCCTGTAGTTGGCGCGTGAGCCCTTTTGCTGATAGGTGCGTTTTTGCGGTATCTGTTTATTTTCCAGTTGTATACACCGTTGTATCTAGTACTCTCTATCTACTACTTATGTATTGACTTAGAGACCAGTTGTGAGGACGATGTATATTATTTTGTACTCTGGTGTCGAGCTCGTTGTGAGCCGACTTTATTTATGCAGCTTCATCTTTTATGATATTTTTTTTCACTTATACTGATCATTTCTTCGCTTCGGTGTCGTATATTATCATTGTGGTGATTGTTCCGCCGTTGGGCGTGATTGCTCCCGTTTGGGATGCTTTATTCTTATTGTACATCATTTTACTTATATATTGTCTTGTACCGATTACGGGGCTAGCTTTTACAAAGGAAATGCTGCCAAAATTTTTAAGAAAATAACTTGAACTTAAAAAGAATTTTACTAAATTACTTAAGGTTTTTTAAACGTTTTAACAAATGTTTCTATTAAATGTTTTAACACTCATTACTTTTAATGGTTTTGATTTCTGGGTTTCGGCTTACTTAGTCGCGTTAGGCCTGTAGACTTTATGTGGTTAAGTATCGGTCACGGGCCGAACTTCGGATCGTGACAAAGTTGGTATCAAAGCGTAGGTTTTACCTTCGGAGTATAGGATAACCCTGGTATGATGGAGTAGGTAGCTGAAGCAGAGTGGCGTAGCGTGTGTATGTTCCGCGGCATACTCACGACACGGTACTCCGCCTAAGTGACCTTAGAACTTATTGATTGAAATTCCTTCATGATTATATACCTTCTTGTGATTCGATTTCCGTATCCTTATCGAATCCTACTTTCCTTTCAGCCATTATGCTACCAAAGACTACGAGAGCGCAGAGAGCGGACGCGAGAGCAGAGATTCGAGTTGACTCGTCCGAGACGAGGACTGATCCGGGCAGTACACCTGTTGTACCAGAGCAGACTGTTCCTCCTACGACAGATCAGATCGCTATGCTAGGGGCCGGTATGCAGGAGATGCGCCAGATGATAGGGTCGTTAGTCGAGACGCTTCGAGCGCAGCGACCAAAGGTAGTTCTACCCGTTACGAGGACCGCGATGGTATCTACAGTACAGGCAGTTGCCCCTGCAGCCACGGAGGTTATTGCAGTATCGCTATCAGAGTTTATGAGGCTGAAGCCTCCGGTCTTCACAGGCACCGATGCAGCCGAGAACCCACAGTCTTTTATTGATAGGATGGCCCGGATATGTCGTTCACTCGGATGCTCAGATGCGAGATGGGTAGAGTTCGCGAGCTTTCTCCTGGAAGGTCTTGCGTAGAAATGGTGTGAATCGATCGAGAAGGGCAGAGCAGCAGGTCTTCCTCCTATGACCTGGACCGAGTTTGTGACGGTATTTCTAGCCCGTTTCCTTCCCCAGAGTTTCAGGGATGCCCGAGCGCGCAGGTTTGAGTCCTTACGCCAGACGCCAGAGATGGCAGAGGCAGAGTGCGATGTACTGTTCACCGAGCTATCTGTTTATGCCCCATACCTAGTGGCTACTGAGGAGATGCGAGTCAAGAGATTTGTTCGAGGCTTACTTACCCTACTGTTCCTTGCGATCAGCACACAGCATTGCGAGACCTATGCAGCAGCTGTAGACGCAGCCCTATTAGTCGAGAAGCGCCTTGCAGAGACTTCGGTGATTCCAGGGCCGAAGAGGGTTTGTACTGATACAGCAGCACGGAGACTCCCATTCGGACGCCGTGATAGACGTCGTACAGGTGGTAGAGACTCATTTCAAGGTCAGATGTTTAGCTCTTATGCCCAGGAGGGTCAACAGTCGTCGCGTGGATGCTTTGGGTGTGGTAGTCCCCGTCACCGCGTTAGAGATTATACCGAGATACGCCGGAGGGAGCCAGCAGTACCACATGTTACACTTCCACCTTCCCCACCCCAGAGAGCGTTGCCTATTGTACCTACTGTTGCTCCACGCTAAACTCATGCACAGAGAGGCCATGGTCGCGGAGGGTTTGCTCATAGAGGACGAGGTGGCCGAGGCAGAGGACAGCCAGCTACCGGCAGAGTACAGCCAGTTGCTAGTAGGAGACCGCTAGTCGTAGGTGGAGGACAGGCACAGGTTTTCGCGTTGACGCATCAAGACGCGCAGGCTTCTAATGCGGTGGTCTCAGGTACCCTATCAGTATGTTCTGTTGACGCACACGTGTTGTTTGATTCCGGATCTACGCACTCGTACGTTTCCATACACTTCATGCCGAGTTTGGGTAGAGAGTCCGGTTTGCTTGATCAGCCGCTTGTTGTGACCACTCCTGTTGGCGAGTCATTTGTTGCTAGGCACGTGTTCCGATCCTGTGTTGTCCGTATTGGCGAGAGAGAGTTGCCTGTCGACTTGATCCTTCTTGAGATGTTGGACTTCGACGTTCTTTTAGGCATGGATTGGTCAGCCACGTGCTATGCATCTGTGGACTGCCGCGAGAAGACAGTTAAGTTTTGTTTTCCCGGCGAGTCGGCTTTTGTTGTGCAGGGGGACCATGGTGCCGCCCCTCACAGTTTGATTTCTTCTCTTCGCGCTGGACAGCTGTTGAGGAAGGGATGTCAGGGATTCCTAGATTATGTTTGCGATACTAGAGCTACGCATGTTCTGTTGGACCAGGTTCCGATGGTTTGTGAGTTCCCTGATGTTTTCCCTGATGAGCTTCCTGGGCTACCGCCTGAGCGCGATGTTGTTTTCTGTATTGACTTGATTCCCGGCACGGGGCCTATTTCTATACCGCCTTATCGGATGGCCCAGGCGGAGCATAGAGAGTTGAAGGGTCAGTTGCAAGATTTGCTGGATAAAGGACTTATTCGACCCAGTGTTTCTCCTTGGGGTGCTCCGGTCCTGTTTGTCAAGAAGAAGGACGACAGTTTGCATTTGTGTATCGACTACCGCCAGCTGAACCGGGTTACCGTGCAGAACAGATATCTGTTGCCACGCATCGACGACTTGTTCGACCAGCTTCAGGGTGCAGGGTATTTTTCGAGGATCGATTTGCGATCAGGATACCATCAGCTGCGGGTTCGACAGAAGGATATTCCGAGGACAGCTTTCCGCACGCGCTACGGCCATTATGAGTTTTTGGCGATGTCGTTCGGACTCACCAATGCCCCAGTAGCATTCATGGACTTGATGAACCGTATATTCAGGCCGTATCTTGATTTGTTCATCATCGTATTCATTGACGATATATTGGTGTATTCCCGGAGCCGAGAGGAGCACGAGCAGCACCTGCGAATCACACTGCAGACTTTGAGGGAGCACCAGCTTTTCGCAAAATTCTCCAAGTGCGCATTCTGGCTTGACAGCATAGACTTCTTGGGTCACATGATTAAACGAGATGGTATATGTGTGGACCCGAAGAAGATCGAGGCCGTTCAGCGTTGGTTCAGACCCGCATCAGTTACTGAGATCCGCAGCTTTCTAGGACTGGCCAGCTACTATAGGCGATTTGTGCAAGACTTCTCCCGTATTGCTGCACCTTTGACCGGGTTGACCCGGAAGGGAGTTCTTTTCGATTGGACGGAGGAGTGCGAGCATAGCTTTCAGCGGCTACGAACTTGTTTGACTACGGCACCGGTGTTATCATTGCCTTCAGGATCAGGCGGATTTGTCGTCTATTGCGATGCTTCCCTAGTGGGGCTAGGGTGCGTATTGATGCAGCATGACAGGGTGATCGCGTATGCTTCACGGTAGTTGAAGAGACATGAACAGAACTACCCTACTCACGATTTAGAAATGGCTGCAGTGGTCTTTGTAAGTCAACGATTTTTAACACAAGGTAACATGGACTAGAACTAGAGGATCTTTGCTAAACAAAAACTAGCAAACTAACTACAAGTTTAGCTATTCGGTTAGAAGGTTATACCTAGGTCTTGAACTCCTTCTCTTCTTGCTCCTTAGAGTGGTGTGAACGGCTCCTCCTCGTCGTCTTCTCTTTGCCGAAGAAAGATCCACCCGAAGGCCTCTACCTTGAGCTCCTGCCTCAACCAAGAAGTAACTAAAGTGCTTGGCTTGCTAAACCTAGAACCCTAGAATGAGTAGAGTGAAGTCTTGATGGTTTTATCTCAAGAGCTCATGGTTCTCAACACATGAGAGATGAGAGCTTTGAGAGGAAGAGGGAGAGCTCAAAACTATGAGAGAGAAAGAGAAAGAGAGAATGAGAGACTTTTTGCAACCATACTCTCATATGAGTGAATTATGAAAATAATAATAATAATTAAAGAAATTGTGATGGTTCATTTGGAATGACCATTATCATTTCACATTAAATGAATTTTGCAAGAATCAAAAAGCATCTTTCATGTGAAATGATGATGGTCAAATTGTCAACATAAGTCAACCGGTCAACCAAAGTCAAAAAGTCAACATAAGTCAAATGGTCAACCTAACCATGGCACAATTATCCTTAATTAATATCATTAATCATATCTCTCATTCTCATTAGGGTTTGGTAAAAGTCAACGGTGAACAACCCTAATGAGAATCATCTGCCTCTGTCAACTGTGCATACACACCCGCATCCGTGTTCCGAGGAGCACAAATACAATGAGACAAAGCCAATCCCAAAACAAATACTAGGATCTGGATTAAACCAAAGCCCGATAGTAATAACTGCCCGGACACCAAACGTGCACAAGTGCGCGGATGTGAACGAACCCCGTCGCAAAACCATGCGACCTCTACTCCGTTTTGCCCAAAGGCGAATAACCCTCTGTGTGGGACTTTAAAGACTCGACACTATGCTGGCAGTGGATTTAACCACAGGCCGCAAGCGGTACTAGCTGTACGTAACGGTCCCCAGGTAGATGCTGATAAGAAGACTGCTGAAGCGAACCCATCCGAACTCCTACTGAGCCTGAATGTGACAATCTCCGTACAGTCCGGTTTGTTGGTCTGAGCGTATCGCATGGCGGGTCTAGGGGGCGGTAAACGTCAGTCCCCTAATAGCGGTACAAGTCGTGTCGGAGTGTATCCTAGAACACCCTGAGATAACACCGGAAACGCTACCAGTATATCTCGCTTGCCCTGGCCAGGGACTTTGTGTAATGGCTCTCCTAGACACAGCGCGATATCAACCCTCAATACCGGGAGAGATGAATCCTATCTAACCGCTACTGCCTCCAAGTGCTTCGGGACTGCACCCAACTACTACCTGTTTGCATGACTCCTTTGAGCCGTGGTAGGGTAGTAATCAAAGTACAGTGGGAACACACTCGAGGCGAAGTAGCAGTGTCTAGTCGACGGAGTAAGCTGTACTCCTGTCACCTGGGAACTGATAACCGACGATAGGCATAATACCAACTAACAGTTTCCAGCGAGTCCTATCCAGTGTACTCGTAACCTAACGAGCACCCGCATACTATCTCAAGTACGACATACTAATGGCTGTGAGACAGACCATCTCCCCTGCTGGGATGAGAAGCGCATACGCTAGTCTACTCCTGAGTATCGATGCCCCGTCTCGATAATCCTACTACTAGGGACCTGTATAAGGATGTGCTTGTAGATTACCCAGCCCCCACTAGTGTGACTGCCATCACAACGCTGGTAATCAAGCAAAAGATCCTAAGGGCTCCACTAATGTGTATAGGCGATATGCTAAAAGAAACACATGCACACATTAAAGTAGAAACAAACCAAGTAGCATACTACCATTTTGAGCAAGATTGTTTATACAACTGTGAATATCCCAAGCTTCCATTAAGTAATATACAAACTAGTATGATATAGTAATGGCCTCTAGGGCATATACACTAACAATCTCCCACTTGCACTAAGGCCATGTACTGGCGTATCGAAGACCTATCATCTCGATCAGCCGCTCGAAATGAGTCTGGGGTATGACCTTCGTGAATGGATCTGCAGTGTTATCTTCTGTAGTAACCCTCCGAACCTCGATCTCCCGATGATCCATGATCTCCCTGATCAGGTGATACCGCCTCAAGATGTGTCTGGACCTTTGATGGGACCTGGGTTCCTTTGCTAAAGCTATAACCCCGTTTTTGTCGCAATACAGAGGTATTGGATCAACAATGGACGGAACCACATGAAGTTCAGTCATGAACTTCCTCATCCAGACAGCTTATTTTGCGGCATCAGATGCGGCGATATATTCCGCTTCCATCGTCGAGTTAGCAACGGTTTCCTATTTGGAACTCTTCCAACACACCGCCCTTCCATTAAGGGTAAAGACATAACCCGACATGGATTTGGAATCATCCTTGTCACTCTGGAAGCTGGAGTCAGCTAAGACCTCGATCTGGAGGTCTTTTCCGCCGTAAACCGAAAACATATCCTTAGTCCTTCTCAGATACTTCAGAATGTTCTTTACCGCTATCTAGTGCTTCTCCCCAGGGTTTGACTGATACCGGCTTACCACACTCAGTGCATAAGCTACATCTGGTCTGGTACACAACATCGCATACATTATAGAGCCTACCGCAGAGGCGTAGGGTATAATAGACATGCGATCCCTTTCCAAATCAGTCTTGAGAGACATCTCTTTGGAGAGGGTGATCCCGTGAGAAGCCGGTAAATTACCGCGCTTGGAATCTTCCATACTGAATCTTTTCAGTATGGTGTCGATGTACCTGGACTGTGAAAGTCCTAATATCCTCTTGGACCTATCACGATAGATCCGGATCCCCAGAATGTAAGAGGCATACCCCAGGTCTTTCATGGAGAACCTATATGACAAGAACCCTTTGACAGATTGTAGCATAGGAATATCATTTCCTATCAAGAGAATGTCATCCACGTATAAAACGAGGAATACGATAGTTCGTGCTACAATTTTACTAGAAATGCATGGTTCATCTGGATTTTTGATAAATCCAAATTCCTTGACCGTCTCATCAAAACAGATGTTCCAACTCCGCGATGCCTGCTTCAGTCCATAAATGGACTTAAGCAACTTGCACACCTTCCCACTGCTCCCACTCTGAATGAAACCCTCTGGCTGGTCCATATAGACACACTCCTCTAAATTTCCATTTAGAAAATCAGTCTTTACGTCCATCTGCTAAATCTCATAATCGTGGAAGGCAGCAATGGCAAGAAGGATCCGAATGGATTTAAGCATAGTCACTGGAGAAAAAGTTTCGTCATAGTCCAAACCAAGTCTTTGACGAAAACCCTTTGCAACAAGTCTAGCCTTATAGGTTTCAACCTGTCCATCTACACCAATCTTCCTTTTGAAGATCCATTTGCAGCCTACGGGTTTTACCTCTTCTGGAGCAACGTCCAAAGTCCATACTTTGTTGGTGTACATGGACTCCATTTCAGTCCGCATTGCATCCAACCATTTTACCGAGTTAGTGCTCTGAATGGCCTGCTGGAAGCTAGTCAGCTCATCATTATCAATGATGCAATCCTCTCTATCCCCGTTTATGAGAAAACCGTAGTATCTCTCGGGCGAATGAGACAGCTTACTACTCCTGCGGAGCGGCGCAGGAATGTCCTGTTCTTTCGAACCCTGTTGCTCTACTAAGTTTTCAGTAATAGCTTGTGGTTCTGGAATTTCTTCCAGTTCTATTGCTCTCCCACTTATCTGATTTTCCAAAAATTCAATTTCCAAGAAGCAGGCATGACGAGAAACAAAAACCTTTTGTTTCTCTGCGCAATAGAAGAAATTTCCCTTGGAGTTCTTTGGATATCCCACAAACTTGCACTGTACTGAGCGTGCTTCGAGTTTGTCCGCATGCTGCTTTTTGACTAAAGCTGGACATCCCCATGTCTTAATGTGCTTAAGATAGGGTTTCTTCCCACTCTACATCTGATATAGTGTGGTAGGCACTGTCTTAGTTGGAACTCGGTTCAAAAGATATGCAGCTGATTCTAGTGCATATCCCCAGAATGATCGCGGCAACTCAGCGTTACTCATCGTGGAATGTACCATATCCAATAGGGTTTGGTTCCGTCTCTCCGATACACCATTATGTTGTGGGGTGTATGGAGGAGTAAGTTGAGAGAGAATTCCATTCTCTTTTAAGTAATCCAGGAACTTGGCACTCAAGTATTCACCACCTCGATCAGATCTCAGTGTCTTGATACTTTTTCCTGTTTGTTTTTCTACTTCATTCTTGTATTCCTGGAATTTTTTGAAGGCTTCAGATTTATGTTTCATTAAGAAGACATATCCGTACCTTGAAAAATCATCCGTAAAAGTAATGAAGTAAGAATAACCACTTCGCGCATGTGTAGACATTGGACCGCATACATCGCTGTGTACGAGTCCCAAGAGCTCGCTCGCTCTTACTCCGTGTCCAGTGAACGGAGTCTTTGTCATCTTTCCTTCGAGACATGATTGACAAGTTTCATATGATTGATATTCGAACGGATCAAAATATCCTTCTTTATGCAACTTAGTTAACCTTGTCTCATTGATGTGACCCAGTCTACAATGCATAAGAAATCATGATTTATTTCTGGAGACTTTCTTTTGTGTGTATTCTGAACATTGAAAATCTGTGGTTGGTTCAATACGTATATATCGTTGCTTAATGTACCCGACCCAATTAGAACATGATTAAGGTGAATGTTTACAACATCGCTTACAAATGCAAAATCATAACCTTCTTTAGACATTAAAGATACAGATATGATATTACAAGTCGCACTGGGTACAAAATAACAGTCACGCAAACCCAAAACATGTCCATCTGACAATCCCAAGTGATAGTCCCCCACGGACTCAGCATCCATGCCAGCTCCGTTTGCAACTCTGAGGGTCATATCACCTGCCTTTAAAACCCTACGCTTTCTCAGTGCCTGCAAAGAATTACAGATATGAGATCCTGATCCGGTATCCAATACCCAGGAAGTAGAGTTTATTGATAGACAGTTTTCAATAACATACACACCTGAAGCCGAAGCCACAACTTGCTTCGGCTCCTGGTTCTTGGCCTTCCAAGCCCTGCTATCTTTCTTCCAGTTTCCTTTCTTATGACAATAAAAGCACTCTTCTTTCCCCACAAGCTGTCCCGCAACTTTTGCTACCTTTGCATTTCCCTTGGTTTCCACTTTACTAACACCGCCCCTTGGTTTGGTGGGGTCCTTCTTCTTCTTTCCTTTAGTTTTCGCCTTAGACCTAGAAGAGGAAGCTCCTCCAACAAACAAAGTGGATGTTTCCCTTACTTTCTGTAGGGTTCCCTCTGCACTCCTCAACATGTTGAGGAGTTTTGGAAGTTCAAATCTTTTCCTTGCAAGTTGAAATTCAGGATAAACTGGGCGTAAGTGGAAGGAAGGGACTGGAGAATCAAGTCAGTGTAGAGCTCGTTCTCTAACGTGGTCCCGAGGTCCGCGAGCTCTTCAATGTAGCCAATCATCTTAAGCACTTGTTCCGCTACAGATGATCCGACGGCCAATCTCGCCGAAAACAACTTTTTCGAGACTTCGTATCTGGCGATACGGGATTGCTCTCCATATAGTTCCTTAGTATGGAGAAATATGGATTCAAGGTCCATATTCTCGTTCCTCCTCTGATGTTCATTGTCTATTGAGGCAAGCACGAGGCACTTGGCCTTCGCGCAGTCAATCTCCCAGGTCTTACGGATTTCCTTATCCGCGACGCTGGATTTGGGACCTGGGACAGGGGGAGATTTGGTGGTAAGGAGATACCCAAACTTGTCATAAGTGATTGCCATTTTGACATTCCTGAGCCAATCTTTGTAGTTTGACCCTGTCAGTATATTTTTATCTAGTAGTAACTTAAGGCCGGTCATGATGTTTGGTCGCTGCAATTAGGAGAGAGAGAGGAAATACTTTAGCATGATGCTCTTGCAAGTTTAGAGTGGTTTTTAGTTTGTCTAAACAGGATGGCTCCCACTGTTTCTCGAATCCTTCCTCAAACCAAAAAAAAAGAATTAGTCAGGATCAATCTCACCTACAATACTTGCTTAACCGTTCAGCCACGCCAGTGTTGGTACTTCGAGGGAGGTTTTATGACGCTTTCGCGAAGTTACTTAATTAAATAACCTCTTTTCCCTGTGGGCGTAGCCCCGCTAACACCTTTCTAGACACCTACTTGGTTTATAGTATTGATCGTTAAGTGAGAAAGTTTCCCGAGGAATAGCATATACTCACAGTAGGATCGGGATCCAAATATCATCGTGTGATAAAGCTGAAGGAATCCTATCAGAATCATCACACTCCAAATGGTATGCAGCACTAGCAAGTTTCAGTTTCTTTAGAAACTCCTGATGTGGATTTTTGCCCCATGCTCTTATGACCTTGACTTTGGCCAACAAATCATAAGTCACATGTTAAGTTCTACCCGTCATTTTCCAGGTTAATTTGAACCCACCAGTACCTACCCTTGACTTTAGCCAACAAGGAAGTATGACTGTTCCAAACCAACGCATCTATCTATGCTACATATGAATATCCAATAGCTACCAATCACTATGCCTTGACTTTGGCCAACAAACACGGCTTGAATACTATTGGCTATCCATATGAAATGATGGAGGGCTACGAATGGTTTTGGCGAAACCATGAACGTAGTGAACTTGATATAATCGAAGGAACGTGATAGATTTTAAAAGGAGTGGTTCAAGCTTCGCGTTTTAAAAGTTTTTTGTTTTGAAAAGAAACCGAGTGGTTTTGAAATTGTTCCAACGACTTAACTTTGGTTTATTTTCTTGCATTAATTTAATGCGTCCCATCAATTAATCCTACCATTACAGAAAACAACGAAAATATGATGTACGCTTATGCCATCCGCATTCGCCACGGGGCCCCGTCATCACCCGTTAGGTTACTTAACTAACGACAGAGCGGGGGCTGGACTAGCGCGGATGCAAAACATAAGCAACGCTTACTAGATATCATATATAGATATATACATTCGTCAGATGCAATGATAGCCATTCCAGATCACAGATGAACACATTGGATATGCTAGGAATCCGTGTTTCGTTCGAGCCTGCAACGAAAGACGGATTACACGGTCACGATGAATAGCCAAACCCCACCCTAGACCCCTACGGGTGCGGCAAACTACCCGCCAAGTACCCGAAGTGAAGCAACCTCCCTCAACAACGTGAGTAGGCCACTCGGCACTTCAAAGTACCCGGTAGTTTGTGCACCCCACCTTGGGTTTATCCTAGGAGCAAAAACAGTAAAAGAAATAATATACAATGGCGGCTACAACCTCATCCCGGATGTGCGGCCATAAAATAATATTACATCAATTTACATATTACATCAAATGAAAGATAAAGAAAACTCTTATCTCACAACCCCCGGCTATTCATCTGCGACAATCCAACAAGTTCATATACGCAATCCAACAACATTACAAATCACAGATATGCACAACCCCCACTAATCGACGTATAGCGATTAGTCGACGTTCAGTGCATATATCACATTACAGATATAACCATTTAGCAAAAGTTTGTAGAATTTCGATCAAATTACCAATTTGTAACTACCCCAAAAACAACATTGTTTTCTGGATAATCTAAGCAGAAACAAAATATCTTAAAAATCCCAAAACACCACACTGAACAAACTGCAGGAAACCCGAGTCGCGGCCGAGTCAACTCGGCCGCGGATCCGCGGTGAAACGCGTGGTTTCGCTGCGCTTCCGCGGCGCGTTGACCGAGTCGTGGGCTTATTTTTCCTGGCTGTTTCTAAAAAACCCTGCATTGATTTTTAAGGCATGTTGAAATATTTTTAGGGCTGTTTTAAAAATCGGCAGAAAGTATAGTTTTTTGACATGTTTCGCGATTTTTTTTCGGATCGAAGTTCCAAACACTTTGCTAACATGCTAGTTGTTGTTTAGCTAGGCTCTGATACCACTGAAGGTCCACGTTACCCACCCCGGTGCTTATGGGAAGGCGGAATAGGTAAAAAACGATTTTTAACACAAGGTAACATGGACTAGAACTAGAGGATCTTTGCTAAGCAAAAACTAGCAAACTAACTACAAGTTTAGCTACTCGGTTAGAAGGTTATACCTAGGTCTTGAACTCCTTCTCTTCTTGCTCCTTGGAGTGGTGTGAACGGCTCCTCCTCGTCGTCTTCTCTTTGCCGAAGAAGGATCCACCCGAAGGCCTCTACCTTGAGCTCCTACCTCAACCAAGAGGTAACTAAAGTGCTTAGCTTGCTAAACCTAGAACCTTAGAATGAGTAGAGTGAAGTCTTGATGGTTTTATCTCAAGAGCTCATGATTCTCAACACATGAGAGATAAGAGCTTTGAGAGGAAGAGGGAGAGCTCAAAACTATGAGAGAGAAAGAGCAAGAGAGAATGAGAGACTTTTTGCAACCATACTCTCATATGAGTGAATTATGAAAATAATAATCATAATTAAAGAAATTGTGATGATTCATTTGGAATGACCATTATCATTTCACATTAAATAAATTTTGCAAGAATCAAGAAGCATCTTTCATGTGAAATGATGGTGGTCAAATTGTCAACATAAGTCAACCGGTCAACCAAAGTCAAAAAGTCAACATAAGTCAAATGGTCAACCTAACCATGGCACAATTATCCTTAATTAATATCATTAATCATATCTCTCATTCTCATTAGGGTTTGGAAAAAGTCAACGGTGAACAACCCTAATGAAAATCATCTGCCTCTATCAACTGTGCATACACACCCGCATCCGTGTTCCGAGGAACACGAATACAATGAGACAAAGCCAATCCCAAAGCAAATACTAGGATCTGGCTTAAACCAATGCCCTCTAGTAATAACTGCCCGGACACCAAACGTGCACATGTGCGCGGATGTGAACGAACCCCGTCGCAAAACCATGCGACCTCTACTCCGTTTTGCCCAAAGGCGAATAACCCTCTGTGTGGGACTCTAAAGACTCGACACTACGCTGTCAGTGGGTTTAACCACAGGCCGCAAGCGGTACTAGCTGTACGTAACGGTCCACAGGTAGATGCCGATAAGAAGACTGATGAGGCAAACCCATCCGAACTCCTACTGAGCCTGAATGTGACAATCTCCGTACAGTCCGGTCTGTTGGTCTGAGAGTATCGCATGGCGGGCCTAGGGGGGAGGTAAACGTCAGTCTCCTAATAGCGGTACAAGTCTTGTCGGAGTGTAGCCCAGAACACCTGAGATAACACTGGAAACGCTACCAGTATATCTCGCTTGCCCTGACCAGGGACTTTGTGTAATGGCTCTCCTAGACACAACGCGTTATCAACCCCCAATACCGGGAGAGTCGGATCCTATCTAACTGCTACTGCCTCCAAGTGCTTCGGGACTGCACCCAACTACTACCTGTTTGTACGACTCCTTTGAGCCGTGGTAGGGTAGTAATCAAAGTAAAGTGGGAACACACTCGAGGCGAAATAGCAGTGTCAAGTCGACGGACTAAGCTGTACTCCTGTCATCTGGGAACTGATAACTGACGATAGGCATAATACCAACCAATAGTTCCCAGCGAGTCTTGTCCAGTGTACTCGTAACCTAACGAGCACCTGCATACTATCTTAAGTACGATGTAGTAATGGCTGTGGGAGAGACCATCTCCCCTGCTGGGATCAGAAGCGCATACGCTAGTCTACTCCGGAGTATCGATGCCCCGTCTCGATAATCCTACGGCTAGGGACCTGCATAAGGATGTGCTTGTAGATTAACCAGCCCCCACTAGTGTGACTGCCATCACAACGCTGGTAATCAAGCAAAAGATCCTAAGGGCTCCACTAATGTGTATAAGAGATATGCTAAAAGAAACACATGCACACATTAAAGCAGAAAGAAACCAAGTAGCATACTACCATTTTGAGCAAGATTGTCTATACAACTGTGAATATCCCAAGCTTCCATTAAGTAATATACAAACTAGTATGATACAGTAATGGCCTCTAGGGCATATACACTAACAGTCTTTGCACTCAAGATCTGGAGACATTACCTATACAGCGAGTCGTGCAAGATATTCACTGATCACAAGAGCTTAAAGTATATATTTTAGCAGCGAGACCTGAATCTTAGACAGCGCCGTTGGATGGAACTAGTAAAGGACTACGATTGCGAGATCTTGTATCACCCGGGCAAAGCTATTGTAGTGGCGGATGCTTTGAGCAGGAGGCCCGGGGGTAGTCTATCCTGTTTGAGCGCAGTGCAAAGGCAGTCGTCGGCAGATTGGCAGATTTTATGCGACAGCCGAGTGCAGTTCGAGTTCACGCCGATCGGGGGACAGTTTGCGCATATTCGTGCACGCCCACAGTTGCTTGAGCGTATACATGAGGCACAGTATGGTGATGACCGTTGCTCAAAGATCATGGCACAGATTGGTGTAACACCTTAGGATGTGTTTTGTGACTATTATATTTAAATAAAGGGTTTTTAATAAAAAGTCTAACAAATTATGTTTCAAGTAATTTTCCTAATTTAATAAATATTTTTATAAAATTTTTGTAGGCTTGCACACACATGTGCATGTAAACTAGGGTTTTTAATTGAGGTAATACCATGATTAGTAACTATGGTGGGTTAATCATGGGGATTAAGTCTTTTGGGTTTTAATTAAGTTTAATTAAAATTTAATAGTTGCATTAATTTGAATTTCCTTGGGGTGTTGACTTGGTGAGAGAGAGAGAGAGAGTGCATCATGGCTTAAGCCATGCTTGCAATTAATGAGGAGAGAGAGAGTGAGGGGTTGACATTGGTGGTTATGATTTCCTCTCATTTGTTTTGTTCTTTCTCACAACTTCACTCACACTCACACACACACTTACCTCTTCACACACAGCAGCAGAAGCAAGCAGCACAGCAGCAGCCAGCAATACAGCAGCAGCAAGCAGCAGAAATCAGCAGCAGCAACAGTGAAATCAGCAGCAGCAGTGAGCAGCAACAGCAGCAGCTTCAACTGCAGCTCCTTCCCTTCACTTCTTCTTCTTCCTCCAGCTCCCTAGGGTCGAGTGTGGGGTATATTTCCTAAACTTACTCCCTAGTTTACTTGTTTAGTGTAGTTTTGCTTCGGTTAGTGGTTTTTGGTGCGATTTAGTGCGATATGAGGTGTTTAGTGAGAACCTTGGCCAAGTGATGTGTGTTGTGGTGTTAGTAAGTTGTTAGAGTGTTGTTAGGGCCATATTAACCCAGCTTAAACCTCAATTGCACTAAAATACCACCAGATCCCTATTTGATGCAAATTCATCGTTTTAAGCAAAATTTGAGTTTCTGAAAACTGCTATCGACCCGGTGAGTTCAGAATAATTTTGAGAAGACTGCAGTTTAGTGGTTAGGTACTGATACCCCAGGTAGAACCCGACCCCCATATCCTTTGTTCTGGCCGCCGAAATATTCGATCTGGCCGTAATTTCCGGCCAGATGGGGAAGGTTTGGGTTGGGGTTTGGTCCTATGGGTGTCTGCTGCTATGTGGAGTTTTGTGATATACATTTTTTTGTAATTTAAGTTCTATATAAAAATCTTGGACTAAATACCTATTTCTCGTATTTTAAACCTTCGTGACACGCGTGATACGTGTGTGGGTTTGGGGTTTCTGCGTATCGCGACGCGTCAGGGTAGTTTCTGGCGCGTGATCACATGTTTTAGCGTATCGCGCACACGCGCGATTGGTTTACGACACGGGTTTCTAGTTGGACCGTAATATCATGTTTTTATGAAATTGAGCTTATGTGTGATATATGTTATGTGATTCTAGGTTCGCAGGCGAGTGAGACGGACGCTGCGAAGAAGGGCAAGCAAGTCGTCGGCTACACTTAGCGCGAGACTTCGGTGAGTAGATTTAACATCTACGGGGATATCGCCCGCATGGCGTTATGCGTCAGGGCTGATAGGACCTTATTATTATATGTTGCATTTACCTCATGGACTGTCATTGCATATTGCATTCCCTGCTGTATGTTTGCTTAGAATTGATAGGACACCGCACTATTACTAACGGTTCATGTTGCACGAGCACTAATCTGCATGCTACACACACACCGTTAGTAATTGCCATGACACACTCACTGTAGAACTGCCATGATTATATTGCTGTAGTTCATTTCATATATGATTCGATATGACTTTCATAGAAATTGGGAGCCGCATGATATCTTTAAAAACGGAAACTAATTTTAAAAGCGGTTTTCCTTTATACCTATATCATGGATTGATGTACATAGCACATCGCATTGGATTTACTTCTTGGTGTTGGATTTTCATGTGATTTCTGGTTTTGAGGACCGTGGGATTTTTAAGAAAAGATACACTATTTGAAAACCCGGTTCCTCATGATATGATATTTTGGTGCGTCCACCACGCGTTTTCTCGGTGCTGAGACGTGTACTTGAAACCCGATTCGAGGAGATGGATGATCCGTTTGCGGGTTCGTGGTGGACCCGGTATGGTTCCTCGGGGCGAGAAATGTTTTTCATGGAGTAGACGATGAGCCTGGCAGGGTGGCGAGTACCTACCGGTGATTGGTTGGACCTGGCAGTTATCCGGAGGATACTGACCAGAGTCGAGAGATGGATGCGGGATGATCCGTACTGCCGGGGCCGAGGGCCGATACCGCAGACGGAGCCCTAGGGCTAATCCGGATTGACGGAGCCCGATATATGAGGATTTGCGTATCGATGCTGGACACGAGTATTTTATGATATTTTGGGTGTCGATGTTGGGCACTCGTGATTTCTCAGAGATTTACAGGATTTGAGGGCCGATGGGTGTGCCGGCTCCTGAGTTAGTTGGGATTTGGGTGCAGTTGTGGGCACCGATTGTTTTCCACGTTGATATTCCGTGTAGATGTTGTTTATCCCATACTCAGCATTGATTACCATATATCTCATCCTGTAGTTATTTTACCTGACAGAGCATCTGCAAGACTATTGCACATACTGCTTATTTCGCATTGATATCATCTGCTGGCATTTGTTAGAGTAGCGCAATACGTGCATGCTCGCGATTACCTTTATATGTTATCTCTATTCACGAGTTGGCAACTCACCCCCGTTGTGCCACAGTATTTGCAGGTTGCCCTCAGCATAGTCGCGGCAGGCTGTCTTTTGCATCTTTTGGCTACAGATACCACTACAGTTGCGGCGAGAGCTGTTTTACATTTAAGTGGGTTGTGGTATCTGATTACTTTTATTGTACTCCTTTTGTATCTAGTATTCTCCATCTACCATTTATGTACTGGACTTAGATGCTGTGTGAGGACGATGTTGTATATTTTGTATTCTGGTGTCGAGCTCGTGGGAGCCGACTGTTTTTATATGCAGTTTATATTCTGTGATGTTTACTTATTGCTCATTCTTCGCTTCGGCGTCGTATATTACTCTTGTGATGATGGTTTCCGCCGTTGGGCATGATTGCTCCCGTTTGGGAATGTTTTGTTTCATTATATCTCATTTTTACTCATATCCTCTTTTATACCCGGTCTCGGGGCTACTTTTACAAAGAAAATGCTGCCAAAATTATTTAAATGATTAAGTAACTTTAAAAGAACTTATTGAACTAATTAAGGTTTTCTAAATGTTTTAACTAAATGTTTTCAACACTCACTATGTTTAAATGGTTTTGATTTCTGGGTTCGGCTTACTTAGTCGCGTTACGCCTGTAGACGTAGCGTGGTTAAGTGCCGGTCACGAGTCGAAATATTCGGGTCGTGACAAAGTTGGTATCAGAGAGTAGGTTTTACCTTCGGAGTGTAGGATGACCCTGGTATGATGGAGTAGGTAGCTGCAGCAGGGTAGCGTAGCGTGTGTATGTTCCGCAGCATACTCACGACATGGTACTCCGCCTAAGCGACCTTAGGACTTATTGATTTAATTCCTTCTTGAGTATATATTTATTCTTGTGATTCGATTTCCGTATTCTTATCGAATCCTAATTTCCTTTCAGCCATTATGCCGCCAAAGACTACGAGGGCATAGAGAGCGGCCGTGAGGGCCGAGATTCGAGTTGGCTCGTCCGAGACGAGGACTGATCCGGGCAGTACACCGGTTATGCCCGAGTAGGCTGTTCTTGCCGTGACAGATCAGATCGCCACACTAGGGGCTGGTGTGCAGGAGATCCGCCAGACGGTGGGATCCAGCATGCAGGAGATGCGCCAGATGATAGGATCGCTAGTTAAGACGCTTCGAGCGCAGCGACCAGAGGTAGCTCCACTCGTTCCAGAGACCGCGATGGTACCTACCGCACAGCCAGTTGCCCCTGCAGCCACGGAGGTGATTACAGTATCGCTGTCAGAGTTCATGAGGCTGAAGCCTCCGGTCTTCACAGGCACCGATACAGCCGAAGACCCACAGTCTTTCATCGACAGGATGGCCCGGATATGCCGTTCCCTCAGATGCGCAGATGCAAAATGGGTTGAGTTTGCGAGCTTTCGCCTGGAAGGTCTTGTGCAGAAGTGGTGTGATTCAGTTGAGAAGGGCAGAGCAGCAGGTCTTCCTCCTATGACCTGGACGGAGTTCGTGACAGTATTTCTAGCCCGTTTCCTTCCCCAGAGTGTTAGGGATGCCCGAGCATGCAGATTTGAGTCCTTACGCCAGACGCCAGGGATGACAGTGGCAGAGTATGACGTGATGTTTACAGAGCCAACAGCTTATGCCCCGTATTTAGTGGCTACCGAGGAGTTGCGAGTCAAGAGATTTGTTCGAGGCTTGCTTACACCACTATTCATTGCGATCAGCGCGCAGCACTACGAGACCTATGCAGCAGCTGTAGATGCAGCCCTATTAGTCGAGGAGCGCCTTGCTGAGACTTCGGTAGTTCCAGAGCCGAAGAGAGTTCGTACTAGTATATCCACACGGTGGCATTCATTCAGACGCCGCGACAGGTATCGTTCTGGTACGAGGAGTAGCAGGGATTCGGGACGAGGCCAGATGTTTAGTTCGTATCCCCAGGAGAGTCAGCAGTCGCCGCGGGGTTGCTTTAGATGCGGCAGTTTACTTCACCTCGTTAGAGATTGTCCGGAGATACACCGGAGGGAGGCAGCAGCACCGCATGTTACCTTACCACCTTCACCACCCCAGAGGGCGTTGCCTGTTGTACCTACCGTTGCTCCGCGCCAGACTCATACACAGAGAGGTCGTGGACGTGGAGGAGTTGCTCAGAGAGGACGGGATGACCGAGGCAGAGGGCAGTCAGTCGCAGGTGGTAGACAGGCACGGGTTTTTGCTTTGACGCATCAGGACGCGCAGGCGTCCAATGTGGTGGTCTCAGGTATCCTTCCAGTATGTTCAGTTGATGCACACGTATTGTTCGATCCCGGATCCACGCACTCGTACGTATCCACACACTTTGTGCCGAGTTTGGGTAGAGAGTCCGGTCTGCTTAATCAGCCGCTTGTTGTGACCACTCCTGTGGGAGAGTCGTTTGTTGCTAGGCACGTGTTCCGGTCCTACACCGTCTGTATTGGCGAGAGAGAGTTGCCTGTCGACTTGATCCTTCTGGAGATATTGGACTTCGACGTTCTTTTGGGCATGGATTGGTTAGCCACGTGCTATGCTTCTGTGGACTGCCGTGAGAAGACAGTTAGATTTTGTTTTCCCGGCGAGTCGGTTTTTGTTGTGTTAGGGGACCGAGGTGCCGCCCCTCACAGTGTGATTTCTTCTTTTCGCGCTGGACAGCTTTTGAGGAAGGGATGTCAGGGATTTCTCGCCTATGTTTGCGATGCTAGTGCTACACAGGTTCCATTGGATCAGGTTCCGGTTGTTAGCGAGTTCCCTGATGTGTTCCCTGACGAGCTTCCTGGGCTACCGTCCGAGCGCGACATTTCTTTCTGTATTGATTTGGTTCCTGGCACGGGGCCTATTTCCATACCGCCTTATCGGATGGCCCCGGCGGAACTTAGAGAATTGAAGGGTCAGTTGCAAGATTTGCTGGACAAGGGACTTATTCGACCCAGTGTTTCTTCTTAGGGTGCTCCAGTCCTGTTCGTCAAGAAGAAGGACGGCAGTTTGCGTCTGTGTATCGACTACCACCAGCTGAACAAGGTGACGGTGCGGAACAGGTATCCTTTGCCGCGCATCGACAATTTGTTCGACCAGCTTCAGGGGGCAGGGTACTTTTCGAGGATCGATTTACGATCGGGCTATCATCAGCTGCGGGTTCGACAGGAGGACATTCCCAGGACAGCTTTCCGTACGCGCTACGGCCATTATGAGTTTTTGGTGATGTCGTTCGGACTCACCAATGCGCCAGCAGCATTCATGGACTTGATGAACCGTATTTTCCGGCCATATTTGGATCTGTTCATCATAGTGTTCATTGACGATATCTTGGTGTATTCCCGGAGTAGTGAGGAGCACGAGCAGCACCTGCGGATTACACTGCAGACTTTGAGGGAGCACCAGCTTTATGCGAAATTCTCCAAGTGTGCTTTCTGGCTGGACAGCGTAGACTTCTTGGGGCATGTGATTTCACGAGATGGTATATGTGTGAACCCGAGGAAGATCGAGGCCGTGCAGCGTTGGCCCAGACCCATATCGGTTACGGAGAATCGCAGCTTTTTGGGGTTGGCCGGTTACTACAGGCGATTTGTGCAGGACTTCTCCAGTATTGCTACACCTTTGACCGGGTTGACCCGGAAGGGAGTCCCTTTCGATTGGACGGAGGAGTGCGAGCATAATTTTCAGCAGCTACGGACTCGGCTGACGACGGCACCGGTATTATCATTACCTTCAGGCTCAGGCGGATTTGTGGTCTATTGTGATGCTTCTCGAGTGGGGCTAGGGTGCGTTTTGATGCAGCATGACAGGGTGATCGCGTATGCTTCGCGACAATTGAAGAAACATGAACAGAACTACCCCACTCATGACTTGGAGATGGCTGCAGTGGTCTTTGCACTTAAGATCTGGCGGCATTACCTATACGGCGAGTCGTGCCAGATATTCACGGATCACAAGAGTCTAAAATATATATTTCAGCAGCGGGACCTGAACCTTAGACAGCGCCGATGGATGGAGTTAGTGAAGGATTACGACTGCGAGATCTTGTATCACCCGGGCAAGGCAAATGTGGTGGCGGATGCTTTGAGCAGGAGGCCCGAGGGTAGTCTATCTTATTTGAGCGCAGTACAGGGGCAGTCGTCGGCAGATTGGCAGATATTATGCGACAGCCAAGTACAGTTCGAGTTCATGCCGATTGGAGGACAGATCGCGCATGTTCGTGCATGCCCACAGTTACTTGACCGCATACATGAGGCACAGCGCAGTGATGACCGATGTTCGGAGATCATGGCACAGATTGGACAGGGAAGATTTTCCGAGTTCGTTATCGATGATCAGGGGGTACTACGATTTGGGACTAGACTGTGCGTACCAGATGCTGAGGGACTGCGGCGCGAGATTCTCGAGGAGGCACATCGATCGATATATAGTGTTCATCCCGGTTCCACCAAGATGTATCATGATATGAGAGAGGTTTACTGGTGGGACGGAATGAAGAGAGACATCGCAGATTTTGTGTCGAGATGCCTGACTTGTCAGCAAGTCAAGGCTGAGCACCAGAGGCCCGCAGGAGAGCTACAGCCGTTACCCATTCCGGAGTGGAAATGGGAGCAGGTTTCGATGGATTTCGTTGTGGGTCTACCCAGAACTAGGTGAGGGTACGACTCCATTTGGGTGATCGTAGATCGTTTGACGAAAGCGGCTCACTTCCTGCCAGTGAAGACGACTTTCGGATTTGCTCAGTATGCCCAGATCTACATCGACGAGATTGTGCGACTGCATGGAGTCCCGACATGTATCGTGTCCGACAGAGGCACCCAGTTTACCAGGCGACTATGGCAGAAGCTTCAGGAGGCTTTGGGTACTCGCTTGAGTTTCAGCACAGCATTTCATCCGCAGACCGACGGACAGTTAGAGCGGACTATTCAGACTCTCGAGGACATGCTCAGAGCTTGTGTATTAGATTTCGGAGGTAGCTGGGATCATCACTTACCCTTAGTAGAGTTCTCCTACAATAACAGCTACCAGGAGACCATTCAGATGGCACCATTTGAGGCTCTTTATGGGAGGAGATGCAGATCGCCCGCCTGTTGGACAGAGCTCAGTGAGAGCAGTATCTTAGGGCCACAGATTGTTGAAGAGACGACCGTGAAGATTCAGTTGATTCGCGATAGGATGAGAGCAGCCCAGAGTAGGCAGAGATCTTATGCGGACCGTCGGCGACGCAGACTTGAGTTTTCTGTTGGTGATCATGTTTTCTTGAGGGTCTCCCCAATGAAAGGTGTGATGAGGTTTGGGAAGAAAGGGAAGCTAGTCCCAGATATGTGGGCCCCTTCGAGATCCTCGAGCGTGTTGGTGCAGTTGCGTACCGATTAGCCCTTCCGCCCAGTTTTCCAGATGTGCACCCCGTATTTCACGTATCGATGCTCCGTAGATATCTTCATGATCCCTCGCATGCGATTCAGCATCCGACGATCCAGCTTGAGCGCGACCTTTCCTATGCAGAGCAGCCGGTGATGATCTTGGATCGACAAGTAAAGAAATTGAGATCAAAGGACATTCCATCAGTCAAGGTACTTTGGCGTGGTCAGGGCCGTGAGGAGGTCACTTGGGAGACCGAAAGCGAGATGAAGAAGAAGTATCCCCATCTTTTCGAAGGTACGTGTAGTTAGATTTTGAAATTCGGGGACGAATTTCTTTAAGGGGGAGAGATTGTAACACCTTAGGATGTGTTTTGTGACTATTATATTTAAATAAAGGGTTTTAATAAAAAATTATACCAAATTGTGTTTCAAATAATTTTCCTAATTTAATAAATATTTTTCTAAAATTTTCCTAGGCTTGCACACACATGTGCATGTAAACTAGGGTTTTTAATTGAGGTAATACCATGATTAGTAACCATAGTGGGTTAATCATGGGGATTAAGTCTTTTGGGTTTTAATTAAGTTTAATTAAAATTTAATAGTTGCTTTAATTTGAATTTCCTTGGGGTGTTGACTTGGTGAGAGAGAGAGAGAGTGCATCATGGCTTAAGCCATGCTTGCAATTAATGAGGAGAGAGAGAGTGAGGGGTTGACATTGGTGGTTATGATTTCCTCCCATTTGTTTTGTTCTTTCTCACAACTTCACTCGCACTCACACACACACTTACCTCTTCACACACAGCAGCAGAAGCAAGCAGCACAGCAGCAGCCAGCAATACAGCAGCAGCAAGCAGCAGAAATCAGCAGCAGCAACAGTGAAATCAGCAGCAGCAGTGAGCAGCAACAGCAGCAGCTTCAACTGCAGCTCCTTCCCTTCACTTCTTCTTCTTCCTCCAGCTCCCTAGGGTCGAGTGTGGGGTATATTTCCTAAACTTACTCCCTAGTTTACTTGTTTAGTGTAATTTTGCTTCGGTTAGTGGTTTTCGGTGCGATTTAGTGCGATATGAGGTGTTTAGTGAGAACCTTGGCCAAGTGATGTGTGTTGTGGTGTTAGTAAGTTGTTAGAGTGTTGTTAGGGCCATATTAACCCAGCTTAAACCCCAATTGCACTAAAATACCACCAGATCCCTATTTGATGCAAATTCATCGTTTTTAAGCAAAATTTGAGTTTCTGAAAACTGCTATCGACCTGATGAGTTCAGAATAATTTTGAGAAGACTGCAGTTTAGTGGTTAGGTACTGATACCCCAGGTAGAACCCGACCCCCATATCCTTTGTTCTGGCCGCCGAAATATTCGATCTGGCCGCGATTTGCGGCCAGATGGGGAGGGTTTGGGTTGGGGTTTGGTCCTATGGGTGTCTGCTGCTATGTGGAGTTTTGTGATATACATATTTTTGTAATTTAAGTTCTGTATAAAAATCTGAGACTAAATACCTATTTCTCGTATTTTAAACCTTCGCGACACGCGTGATACGTGTGTGGGTTTGGGGTTTCTGCGTATCGCGACGCGTCAGGGTAGTTTCTGGCGCGTGATCACACGTTTTAGCGTATCGCGCACACGCGCGATTGGTTTACGACACGGGTTTCTAGTTGGACAGTAATATCATGTTTTTGTGAAATTGAGCTTATGTGTGATATATGTTATGTGATTCTAGGTTCGCAGGAGAGTGAGACGGACGCTGCGAAGAAAGGCAAGCAAGTCGTCGGCTACACTTAGCGCGAGACTTCGGTGAGTAGATTTAACATCTACGGGGATATCGCCCGCATGGCGTTATGCGTCAGAGCTGATAGGACCTTATTATTATATGTTGCATTTACCTCATGGACTGTCATTGCATATTGCATTCCCTGCTGTATGTATGCTTAGAATTGATAGAACACCGCACTATTACTAACAGTTCATGTTGCACGAGCACTAATCTGCATGCTACACACACACTGTTAATAATTGCCATGACACACTCACTGTAGAACTGCCATGATTATATTGCTGTAGTTCATTTCATATATGATTCGATATGACTTTCATGGAAATTGGGAGCCGCATGATATCTTTAAAAACGGAAACTAATTTTAAAAGCGGTTTTCCCTTATACCTATATCATGGATTGATGTACATAGCACATCGCATTGGATTTACTTCTTGGTGTTGGATTTTCATGTGATTTCTGGTTTTGAGGACCGTGGGATTTTTAAGAAAAGATGCACTATTTGAAAACCCGGTTCCTCGTGATATGATATTTTGGTGTGTCCACCACGCGTTTTCTCGGTGCTGAGACGTGTGCTTGAAACCCGATTCGAGGAGATGGATGATCCGTTTGCGGGTTCGTGGTGGACCCGGTATGGTTTCCCGGGACGAGAAATGTTTTTCGTGGAGTAGACGATGAGCCTGGCAGGGTGGCGAGTACCTACCGGTGATTGGTTGGACCTGGCGGTTATCCGGAGGATACTGACCAGAGTCGAGAGATGGATGCGGGATGATCCGTACTGCCGGGACCGAGGGCCGATACCGCAGACGGAGCCCATGGGCTGATGGAGCCCGATATATGAGGATTTGCGTGTCGATATTGGACACGAGTATTATATGATATTTTGGGTGTCGATGTTGGGCACTCGTGATTTCTCAGAGATTTATAGGATTTGAGGGCCGATAGGTGTGCCGGCGCCTGAGTTAGTTGGGATTTGGGTGCAGTTGTGGGAACCGATTGTTTTCCACATTGATATTCCGTGTAGATGTTGTTTATCCCATACTCAGCATTGATTACCATATATCTCATCCTGTAGTTATTTTACCTGACAGAGCATCTGCAAGACTATTGCACATACTGCTTATTTCGCATTGATATCATCTGCTGGCATTTGTTAGAGTAGCGCAATACGTGCATGCTCGCGATTACCTTTATATGTTATCTCTATTCACGAGTTGGGAACTCACCCCCGTTGTGCCACAGTATTTGCAGGTTACCCTCAGCATAGTCGCGGCAGGCTGTCTTTTGCATCTTTTGGCTACAGATACCACTACAGTTGCGGCGAGAGCTGTTTTGCATTTAGGTGGGTTGTGGTATCTGATTACTTTTATTGTACTCCTTTTGTATCTAGTATTCTCCATCTACCATTTATGTACTGGACTTAGATGCTGTGTGAGGACGATGTTGTATATTTTGTATTCTGGTGTCGAGCTCGTGGGAGTCGACTGTTTTTATATGCAGTTTATATTCTGTGATGTTTACTTATTGCTCATTCTTCGCTACGGCGTCGTATATTACTCTTGTGATGATGGTTTCCGCCGTTGGGCGTGATTGCTCCCGTTTGGGAATGTTTTGTTTCATTATATCTCATTTTTACTCATATCCTCTTTTATACCCGGTCTCGGGGCTACTTTTACAAAGGAAATGCTGCCAAAATTATTTAAATGATTAAGTAACTTTAAAAGAACTTATTGAACTAATTAAGGTTTTCTAAATGTTTTAACTAAATGTTTTCAACACTCACTATGTTTAAATGGTTTTGATTTCTGGGTTCGGCTTACTTAGTCGCGTTACGCCTGTAGACGTAGCGTGGTTAAGTGCCGGTCACGAGTCGAAATATTCGGGTTGTGACAATTGGACAGGGCAGATTTTCCGAGTTCGTGATCGATGATCAGGGGATACTGCGATTTGGGACTAGAATGTGCGTACCAGATGCTGAGGGATTGCGACGCGAGATTCTTGAGGAGGCACATAGATCGGTGTATAGTGTTCATCCGGGTTCCACCAAGATGTACCATGATATGAGAGACGTTTACTGGTAGGACGGAATGAAGAGGGACATCACAGATTTCGTGTCGAGATGCCTGACTTGTCAGCAAGTTAAGGCCGAGCACCAGAGGCCAGCGGGAGAGCTACAACCGTTACCCTTTCCGGAGTGGAAATGGGAACAGATTTCGATGGATTTCGTTATGGGTCTACCCAGGACTAGGCGAGGGTATGACTCCATTTGGGTGACCGTGGATCGATTGACGAAAGCGGCTCACTTCCTGCCGGTGAAGACGACTTTCGGATTTGCTCAGTATGCCCAGATTTACATCGACGAGATTGTACGACTGCATGGAGTCCCGACGTGTATCGTATCCGACCGAGGCACCCAGTTTACCAGCCGACTATGGCAGAGGCTTCAGGAGTCTTTGGGCACCCGCTTGAGTTTCAGCACAGCATTTCATCTGCAGACCGACGGCCAGTCAGAGCGGACTATTCAGACTCTCGAGGACATGCTCCGAGCGTGCGTTTTAGACTTTGGTGGTAGCTGGGATCATCATTTTCCCTTGGTGGAGTTCTCCTACAACAATAGTTTCCAGGATACTATTCAGATGTCACCTTTCGAGGCCTTGTATGGGAGGAGATATAGATCGCCCGTCTGTTGGACAGAGCTCAGTGATAGCAGTATCTTGGGGCCGCAGATCGTACAGGAGACGACCGAGAAGATACAGCTGATTCAAGATAGGATGAGGACAGCTCAGAGCAGGTAGAAATCGTATGCTGACAGGCGCCGCCGCAGATTAGAGTTCGCAGTTGGCGATCACGTTTTTCTGAGGGTCTTTCTGATGAAAGAAGTGATGAGGTTTGGACGGAAGGGGAAGCTTAGCCCTAGGTTCATAGGTCCCTTTGAGATCCTCGAGCGTGTGGGCGCAGTAGCATATCGTTTGGCTCTTCCACCCGACTTCCCAGATGTTCACCCCGTATTCCACGTGTCGATGCTTCGCAGATACCTACATGACCCTTCGCACATGATTCAGCATCAGGCCATTCAGCTCGAACGTGATCTTTTGTTCACCGAGCAGCCAGTCATGATATTGGACCGGCAGGTGAAGAAATTTCGATCGAAGGTCTTGCCATCTGTGAAGGTGCTTTGGCGCAGCCCGAATGGTGAAGAGATCACTTGGGAGGCCGAGAGCGAGATGCGGAAGAAATTCTCTCATCTCTTTGAAGGTATGCGTAGCTATATATTTTTAAATTCGGGGATGAATTTCTTTAAAGGGGAAGATTGTAACACCTTAGGATATGATTTGTGGCTAATTATACTCTAAATTATGGGTTTTAATAAAAAGTTTTCCAAATCGATTTTTAAATATTTTATCAAATTTAATGAATATCTTATTAGAATTTATTTAGGCTTGCACACACTTGTGCATGTAAACTAGGGTTAAATTAGGGTTAAACCATATTTAGCAACCATGGTAGACTAACCCATTCCTATTAAGCTAAATTGATTTTAATTAAGGGTATTTTTTTTTGAAAATGAATTATTGTTTTGTGGTTGACTTGGAGAGAGAGAGAGAGAGTGCATGATGGGCATCATGACTTGAGCCATGCTTACATTAAATGAGGTGAGAGAGGGGGGGTTTGACTCTCATATCACTCATTGGTTTGCTTTTCCCTCTCTCATTTTTCTCATTTCTCTCTCTCTTACACACACACACACCCATACTCAGCAGCAGCAGCAGAGGAAACAACAGCAGCAGAAGAAGAAACAGCGGCAACAGCTCATCCTCAGCAGCAGTAGCAATACCAACAACAACACAACAACAATACTAGCTTCAGCACACAGCAGCAGCACCAGCTTCAGCAAGCAAGCAGCATACAGCAGTAGCAGCACCAAGCAACAACAGCAGCACCATGCAGCAGCAGCTACATTAACAACAGCAACTCACGACCCGAAAGTACGGAACGTGATCGGCACTTAGATTACGAAGCGTCTAGAGGCGCCACGTGACCTAAGTAAGCCGAAGCCCAGAGATCTAAACCATAAAAGAAGAAAAAGAAGAAAAGAAAAGAAAACAAGTAAAAAAAAACATCAGCAAATTTTACCAAAAATTTCGGCAGAGTCTCCTCTGTAAAAACTGGCCCCCAAACGGGTACAACAAGTATAATATGAATAAACAATAAAAAGCATCCCCAAACGGGTGCTAGTATCAACGCCAACAGGCGGAAACAACCACAACAAGCACAATAATATACAACGCCAGAGGGCGAGGCTCAAAACTCAAAAGAAAGCAAAACCACCAGATCAGAATAATACAGGCGCGACTCTAAGGTCGAAGTAAAAGACTGGTTCAATAACTTGTCAAGTAATACAAATATGGTTGATGGAGCTTACTAGATACAAATGAATGAATAAAAGTACAATGGTGGTTCGGATACAAGTGAACCAACCTACCGTGCCAATCGCCCTGAAGAAAAGATGTGCCAACAAGCTGCCACGGGAAACCTGTACATCGAACCTGTAAAGAATTTGGCACAACGGGGGTGAGTTGCCAACTCGTGAGTAAAAGACATCAACGAAAAGAAATCGAATGCACGACGCTATCCTAGGTCATAATAATACACTACTATATCCCAAACATCTAGTAATAGCAGGGTAATACTACGTGTAAGTGCAAATACTCCGTGTCGTGTCAGTGCCTCATATAGTACTAAGTCATATGAAATGAAATGCATGCACCATAAATATAAAGTCACAAATCCTGAAATCCAGATATATTTGTATGAGAACCTTTAGCCGTTATCATAGTAAAGTGTGTATAAGCATCTGAAATCTCAACAATGAAATCCATGGAAATCCATGTCAAGCATCGACACAACACATGTAACCTCAAGTATCAATATGTCGGGCTCCGTCAGTCCGGATCGGCCCATATCATCAAATCCCACGACAACGGTCGGTATCCTCCGGATATCCGCCGCGCCAGACATCACCGGTAGGTAGCCTTCCCCTGCCAGGCTCATCGTCTACAACTCGATCTTCTTGCCCCGGGGTACCATACCGGGCCCACCATGTACCCGAGACGGTTCATCCACTCCTCGAATCGGGTCTCGAAATCCATCAGAAAACATGAAATACTCATGGTGGACGACACATACATCACGAGAAAACCGCATCTTATTTTAAAAAAAAGAGAAGAGGAGAGAGAGAGAAGTTTTTATATATTTTTGCGGTTTTCCCCAAAAATCCAGAAATCTCATAGAAATCCAAATCTTAAAATCATGAGTACTATATGATAAGTGTCGGCATATGCCCATAATACTGCATGATAACACGAAAATATGAATGCATGAATGTCTAAGTAATGAATGTCATGTCTTATATTTAACATCAGAGAGTGATCACAATACTACATCGGTTTAGTTGTTAACTGATTCTATCAATAAAAGATAATATGATCTAAAGTGTACGTGACATAGCAATTACCGATGATGATGTGTGTGAGCCGGAAAATAAGTGTGCGTGGAATATGCGCATCATCGGTAATGGTGCTGGTGTCCTAACAGGTAAGGTTTATACTATTTATAGCAACATATGTATGAACATGCAACATTATAATTACAGTGTGAAAGTAAAGACGAATGTATATTACCTACTCATTTAATATACTAATACTGCTACCACTATATGACTCGAACCTAACCTAGTGTCCATCTAACCTCCTAAGGAAAACTAAACCTAAGAACTAATCAATAGAAATAAGAGTCTACCTAAGGTCTGAATCAATATCTCTAATAGTCGGCGATCCCGCCTCAACAGCGTCACGTACGTAGTACGGCTTCCTTGAATCAAGAGTGCGGATCAATCATCAAATCTAAGCCTCGTACGGTAAAATCCATCGTACGGCATCCCAATGTCGGGGTACGGTCAAGTATCTCCTAGGTGTCTCCTCATTCGTATAATGTCGTATGTATCATATTGTGATTAAGTCATACTCATATGATATCGGCATCAGGTCACACCAATATAATGTCGAAATCAAGTTATACATATATCATATCGTAATCAGTCATAAGTTACAGTCCGAGTACTATTCTAGCGTCCCATGTACATCAATATCACCACCACTCTTTGTAATTTATATATTCAAGTTCATTATCTCATTCCCTAATGATCCGCTAACACTTTATTACGACTGTATAGTCAAAAATCACGGCATCAAGCCCAGTTATACTATTTCATCATACCTCGGATATCATATCACATCACTGAATCACCTATATGTGTTGTATATATATGTATATACCTATACCTAGTTCTATATATATACACATACACGTACCCCATGTCGATTTTCAGTGTGTGCGCTGGTGTGTTTCTATCTGAAACCTACGAACCTCTTCCAAGGTACTCATCCTCTGATATAGTTTTCCTAAATCGGTCTAGTCCAGCCTAGGGTCAATACTAGGGTCCTACTAGGGTCACGTCTGGTTTCCTAATGTCAATAAGTACTATTCCTATTCTACGTTGCGGGGGTGCTAAACGCCATCCACCCGACTTTCCCCCGTAGATATGCATCTACTCACCTGGTCCATGTCTGCCGAAGACAGTGTCGCCATCCTCCTCTTCATCGTCCGCAGTCCACGTGAGGGTACCTAGACGCAAACATATAAATAGCATCGTAAACCGAATCACATACAAAAGTCAAACGATACGAAGAGCAAGCACAGGTTAAAACCTATGTCCCGTCCACGCAAAAGAACCAAATACCGCTCGATATCGGCGTACAAACTCCGATGGATCGAGATAACATCATCAAACAACTTGTAGTTTTAAAACACATTACTTATATTGTAAAACATGATCAAATTCATCGAAACACTAAAATCGATTAAATCGTCCGTTTTCGAAAAAACCCGAAAATGCCAATTTACCGTTTTTCATCGAAACTTGACATTTAAATGAAACCAATGGTCATAAAACTCATTAAATAGCATTACTAGACTATACAAACCATTACTATATTTTTATTACACAATTTTGCATTTATTTGAAATTTCTAGTTTGCAACTTTTAACAATTTTAACATTTTCCAAGCAAAATACCACAATTCCACCTCAAAACATGATTTTGCATAAATTAATCACTTAAACCACAATTTATGATGATAATGATGTAATGAAACTATAATTATATTTTTTAATCATATTTATTTAGAAATTCCTAAAATCTAGTTTACAAAATAATAGCATTTTATTACTATTTTTCCAATTATCAAAATAATCTAGTGATCGAACTAGGTTTTTCATTCAATTAATATGCTAACATTCTCACTAAAATTACCATCTAATGATAACACCCTTAATAATAATTTTATTTTACCCACAACACATTTTAGAAAAAATCTAGTTAGCTAAATAGTTTAAATTAAACAATTTCGATCAACAATTTATTATACCACCACCATGCAAGAATTTTCCACTCTAAAAGATGTTAAACTAGCTATTATAACCCTAATTAATTAACAAAAACCACCTCTTGAATTTTAAAACCCTAACTTGAATTTTAGAATTTGCAACAAGAATTAATCTAATTAATCTAATTATGCTTTAAAAGAAATATCTAATAGAAATAAAACAAAAGAGAAGGATTTATACCTCCACAACCTCATGTCCAAAATTGAAAATGAGCCTCAAAAATACATGCTTTCCCACTCCAAAATCCATGTAGAGAAGAGTAGAGAATAAAGGGTATGAAATAATTAGGTTTTTGTGGAATTTAAATTGGATTTTTGTAGTATTTTTGATGATTTTTGAATAAAAATGAGGTGGAAAATGGGGGGGCAGCCATGGTGATGGGGAGGCCGGCCACAATAAGGGGAAGAGGGAGAAACACATGAGAAATGGTGTATAAACTTCTCCAAAATGTCATCATCTTAATGTCTTTTCATGCTTTATTCATTTTCTTTTAATTCTTTTCTAAAATAACTCAAGAAAGATCTAGAAACAAGGAAAAATTTGCAAATAAATTTTGCATGATACACACTAAATTCTAATATGCCATGGTTTATTTTTACAAATTAAAACCATTTAAATTTATAATTTACACTAATTTAGTGTAAAAATAAAGCTTATGTTAATATTTAAAATAATTAATTTAGGAAAAATATTTTATTAAACCAAAAATTTATAAGTGGCTAAATAAACACTATTTACTAGTAATTTCATAATTAAAATAGATATTTTTAAATTTATAGTGAAAAACAATCACGGTTTGGTTTTACGAAAAATACATTTTACTTTACCGAAAATCCTAAAATTCACTTAAACACTTTTATTCATTTAATTATTTATTTAATTATTTTTAAAATGTTACAATCTTCCCCACTTTAAGAAATTCGGTCCCCGAATTTAAATTAACACTCCCCTTCCAAATACTAAAACATTTAGCAAAATACTCAAATCGTCGGGGCTCCGAAATCATTAATACATAACGAAAATCAACTCCGTCAAGCATGACGCAATCATCGGAGTTATAGCGATAATGAAATATCATAACCCAATGTGAAAACCATCATAATATACATCAATCTATAACTTATATATAGTTCGCATCCTAGTAAAATCGCCGAATCATCATAATAAAGCAGCATACAAAAACCCCTTCTTGAAAATCGCCGTGCAATGCACGTGTCACGGTCTAAGTAGCGGACGTTTAATTTTTTTAAAAATATAGCTACATATATATCTTTTATTTAACATACACGTCCCGCCTGGTTACTAACTCAAATAATAATGATCATGAAAATATACTGCTCAAACTAAAATCAATCCCAATCACATCAATAAAATGTCATGTGCGTCCGGTGCGCACTGAAATTGAAACCAAATGCAGAAACCATGAATACCCACAAAACAAAACTAAGTGCAACAGGTGTGCACCAAAAATATCTGTCAAGTGCAACGGGCGTGCACGACTCACTATCAGGTGCATCTAATCTGCACAAAACCCCGATTTAGTGCATCTGGTGTGCACAAAATCGCATCAAGTGCGCCAAGTATGCGCAAGAATCCTAATCAGGTGCACATGGAGCACGAAAACATACATTGAATATCAAAATCGAAATCACAGCACAAAAATGCATGAAAATTAGGTCGAAACATATGTCAAAATCACGTGTAACCCCTATGCACGAAATCAAATCAAAAATCTCAAAAAAATATATAAAACCGAATCAAGTGTACTGGGTGCGTACTAAACCACATCAATACAACTGACATAAGAAACACAGATAGAATGAAGGTACACACAGGAAATACCAATCGTAGAACAAGTCCTCAAAATACAAAAATCCAATCAACGAAAATAGGAAATTCAAATCACTAAATCACAATCGTAAATACTATCGTCAATGTGCGCCTCTTTCCTCTGATGTCGACCGCTTCGAACTCGTTCTTTCATAGGTGTGCTGACTGCGCTACCAACGGCAATACTCATGTCTAGAGTCTCCCACATAGTCGATCCCTTCACTTGATATCCGGACTACATTAAACTTCTCGATCGATCCATCAAAATCCCATAATTCCCCGAGAGCTCAACACTCAAGTACAGTTTAAAAATATCCGGTACATACCCCAGCATCGATGATCCAGCTGTAGAAGGGCAAACCCAAGCCTCACTAATGGCACAGCGGAACTGCCGTAAACCCTAAGGTTCAAGGGCGTTCTCGTGGTCATTATATCGAGTTAGGGTTTCATTCTTCTAGAGGGTCCATCGAAATACCTGCATGTTCTTCCGAATACTTTAAACTTAGGAAATGGTTTTCTGATAATCGTTCGAACCCTTTAACTTCATCCGGACGGCATGTGAATACCCTTCGTCCGCACACTAAGCAATGCTTCAGTCCTCAAGAATAACCAATACTCTAATGGTTACTGCATTCGAGCCACATCTCCCTCTGCCCGTGGTAACAGAAACCACCATCCGACATTGACAAAGATAGATCAAAGGAACGAATGAAATACGGTGCAAACAATGTAAATCCTAGGGCTCCTTAAGCAGAGTAGCGTATCGTAAGTATGCCGCGGACCATACCCACGGTACGTTACTCTACCTAACTCGCCTACTCCATCAACCAAGGGTCACCTAGACTTATACAAGGTTAAACCTAGAGCTCTGATACCAACTTTGTCACGACCCGAAAGTACGGAACGTGATCGGCACTTAGATTACGAAGCGTCTAGAGGCGCCACGTGACCTAAGTAAGCCGAAGCCCAGAGATCTAAACCATAAAAGAAGAAAAAGAAGAAAAGAAAAGAAAACAAGTAAAAAAAAACATCAGCAAATTTTACCAAAAATTTCGGCAGAGTCTCCTCTGTAAAAACTGGCCCCCAAACGGGTACAACAAGTATAATATGAATAAACAATAAAAAGCATCCCCAAACGGGTGCTAGCATCAACGCCAACAGGCGGAAACAACCACAACAAGCACAATAATATACAACGCCAGAGGGCGAGGCTCAAAACTCAAAAGAAAGCAAAACCACCAGATCAGAATAATACAGGCGCGACTCTAAGGTCGAAGTAAAAGACTGGTTCAATAACTTGTCAAGTAATACAAATATGGTTGATGGAGCTTACTAGATACAAATGAATGAATAAAAGTACAATGGTGGTTCGGATACAAGTGAACCAACCTACCGTGCCAATCGCCCTGAAGAAAAGATGTGCCAACAAGCTGCCACGGGAAACCTGTACATCGAACCTGTAAAGAATTTGGCACAACGGGGGTGAGTTGCCAACTCGTGAGTAAAAGACATCTACGAAAAGAAATCGAATGCACGACGCTATCCTAGGTCATAATAATACACTACTATATCCCAAACATCTAGTAATAGCAGGGTAATACTACGTGTAAGTGCAAATACTCCGTGTCGTGTCAGTGCCTCATATAGTACTAAGTCATATGAAATGAAATGCATGCACCATGAATGTAAAGTCACAAATCCTGAAATCCAGATATATATGTATGAGAACCTTTAGCCGTTATCATAGTAAAGTGTGTATAAGCATCTGAAATCTCAACAATGAAATCCATGGAAATCCGTGTCAAGCATCGACACAACACATGTAACCTCAAGTATCAATATGTCGGGCTCCGTCAGTCCGGATCGGCCCATATCATCAAATCCCACGACAACGGTCGGTATCCTCTGGATATCCGCCGCGCCAGATATCACCGGTAGGTAGCCTTCCCCTGTCAGGCTCATCGTCTACAACTCGATCTTCTTGCCCCGGGATACCATACCGGGCCCACCATGTACCCGAGACGGTTCATCCACTCCTCGAATCGGGTCTCGAAATCCATCAGAAAACATGAAATACTCATGGTGGACGATACATACATCACGAGAAAACCGCATCTTATTTTAAAAAAAAGAGAAGAGGAGAGAGAGAGAAGTTTTTATATATTTTTGCGGTTTTCCCCAAAAATCCAGAAATCTCATAGAAATCCAAATCTTAAAATCATGAGTACTATATGATAAGTGTCGGCATATGCCCATAATACTGCATGATAACACGAAAATATGAATGCATGAATGTCTAAGTAATGAATGTCATGTCTTATATTTAACATCAGAGAGTGATCACAATACTACATCGGTTTAGTTGTTAACTGATTCTATCAATAAAAGATAATATGATCTAAAGTGTACGTGACATAGCAATTACCGATGATGATGTGTGTGAGCCGGCAAATAAGTGTGCGTGGAATATGCGCATCATCGGTAATGGTGCTGGTGTCCTAACAGGTAAGGTTTATACTATTTATAGCAACATATGTATGAACATGCAACATTATGATTACAGTGTGAAAGTAAAGACGAATGTATATTACCTACTCATTTAATATACTAATACTGCTACCACTATATGACTCGAACCTAACCTAGTGTCCATCTAACCTCCTAAGGAAAACTAAACCTAAGAACTAATCAATAGAAATAAGAGTCTACCTAAGGTCTGAATCAATATCTCTAATAGTCGGCGATCCCGCCTCAACAGCGTCACGTACGTAGTACGGCTTCCTTGAATCAAGAGTGCGGATCAATCATCAAATCTAAGCCTCGTACGGTAAAATCCATCGTACGGCATCCCAATGTCGGGGTACGGTCAAGTATCTCCTAGGTGTCTCCTCATTCGTATAATGTCGTATGTATCATATTGTGATTAAGTCATACTCATATGATATCGGCATCAGGTCACACCAATATAATGTCGAAATCAAGTTATACATATATCATATCGTAATCAGTCATAAGTTACAGTCCGAGTACTATTCTAGCGTCCCATGTACATCAATATCACCACCACTCTTTGTAATTTATATATTCAAGTTCATTATCTCATTCCCTAATGATCCGCTAACACTTTATTACGACTGTATAGTCAAAAATCACGGCATCAAGCCCAGTTATACTATTTCATCATACCTCGGATATCATATCACATCACTGAATCACCTATATGTGTTGTATATATATGTATATACCTATACCTAGTTCTATATATATACACATACACGTACCCCATGTCGATTTTCAGTGTGTGCGCTGGTGTGTTTCTATCTGAAACCTACGAACCTCTTCCAAGGTACTCATCCTCTGATATAGTTTTCCTAAATCGGTCTAGTCCAGCCTAGGGTCAATACTAGGGTCCTACTAGGGTCACGTCTGGTTTCCTAATGTCAATAAGTACTATTCCTATTCTACGTTGCGGGGGTGCTAAACGCCATCCACCCGACTTTCCCCCGTAGATATGCATCTACTCACCTGGTCCATGTCTGCCGAAGACAGTGTCGCCATCCTCCTCTTCATCGCCCGCAGTCCACGTGAGGGTACCTAGACGCAAACATATAAATAGCATCGTAAACCGAATCACATACAAAAGTCAAACGATACGAAGAGCAAGCACAGGTTAAAACCTATGTCCCGTCCACGCAAAAGAACCAAATACCGCTCGATATCGGCGTACAAACTCCGATGGATCGAGATAACATCATCAAACAACTTGTAGTTTTAAAACACATTACTTATATTGTAAAACATGATCAAATTCATCGAAACACTAAAATCGATCAAATCGTCCGTTTTCGAAAAAACCCGAAAATGCCAATTTACCGTTTTTCATCGAAACTTGACATTTAAATGAAACCAATGGTCATAAAACTCATTAAATAGCATTACTAGACTATACAAACCATTACTATATTTTTATTACACAATTTTGCATTTATTTGAAATTTCTAGTTTGCAACTTTTAACAATTTTAACATTTTCCAAGCAAAATACCACAATTCCACCTCAAAACATGATTTTGCATAAATTAATCACTTAAACCACAATTTATGATGATAATGATGTAATGAAACTATAATTATATTTTTTAATCACATTTATTTAGAAATTCCTAAAATCTAGTTTACAAAATAATAGCATTTTATTACTATTTTTCCAATTATCAAAATAATCTAGTGATCGAACTAGGTTTTTCATTCAATTAATATGATAATATTCTCACTAAAATTACCATCTAATGATAACACCCTTAATAAGAATTTTATTTTACCCACAACACATTTTAGAAAAAATCTAGTTAGCTAAATAGTTTAAATTAAACAATTTCGATCAACAATTTATTATACCACCACCATGCAAGAATTTTCCACTCTAAAAGATGTTAAACTAGCTATTATAACCCTAATTAATTAACAAAAACCACCTCTTGAATTTTAAAACCCTAACTTGAATTTTAGAATTTGCAACAAGAATTAATCTAATTAATCTAATTATGCTTTAAAAGAAATATCTAATAGAAATAAAACAAAAGAGAAGGATTTATACCTCCACAACCTCATGTCCAAACTTGAAAATGAGCCTCAAAAATACATGCTTTCCCACTCCAAAATCCATGTAGAGAAGAGTAGAGAATAAAGGGTATGAAATAATTAGGTTTTTGTGGAATTTAAATTGGATTTTTGTAGTATTTTTGATGATTTTTGAATAAAAATGAGGTGGAAAATGGGGGGGCAGCCATGGTGATGGGGAGGCCGGCCACAATAAGGGGAAGAGGGAGAAACACATGAGAAATGGTGTATAAACTTCTCCAAAATGTCATCATCTTAATGTCTTTTCATGCTTTATTCATTTTCTTTTAATTCTTTTCTAAAATAACTCAAGAAAGATCTAGAAACAAGGAAAAATTTGCAAATAAATTTTGCATGATACACACTAAATTCTAATATTCCATGGTTTATTTTTACAAATTAAAACCATTTAAATTTATAATTTACACTAATTTAGTGTAAAAATAAAGCTTATGTTAATATTTAAAATAATTAATTTAGGAAAAATATTTTATTAAACCAAAAATTTATAAGTGGCTAAATAAACACTATTTACTAGTAATTTCATAATTAAAATAGATATTTTTAAATTTATAGTGAAAAACAATCACGGTTTGGTTTTACGAAAAATACATTTTACTTTACCGAAAATCCTAAAATTCACTTAAACACTTTTATTCATTTAACTATTTATTTAATTATTTTTAAAATGTTACACAACAGCAGCTCAGCAGCAGCAGTTGCAACACCTCCTTTTCTTCTCCTCCTTCTCCTGCTTCCTAGGATCTAGTGGGGTATAATTTCTGAACTCAACTCCTTTCCTTACTTGCATGTATTGTTTAAGCTTCGGTTAGTGATTAGTGTGATTCTAGAGCTAGTTTTGTGTTCTAAGTGAGATTTAAGCTAAGTTAGGGTTTTTATAGCTTAATGAACCTAATCAAGTGTTAGTATTGCTGTTTGAACCTAGTAGTGTCACTAGATTTCACTAAATCACCTTAATGTCGCAAACTTGAAAATTTAAAATACGGTTTTGATGCAAACTGTAGGATATTGAGATCTGCTATATCTTTGCTCATTTTCTAGCTTAGCAAACAACTTCAGATTAGTGTGCAGGCTTTTTAGGCTAGTGTGTTGAAATCTGAGCCCACCCCCTTCCCAAAAATCCGGCGACATTCCCTAAAATTCCGGCGTCGCCGGCCCCGTGTTGTTCTGGGTGTTGGTGCTTTGTGTAGGGGGTGTCTGTGGGGATTTTTTTGTGTTTGGTGTTATTTATTTTCCTTATTTGTTGGCAAGTTGAAATCTGGGTTGGTTTAGCTAAGTTTAGTGTTTTGAAACGTTTTAAAACTAAACTTTAGGATACGTGAAATCTGCTGTGTCTGGGGTAATAATTTTAGTAAGCAAACATATACACTAGGCTATGAATTGTGTTAGGATCATAGTGTAGGAACATGGACCCCTTCCACCAGTTTTTGGCCGGTATGATACTCCTTTGCCGCCGGCCCAATTATTGGGTATTGTGTTCGATTTTGGCAGGTAGCTGTCTGTTGGTATTGTGAAGGGTTTGGTCTTGTTTGATTTTCCTGTTTTTGCTCCAGATTAAATCTGGGACCGTTTACCTATTTTTAGCGTAGCGGGACTTGCGCGAAACGTACGATGCGTGTTGAGTTGGTTTGCTGTGTATCACAGCGTGTCGCTGTATGCCACAGCGTGTCGCGTTGGGATTTGGCGTATGCACACACGTTACGTATGCACACACGTTACGTATACACACGCGTTTTGTTCGCGATGCGAGTTTCTCGTTTGATTTCGATATCGCGTTTTTGCAAGATATTTGCTTATGTGGATTCCTTGTGTAAATTCTAGGTTCGCAGGCGGGTACGTCGGACGCCGCAAAGAAAGGAAAGCAGGTGGTCGGCTACGCTTAGCACGAGACCAGGTGAGTAGATTTAACATCTATGGGGAAATCACCTGTATGGCGTTAAGCGTCAGGACGTGATAGGATGTCTAGTCGTAGATGTTTATATATATTCATACCAGTGCACACATTCATTGATATCTTCATACTTGCGCACATGCACACTGTATATTCATACCAGTGCACACATATATTGATATCTTCATACTTGCGCACATGCACACTGTATATTCATACGAGTGCACACAAATATTGATATCTTCATACTAGCGCACATGCACACTGTATATTCATACCAGTGCACACATATATTGATATCTTCATACTTGCGCACATGCACACTGTATATTCATACCAGTGCACACATATATTGATATCTTCATACTTGCGCACATGCACACTGTATATTCATACCAGTGCACACATATATTGATATCTTCATACTTGCGCACATGCACACTGTATATTCATACCAGTGCACACATATATTGATATCATCATACTTGCGCACATGCACACTGTATATTCATACCAGTGCACACATATATCGACATCTTTATACTTGCGCACATGCACGTTGTATTTTCATAGTAGTGCTACACTCATATATATGTATATATCATACATATATATGTTACATACATGGATGATATTGACTTGATTTCAAGAAAATAGGGACCGCGTGTGATATTTTCAAAACTGGATTCTTTTTAAAGGAGCGGTTTTCCCTTTTTACTCTTAGTGTCACACGACACATTGCATGGATTTACGCATTGAGTTTGGATTTATGGGATTTCTGGATTTAAGATCCGTGGTATTATTTTAAGAAAATACGCACTATTTTAAAAACCCGATTTCTCTTGATGTGATATTTCAGTGCGTCTACCATGAGTTTTCTCGGTTCCAGAGAGCTTGTGTGAGTATACCCGATTCGAGGAGTGGTAGGCACCGATTGCGGGTACATGGTGGACCCGGTATGGTACCCCGGGGCAAGAGGACTCGTATTATTAGACGGTGAGCCTAGCGGAGAGACTACTACCTAACGGTGATTGGTTGGACCTGGCGGTTATTCGGAGGATACTGACCAGAGTTGAGAGATGGATACGGGACGACACGTACTGCCGGGGTCGAGGGCCGATTCCGCAGACGGAGCCCGTGGGCTGATCCGGATTGACGGAGCCCGATATTTGAGGATTTGCTTGTCGATGCTAGACACGATGATTTCATGATATTTTCGAGTGCCGATGCTAGGCATTCACGATTCCATGAGCTGTACAGGATTTGAGGGCCGATCAGAGTGACTGCGCCTGAGTTAGTTTTACTGGGATTTAGGTGTATTGATGGACACCGGTTATTTTCCACATTGACATACCATGTAGATGTTATTTATTCCCATACTTAGCAATCAGTGTTACACATCTCATCCTGTATTTGTAGTACCTGATAGAGTACACATGCTATGCACGATTATTGCATACCCTTCTCATCCTATATAGATGCTATTAGATTGCATTTGCTATGCATGATTATTGCATACTCTGCTCATCATATAGAAATATTATTAGATCGCACTTGTTGCATGATTATTGCTCATCTAGCTCATCATATAGATGTTATCTGTTGGCATAGGTTAGAGTATCGCAGCATGTGCATACTCACGATTACCTTTATATGTTATCTACTATTCACGAGTTGGCAACTCACCCCCGTTGTGCCACAGTGTTTACAGGTTGCCCCTCAGAGTAGTTGTGGCAGGATGCTTCCTTGCATCTTTTGATACGGATACCCCTGTAGTTGGCGCGTGAGCCCTTTTGCTGATAGGTGGGTTTTTGCGGTATCTGTTTATTTTCCAGTTATATACACCGTTGTATCTAGTACTCTCCATCTACTACTTATGTATTGACTTAGAGACCAGTTGTGAGGATGATGTATATTATTTTGTACTCTGGTGTCGAGCTCATTGTGAGCCGACTTTATTTATGCAGCTTCATCTTTTATGATATTTGTTTTCACTTATACTGCTCATTTCTTCGCTTCGGCGTCGTATATTATCATTGTGGTGATTGTTCCGCCGTTGGGCGTGATTGCTCCAGTTTGGGATGTTTTATTCTTATTGTACATCATTTTACTTATATATTTTCTTGTACTCGATTACGGGGATAGCTTTTACAAAGGAAATGCTGCCAAAATTTTTAGGAAAATAACTTGAACTTAAAAAGAATTTTACTAAATTACATAAGGTTTTCTAAACGTTTTAACAAATGTTTCTATTAAATGTTTTAACACTCATTACTTTTAATGGTTTTGATTTCTGGGTTTCGGCTTACTTAGTCGCGTTACGCCTGTAGACGTTACATGGTTAAGTGCCGGTCACGGGACGAACTTTGGGTCATGACAATGATCAGGTGATACAGCCTTAGAATATGTCTAGGTCACTGATGGGACGGGGGTTCCTAGGCATAACCCACAACTCCATTGTCACATAATGGTAGGAACGAAGTTCATCTCATGAACATATATACACCCAGACTGCCTCTTCGGTAGCATCTTAGGTAGCGATGTATCCAGCCTTTATCGTCTAATTTGCCACGGTATCTAGCTTGGAACTCTTCCAACATACCGTCCCTCCACTTAGGATAAAGACAATGCTTGTGACTAACATTTAGTCGACCTTACCACCCTGGAAACTATCCAGTGATTCTCTCCAGGATCGATTGATACCATCTCACTAAACCTAGTGAGAATCCTAACATCCACTTTGATCTATCTCATAGATCCAAAATCCAAGACTTAAGAGTTATCACCTTGATCCTATATGAAGAATCCTTGTGATAAGTGGAGATTGACCGTGTGTAGCATAGGAAATTCTTTTCCTATCAAGAGTATGTCATCCACGTACAATACGAGGAAGAACACCTTACTCTCTATTATCTTTTTGTATATATAAGGTTCATCTACCATTTTGATGAAGTCAAACACTTTGACTACCACATCAAAACAGATGTTCCAACTCCGTGATGCCTGCTTTAACCTATAAAGCAACTTGCACACGTTTCCGCTGCTCCCACTGTCTACAAAGCCCTCTGGCTGTGTTTTTATAGACGCTCTCTTCTAAATCAATATTTAGAAAAGCAGTCATGACACCCAACCGCCAGATATCGTATTCATGGTATGTAGCAATGGCAAGTAGAATCCGGATGGACTTAAGCATAGCTACTGGAGAAAAGGTTTCATCATAAACCATACCTGATCAATGATGAGAAACTTTTGCAACAAGTCTAGCTTTGAAAGTCTCAACTTTTCCATCTACACCAAGTAATCTTCTCCAGATATACTTGCTTCTGATGGGGATTTAACCCTTCAGATATAGCAACCAAAGTCCTTACTTTGTTTGTGTATATGGATTCCATCTCAGATCGCTTAGCATCCAACCATTCTTACAGAGTCCCTACTCTTGATGGCCTGTTCGAAACTAGTTGGGTCATCATCTCATGATGCAATCATCGCTCCCACTGTCATCGAGAAAACCGTAGTATCTCTCAGGCGGATGAGGAACCCTTCCAGATCGGTGGAGTGGCTTAGGTTCGTCGGGAACTACTGAATCCTCCGGTTCTACCAAATCATCAGCTGCAGTTTGTATAGCTAGAACTCCTTCCAGTTCTACCTCATGACCACGAATTTCTTTCCAAAATAAATTCCTTTTCTAAAAAGGTGATCATGCCGAGAAATAAAACACCTTTTGTTCCTCGGTGTGGCAGAAGATATTCCTTTGCAAATGCTTGGGATATCCAACAAACTTCCACAGAACTGACATTGCCTTAAGCTTGTCCGGATTTTTCTTTTAGACATAGACCAGACAACTCCAGATCTTAACTTACTTAAGATATGGGCTCTTCCCATACCATATCGCATATGGAGTGGTAGGCACCTGATTTGGTTGGAACCCTATTCAATAGGTATGCAGCTTCCCAAGTGCATAACCCCCCAAAAGGAAATAGGCAACTCAGTAGTACTCATCATAGAGAGCACCATATCTAATAGGGTGCGATTGCTCCACCCCGATATACCGACGTGCTGCGGTGTATACGGAGGAGTAATGCTGAGAGAGAATCTCATTCTCTTTTAGAATAGTCCAGGAATTCTGTGCTCAAGTATTCTCCTCCCTGATCATATCAAAGGACATAATACTTATACCCATTTTGGTTCTCTACTTCTAACTTATATTCTATGAATTTCTTAAAAGCTTCAGACATGTGTTTCAACAGAAACACATGTGCGAATATTGAAAGATCATCAGTGAATGTAATGAAGTACAAAGAACCTGTCCTGGCATGTGTAGACATGGTACCTACATCATCATATATCAATCCTAAGAGTTCACTAACTCTTTCTCTGTTTTTAGTAAACGGATCTATGGTCATTTTATCTTTGTGACATGACTGGCAAGTTTCATAAGATGTAAATTCAAATTAATTTAAATATGCATCTTAATGTAACTTAGCTAGTCGAGTCGCATTGATATGACCTAGTCTACAATGCCTCAAGAAGAATTCGTTCATTTCTGAACTCTTCCTCTTGTGTGTGTTCTGTACGTTAAGAACTGTAGTTTGATTTAGAACGTATATACTTTTAGACAACGTGCCTGATCCGATCAACTCTTGATATAGGAAATGTTTAAAACATTATCCATCAATACAAAATTATATCCTTCTTTAATAAATAAAGAGACTGATATGATGTTGTATATCAGGTTCGGTATCTAATAACATTCGTTCAGAATCAATGTATTTGGTAATACAGGGCGATATCTGCCAACATCTTGGCTGCAACAATTGCACCGTTTCTAACTCTTAAAACTTTATCACCCGTTCTCAGTTCTCTACCTATCTGTAGCCCATGTAACAAATTACATTAACGGGATCCTGATCCGGTATCTCATACCCAGGACGTAGAGTACACTGAGAAACAGTTCTCCGTAATGAACACACCCGAAGAAGATGCATCAATATGCACTTTCTTCGTTTGGGCGGCACGGGAATCCTGGTATTCCACTATTTCCTGCTCGGTCTTATAACAATTATAAGTTGGAGCGGGACCAACGTTCCCCAGCTCAGTATAACAAGCAGGTTCGGTCAATACATCCATATTATTATCTTGATTAAGACGTGACATGGTCGCTACCTGAAGAGAGAGAGAAGAAAACACTCTGCGTGCGCTCTTGCAAGATTAGATTGGTTATTATTTTATCTAATCAGGATGGCTCCACTGTTTTTTTTTTATCAAATCTTCCTTCAAATCCTAAAAGGAAAGACTAGCCGGGATTAATTTCACCCTATAAGTTCGCCAATCTTTCAGCCAGGCCAGTGCCGGAATTTTGAGGGAGGTTCCCCGTGCTTTCGCACGGACCTAATTAAAATAAACCTTATTTTCCCAGGGGCGTAACCCCGTTGACACCTTTCTAGACACCTACTTGATCGGCTAATTGTAATGTGTAAAACTCTCCCAGGAGTAACTCTTACTCGCAGTGGGATCGGGATCCAACTATCTCATAGAAGGTATGCAATCTCATTGCAAATTTCAACACTTGAAATTCCCGATAATTTTGCCCCAAGCGATCTATGACCTTAATAAGGTCTACAAACCATAGACCGTAAGTCAAGTTCAACCCGTCATTTCTTGATTAAATTAAACCAACCCGCACGACCCTTGACAAGGTCAACAAGGTCGTATGACTACCCTAATCCAATCACATCATATGCTAGCAGATAAGCACTAATCAGCTACCGCACACTTGCAAAGGTCAACAAACGCAGCACGAATACTAAATACTATTTATCTGAAATGACGGAGGGCTACGACAGATTTTTAAGAAAACCCTTTGCGTAATGAACTTGATATCGTTGTAGAATCTAGTGATTTTGAAAAGGAGTGATTTTGAGGGTTTTACTGGTTTCGCTAAAGAGGTCACTCCCGGTAAAGGGATCTCGGCTCTTTCCTTATCGAATAAGGTGCATGATATTTCACAAATACAACTATGCAAAGCAAAAACTATAAAAGCAATCAAAAGACAAACCGAGTTTGTAGCATCTGCTAATTTCTCTAAAGAGGTCACCCCCGGTGAAGGGATCCCGGCTCTTTCCTTATCGAATAAGGTGCTGGATATTCTATAAGGAATACTGCTATACAAAGCAAGAACTAGAGCTACCAGTTTTAAAACAAGTTTCAACAATATCTTTAGGTTTATTTTCTTTCATTAATCTCATTAATGAATGTCCCATCATTTAAGTTACCTAAACATCACAGATAAATACAACGTACGCTTATGCCATCCGCATTCGCCTCGATGTTCCGTTATGCACCGTTAGGTTAGGTAACTAACGGCAGAGCGGGGCAGGGCTAGCGTGGGTGTAAAACATAAGCAACGTCTATATAATATTGTTAGTTATATATATGCCCTAGAGGCCATTGTTGTACATATGATGTATATTATAGTGGATGCTTGGATATATATAGAGGACTTTCTTGCTCGACATGATGGTATGCTATTTGGTTTCACTTTATCTTAACATGTTGACTTGTATTAGTTTACTGTCTTACTCTCACATGCTGATAAAGCCCATAGGATATGTACTCGACTACTGGGACTATGATGAGATCATACTAGTAGGGCCAGGGTAGTAAATGAGTACATCCTATAACTGTTCCTAATCGAGGGTGTATCGAGACAGGGCATCGATACACCAGAGTAGACTAGCGTATACGCATCTTGACCCATATGATGGGCGATGGATGATCCCATATCCATTGGTGTTTAGACATCAGAGATGGTGTACGGGTGCTCAGTGGAGACTGGGTACACTGGACGGACTCGCCGAGAACTCCCAGATGGCATTATACCTCACGTCAGATGGCAGTTCTCTGGTGACACTGGTACAGGTTAGTCTATAGACCTGAGATCGTCATAGAGTCTTGTGTGATTCCCACTGTGCTTTGATTTCCACCTTACCATGTCCAATAGGGCGTGCAAAACGGTGGCTTTTGGGTATAGTCCCGAATCACATGGAGGCAATGAGCGATAGGAGGGGATTCGTCTCTCCCGGTATAGGGAGTTGATATTGTGTTGTGTTCGATTGGCTATAACTGGAAGTCCCTGGCCAGGGCTGATAGAAAGTGATACTGATAAGTGTTATCAGTAGTTTCTCGACCTGTTATGAGCCTCACATCGGCACGACTTATCGGTTACTGGGGTCTGCCGTTTACCACCCCTAGACTAGATATGCAACATATCAAACGAAGAGACCGGACTGTACGGTAGTGTTACCGATTGGATTCACAGGAGAATGTACAGGCTTGCTTATTGATCTTTTGATTACTCAATACCTGGGTGGCTGTTACGTTTAGCTGACCTCTTGCAGCTTGTGGGTGTTTGATATGATCATCACCTACTGCCAGCGTATTGACGATTATTTAGAGTCTTACACAGAGGTTTCCTGGCTCAGGCAAAACGGAGTAGGAGTATATATGTGATATGTGCGGGACCGAGAATATTACAATATGAGATATCGTATTCCATTCTCGCGATATATGATATCAGCCGGGTATATGTGATATAGCCGGGTCATCGGATTAAGTGTTGATTCGATGAATCGGTACATGTTATATTAGTCGGTTGTATGCAATATAACCGGATTGTCGGATCAAGTGTTGATTCGATAATTTAATGTATAATTATATATGTCATATATTACATTACATTAACTAATATAAGCTTGCTTTATTGATTCATTTTCTCACCGGATAATATATTGATATATATGCGATATATGTTAATTGTATTATTTTCTTTTGTTACAAAAATATATTATATATATGATATATAATATTGTAACAAGTTAGGGTTACAAATGCAACATGATTTGTGGAGATTAAACAAGTTAGGGTTTGATTTGGGTTAGCATTTGGGTTAGCTTTTCCATGAAGGTTCTAGAAGCTTTATTTTGTTTTAAGCTTAGATATTTTGTGTTGATATTTTATGAAGATATTTCTTAACCCAACCCAAACCCTTTACCATGGTTTATTCTCTACAATGGTTAAGCCTTTCTTTCTTAACCAAGGGTTGCAATTTGTAACCACAACAATAATTTCATTATTCATCACAAATAGATTTTCTTCTTCTTCTTCCTCTTGAAAAGCTTTCTAGCTTTTGGGTTAATGATGAATAAGTGTGAGAAATTGAAATAAAAAAGAGAGCTAGATTACTACTTCATCATCCTTATCTATTCTAGCCACTTAGATTAGGGTGTTCACTTCACTAATACTTGATTAGAGAAGTAAGAGCTTGAGTTAAAGATTCTTCAAGGTAGATCATCTTTGAAAAGGAAGACTTCAAGCAAAAATAGATCATTCGGCTTGTGGAGTCTCTCTAGAGTCCGGAAGTTCATGGATCGCGGCGAAGGGAATACTACTCGGAGCTTATGAAGCAAAGGAGCGGACTACAAAGGTTGTAATCTCTCTCTTAGATGTAAAGATGTTTACATTGCTATGTTAACCTTTAAACTCTAGCAAAGATCCTCGCTTTAGGTTGTTCGGCACTTGAAAAAATTTAGATTTGGCATGGTTGATGCCTTATGAGCCTTGTGATAGTGCCTAGTAAACCCTACAAATATATCATATATACTATATACAGTATCTATCTCATCATACAAAAGTGATCACATCACAGAATATCGCAGCAGAAAAACAACATATGAAATATTGGATATATTAGGATTTCCGGGGTTTAATATTAAGCCTGTATAAAACTAGGATTCCACGGTCATGATGAATAGCCAAACCCACATCCCTAGACCCCTACGAGAGCGGCAAGCAACCCTACCAATTTTAGAGTTAGGAGACCCCGGACTCGATGCCTCGAGATGGTCTCCCACTGGACTCTAGAACCCGGTTACTTGTGTTTCCCCTCCTTGAGTCTATCCTAATGTTGAAAAGTAAATAATATACATCAACGGTGACATCTTCCTCAACCCGGAAGTGCCCCAAATAAACGAATATTACATACAAGTTTTTACATGAATGAAAATGAAAAACTCTCATCTCACATAAAAAAAAAAACCCGGCTATTCAAACATGACGATCCAATATAACATATCCCAGCAACACATAACATCACATGTCATCAACGTAAGTAAAAATGCGTATCCCAATTGTCGTTGACATATAGCAACGAAACCGGCGATACACCACATATTACACTTACGGTCGCAGAAAAAGAAAGTGAAAAACTACAACAATTGGAATCCGCACTGCCCTTAGACATCATAAACCCGGAATATCACATATTCTGGATTTCATGCCTAACAATACAAATTTTACATTTAGGTCTCAACCATGAAAACACTTTTCAAAGGAAGTCGTGTAATTCAGCAAGATTCCCGATTCCGTCCGAGAACGAAATGCTAAACATGCACGCAACTAGATAGATTCCAATTATTGTATCCCATCACATGATATCCGGACGACGTTAAACTTTTCGATCGATTCATCAAAGTCCCACAATTTTCCGACAGCTCAACACTTGAGCACAGTTCAATAATACCCAGAATATGCCACAGTACCTATGCACCAGCCATAGAAGAGCAGACCCAAGCCTCACTCATGTCGCCACGGAACTGCGGCCAAACCCTAGGGTATGACCGCGGATCCTCGATCTAAAAAAGTCGAGGTTATGGTTTCATTCTTCTAGAGGGTTCATAGAATTACTTGCATGTTTTTCCGAATACGTTAAACTTGGAAAAAATGGGTTTTTGATAATCGTTTCGAACATTTTAATTTCTCCTAGATAACATGTGAAAACCTGGAAAACAATGTTTTAAAACTACGAATATGAAACACTCCGAATTGCTTATAGTGTAAGATTACATCACATGCAAAATTAGCAAAAACAAACAACACCTGAAACACCAAAACCCAGAGATGGGAACATGACAAAAAATTTGAACACGAAATGCCTCACTTGGGCCGGCCACAACCCCCATGATCTCGGCCAAAAATCGAGTAGTGGGTCCCAAATTTCTGTCATGTTCCTTTTTTCTCTCATATATCATTCTGCACTTGTTTAAAAAAAATTCGAGGTCATTTAAAAATCGACAGAACCTAGTATTCGGTGTTTCAAGTTTCGGAGTAGTTTCGGTTTCGTAATCTAACAAATATCGTCTAATACTCTAGCCCGGCTCTAATACCACTGTTGGGATTCTTTAGCACCCTACTGGGTTTTCACAACAACTACCATGCCAAATTTAAAAATTCTAAGGTGCTAATCAATCCTAAGCTAGGATCAAGCTAGTGTAAATAGACAAAATAACATGTAATCAACCATTACATCTAAGTGAATGAGAAATACAACCTTCGTAGACCGGTCCTTCACTTCTAAAGCTCCATGTAGTAGTCCCTTCGCTGCGAGTTGTGATCTCCCGAACTCTAGAAAGGGTTCTCCCGGAGAAATGAACAAGCTTGCTTGAAGTATTCGAGGCCGAAGATGATCTACGTCAAGGAGACTCAAGCTCCAGCAATCTCTTCACTAATTGTGAAATTAGTGAAGTAAACACCCTAAACTAAATGGCAAGTAGTAGAGGATGATGAAGTAGGAAATGAGCTTACTTTAGATTTTATTTTCTCACAATATTTTCTCACCATTTTGAAAGCTAGTGAGCTTTTCTCATGAGGAAGAAAAAGCTCAAGTGAAGAAAATGAGAGAATGAACTAATGAGGTGGGAATAGGAACCATGAGTGGGTTAGTGTCATACACTAACCCATGTAGAGATTAAACCATAGCTAACAATAATGGTTAGGTCAATAAATATCTATAAGTAAAACAAAAGGAGTGGAATTTGTCAAAGATGCTACAAGCTTCTCCAAGCTTCCAAGCATGTGACTAATTAACACTAATTTTGATTTACTTAAATAAATATAAACCATCATATTATTATTAGTATGGTGTGAGTCTCATACACTCATGTAGCATGTGGCATCAAGCATGATACAATAAAATGTACACTAATATATATCACATATATACTAATGCACACTTGTGAGAAAAAGAAATGTTTAAGTGAGCTAATATTAGTTAATGTAAGTTAATATATCAAATATATAAATATACATTAAATTATTAAATCAACACTTGATTTAATAATCCGGCTATATCACATATAACCGACTAATATAAAATGCAACAACTTATCGAATCAACACTTGATCCGATAACCCAGCTATATCACAAATAACCGACCGATGTCACAAATCGCGAGAATAAAATGTAGTATCACATACGCGCATTATTCTCGGTCCCGCACATATCTCATATGTGCTCCTACTCCGTTTCACATGAACCAGGAAACCTCTGTGTAGGACTCTAAAGACTCGTCAATACGCCGGCAGTAGGTGATGATCATATCAAACACTCACAAGCCGCAAGCGGTCTGCTAAACGTAACGGCCACCCGGATATTGAGCGATCAGAAGATCAACAAGCAAGCCTGCTCATACTCCTGCGAATCCAATCAGTAACACTACAGTACAGTCTGGTCTCTTCGTCTGATATGTCGCATATCTCGTTTGGGGGTGGTAAACGTCAGACCCCAATAACTTGATAAGTCATAACGATATGAGGCTCATAACGGGTCGAGAAACTACTGATAACTCTTTCCAGTATATCTCCAAATCAGCCCTGGCCAGGGACTTTCTGTTATAGCCAATCTAGCACAGCGCAACATCAACTCCCTATACCGTGAAAGTCGAATCCCCTCCTATCGCTCATTGCCTTCATGTGACTCAGGACTCTACCCAAAAACCGCTGTTTTGCACGTTCTCATGAACGTGGTAAGGTGGAAATCAAACCACAGTAGGAATCATACAAGACTCTATGACGATCTTGGATTGACAGACTAACCTGTACCTGTGTCACCAGAGAACTGCCATCTGAAGTGAGGTATAATACCATCTAGGAGTTCTCAGCGAGTCCGTCCAGTTTACCTAGTCTCCACTGAGCACCCGTATATCATCTCTGATGTCAAACACCAATGGATATGGTATCATCTATCGCTCATCTACATGGGTCGAGAAGCTCTATGCTAGTCTACTCTGGTATATCGATGCCCCGTCTCGATACATCCATGACTAGGAACATTAAAGAATGTACTTACCGACTATCTTTGTCCTACTAGTATGATCTGCATCATAATCCAGGTAGTCAAGTACACATCCTAAGGGCTTTATCAACACGTAACAGAGAGACAATCAGTGTAGATGTTAAGATAAAGTGCAACCAAATAGTATAATATCATGTTGAGCAAGAAAGTTCTTCCTATATATGTCCAAGCATCCACTACAATATACATCTCATATACAGTAATGGCCTCTAGGGTATACATATAACTAATAGTAATAATCACGGACGACACGTGTCAGGTACGTACGGGGGAAGGCAGAACGTTTCGGGAAGCCGCATCAGTTTCGCCATGTGGCGTAGTGGCATTGGAGAAGTTGCTGTGATTTCCAAGATTCGTGCCGGTACGTGCGAGGATCTGGGTCCTTGAAGATTTTGTTTGAAGTTATTAATAGGGAAGGAGATGGCAGCTCCTTCGGCACCGCTTACTTTCGAGATGACTGGGCGCATGTATTTGATCGAAGAGATCATCACCCTTGGTGATGTCTCCTTGTACGACCAATCTCTGGCTGAGGAGGGGTACCGGGGAGTGGTTCAGCGGCTCGAGGATCACTTCGGCCGGCTTCTCCCTCGGCGGTCGTCCTCGCTTCAGATGTTGATGTACGCGATCTGGAGGAGGTCCCCGGGGTTGGACAACCCCTTCACTGAGGAGCTTATGGACGAGGCGCTCGACAAGGTGCATTCGTCTTCCTGTTCAGCCTCATCTCGAAAGCCAGGCATGACCGATCCTTGGCTCTGATTCTAGACTTTTTCAAGATGAGGTACATCGTGGGCCAAGGCTCAGAGGGCGGAGGGTCGAGTGGTTCCGTGGTGTCCCGGGTCCGCGTACAACGTCGGCAGGAGCGAGCTGCAGCGGCTAAGGCCCGGCTGACGGAAATCTACTCTGAGTATCACCAGGAGTACTTTCTTGATCCCGTTCCACCTCTGCTATAACCTTTTTTTCTGTAAGGCTGAGGAGCCCATAGTACCTTTTTGAATGAATAAAATTCTTCTTTTCACAATGTTCTAGTATTCCCTTCTTATTATTTAAATAGAAAGGGCTTTAGAAAAGTTTACATTGTCCTTACGAAAGAAGAAATACACACTCGTAGATATTCCCCTCACTGGTATAGCTTGAGCTTCTCAGTGCTGTAAGGCCGTGGAAACTTGTGCCCATCCACATCTTGCAAGCGGTAGGCTCCGCCGGGAAGGACCTCGGAGATGAGGAAGGGACCGTCCCATTTAGGGGAAAACTTATGCAGCCTTCCTTGATCGACGAACTCGTTTTGCCTCAGGACCAGGTCCCTGGTCTTGAAGAAGCGATGCTTGACTCGCGCGTTGTAGTATCGGGCGGTTTGCTGTTAATAGGCGGTAGCTCTTATCTGAGCCCGGTCTCATTTCTCCAACAAGATGTCTAGGTTGGTCCTGAGGGTCGTGGTGTTTTCTTCGTCGTCGAAGTGTTCAACTCGGTGACTGGGTAGCCCGATTTCCGCTGGGACCATTGCCTTGGTCCCATAGTAGAGGCTGAAAGGGGTTTCCCCGGTGGGGGTCTTCTTTGACGTGCGCAGGGCCCATAAGACCCGGGGAAACTCCTCGACCCAACTGCTCTGGCGTCCTTCTAGGAGCGTCCGGAGGCCTCGGAGGACTTCCCGATTAGCGGCTTCGGCTTTTCCGTTGCATTGGGGATGTGCGACCGCGGCAAACTTCATGAGGATATGATACCCATTGCAGAATTCCTTCACTTTCTCATTCTCGATGTTTGTCCCATGGCTGATGATGATACACCTCAGGATGCCGAACCGGAGTATCGCGTTGTTCTGCAGGAACTTGATAGTCATGGAGGCATCCGGTTTCCTGATGGGCATGGCCTCAATCCAGTTCGTGAAGTAATCCACTGTGACGAAGACATACTTGTGCCCGCCCGTACCAGTAGGGAACTGGCCTATCATGTCCATTCCCCACTGGACGAACGGCCACGGGGAGGTTAGCACGGTCAGCTCGGTAGCCGGAAGGCGAGGTATGCTTCTGTGGAGTTGGCAACTTTTGCATCTCCTGACGAGCTTCTGGGCGTCCTGGTGAATAGTTAGCCAGTAGTACCCCTGGAGCAATACCTTGTGGATTAAGGTGCGGGTCCCTTGATGTGCGCCGCCAACTCCTTCGTGGATTTCGCGGAGGACGTAGTCGGCTTCGTGGGGGTCGACGCACCGGAGCAGGGGCTGAGTGAAGGACTTCTTGTAAAGGTTCCCATTGCTCCAGACGAAGTGACGGGCTTTGGCCCGGAGACAGCGGGCTGCTTTTCGATCTTCCAGGAGCGTACCTCCCCTTAGGAATTCCATGAGGGGCTTCCTCTAGTCTCGGTCCTCTTCCTGGGTTGTGTACACATGAAGTATTGTCGCCCCGTCTTCTATGTTGGGCCGTGGCAAGATCTTGAAGAGGATAGATCGCTTGTTGTTGGGCGAGTAGGATGAAGCCATCTTACTCAGGGCATCGGCTTGGGCATTGAGTTGTTTAGGTATTTGCTCTACTTGGACAACGTCGAAGCTCTTTCGAAGTCTTCTTACCTCGGCGGGATACTTCACCATTAGAGGTTCCCGAGTTTCGAAATGGCCGGTCACTTGGCCAAAGACTAGGGCTGAATCACTGCGGATCCGAATTGTTTTCAGCCCTAGCCCAAAGGCCATGCGTAGTCCAGCCAGCAGGGCCTCGTATTCTGCTGCGTTGTTTGAGGCCTTGAACATAGTTTCAGAGAATACTCCATTTCTTCCTCGTTCAGGCTTCGAATGATGAGGCCGGCACCACAGCCCTCCTCGGTCGAGGACCCGTCGACGTAAATAATCCACTCAGGGGCTAAGTCGGGCCTCCTCACGATTGAGGGTTAAGCCGTGAGGGTCGGCGCGGATTTCGGTTCCTTACTGGGGATGGTGCATTCGACGATAAAATCGACCAGGGCCTGTGCTTTGATGGCCTGCCTCGGGCGGTATTTTATGTCAAATTGGGACAGCTCCCACCTCCACTTCTCTAAGTGGCCCGAGGATTCTGGTGAGGCAAGGATAGCCCCCAGCGGGCGCTCGGTAAGAACGAGGATGGTGTGCGCCTGGAAGTAGTGCCGTAGCTTTCTTGAGGCCACAATGAGTACCAAGACGATCTTTTCTATGGCTGGATACCTCGTTTCTGGATCTTTGAAGACGTGGCTCATGTAGTACACAGGCTTCTGCACCCCGTCGACATCTTGGACGAGCACTGAGCCTGCTGCTTGGTCGGATACCGCCAGATATAGTGATAGTTCGTCTCCTTCAACTGGTCGGGTAAGCAGTGGTGGCGTCGCAAGGTGCCTTTTTAATTGGTCAAAGGCGGTCTGGCACTCTTCTGACCACTCGAACCTCAGGATCTTCCTCAGAGTTTTGAAGAACGGGAGGCACTTCTCCCCAGAACTTGATATGAAACGGCTCAGAGCGGCCACCCGCCCTGTCAGTCGCATGATCTCGACGTTGGACTTGGGCACGGTCATGTTGAGGATAACGTCGATTTTCTTTGGGTTAGCTTCGATTCCGCGGTGGGTGACCATGAAACCAAGGAACTTTCCCCCGGTGACCATGAATGCGCACTTGGCGGGGTTCAGTTTCATCTTGAACTTGCGGAGTACTTCGAAGGCCTCACCCAGATCCTTGGCGTGGTCGACCGACAAGACTGATTTGATGAGTATATCGTCGACGTAAACTTTCATGTTCCTGCCGATCTGCGGCTTGAACATGCGGTTGACTAATCGTTGGTACATAGCTCCGGCGTTCTTGAGGCCGAAGGGCATCACCTTGTAGCAGTATACCCCCCGGTCCGTTGTGAATGCGGTAAGATCTTCATCTGCCGGATTCATACGGATTTGATTGTAGCCGGAAAAGGCATACATGAAGCTCAGTAGCTCGTGGCCTGCCGAGCTGTCGACGAGCTGATCTATTCGAGTGAGGGGATAGTTGTCTTTGGGGCAGGCCTTGTTGAGGTCGGTGAAGTCGATGCACATGCGCCACTTCCCGCTCGACTTTTTGATCAGAACTATGTTCGCCAGCCACTCCGAATAGGGCACATTCCGAATGAAGTTGGCGGCGAGGAGCCGATCTACTTCGTCCTCGATAGCCTTCTGTTTGACCGGGGCGAAGCTTCGCTTTTTCTGCATGACGGGTCGGGCCGTAGGATCTACCCCGAGCTTGTGAGATATAATTTTGGGGTCGATCCTAGGCATGTCAGCAGGCGCCCAGGTGAACACGTCGGAGTTGTTTCTGAGGAAATGAACCAGGTCATCTCGCTGGGTTCCTGTCAGGAGCGATCCGATCTAGACGATTTTTTCGTCGTCCCCTTCTACGAGGGGGACTTCTGTCAGTGGCTCCACCGGGGTCCCTCGGAACTCTTTTTGCTCATCCCGAGTGTTCAGGGAACCCCTGATGTCACCTTCACCCTCGACATCGTCGGTTGGCCGCTCTGACGAAGATGTTGCGGTGAAGAAAACCTTTGTAATCCGCTGGTCTCCATAGACCCGACCTATCTCGCCCTGATCGAGAAGGAGCTTCATCGCCAGGTGATAGGTCGATATCTGGGTCCGAAGGGAGTTCAGCGTGGAGCTGTCGAGGAGAATGTTGTAGGCCAACGGGAATCTCGCCACGATGAATTCCACAGGCACTGTTCGCATATGGCCGGCCTCCCCGACGTTAAACTGCAGAGTGACTACCCCTTCCGCCGGGATGGAGTGGTTGGTGAATCCTGAAAGGACGTGGGAGGTCGGCCTTAGGTCTGCTGGATGAGCCCCATACCCAGAAAGCAGTCGTAGAAGAGAATGTCCGCCGAACTTCCCGAGTCGACCAGTGTCCTGTGAACCTCGTATTGGTGGACCCGAGCCGTAATCACCAGAGGGTCGCTGTAGGGCAGGGATATGCCGTGGAGGTCCTTGTCATCAAAAATGATCGGCTCGTTCTCCCTGGTCATCTTCCTCGGACGGCTACTGGCCTCTATGGCCGGCTTGGGGTGCAGGGTCTCGTAAGTACTCGACGTATCCCTCGCCGACATGACCATGATCTTTGATGAGCCCCGGTTCCTTTTGATGAGGTTCCTTAGGTCCCCTGGCGTGGTAGTGTTCGAGCTGCCGTGACGAGTCCCATCAGCGCGACCCCGTCGTGAGGGGGTGTTGGTCCTGCATGGGAGCAGGCGAGCTGACAGACATCTCCTCGGGAGGGACGGGGGCGCAAAGGGGCTCGGGGCGAGGAACTTTGGCGACGGACCTCGGTGTTGAACAGTGGGGCACCCAGCGGGTCATAGAATGTGTTGGCCCGGGAGATCTGCGGCCGTGGGAGGCAGCGAGGCGGTGGTCGGCCATGCAGACGTGAGCAGAGTCTTCTCTCCCTCTGTAGGGGTCCCGGTCCCGAGGTGGAGGAGAGGCGACGTGGGGAGCTTGCCCTGCCGTTTGGACATGGACGAGTGCATCCACGACAGATGCGAGTCGATCTATCCGGGCGGATAGGGCATTGATGGAGTTCGGGGGAGGAGATTCGTCCGTGCCTCCGTTGTGAGGGAGGTGGCGGCTAGTGCTTAGATCGTCGCGGTGATTGCTCGCCATTGAATGGACATCGGAAGATGAATTTTGTTCAGTGGAGTCAAGATTATCCCACAGACGGCGTCAGCTGACGGATGTCGAATCACGTCAAGATGTTACCTTCCGTAGATCTGCTGTTGGCGACGTTGGACGGCTGAGATTAGGTTGGAGGTTGACTCCTGAAGCGTGTGGATCTCAATGGGTTTGAGGTGGTTGACGCCGAGCTACCTGCAAGGAAGTCTCGGGATGGTTGTACCACCGAGGACCCTCCGACGATCAAGTTAGACCGAGTATTTGAGCAGAGTAACGGCCTAGTGAGGAGAAAATAACTTACTTGAACCGTCTGAAAGAAGGGTTTATACAGTGGTGGCAACAGGCAGGCAGGCACGAGAATCACGCCGGCCGTTATGCTCCCGGCGTCACGCTCGCGTGATGGGCGGGATCTCCCATTAATGACGAGACATGCTCGTTAATGGGGGATCGTGATGGCGTGGAACGCGGGACGTGGCCGGCGGATATCTCGCGGATGGAGAGATTCGCGGAGATGGGGCAGTTGCGCCTGCGATAGGTGCCGTTAGTCGGTCGATGAGACCGAGGAACACGAGCTCGGCGGAGGCTCGGGGACGAGCGGGAGGCCGAGGTATCTTGGCTCTGTGGGAGCCCGGAGACGGCTTGAGAGGGCCGAGGAGGCCGATTGTGCAGGGGGCTCGGAGGCGAGCCAACGGTTGTTTGTAAGGCGGGCACAGGAGTGGTGTGGATGGTCGCAGAAGGCCGGCTACGTCCAGGGGTCGCAGACCTGGGGTATTTCACCGACGTACCGTTCCTGGCCCTTTCCTGCTAGCTTTGGGACACGTCATCTGCCACGTGTCACGATCTGGGAGATCACCGATATCGAGTATCATCATTTAGAGAGGGTTAACGTTAGATCGACAGTTGTTCATAAAACTTTAATTGTCCAGCCATCCGATTGGATGGAAAAGGATTTAGAATAGGTGGGAAAAACGGAAACCCTGTTAGAACCCCAGCCACACACCACCCTCCCGACCCACAAAAAAAGGCAAAAAAAAAAAGATTTTCTTTGAGTGTTAGCGCAGCTCTCTTTTTTATTCTGTGTAGTTTCAAATACATCAAGGTGTAATACAAATATTTGATAATAAGATTTTTTTTAAAAAGAGTCTTTTGGACGTGACTTTTCCGAAATTGAACCGGCAACCTCTCGTTCTGGAGAGCTTTCTCGTTCTCGTTCTGGAGAGCTTTCTCGTTCTGGAGAGGAAAGCTCTGTTGCAAGAACTATGATCTTTTTGTTACAAGTAGGTGTTCTAACATATGGTGCAACTACAAATCGAGTTAGAAGATTTTTGGTTGAAAATGTGTTTAAATCATTTCCAGATCTAAAAATGATAAAATTGTTATGATGTCGCTACTTTATTCAAATAGACACAATTTTTGTTAAACCGGTACATTCATAATAAAAAGAGAAAAATGCTCAGCTGCAGCAGTTGAATCTACATGTAACTGCAGATGCATTGCACATATGAAAACCAAACATGAAACACAACTGCATCCCTGATCTGATCACATCTGAGCATTTATGTCAACAACAAACCTTATTTACATACACAAGAGAGATAATTTACGGGGGATAAAAGATGAGAGATTAAGTAAATTATAATTGATTAGGCAGCAGATCCTTTGAAGATGAGGAAGTTGAGGGTTTCAAGGCAGAAATAGATGAAGGTCCCCTTTGTATGTGTGAAGAAGCACCCAAAGTTTGACCCCACCACACACTGCCAAGCTCCTCCATAATTCTCATCAAATTCCTTCATTATGCATCAATACACATCATATTTCATCATATAAATATCACGAGTATTATTCTACTCAGAAACTGGATCTATAAAGATAAAATCAACGTTCTGCTGGAATTTTGTACATTTTTTTTTCAAATTGGAATTTAATACCTTTTTGATATGGGCAGCTACGCTAGTGCAATCAAGAACATCAAAGAGATCAAGTGCTTGAGAGGCACAAGACATGGCCTGGATCTGCATCTTCACTGGCATGTCAGTGTCTTGGATCACTGCTTTCCCTTCCAACATCTCTCTCTCTCTCTCTCTCTCTCTCAAGATTTAAGACTCCTTCAAAATATTCTCCAATGAAAGAGGACCAAAATGGCCTAAACTGAAGTGGGAATCAATCTCCTAGGAAATGGCCCAAGACATATCTCTTATCTTTTCTTCTTTTCTCTCTCCTCACTTTCTCTCTCTCTTATCTTTTCTTCTTTTCTCTCTCCTCACTTTCTCTCTCTCTTAAATTTCTTTACTTTTTGTCCTTTTAAGGGGCACAAACTCCAAATTTTCTGTTCCCAAATAAAAGAACTGGGACAACCACGGCCCCTGTCTCATTGTGATTGAGGTGTCACTGCATGGTATCTCCTCATATTAGTAATGATGTATGTGTCTTGCATTAGATAGATTGGATGAGGTTGACAGAAATAAAATCAATCAGTGACTCTTTCCTTTTTTTAAATAATGAAGTCTAATAAGAATATCTGAATTTTATCAAAATTTAGATATGATTTTCATTTACAATGATTCCTGATATTCGTATTCATATCCGTTAATAGTCGTCGAATATGGCTATGACAAATTGATAACACCTATATCCGATCCTCTGTATCTAACTTATAAATATGGCTTGGAGATGCAAAAATAGTAATTTTTGACTAGAATGAATATAGTTTTTCTAATATTCATTTCAATTTTGTATATGTGTCGAACCGTTATCAAATATGATAGTCATTTTCATTTCCAATAATTATTTCTATCCGCATTTGCCGACAGCTATCAGATACAATATGATAACACACATATACTCGTTCTGTAACCGATCAGCTGTATAGCTAATTTTAGCTCAAAAAAAATTTACATAATGTTTGTGCATAGAAATAATGCGGTCCAAATGTCTCTGGCCGAATGGTAAAGTGAGTTGGTTCTCCGGCCTGGAAACAAGATGGTTAATAGTCACAAAGGCTGATATGGAAAGATTTGGAAAGATTAATGTTAGGGACGGATATGAAAGATTTGATAATATCAAATACGATATTGGAAAAACTTTGATCCTAAGCAATATCAAAATTGATTCTGATCGTAGGAAATCTCGGTATTCGCTCGAGAGCGTGTCGTGCGTTATAAAGATTATGGTTCAATATCGGATATGTCGGTTATGTTCACGATTTGATTCTCAACTTATAAAAATACCGCAAGTGCACGGTGCTTTCTAGCAATCCGACAAGTACGGGTCTATCCACAGGGAATGGATATCACAACGTTCGTTTTGAGTTAGAAACAAATAAGTTGAATTTGGTTTTTGTCACATTTTTATAAAAAGAACACGGTGTGATAGGAAAAAGTGATATTTACAGGATATTTAGGCTAAGCTTTGGTAAATTAATTTGTGGCAATACCCCCAACTCTCATTCTTGATTCAAACAGACATTTCTAATTTCTACTTGAAATTGAAAAACATACCGTATCTAAACCGATTACAACGAATCGTTTAGGATACGATATCAAGTCGGAACAAAAAAAACTTGATGATGCTCGATATCGGTGATCTCCCAGATCATGACACGTGGCAGACGACATGTCCCAAAGCTCACAAGAAAGGACCTACAGTGGCAAACCAGACCACTCCTATGCCTGTCCTACAAACAAACGCTGGCTCACCTCCGATCCCCCTGCACAATTGGCCTCCTCGGCCTCCCAGCTCGTCTCCGGGCTACCGCAGAACCAAGATACCTCGGCTTTCCCGCTCGTCCGCGAGCTCTCCCGCCGAGGTCATCTTCCTCGGTCTCATCGACCGACCAACGATACTGCTCACAGGCGCAACCGCCATCCCGCGAATCTCATCATGCGCGAGATATCCGCCGGCCACATCCCACATTCCACGCCATCAAGATCCCCCATAACGATCCTGCCTTGCCATTAATGCGGGATCCCACTCATCACGCGGGCGTTACGTTGGGAGCGTAACGGCCAGCGTGATTCTCGCGCCTGCCTGCCTGCTGCCACCGCTATATAAACCCCTCTTTCAGACAGTTCAAGTAAGCCATTTTTACTCCACTAAGCCGTTACTCTGCTCGGATTTCCTCTCTAACTTGACCGTCGGAGTGTCCTCCGTGGTACAACCACCCTGGGACTTCCTTACAGGTAGCTCGGCCCAAGCAACCTCAAACCCATTGAGATCCACACGCTTCAGGAGCCGGCCTCCATATCCAATCTCGGCTGTCTATTGCCACCATCAGCAGATCAACAAAAGGTAACACCTTGATGTGATTCGACTCCACGTCAGCCGGCGCTGTCTGTGGGAACATCTGGATTCCATAAAAACAAAAGTTTGTCTTCCGATCTCAACTAAATGGCGAGCGATCGTCACGATGATCCAAGCACTAGCCGCCGCCTCCTCCATAACGGAGGCGCGGATGAATCTCCTCCCCCGAACGCCATCAACGCCCTAGCCGGCCGGATAGACCGACTCACATCCGTCATGGAGGCGCTCATCCGCGTCCAAACGGCAGGGCAAGATCCCCAGACCGCCGGTCTCCCGCCTCAGGACCGGGACCCCTACAGAGGGAGAGAAGACTCCGCTCGCGTCGGCACTGCCAACCACCACCTTGCTACCTCCCACGGCCGCAGATCTCCCGGGCTAATACATTCTACGATCCGCTGGACGCCCCACAGTTCAACACCGAGGTCCGTCGCCAGAGCGCCTCGCCCCGAGCCTCTTTGCGTCCCTTTCCCTCCTGAGGAGATGTTGGTTAGCTCGCCTGTTTCTAGGCATGACCAACACCCCCTCCTTCGACGGGGTCGCACGGACGGGACTCGCCACGGCGGCTCGAAGACTACCTCGCCGTGGGATCTAAGGAACCACATTGAGAGGAACCGGGGCCGTGTTTAGACACAGGTCTCCAACAGCAGAGGCCGGGGATCAGAATGTGCCGAATCGTCGGGATATCATGGCCGACTCGACGCCCTCGAGAAGAAGATCGAAGGTATGCATCAGGAAGGTCACCGTTCGAGCGACGGGGCTAAGTACGCCGCCGACTCGCCCACCAAACCATTCACCGAGGAGCTGCTCGCTGTCCACATCTCCTCTCGCAACAAGCCCCCAAAGGTCTCTCTTTTCAACGGTAAATCTGACCCGAAGGACCATTGGGACGCATTCACCGTAGGAATGAGCTTCCAAGACAACTCTGTCGCCGCCCAGTGCCGAGCCTTCCCGGACACTCTCATCTGCTTCGGACGAGACTGGTTTCAAGGACTCGCGCCGCGCTCGATCTCAACTTTCGACGAGCTGGCTACCCAATTTCTCGGCCACTTCTTCGGGAACAGGCGGCAGAAACGGACAGTCGACCATCTCTTCACGATCAAGAGCGGGCACAAGGAGACATTCAAAGCATACGTCACCCGCTTCTACAACGCCCTTCTCAAGATCCTAGAGCACCAGGACGAGACGGTCATCACAGCACTTAGATCTGGTCTTAGGCATAAGGAGTGGTTACGCTCCTTTGCATTAGCGCAACCTAAGACCATGGCCGAAGTAAAGGCCTGGACCAAGCGCGAGGTCCAGCTTGAGTCCGAGGTGAACGCCAACCTCCCCGGGGCAGAGCAAACCGACTAAAAGAAAAGGACGAGGGAAGAGAGAAGGAGACTCGAGCGGCCAAAGCCCTACCTCCCGAAGTTTCAGGAGTACACCCCGCTCAATGTCTCCCAGACAGTGCTGCTAAAGGAGGCTAAGGGCGAGGGGTTCTTCAAGCTTCCCTCGATCTCACGCATGGCTTCAAAGTGAACCCGGGGCCCCTACTGCGGTTTCCAAAGGTCGCTAGGCCACTCCACGGAGAGTTGTAAGCAGCTTCGAGACTACATCGAGGAGCTCATCCGATCGGGACACCTCGCAGCGTACTTGCGAGATAAGCGGCAAGCTGACCGCGAGCAGGTGCAGCGTCCCCCTCCCGACGAGCTGACAATCGGCCAAATCATGGTCGTTTCAGCGGAGGGTATGCCGGGTACCTACGAAGCGCAGCACCCTATGCCGGTCGTGGAGGCCAGCAGACATCTGAGGAGCTCAAGCTGCACCAATAAAAAGAACATTTGCTAGCATGTATTTCTTTTCAAGGCAATGTAAACCTTTCTTGAGATCTTTTTGTTTATATAATAAAAGGGATCAATAAAACATTGCAAAAAAGAAACGAATCTCATTCAGTCAAAAGGTACTGTGGGCTCCTCAGTCGTACATCCAAAAAGAGAAATTACAGTAACGGGGGAAGGGGTGCAGGAAACATTGCTTGTGGTACTCCGAGGAGATCTCCGCCAACCGAGCTCTCGCAGCCTCAGACCTCTGCCCCCAGTGCCGCCTGCGAACGTCACCGTCGTGCTTCAATTGGTAGCACTCAAGGAGAGCGCCACTGAATGGTCCCGCCGACCCGCGGAGATCAGGCCGAAGCGCCGCAGAGACCTTAACTTACCGACCGCCTCGTCCCTTAGCTGCTTGGATAAGGGGTTGTAGAGCTCCGGCAATGCCCTTCAGTTGGAATACATTAGCAGCTGTAGCAAGGGGGATTGTCGAGGAAGCAGTCGGCCGAAGTGATCCTCAATGTGGCCAATCACTAACCGCACCATATCCTCGGTGCAGTGCTGGTCGTAGAGGTAGACGTCCTCGAAGCTCATAATGTCGGGGATGGCAAAAGGGAAGTCCTCCATTCTTATGTTTTGGGTGTGAAGGATGAAGTGATCAACACTCCCTCCGTTTTATAGCGAACAACCCCCAGGAGTCCAACAGTCGCTCACCCACAACTGTGCCGCCACGCGGTAAGCACCTGGCCTCTCTCGACGAAATCGAAAAGACGCAGCTCTGGCGCTTTGCCTCCTCCACGCGTTCATGGCACGTGTCACCTGCGACTGTACCTCTTCCCAAAGTCCTCGCCAATAGGCAGCTTAGCGGCTACCCCTCTCGGCTATCCATGGCTGGTAGCTCCCTACCCCACAACGCCAGGGATCAAAGCCCTCACCAAGAGGCAGCCGAGCGGCTACCCTGCTCGGATATCCTTGGCTGGTAGTTCCCTACCACACAATACCTGGGATCAAAGCCCTCACCAAGAGGCAGTCGAGCGGCTACCCTGCTTGGCTATCTCTGGCTGGTAGCTCCCTACCCCACAACGTCAGGGATCAAAGCCCTCACCAAGAGGCAGCCGAGTGGCTATCCTGCTTTGTTATCCCTTGCCGGTAGCTCCCTACCCCACAACGCCAGGGATCAAAGCCCTCACCAAGAGGCAGCCGAGCGGCTACCCTGCTCGATTATCCCTGGCTGGTAGTTTACTACCCCACAATACCAGGGATCGAATCCCTCGCCAAAAGGCACCAGGCAGCAGCCCTGCTCGGCCATCCTTAGAGATCAAAGCCCTCACCAATAGGCAGCCGAGCGGCTACCCCGCTCGGCTATCCCTGGCTGGTAGCTCCATACCCCACAACGCCAGGGATCAAAGCCCTCACCAAGAGGCAGCCGATAGGCTACCCCACTCGGCTATCCCTGGCTGGTAGCTCCCTACCACACAACGCCAGGGATCAAAGCCCTCACGAAGAGGCAGCCGAGCGGCTACTCTGGTCGGCTATCCCTGGCTGGTAGTTCCCTACCACACAACACCAGGGATCAAAGACCTCACCAAGAGGCAGCTGAGCGGCTACCTTGCTCGACTATCCCTGGCTGGTAGCTCCCTACCCCACAACGCATGGGATCAAAGCCCTCACTAAGAGGCAGCCGAGCGGCTACCCTGCTCGGTTATCCCTGGCTGGTACTTTATTACCCCACAACACCAGGGATCGAAGACCTCGCCAAGAGGCACCGGGCAGCAACCCTGCTCAGCCATCCTTAAGGATTAAAAGCCCTCGCCAAGAGGCACCGGGCAACAACCCTGCTCGGCCCGTCCTTAGTAGGCCCCTTACGGCCCCTCCCGCGCTAAGGATCAAAAGCCCTCGCAAGAGGCAACCGGGCCCGCCCTTGCTTGGTTATCCCTGGCTGGTAGCTCCCTACCCCAAGACGCCAAGGATCAAAGCCCTCGCTAAGAGGCACCGGAAAGCAACCCTGCCCGGCCCGTCCTTAAGGATCAAAATGTTAGTGTATATGCCCTAGAGGCCATTACTGTATCATACTAGTTTGTATATTACTTGATGGAAGCTTGGGATATTCACCTTGTATAAACAATCTTGCTCAATATAGTAGTATGCTACTTGGTTTGTTTCTACTTCAATGTGTACTTGTGTTTATTTCAGTATATCACTTATACGCATTAGTGGAGCCCTTAGGATCTTTGCTTGATTACCAGCGTTGTGATGGCAGTCACACTAGTGGGGGCTGGGTAATCTATAGGCACATCCTTATACAGGTCCCTAGTCGTAGGACTATCGAGACAGGGCATCGATACTCCGGAGTAGACTAGCGTATGCGCTTCTCATCCCAGTGTGGGAGATGGTCTGTCCCACAGCCATCAGTACGTCGTACTGGAGATAGTATACGGGTGCTCGTTGGGTTACGAGTACACTGGACAGGACTCGTCGGGAACTGACAGGTTGGTATTATACCTATCGTCAGTTATCAGTTCCCAGGTGACATGAGTACAGCTTAGTCCGCTGACTTGACACTGACACTTCGCCTCGAGTGTGTTCCCACTGCACTTTGATCACTACCCTACCACGGCTCAAAGGAGTCGTGCAAACAGGTGGTGGTTGGGTGCAGTCCCGAAGCACTTGGAGGCAGTGACGGTTAGACAGGATTCGTCTCTCCCGGTATTGGGGGTTGACATCGCGCTGTGTCTAGGAGAGCCATTACACGAGTAGTCCCTGGCCAGGGCAAGCGAGATATACTGGTAGGTTTCCAGTGTTATCTCAGGGTGTTTTGGGCTTCACTCCGACACGACTTGTACCGCTATTGGGGGACTGACGTTTTACCGCCCCCTAGGCCCGCCATGCGATGTATCAGACGAACAGACCGGACTGTACGGAGAATGTCACATTCAGACTCAGTAGGAGTTCAGATGGGGTTTCACCTCGTCAGCCTTCTTGTCGGCATCTACCTGGGGACCGTTACGCACAGCTAGTGCCGCTTGCGGTCTGTGGTTAAACCCACTGCCAGCGTAGTGTCGAGTCTTTAGAGTCCCACACAGAGGGTATTCGCCTCTGGGCAAAACAGAGTAGAGGTCGCATGGTTTTGCGACAGGGTTCGTTCTCATCCGCGCACTTGTGCACGTTTGGAGTCCGGACGGATTATACTGGCAGGCTCTGGTTTGAGCCAGATACTGGTATATGTTTTGGGGGTTGCTTTTATATCTTGGTATTCTTGTTCCTCGGAACGAGAATGCAGGTGTGTATGCACAGTTACTTGAGGCGGAGAATGAGGTTTTTCATTAGGGTTTCGGATCGGGTGCGTATGCACAGTTGACAGTTATCATTTTCCAAACCCTAATGGATTTGCATATTATCTATTAATAATAGTAATTAAATAAGAATTATGTTATGGTTGTTTTTTGTTGACTTGTTGACCTTGGTTGACTTGTTGACCATTGACCACTTTCATGCCTTGAAAGTCTTCCTTGATTCATGCTTACACTTCATTAAAAAAGGTATGATAGTGGTCATTCCATATTTACCATCAACTATTCTTATTTCATTATTATCATTTAGATAATTCATTTCTTTTTGCAATATGGTTGCAAGAAAGAAATTATTGAGCTCATTCTATCATAACCACTCTCTCTCCTCATTTCATCTTCTTCTTCCTCTTGAAAAGAGAAACCTTCTCATGTGTTGAGAATCATTCTCTTTAGATAGAAAAGCAAACCCTAATCACTCTCTACTCATTCTAGGATGAAGGTTTAGCAAGCCGGAAACCCTAGTTCACTCAAAGATCGAGGAAGAGCCCAAAGTCGAACCTTCGAGGTGGATCCATCTTCGACGGGAGAAGGCGACGAAAAGAGAACCATCAACCTCTACAAGGTTTGAAGAAGAAGGAGTTCAAGTTTAGGTATAACCATCTTCCATAGTAGCTAACTCTCTTTAGCTTGTTAACTAGTTTTAGTTTAGACAACGATCCCGACAAAGTTTAGTCCATGTTGCCTCTTGCGATAAAAATTCGTCTTTTATACCGTTTCCGCCTCCCCGTAAGTACCGGGGGTCGCAATATGGACTTACAGTGGTATCAGAGCCTAACTAAACTTAAACTAGCTTGGTAGTGAAGTGTAACGAAGTTCGGAACCGAAAAATCGCAAAACCGGAAAAACGAAAACCTAACTTTCTGTTGAAATTTTTTCTGCTCAAATTGAAAAACTTTATACTTGTAAAATCGTCTCAGGGTTTTCTAAGAACACACAAGAAAAACGATATCATGTTCTCTCCAAACCGCCGCGCTTCCGCGGCCTCACCTATTCATCTGGCCGCGGAACCGCCGCAAGTTGGTGTCTTCTTTGCATCGTTTTTCGTGCAGTGTTCTTCTGTGTTGGTTTTGGGATTTTTAAGATATATTATATGTACCCAGATTTTCCAGAACTGAAATTCACTTTTGGGGTCCTATAATTCCGTATTTTTTTTTCCGAACTTCACTGCACTTTGGCTATGTTGGTTATATCTGTGATGTTTGCATGTATTGAACGTCGGCTAATCGCTATAAGTCGATTAGTCGGGGTTATACATGATCTGTAATGTTCTGGAATGTGTATATGAATGTGTTGGACTGTCGCGGGTGAATAGCCGGGGTGGATGTGAGATGAGCTTTTGTTTTTTCTTTCATTCATTGTAAATGTAAATTGATGTAATTATATTATTTGTTTGGCCGCACAACCGGGTCGGGGTTGTAGCCGTCATTGTATAATTCTTTTTACTGTTTTTGCTCCTAGGATAGACCCATGGTGGGGTGCACAAACTACCGGGAACATGGAGGGTAGTTTGCCGCACCCGTAGGGGTCTTGGGTGGGGTATTTGCTATTCACCGCGACCGTGTTATCCGCTTTTCGTTTCAGGCTCGAAAGGAATGCGGATTGCTAGTATATCCAATGTATTCATCTGTGATCTGTAATGTCTATCATTGCTTTCTATTTAGGCGTTGCTTATGTTTTACAGCCGCGCTAGCCCAGCCCCCGCTCTGTCGTTAGTTAAGTAACCTAACGAGTGATGACGGGACCCCGTGGCGAATGCGAATGGCATAAGCGTACGTCATATTTTGGTTGTTTTCTGCAATGGTAGGAATTAAATGATGGGACGCATTAAAAGAACTAATGCAAGAATATCACGCATTAAAAGAACTAATGCAAGATAATAAACCAAGTTTAAGTCGATGGAACACTTTCGAAAAACCACTCGGTTCTTTTCAAAAACTAACTTTTAAATGCGGAGCTTGAGCCACTCCTTCTAAAAGCTATCTCGTTCCATCGACTATATCAAGTTCACTACGTTCACGGTTTCGCCAAAACCATTCGTAGCCCTCCATCATTTCAGTTAGATATACGGTAGTATTCAAGCTATGTATTTTGACCTCACGCCAAGGCATAGTGATTGGTAGCTGCCGGATATTTATCTGTTGCATAGATAGAATGCGTTGTTTTGAGACAGTCGTACCACCATTTTGGCCTACGTCAAGGGTAGGTACGGGTGGATTCAAATCAACCGGGATAATGATGGGAAGAACTTGACATGTGACTTATGACATTTTGACCTCACGCCAAGGTCATAAGAGCATGGGGCAAAAATCCACATCGGGAGTTTCATAAGTACTGAAACTTGCTAGATTTGCATACCATTTGGAGTGTGATGATTATGGTAGGATTCCTTCATTTTCGTCACGCGATGATATTTGGATCCCGATCCTACTGTGAGTATATGCTACTCCTCGGGAAATTTCTCACTAAACGATCAATGCTATAAACCTAGTAGGTGCCTAGAAAGGTGTTAGCGGGGCTACGCCCCTAGGGAAAAGAGGTTCTTAAATTAAGGAACTTCGCGAAAGCGTTGGAAAACCTCCCTCGAAGTACCGACACTGGCCTGGCTGAACGGTTAAGCAAGTATTGTACGGTGGGATTGATCCCGGCTAATTCTTCCTTTATGGTTTGAGGAGGGATTCGAGAGACAGTGGGAGCCATCCTGTTTAGACAAATTAAAAACCATTCTAAACTTGCAAGAGCATCGTGCTAAGTGTTTCTTCTCTCCCCCTGCAGCGACCAAATCGAAATGACTGGACTTAAGTTACTTCTAGATAAAAACATACTGACAGGGCCAAACTACAAAGATTGGCTCAGGAATGTCAAATTGGCAATCTCTTACGACAAGCTGGGGTATCTTCTTACCAGCAAAGCTCCCCCCGTCCCAGGTCCCACCTCCAGCGTCGCGGATAAGGAAATCCGTAAGACTTGGGAGATTGACAGCGCGAAGGCCAGATGCCTCGTACTTGCCTCGATGGACAATGACCATCAGAGGAGGCACGAGAATATGGATTTGGAATCCATATTTCTTCATACAAAAGAACTGTATGGAGAGCAGTCTCGTATCGCAAGATACGAAGTGTCGAAGAAGTTATTTTCGACTAAGTTGGCCGTCGGATCATCGGTAGCGGACCACGTGCTTAAGATGATTGGCTACACTGAGGAGCTCGCGGAACTTGGGACCACGTTGGATAGTGAACTCTACACAGATATAATTCTCCAGTCCCTTCCATCCACTTACGCCCAGTTCATACTAAATTTCAACTTGCAAGAAAAGGAAGTTGAACTTTCAGAACTCCTCAACCTGCTGAGGAGCGCAGAGGGCACCCTACAGAAGGGTAGGGATACATCCACTTTGTTTGTAGGAGGATCTTCTTCTTCTAGGTCCAAGGCGAAAGCCAAGGGAAAGAAGAAGAAAGCCCCCGCCAAACCAAGAGGCGGTGTTAGTAAAGTGGGTGCGAAGGGAAAGGAAAAGGCAACAAAGATAGCGGGGAAGCTTGTTGGTAAAGAGGAATGCTTCTATTGTCACAAGAGTGGACACTGGAAGAAAGATTGCAGGGCTTGGAAAGCCAGGACACAGGAACTGAAGCAGGTTGCGGCTTCAGCTTCAGGTGTGTATGTTATTGAAAACTGTCTTTCTATAAACTCTACTTCCTGGGTATTGGATACCGGATCAGGATCTCATATCTGTAATTCTTTGCAGGCGTTGAGAAACCGTAGGTTTTTGAAGGAAGGTGACATGACCCTCAGAGTTGCGAACGGAGCTAGCATGGATGCTAAAGCCGTGGGGGACTATCACCTAGGAATGTCAGATGGACATGTTTTGGTTTTGCGTAATTTCTTTTTTGTACCCAACGCAACTTGTAATATCATTTCTGTATCTTTGGTTTCTAAAGAAGGTTATGAATTTGCGTTTGTAAGTAATGTTGTTAACATTCACCTTAATCAAGTTCTGATTGGGTCAGGTACACTGAGCAATGGTATATACGTATTAAACCAACCACAGATTTTCAATGTCCAGAATACACACAAAAGAAAGTCACCAGATATTAATCAGACTTTCTTATGGCATTGTAGATTGGGTCACATCAATGAGAGAAGGTTGACGAAGTTACATACAGAAGGGTATTTGAATGCGTTCGAATATCAATCGTATGCCACTTGTCAATCCTGTCTCAAGGGAAAGATGACAAAGACTCCGTTTACTGGACATGGAGTAAGAGCGAGCGAGCTCTTGGGACTCGTACACAGTGACGTGTGCGGTCCAATGTCTACACATGCCCGAAGCGGACATTCTTACTTCATTACTTTTACGGATGACTTCTCAAGGTACGGTTATGTCTTCTTAATGAAACATAAGTCCGAGGCCTTTGGAAAATTCCAGGAGTATAAGAATGAAGTAGAGAAACAGACCGGCAAAAGTATTAAGATTCTAAGATCGGATCGAGGTGGAGAATACTTAAGTGCCGAATTCCTGGACTATTTAAAAGAGAATGGGATTCTCTCTCAGCTTACTCCTCCATACACCCCGCAACATAACGGTGTATCGGAGAGACGGAATCGCACCCTATTGGATATGGTACGGTCTATGATGAGTAACGCTGAGTTACCGCGATCATTCTGGGGGTATGCGCTAGAAACAGCTGCATACCTATTGAACCGAGTTTCTACTAAGACTGTGCCTACCACACCATATGAGTTATGGAGTGGGAAGAAACCCTATCTTCAGTACCTGAAGATTTGGGGATGTCCAGCTTATGTCAAAAAGCAGCATGCGGACAAGCTCGAGGCGCGCTCAGTACTGTGCAAGTTTGTGGGATACCCAAAGAACTCCAGGGGGTATCTTTTCTATTACGCAGAGGAGCAAAAAGTCCTTGTTTCTCGTAATGCCCATTTTCTGGAACATCAGTTCTTAGAAAAATAAGTAAGTGGGAGCGAAATAGAACTGGAAGAAATTCCAGAACCACAGACTATTACTGAAAGCTTAATGGAACCAGAGGGTTCAAATGAACAGGACATTCCTATGCCGCTCCGCAGAAGTAGTAGGCAGTCTCATCCGCCCGAGAGATACTACGGTTTTCTCATAGACGGGGATAGAGAGGATTGCATCATAGACTATGATGAGCCTACTAGCTTCCAGCAGGCCGTTCAGAGCGTTGACTCGGTAAAATGGCTGGATGCAATGCGGACCGAAATGGAGTCCATGTACACCAACAAAGTATGGACGTTGGACATTGCTCCAGATGGGGTAAAACCCGTAGGATGCAAGTGGATCTTCAAAAGGAAGATTGGTGTAGATGGACAGGTTGAGACCTATAAAGCTAGACTTGTAGCAAAGGGTTTCCGTCAAAGACCTGGCTTGGACTACGACGAAACCTTTTCTCCAGTGGCTATGCTGAAATCCATTCGGATCCTTCTTGCCATTGCTGCCTTCCACGATTATGAGATTTGGCAGATGGACGTAAAGACCGCTTTTCTAAATGGAAATTTAGAGGAGTGTGTCTATATGGATCAGCCAGAGGGTTTCATTCAGAGTGGGAGCAGCGGAAAGGTGTGCAAGTTGCTTAAGTCCATCTATGGACTAAAGCAGGCATCGCGGAGTTGGAACATCTGTTTTGATGAGACAGTCAAGGAATTTGACTTTATCAAAAATCCAGATGAACCGTGCATCTATAGTAGATTTGTAGCGAGAACTGTGGTATTCCTTGTTTTATACGTGGATGACATTCTCTTAATAGGAAATGACATTCCTATGCTACAATCTGTCAAGGGTTTCTTGTCACACAGGTTCTCCATGAAAGACCTGGGTGATGCCTCTTACATCCTGGGGATCCGGATCCATCGTGATAGATCCAAGAGGATATTGGGACTTTCTCAGTCCAGGTACATCGACACCATAGTGAAAAGATTCAGTATGGAAGATTCCAAGCGCGGTAACCTACCGGCTTGTCACGGGATCACCCTCTCTAAAGAGATGTCTCCCAAGACTGATTTGGAGAGGGATCGCATGTCTATTATACCCTACGCTTCTGCGGTAGGCTCTATAATGTATGCGATGTTGTGTACCAGACCGGATGTAGCTTATGCACTGAGTGTGGTAAGCCGGTATCAGTCTAACCCTGGGGAGAAACATTGGATAGCGGTAAAGAACATTCTCAAGTACCTGAGGAGGACTAAGGAGATGTTCTTGGTGTATGGCGGAAAAGACCTCCAGATTGAGGCCTTTGCTGACTCCAGCTTCCAGAGTGACAAGGATGATTCCAAGTCCATGTCGGGTTTTGTATTTACCCTCAACGGAGGGGCGGTGTGTTGGAAGAGTTCCAAACAGGAAACCGTTGCAGACTCGACCATGGAAGCGGAATACATCGCTGCATCTGATGCCGCAAAAGAAGCTGTCTGGATAAGGAAGTTCTTAAAAGAACTTCAGGTGGTTCCGTCCATTGTTGACCCAGTACCTCTGTATTGCGACAACAACGGGGCTATAGCTTTAGCAAAGGAACCCAGGTCCCATCAGAGATCCAGGCACATCTTGAGGCGGTATCACCTGATCAGGGAGATCGTGGATCGCAAGGAGATCGAGGTTCGGAGGGTTGCTTCAGAAGAGAACACTGCAGATCCATTCACCAAGGCCCTACCCCAGACTCAGTTCGAGCGGCTGATCGAGATGATAGGTCTTCGATACGCCAGTTCATGGCCTTAGTGCAAGTGGGAGATTGTTAGTGTATATGCCCTAGAGGCCATTACTGTATCATACTAGTTTGTATATTACTTGATGGAAGCTTGGGATATTCACCTTGTATAAACAATCTTGCTCAATATAGTAGTATGCTACTTGGTTTGTTTCTACTTCAATGTGTACTTGTGTTTATTTCAGTATATCACTTATACGCATTAGTGGAGCCCTTAGGATCTTTGCTTGATTACCAGCGTTGTGATGGCAGTCACACTAGTGGGGGCTGGGTAATCTATAGGCACATCCTTATACAGGTCCCTAGTCGTAGGACTATCGAGACAGGGCATCGATACTCCGGAGTAGACTAGCGTATGCGCTTCTCATCCCAGTGTGGGAGATGGTCTGTCCCACAGCCATCAGTACGTCGTACTGGAGATAGTATACGGGTGCTCGTTGGGTTACGAGTACACTGGACAGGACTCGTCGGGAACTGACAGGTTGGTATTATACCTATCGTCAGTTATCAGTTCCCAGGTGACATGAGTACAGCTTAGTCCGCTGACTTGACACTGACACTTCGCCTCGAGTGTGTTCCCACTGCACTTTGATCACTACCCTACCACGGCTCAAAGGAGTCGTGCAAACAGGTGGTGGTTGGGTGCAGTCCCGAAGCACTTGGAGGCAGTGACGGTTAGACAGGATTCGTCTCTCCCGGTATTGGGGGTTGACATCGCGCTGTGTCTAGGAGAGCCATTACACGAGTAGTCCCTGGCCAGGGCAAGCGAGATATACTGGTAGGTTTCCAGTGTTATCTCAGGGTGTTTTGGGCTTCACTCCGACACGACTTGTACCGCTATTGGGGGACTGACGTTTTACCGCCCCTTAGGCCCGCCATGCGATGTATCAGACGAACAGACCGGACTGTACGGAGAATGTCACATTCAGACTCAGTAGGAGTTCAGATGGGGTTTCACCTCGTCAGCCTTCTTGTCGGCATCTACCTGGGGACCGTTACGCACAGCTAGTGCCGCTTGCGGTCTGTGGTTAAACCCACTGCCAGCGTAGTGTCGAGTCTTTAGAGTCCCACACAGAGGGTATTCGCCTCTGGGCAAAACAGAGTAGAGGTCGCATGGTTTTGCGACAGGGTTCGTTCTCATCCGCGCACTTGTGCACGTTTGGAGTCCGGACGGATTATACTGGCAGGCTCTGGTTTGAGCCAGATACTGGTATATGTTTTGGGGGTTGCTTTTATATCTTGGTATTCTTGTTCCTCGGAACGAGAATGCAGGTGTGTATGCACAGTTACTTGAGGCGGAGAATGAGGTTTTTCATTAGGGTTTCGGATCGGGTGCGTATGCACAGTTGACAGTTATCATTTTCCAAACCCTAATGGATTTGCATATTATCTATTAATAATAGTAATTAAATAAGAATTATGTTATGGTTGTTTTTTGTTGACTTGTTGACCTTGGTTGACTTGTTGACCATTGACCACTTTCATGCCTTGAAAGTCTTCCTTGATTCATGCTTACACTTCATTAAAAAAGGTATGATAGTGGTCATTCCATATTTACCATCAACTATTCTTATTTCATTATTATCATTTAGATAATTCATTTCTTTTTGCAATATGGTTGCAAGAAAGAAATTATTGAGCTCATTCTATCATAACCACTCTCTCTCCTCATTTCATCTTCTTCTTCCTCTTGAAAAGAGAAACCTTCTCATGTGTTGAGAATCATTCTCTTTAGATAGAAAAGCAAACCCTAATCACTCTCTACTCATTCTAGGATGAAGGTTTAGCAAGCCGGAAACCCTAGTTCACTCAAAGATCGAGGAAGAGCCCAAAGTCGAACCTTCGAGGTGGATCCATCTTCGACGGGAGAAGGCGACGAAAAGAGAACCATCAACCTCTACAAGGTTTGAAGAAGAAGGAGTTCAAGTTTAGGTATAACCATCTTCCATAGTAGCTAACTCTCTTTAGCTTGTTAACTAGTTTTAGTTTAGACAACGATCCCGACAAAGTTTAGTCCATGTTGCCTCTTGCGATAAAAATTCGTCTTTTATACCGTTTCCGCCTCCCCGTAAGTACCGGGGGTCGCAATATGGACTTACACAAAAGCCCTCGCAAGAGGCAACCGGGCCCACCCTTGCTCGGTTATCCCTGGCCGGTTGCTCCCTACCCCAAAATGCCAGGGATCAAAGCCCTTGCCAAGAGGCAACAGGCAGTATCCCTGCTCGGCCCGTCCTTAGTAGGCCCCTTACGGCCCCTCCCGTGCTAAGGATCAAAGCCCTCACCAAAAGGCAACCGGGCCCACCCTTGCTCGGTTATCCCTGGCTGGTAGTTCCTTACCCCAGAACGGCAGGAATCTAAGCCCTCGCCATGAGGCGGCCGAGCAGCTACCCTACTTGGCCCATTCTTAGCATGCTTCTCCGTGCCTCCCACGACTAAGGAACAAAAGCCCTCACCAAGAGGCATCCTATCTATCTACGTCTGAGCGATCTCCACCTCGACTTCGGGGACATGGAGATACCGTCTTCCCACCAGTCTTTGTACACTTGGAAAATGAACAGATTCAACTCGATATTTGATCGCTAAACGAAAAACGGGCCTAACACGAAGGCAGTACTGTGCAAATACAAGTGTTTACCGACAAAGGAAAACAAGCATGCAAATACTACTGCAAAAAGTTTTTATTCCCAAAATCAAAGTCTTTATAAGGGTATTTGGGGCTCCCCAGCCTTACAAAATGCCCGGAGGCCTACAAAATTCCTGATGCAACAAAAGAAAAGAAACAAGAAGACAAGGGGCTTCAGGCATCAGGGCCAGGCGCAACCTCGGGAAGCTCAATATCTACCATGACTTGGGCAGCGTCTGGGGGCTCAGCGCCCATCATAGGAGCCTCGGCGTCGCCCTCTCCGGAAATCTCTTCCCCGGCCTCGCCCCCGGGGTCGTTCCCCTACTCGTCATCCCCGCGAGGATATTCAGCTCGAAGCTCTGCGTCAGCGAACTCCGGCATCCGAGCCTTGACGGCGTCGAGGGCCTCACTCCAGATGAGGATAGTGGCCGAGGCTAGGACAGTGTAAAAATGTTCCGACATCTTTTAGTTCTCCACCGCCTTCTCCGCTCTGAGATCGGCTTGCTTCGTCCCCTTTACTGCCGCCTCCAGCTCCTTCTGGAGGGTGCTCGCCAACTTCTTTATGGTGCCGACGAGCACCTTGGAGTCCTGAAGCTTGGCTTCGGCGGCCTGGGCGGCCTAGCTGTACCTGGAAACTTCCTTCTTCCTGGCCGCCACCTCCTGCTTCCCGGCCTCCACCTCGCCCTCCAGGGCAGCGACCCTCGCCATCACCGCCTCCAGCTCTAGCTTTGAGCTCTCCTCCAGCGAGGAGAACTCGCCCGCGGCCCGTATCGCTGGGGAAATTTCCTCTTCCTCCATCTGGACGACGAAGGCGACGTGCTGGAGGACCTGATGAAATCAGAAGGGGGTCAGAAAGAGAAGGGGAGCACAAAATCTCACGATTGATGAGACGCTGAGTGAAAAATCGAGTGAGGTGCGAGCACTAACCTGCACGGCCTTTTGGGAGATGGACGCCATTTGCGCCTTGAGAGTCCCCCGAGGGACCTTGCCCCCGGCCGACCTCTCCATGTCGGCCAGCAAGCTGTCAGCGACGGAGAGCCCCGAGGGCACCTCAAAGTAAAGGTCCTCCTCGTCCACCAAGATCGGGGAGGCCAGGGTCCGCGGAACCGTTCGAGGGAACCTCTTGAGAGACGACGGCAGAGAGCCAGTCTCTATCTCCGAAGCCTGGGCCTCCTGTCCCCGAACCTGCTTTCGGCTCGGTGCATGGCTGGGCTTCGGGGCACGGCCCGCACTCGAACGCTGGGGTGGGATGGCTGCCGGGGGAGCCGGGACCGACGTCGGACGAGAAGAGATGGCACCTCCAGCCTTCGATCCCTTCTTTGGCTTGCGCATGGCCGCTCGAAGTTGGCTCAAGTCTATGGGTTCTGCACAAGACAAGATACAATGGAGTCAGCAACACAAACAAAAATGAAAACAAACGCAAGCCTAACAGATTGCCTGCAAGCTCCTAACTTACCGACGAACTGGGCGGGGTTGAGCTCGGCCCAACTAAGGTCCCGCTCAGAAAGCAGCACGTCAGCCCGGGGAATGGGCTCCCACTCCGCCACTTTCACCGCGTCGGGATCGTTGGACTGACTTCCCCGCCAGCACCTATCCCTAGACCACTGGGTGGGCACGGGCCAGTCTTCACCCTCTGGCGGCACCATAAAAAAAACTTCTTCTTCTAATCGTGGATGGAAGAAGGCAAGACGACGACTCTCGACCTAGCTCCACTCCCCCGTTGTTTCCTAAAGGAGAGGTAAACCCACTTCGGGTCACCCGCGCGAGTGCCTGGGTGACCTTTGTAAATGAGAGAGGAGGTAAGGGTGGACAGACTGAAAGGGATCATTTGTAACTTCAAACGTACTAGGAACCCAAAGAGAATCCTCCAGGAGTTCGGCACTAGTTGGCCCGGGGCTAGCCTAAAGTAATTTAGCGCTCTAACAACCTTGGGAGAGAAAGGCAGGTGCATTCCGGCCCAAAAGGCTTCCAGGTACAAGGCAATCTCTTTACCCCGTACCTGATCTGCCCTCTCTCTTTCCTCGGCTAAACGTAGCGTATAGCCGGAAGGGATATGGAAACGAGCCCGAGCGGTGGCAAGCTTGTTCTCATACCTCACCAAGGATGACACACCAGGGGCGTCCGCCATCTCCTCTTTGGGAACCCCCTTGTCGTGAGACCCCGGGAAGAGGATCTGACCCTAACTCCCTGGGAAGACTCCAACTCAGTGGAAGAATCCCTTGAATCTACCGTGACGACATCTACAGACTCCTCAAAAGAAGACATCTAACCTGATGGAGAGAAGTCCTCGGGAGAGAAAACGCAGAGATCCGACCTAAAAAGGAGAGCGCTGAGCTAACAAGACTCAGAACGGGGAAAATATGAAGAGATATGGGCCCTGAAGCGGACCCCACCTCTATTTATAGCTGCCAGCGTACACATCCTACGGCGACATTCATCTCCCGCTGAAACGGTTCAGTGCATTCGACGGCCATGATCGCTCCACCCGTCGCACGCGCATTGGCCATATCCCATCAGACGCCAGAAGTCTGCGGCACGTCGCATGAGCCAACCAGCGCTTGACACGTAGGCTGTCGCTGTGGACGTACGCCTGATCCGGCGCACCCTCTTTAATGCAAAGATCTCACCCCTGATTCGCTGGCGTCATCAAGAAAATACAACAGATTGCCCAGGAACACGCCCCGACGATATCTTTGAAAAGGAGCTCACCTCGGGTGACCCGGCAGACCACTTTCGACCCGACCCGTCAGCTGGACGGGATGAGAGTGGGGTTAATGATGATGCTCGATATCGGTGATCTTACAGATCATGACACGTGGCAGATGACGTGTCCCAAAGCTCACAAGAAAGGACCTACAGTGGCCGACCAGACCACTCCTATGCCCGTCCTATAAACAAACGCTGGCTCACCTCCGAGCCCTCTGCACAATTGGCCTCCTCGGCCTCCCAGCTACCGTAGAACCAAGATACCTCGGCTTTCCCGCTCGTCCGCGAGCTCTCCCGCCGAGGTCATCTTCCTCTGTTTCATCGACTGACCAACAGCACCGCTCACAGGCACAACCGCCATCCCGCGAATCTCGCCATTCGCGAGATATCCGCCGGCCACATCCCACGTTCCGCGCCATCACGATCCCCCATTAACGAGCCTGTCTTGCCATTAATGTGGGATCCTGCTCATCACGCGGGCGTGACGTTAGGAGCATAACGGCCGGCGTGATTCTCGCGCCTGCCTGCTCGCTACCACCGCTATATAAACCCCTCCTTCAGACGGTTCAAGTAAGCCATTTTACCCTACTAAGCCGTTACTCTGTTCGGATTTCCTCTCTAACTTGACCGTCGGAGGGTCCTCGGTGGTATAACCACTCCGGGACATCCTTGCAGGTAGCTCGGCCCAAACAACCTCAAACCCATTGAGATCCACACGCTTCAGGAGCCAGCCTCCAGATCAAATCTCGGCCGTCTATCGCCGCCATCAGCAGATCAACAGAAGGTAACATCTTGATGTGATCCGACTCCACGTCAAAACTACAAAGTGCAAGGAATTTAGATGAAATATAGATGAAACAAAATAAATGAGGTTAGCAAGTATAAGAAATATGCTTTTGTAGCTACATGTCCTATCTAGCTAGTACACTCCACTCAGTTAAATTTAACGCTCCTTTCTACTCCATTTTCAATGTAACAAAAATGATATGTAAAAAGAAGAAAAAAAGATATGTGTTAAAGGTTGATTTGCAACCATTCAAAACAACGTATCCTATCAAGAAATAACACAATATATTGTAAATATTAAAGGATGAAGTTCATTAAGTGCAAAGAATCATGAATGAGGGTTTAGAAGGCAAGCCATTCATCTAGCCATCTCACCATTGTCTAAGTAATAGAACTAACTACTCACACATCATAGTACAGATAAAGAGAGCAAAATATAAAAACAAACACATGAGAAAATTGCACGAAAAAGTAAGAACAAGAGCACAAAGAACCAATTAACAAAATTGCAGCTTTATTGAAGTTGCAATCCCAACTACAAGCTAATAAGTTCAAATACCTAAATCTGATCTTGCAAGTTCACAAGAGAAGTTGGGAGATAAGAGGAAGGCAAGAAACTCAAACTATCACTAAAGCTACAAGGTACAACAAGTTTTTTTAAAGTATGGAAATGTATATGGTCCCTTTCTCTCAAGATGATCTGCTATTTATAGACATTGTAAAAACAAAAGTTGAATATAAAATGAGTTGATTTGGCCAAGAAAAGCGCTCAGAAGAAAATTGACACCATTTGGAGAAGTAGGACCCGCAAATTGCGGCTATTCTCGATAAATTGGCGGCCAAGAAGAAGGTGGTGGGGTCCGTCTTGGTTGTGTGATCTTAAGTTCACTCCACCATCTCACCGTATTTGCAATTTCTTTTAATTACCATCTGGGTAAAATCTAGAGTTTTGCATGGAAATTTCAAGTTTCAAATACATCACATCAACACTTTTTAACACACTTATTACAAAAGACCCACTTGCATGTCTACTTGCTCCACTTGCATAACTTAAGTTCATATTTCATCATGGCATCCCACCATGGTTCATGCACCAAAATACTTATGCTCACACTTATAATTGTGACATGTTGAATCAAATTGGATAAAAAGTTGTGCACACTTTCTTTGTTGGAAAATCTTCATGAATACTTATCGGCTTTCCATTCCGGTTGCAGCGTCGACTTACAAATGTCGTATCCATGCATTTTGAGTGTGTATCCAGTGTTTTGTCATGAATAGCTGTATTCTATACTTATTGAGCAGACACGAGTTATAAATAGTACCGATATATCACAAAAATGATAACGAATGAACGGCAGTTATTCGTGATGAACAAATACCCCAAACTTGCCTTTTTCTCATTCCGAGCTAAACAAAATCCTAATCTCACTTTCGCAGAGAACACGATTGCACTGAACCCGTGCAACAAGCCACTTAAGGTCTAGGTGTCCCTAGTAGGAGGAGTTTTGTCTCCTGAGGGTTTTCAGCGGATCACACCCACAAAATCCTGAGGGTTTTCAGGTAGAGATGTGATTAATCGTTACAACGCGGCTCGTGTAGGAACATGAGCTCCCCGGTTCCGCTGGCATTTCTAAAAATGGTTTCATACCTTGGCTATTGATTTTAAATGTGTTGCCAGAGTGTGCATCTTCAATATCGACTGTACCATGCGGAAAAATGGTGCGCACAAGAAATGGACCTGTCCATCGAGACTTCAATTTTCCTGGAAATAGATGAAGTCGGGAATTGTACAACAGAACCTTTTGGCCTATCGTGAAGGTTTTTCGGAGAATCGCCCTATCATGAAAGACTTTCGTCTTTTCCTTATAGAGTTTGGCGTTCTCATATGCATCGTTACTTATCTCATCGAGCTCATTCAGTTGAAGTTTTCTTGCTTCCCGGCCTTTTCCAGATTAAAATTGAGCTATTTAATTACCCAGAATGCTTGGGGCTCCAGTTCAATAGGCAAATAACATACTTTTCCAAAGATGAGTCGGTATGGTGACATACCCAAATTTTTCTTGAAGGCGGTGCGAAAAGTCCAAAGCGCGTCATTCAACTTCAATGACCAGTCCTTGCGGTTGTGGCTGACAGTCTTTCTAGGATCTGTTTTATCTGTCTATTTGAGACTTCAACCTGGCCACAAATTTGAGAATGGTAAGGCATTGACAATATGTGGCTTATGGAGTAATTCTTCATCAGTGATTCAAACGATTGGTTGCAAAAGTGTGTTCTGTTATTGCTGATGATGATGCGAGGTGTGCCGAACTGAGAAAAAATGTTTTCTTTCAATAATTTCACGACAACCTTGTTGTCGTTGATTCTATAAGGCACTCCCTCCACCTATTTGGACACGTAGTCCATAGCCAATAAGATGTACAAGTTCCCGATAGAGTAAGGGAACCGCCCCATGAAATCGATTCTCCAGACATCAAAACTCTCTACAATTAGAATGGAATTTAGGGGCATCTGATTTCGTTTTTCAATTTTTCCTATGCGCTGACATCGGCTACACGTTTTACAATACTTTGCATCCTTGAAAAGCGTCGGCCAGTAAAAGCGGTATTGCAAAACTTTCTCAGCCGTCTTTCTAGGTCCAAAATGGCCCCCACAAGCTTGGTCATGACAAAATGACAACACACTTCTTGTTTCGAAGTTGGAAACATATCTTCTAATGATCTGTTCAGAACAATACTTGAACAGGTAAGGCTCATCCCAATAAAAGAATTTAACTTAGGAGAGAAATTTTGACTTGTTCTGTTTCGACCAAAATGAAGGTGTTTTTCTGGTGATAAGATAGTTGACGATATTAGTGAACCAAGGTTTGACTGATACAGAGAGAAGTTGTTCATCTGGAAATTGTCTGTTGATTGGAATGTCCTCAACTGGTGCATTAGTCAGGCAAGACAAATGATCGACTGTTGGAGATAGTGCCCTCAGAGTCAATTATTGGATCACAGGCACGTGATTGCAATGATTGAGAGAGGACCTATACCGTTAGAACAGTCTTACTCAAGATGATAGTATGCTATCTGGTTTATCTTTATCATCGTGTACTGCTTTAAATGACCTTACAGGTCACTATTGCACGTTGATAGAGCCCTTAGGATTCTTGCTTGACGGCCAGCAGTATGATGGCGATCATATACGTGGGAGCTGGGGTTTATAAGCACATCCTTAATAGGTCCCTAGTCGTGGGAGTTTCGAGACAGGGCATCGATACTCCAGAGTAGACTAGTGTATACAGTCGAGACCCCGACGAGGGGCGGTGGCCGGTCTCACAAGCCACTGGTGTCAGTTGGTTCACCTAAGATGTATACAGGTGCTCATTGGGTCATGAGTACACCTGACAGGACTTGCCGGGAACATGCTAGTTGGGATTATACCAGACGTCAGATAGCAGTTCCCTGGTGACATGTGTACAGGTTAGTTCATCGACCTAAGATCGTCATTTGTCTCGTGTGAGTTCCCACTGTACTTTGATTACTACCCTACCATGGCTCAAAGGAGTCGTGGAAACAGGTTTTAGTTGGGTACAGTCCCGAGCCACATTGAGGCAGTGAGCGGATCTGCAGGGGTTCGTCTCTCCAGGTATTGGGGGTGAGGTTGCGCTGTGTCTAGGAAAGCCATTACACAAAGCCCTCGGCCGAGGCAGGAGATTTACTGGTAGGTATTCCAGTAGTATCTCAGGGTGTTCTGGGCTACACTCCGACACGACTTGTACCGCTTTTGGGGTCTGACTTTTACCAATCCCCTAGGCCCGCCATGCGATACTCATAGACGAACGGACCGGACTGTACGGATATTGTCACTGACAGGCTCAGTAGGGTGTCAGGATGAGTTCGCTCATCGATGTCCCTTTTGGTCAATACCTGGTAGCCCGTTACCTATGGCTAATACCTCTGACGTGCTAGTGGTTAAATCCACAACCAAAGTATTGGCGAGTCTTTAGAGTCCCCCACAGACCGTTTTCTCAAGTTTCGGGCGAAACGCTGTAGAGGCCGTATGGAGATATGGCAGGGTTCGATCAGATACGTGCGGTATTGCACGCATCATGATTGGACGGATAATACTAGCGGGCTTTGGTTTAAGCCGGATCCTATTATTGTACTGTGTAGATTTTGTCTCATTGCATTTGTATTCAGTGAGAATACAAATGCGGGTATGTATATACAGTCGCGGGGTTTTCCTGTAATTTATTACGGGATCAGTTTTTTGAAGTTGCCAGTTTGCATTCCGTTCCGGCCAGTTTTTCCTTTGTTCCTTTACGGCCAGATTTTTCCGTTGGAGGGGGATAATTTGCAAGTTTGCAAATTAGCTATGTGGTGGGGTTTGTTTGTAAATGGGGATTATGATGGGTTTAGCATCTTTGCTTTTTCATGATGGTTTTCATTTATGTGATGGGATTTGATTTGGTTTTAGATTAGAAATTGGTGTGACCATTTTCTTCTCATATTGATTCATTTTCTTCTCTTGCATAATTTGATCTTTTTTTCCCCTCCACCATTTGAGAGAGGCCGGCCACTTGAGTGGGTGAGGGAGAGAAGTTCAATTTGTGAGTGGAAATTCTTCATCTCATTTTTGCTTACACCAAATATCCCAAAGTTCATTTCCATTGCTCATTCCTCCATCACCATGGCAACTTCACAACCCCAAAGAGACAAACTATTTTACACTAGCCTACAGCATTTCTTGGGCACGTCGGCTTGCCAACTTCGTGCGCGAGTTGCCTCAGTCCAGAGGTGGGAGCCCGTAAAAGAACCCGGCGATGTGGTGCCCGTTCCGATGAGGAAATGAAGACCGGAGATTCCGCGAGGAGATCGGAGTGGAGGCCGAAGACCGAAGGACACGGATCGCTCGGTATAGCTCTCTACCCTCTCTCTTGATAGCTAGGTTTAGGTTAATGGTTCGATCCGGGTTTTTAGGATGCGGCTGTGCCGGTTTCCAAGTCAAGAAAATTTTTCGTTTCCGCATTTTGGCCGAGAAAAGACGGCCGGGGCGCTACGGTAGTCCTGCATGGTATCAGAACCACGCCATTAACCTAGTCTAGCTTGATCTAACGTGTTTAGAACTTCGATCGGACGGAAATTCCAAAAACCACAATTTCCAATATTGCACTTTCTGTCGATTTTCATTTTTGCTGTAAAAATTATTTGGTATGTTGCAGAATTACGTGCAGGGTTTTTTGAGATCACTGAAGAAAATTGGTACCCTGATGTTACTGTATCACCGCGGAACCACGGCCGTAACCTCACTTTGGCCGCGGTTCCACCACGGAATAGTGGCTTCACTGCATCAATTTTCTACAGTAGGTCTCTGAGTTGGAAATAGGGTTTTTGGTATATTCTGTTTGGGCCCAGATTATTTTGAGTACTGCAGTTGTACTTGGGGCCCACTTTGGGAAACTTTGTCGATCGAAATTTTTTAAAACATGTTAGTTCACAGTATTTACATTATATCTGCGACCGTGAATATCACTCGATCGGTAAATCCTGTCTAACTGTTATAGCCCTTTTAGACGGATTTGCGAACGTGACATTCACGTTGATGTTCTGTGTTGTGCTGTGTTGTTGCGGATTGGTCGTGGGGGATAGCCTGGATGCAATGGTAGTACAGTTTGGTTTATTATGTACATTTGATATTGCGGGGCGAGCGTCCGACATGTGGACTGCCGTCACTGCCTGTTTGTATATTATTCTTTTGGGGCACGACCGGGCTGAGGTCGATGTACCCGTTGTATGTATATTTTACTTTTTGTACTAGGATTGCCCCGCGGAGGGGTGCACGGATAGCCAGGTTCTAGAGGGCAACGGGCCCGCATCTCATGGCGTTGAGACGGAGGGGGCTTCACTCTAGAATTGGCGGGCTATTCGTCGCACTCGTATGGGGTACAGGTTGACCCAAGGAGGGGTGCTCAAGTTACCGTATTCCGTGAAGTGCTGGGTAGTCCATTCACGTTGCTGAAGGGGGCTGCATCGCTTCAGGTTTTGGCGGGTAACTTGCCTCGCCCGTAGGGGTCTAGGATTTTATTGCACAGGCTATCCACATGACCAGGGGAACGTCGAGTTTCAGTAGCGGCTCTATGAAACCCGGGGATCCCAGATATCTGTATTATTCTGTGATGCTCATTACATTTCTGTGATGTTTCATTTTATCATTCTTGAGTGAATATTATATATTGATATATATACTAGTAGATGTTGTATATGTTTTGCATCCGCGCTAGTCCAGTCCCCGCTCTGTCGTTAGTTAAGTAACCTAACTGGTGATGACGGGACCTAGTGGCGAATGCGATGGCATATACGTACATCATTATTTTCGTTCTTTATTGGTGTGATCAATTGATGGGACTGCATTGATTCGGATCAATGCAAGCTAAGCAAACCTATTCTGATGTTGTTGGAATAATTTTTCAAAAAGCTGTTATTGCAAGGACGTTCTCTTTTGTTTTGCATAGTGGTATTCGGTTATGAATATCCAGCACCTCAGTCGACGAGGCAAGGGCCGAGATCCCTTCACCGGGAGTGACCCCTTGCACAGAAGTTTGCGTTAGGGTAATAACTTCACTATAGCCGATTACTTTTTGCTTTGCATCGTGGTATTCAGTTGGAATATCCTGCACCTCATTCTACGGGGAAAGAGCCGAGATCCCTTCACCGGGAGTGACCTCTTTAGCAAAGGTTTTCGTCACTATATTTTTATAAAAAGTTATCCAGTTCCTTCAACGATATCAAGTTCATTACGTTAAAGGTTTTTCGCCAAAAACCAGCCGCAGCCCTCCGTCATTTCAGATTAGTATTGCTTAGTATTCGTGCTACGTATGTCGTGCTCAGCCGAGGCGTAGTGTGCGGTAGCTCTGTAATGCTTTTCTGTCTTATGGATATGTGATTGGTTAGGACAGTCGTACGGTCATTTTGGCTCAGTCAAGGACTCGTGTGGGTGGGTTTAATGCAGTCAAGATAATGACGGGTTGAACTTGACTAGGATCCTTTGATATGTTGGCTCTGTCAAGATCACTTGGGTCCTAGGGGTAAAAACATACATTGGGAGTTTCTAAAGAAACTGAAACTTGCCAGGAATGCGCATACCTTCCGGAGTGTGATAACGTGAGTAGATTCCGTCACGTTATCATGCGATGATAGTTGGATCCCGATTCCCACTGATGAGTTGGTTTACTCCTCGGGTGATCCCGACTAATTCTCCTTTCAGGTTTGGAGGAGAATTTGACGGTACAGTGGGAGGTTTCCTGATTAGATAAAGTGATAACCATTCTGATCTAGGTTAGAGTGCATGCTGAGTGTTTCTTTTCTCTCTCTCTTTGGCTGCGACCATGACCCGACCCTAGACTATGACTCAGTGACCAATATTGACCGAACCTTCTTAAACACTGGCTTTTGGATTGTCAGAATTGCATACCTCATTGCCACTCCTACTTTTACCCTTTTCTCTAGGACACCCCGTATTACTACGAACGTACACTTCCATTGGATAAAACCATCGTATGGTTATATACGAACTCGAAGGAATTTATTCGAGGATGGTTTCTGGTTCTGGAGAAAATGAATAGAACTATTCAGTTGTCTTTTCCTTTTACCTTCTCTCTTGTCGTGAGTGCTCCTTGGATTAGGGTAGTACACCCATTACGCAAATTGGATAGTCTTCTTCCAAACCATAGGCAGGTGTCGACCGGTAGGGAATGAAGAAAACCATTTAGCCTAAAAGGTGTACAGAAGGTATTAAGTAAAGACATATCAAGGGACTAGTAAGAGGGCAAAGTAAATTGCGACTACTATTCACGACCAAACCAAGTATTTCTTCGCCAATCCTAAATCACCTTTGTATTTCTCCAGGACACTCCGTATCACTACGAAGATCCACAGTTTATTGGATACTCCATCGTATGGTTATATACGAACTCGAAAGGAACTTGTTCCAGTTTGGGGATGGATTCTGGTTCAGGAGAAATAGGAATAAGGTTTATTCGGTTGTCTTTTATCTTCATCTTCGCTCGCAGTGCGAGTGCTCCTAGGATTAGGACAGTATACCCATTATGCTTATTGGATAGTCTTCTTCCAAACCATAGGCTGGTGCCGAACGGTAGGGAAGGAAGAAAACCATTTAGCCTAAGAGGGTGTACAGAAGGTAACGACTAAAGACATATAAAGGGATTTGGAGAGGTGGCAAAGAAATATACGGTTACAGTTGTGAATCTGGATAATGGAAGAGGCATTACTAGGAATACCAGGATACCCCTACGTAACATTTCAATGTTTTAGTTTCACTGTGTACTGTTAAAAGAAAACTGATTTCCTAATTAGACACTTGCTCCAGGGTATGTATTTACCAGGTATGATTCTCACATTTGTATGGTTTTACAGATGATGAGTGGGAGTAAGTTATTGGGAATTAGGTGACCATCCTCATTATATCGGAATTCGTTGTAATTGGTGATATTTGAGGAAATCACCTGGGTTGTTTGCCGGACGACAAATATTTGGTTTTGAATATCCGTTGTTATGCACCAATTTCAAATTGACATATCTGTACGTCTATCTTTATAGAGTGAGATATAACTTTTTGAAATTATGTCTATGACATTTACCTATATCAGTGGATGGTTAGGTAAGGAGCATTAAACAGCGGTGTAATTCTTCATAACCATAGTACAGTTTTCAACCTACGACACACAGGGAATGAGTTATTAGACTCAAGAGACTTATACAGAGTATTGTATGTTGTCCAGTGTCCATTAGGACAGAGGGGTTGGTACTCGTACTAGATTCTGTTTACTTGTGACTTCTCTGGGTCTTAGACATGTGTTTCGTAGAAACACAAGGTCCAAGTTTTGAGAAGTTATAGGTATAAGAATAGAGTAGAGAACCAGGTGTTGCAAGTATCGGGATTCTTCAAGGTGATCAAAGATATAGATACTTGTGTATGGTATTCAGTTGATAATAATGATTAAGAGAACTTGCTTCTCTTTCAGGTTACTCATAATTGGAAGCACTCCTAAGTTGAGTAACGCTGATCGGCCTCTTTCCATTTAGTTGACATGCACTGGAGACAGATGCATGATTTGAATCTGGTTCAATTAAATCAGTGCCTCTGTTTCTGTATTGGATATAGAACAGTTCATATCTTGACGATGTTAAGGCGCGGGGAGTTGTCCGGCTTATGCTTAAAACCAGACTCTGGATAACTCAAGGTACATTTCTGTAATGGCTGTTTGTGGGTTGACCCAGGCTATGACGAGGGTTGACTTTCTACCATCCGGAAGATCAATAGTGATATTGTTCTTGACTCGCCACGGTTTTAATAAAAATTGATTTTTTCAGAAAACAGTAGTGGGAGTATGGTAGAACTGGAAGTAATTCCAGAACCACAAACGATTACTGAAGATTTTATAAGAACCTAAAGATTCAATCTGGTTTGACATTCCATTGGCCACTCCGCAGATATGATGGGTAACCTCAGGCACCCGAGAGGTACTCCAGTAGCCTCAAGGATGGTGACAGGGAGGTTCTTGTTTACCCAGACTTGCCATTGCTATTGCTCCAGGCTGTGAGACCCGGCAGGAGGATGAGTATAGCGTCGTTCTGAACTAGCTTTAGAAGTGTACGTCTATATGACTCTGCCAGAGGGTTATCGTAGTCAGTGGGAGAAGCGGAAGCATAGTGGAAAAGTAGCTTATGTCTATAGACTAAAGCAGATATAGTGGAGATAGATCATCTATTTCTGATGTGACAGTCATAGGTTTGACTTCATCAGAATACGGGATGGATCTGTTAAGAAGGTAGTAGGGTGTGATGTCCTGGTATTAGGATGACATACACAGAGTAGGAAGTGAAATTCCTATACTACGATCGGTTATAATTTGGTTGTCACACAGTGGTTTCTCCAGATAGGATATTAATCCAGTCCTGGAGAAACGATCGGAAGCAGTTTTAGAACATAAGTGGATGTTCTAGGGATATGATAACGACAGCCTCTTTCGAGAGACAGTTATCACTCCAGGCTTCCATGGTGACCTGGATGACAGAGTGTCTATCAGAGTTATAGTTTTCCCTCTGACGAGGGGCAGTATTTTGGACAGGTGGTCCAAGCGGATACTGAGGGAGGCATGGCGGAGGATACTGATTAAGTTCAGTTGACGATACAGTCTAAGAAGTTTGGATTTGGAGTTCATTTATGAGCTAGGTCCCATCAGATATCCAGACATATTCTAAGACAGGTATTGCTCATTTCGGGAGATGGCTTTCTCCACGAACTTGAGATAAAGAGAGACATAGAAAGAAACATCTAAGCGGATCCACTCACTGAGGCTATTCCTTGAACGCAATAGTTTCGCAATAAGGCTTTGTGAGACTGATTAGTAGAGGAGTTGGGTGTTCGGTATCACACGGACTGTGAGTATGCGACATCGCAATAATTAGCCTTGAGTGCAAGTGGGAGATTGTTGGAGATAGTGCCCTCAGAGTCAATTATTGGATCACAGGCACGTGATTGCAATGATTGAGAGAGGACCTATACCGTTAGAACAGTCTTACTCAAGATGATAGTATGTGTAGGGTTCCTAGGCACACTAGTGAGGTCTCCCAAGCCATCAACCATGGCAATTTCAAAAAATATGGTGCCTACAAACCCTAAACTACGGATCGATAACTAGATGTCTAGGCGAAAAAGAACTAGTTAACTATTGGGAATACGGAAATACAACCTTTGTAGATCCGGTGCTCCACCTCCATAGCTCCGCAACGAGGTCCTCTCCGCTGTCCAAATCAAATCCGGGCTCTAGAGTCGGCTTCGTCGGAGAATGGGCAAGCTAGGTCGTCGATGTCCATGCCGAAGATGATCTACGTCGAGGCATCGCTAGATCAAGCTCACAACTTCACCAAGTCATGAAACTTGTGAAGTAAACACACTCTACTACTTGGCAAGAGGTAGAGGATGAAGAAATAGGAAGTGGGTAGACTTTAGTTTTGGATTTCTCACTCTTTTCCAACAATCACCATTGATGGACTTCAAGCTTCTTCACTTGAAGCAAGGAAGAAGAAAAAGGTAATTATGATAAGTTAAAAGAATAAGATAAGAAAATGAATTCTTATCATAATTTTAACTAGAGTCAAGTGTAGAGAATGAATCATGGTTAGTGGGAATGGTTAGGGTTAAGGATGAGATAAGAATGGTTGACTTGAACAAAGCTTCATGAAGCTTCAACTAAAGAACAAAATTAGCCACCATTCTTTTCTCTTTTCTTTTATTCATTTATCAAAAATAAAAAGGATAATTAAATAGATAAATGAATAACAAATAAGAAACCCTAACCATTTCATTAACCAAGGTTTAATACTTTACACTTAACCAAAAAGGATGTATCATCAAACATGATACAAGCAAGTGCACAAAATCATATCGCATATGTAATGCGCACACCCGAGTGAGAAAATCCATTTAAAGTGAACCAATACTAGTTAATGCAAAGTAATATATCAAATATATAATTATACATCAAATCATTAAATCAACACTTGATTCAATGATCCGGTCATGTCGCACACAACCGACTAGTATAGAATGTATCGGCTTATCGAATCAATCCTTGATTCGATAACTAGGTTATATCGCATACAACCATTCGACACATTCATCGCGAGAATGGAATACGGCATCACATACACGCATTATTCTCGGTCCCGCACATATCTCATATGCGCTCCTATTTCGTTTCGCTTGAGCCAGGAAACCTCTGTGTAGGACTCTAAAGACTCGTCAATACGCCGGCAGCAGGCGATGATCATATCAAACACCCACAAGCCGCAAACGGTCTGCTAAACGTAACGGCCACCCGGGTATTGAGCGATCTGAAGATCGACGAGCAAGCCCGCTCACACTCCAGTGAATCCGACCAGTAACACTACCGTACAGTCCGGTCTGATCGTCTGATCTGTCGCATATCTCGCCTAGGGGTGGTATACGTCAGACCCCAATAGCTCGATAAGTCGTGTCGATATGAGGTCTATAACTATTCGAGAAACTACTGGTAACACTTACCAGTAAATCTCAGCAACCCTGGCCAGGGATTTCCTGTTATAGCCAATCGAACACAGCGCAACATCAACCCCCATATACCGGGAGAGACGAATCCCCTCCTATCGCTCATTGCCTCCATGTGACTCGGGACTGTACCCAAAAACCACCGTTTTGCACGCCCTCTTGGATGTGGTAAGATGGAAATCAAAGCACAGTGGGAACCACACAAGACTCTATGACGATCTCGGGTCAACAGACTACTCTGTACCAGTGTCACCAGAGAACTGCCATCTGACGTGAGGTATAATACCATCTGGGAGTTCTCGGCGAGTCCGTCCAGTGTACCCAGTCTTAACTGAGCACCCGTATATCATCTCTGATGTCAAACACCAATGGATATGGGATCATCCATCGCCCATCTGTATGGGTCGAGAAGGTACACGCTAGTCTACTCTGGTATATCGATGCCCCGTCTCGATACACCCACGACTAGGGACTTTGAAGGATGTACTTATGGACTACCATGTCCCCACTAGTATGATCCGCATCATAGTCCAGGTAGTCAAGTACAGATCCTAAGGGCTTTACCAACATGTAACAGAGAGACAATCAGCATACACGTTAAGGTAAAGGGTAATCAGATAGCATACTATCATGTCGAGCAAGAAAGTCCTCCCTATATATGTCCCAGCATCCACTACAATATACATCCTATGTACAGTAATGGCCTCTAGGGCATACATATAACTAACAGTATGTTATCTGGTTTATCTTTATCATCGTGTACTGCTTTAGGTGACTTTACAGGTCACTACTGCACGTTGATAGAGCCCTTAGGATTCTTGCTTGACGGCCAGCAGTATGATGGCGATCATATACGTGGGAGCTAGGGTCTATAAGCACATCCTTAATAGGTCCCTAGTCGTGGGAGTTTCGAGACAAGGCATCGAAACTCCAGAGTAGACTAGTGTATACAGTCGAGACCCCGACGAGGGACGGTGGCCGGTCTTACAAGCCACTGGTGTCAGTTGGTTCATTAAGATGTATACAGGTGCTCATTGGGTTATGAGTACACCTGACAGGACTCGCCGGGAACATGCTAGTTGGGATTATACCAGACGTCAGATAGCACTTCCCTGGTGATATGTGTACAGGTTAGTTCATCGACCTGAGATCGTCATTTGTCTCGTGTGAGTTCCCGCTGTACTTTGATTACTACCCTACCACGGCTCAAAGGAGTCGTGCAAACAGGTTTTAGTTGGGTACAGTCCCGAGCCACATTGAGGCAGTGAGCGGATCTGCAGGGGTTCGTCTCTCCCGGTATTGGGGGTGAGGTCGCGCTGTGTCTAGGAGAGCCATTACACAAAACCCTCGGCCGAGGTAGGAGATTTACTGGTAGGTATTCCAGTAGTATCTTAGGGTGTTCTAGGCTACACTACGACACGACTTGTACCGCTTTTGGGGGTCTGACTTTTACCAAACCCCTAGGCCCGCCATGCGATACTCATAGACGAACGGACCAGACTGTACGGATATTGTCACTGACAGGCTCAGTAGGGTGTCAGGATGAGTTCGCTCATCGATGTCCCTTTTGGTCAATACCTGGTAGCCCGTTACGTATGGCTAATACCTCTGACATGCTAGTGGTTAAATCCACAACTAAAGTATTGACGAGTCTTTAGAGTCCCCCACAGACCGTTTTCTCAAGTTTCGGACGAAACGCTGTAGAGGCCGTATGGAGATATGGCAGGGTTCGATCAGATACGTGTGGTATTGCACGCATCATGATCGGACGGATAATACTAGCGGGCTTTGGTTTAAGCCGGATCCTAGTATTGTACTGTGTAGATTTTGTCTCATTGCATTTGTATTCAGTGAGAATACAAATGCGGGTATGTATATACAGTCGCGGGGTTTTCCTGTAATTTATTACGGGATCAGTTTTTTAAAGTTGCCAGTTTGCATTCCGTTCCGGCCAGTTTTCCTTTGTTCCTTTACGGCCGGATTTTTCCGTTGGAGGGGGATAATTTGCAAGTTTGCAAATTAGCTAAGTGGAGGGGTTTGTTTGTAAATGGGGATTATGATGGGTTTAGCATCTTTGCTTTTTCTTGATGGTTTTCATTTATGTGATGGGATTTGATTTGGTTTTAGATTAGAAATTGGTGTGACCATTTTCTTCTCATATTGATTCATTTTCTTCTCTTGCATAATTTGATCTTTTTTTCCCCCTCCACCATTTGAGAGAGGCCGGCCACTTGAGAAGGTGAGGGAGAGAGGTTCAATTTGTGAGTGGAAATTCTTCATCTCATTTTTGCTTACACCAAATATCCCAAAGCTCATTTCCATTGCTCATTCCTCCATCACCATGGCAACTTCACAACCCCAAAGAGACAAATTATTTTACACTAGCCTCAGCATTACTTGGGCACGTCGGCTTGCCAACTTCGTGCACGAGTTGCCTCGGTCCAGAGGTGGGAGCCCGTAAATGAACCCGGCGATGTGATGCCCGTTCCGACGAGGAAATGAAGACCGGAGATTCCGCGAGAAGATCGGAGTAGAGGCCGAAGACCGAAGGACACGGATCGCTCGGTATAGCTCTCTATCCTCTCTCTTGATAGCTAGGTTTAGGTTAATGGTTCGATCCGGGTTTTTAGGATGCGGCAGTACCGGTTTCAAAGTCAAGAAAATTTTTCGTTTCCGCATTTTGGCCGAGAAAAGACGGCCGGGGCGCTATATAGTCCTACATCGACAACAACATTGTCAGTTCCTATCTTATCTTTGATAGTCAAGTCAAACTCTTGAAGTAGGAGAATCCAACGTATTAATCTGGTTTTGGCATCCTTCTTTTCAAAGACATGCCTAAGTGCTGAATGATCAATATAAATTGTGACTTGGGTACCGATCAAGTGCGGAAGGAACTTTTCAAAGTGCATAGACGACAGCTAAGAAGTCATTTTCTGTGGTGGTATAATTTAGCTGTGCATCATTCAACGTCCTGCTCGCATAGTGCATCACGTGCGTCGTCTTTTCAAATCGTTGTCCTAAGACAGCGCCAATTGCGAAATCAGAGTATCGCACATCATCTCGAATAGTTCGTTCAAGTTTGGTGCACTTAAGATCGGTGCGAAAGTGAGCTCCGATTTCAGCAGTTTGAAAGCAGTATGGCACCCAGAATTAAACTTGAAAGAAACATCCTTAGCAAACAAGGAAGTCAAGGGTCTAACCAGTTTGATAAAATCCTTGATGAAACGCCTATAAAAATCGGCGTAGCATACGCATGCCTTGATAACACGGACAGTCCGTGGAGGTGGGAGACTTGAAATGGCGTCGATTTTCTCTTTATCGACCTCAATTCCATTTTCAGAGCAAATGTGGCCTAACACAATGCTGTGTTTGACCATGAAATGACATTTCTCCTAATTGAGTGTGAGGTGCTTTTCTTTGCGTCATATCATTACCAGCTCGAGATGCCTCAAACACTTAGAAAATGAATCTCCAAAGACGGAGAAATCATCCATGAACACTTCCAGAAATCGCTCTACCATGTCAGAGAATATGCACATCATGCACCGCTGAAATGTGGCCGGTGCATTGCATAGCCCAAAGGGCATGCGGCGGTAGGCGAATGTACCAAAAGGACAAGTAAAAGTTGTCTTGTCCTAATCATTTGGATCAATCGGGATTTGATTGTAGCCGGAGTATCCATCAAGGAAACAATAGTAAGTATGGCCGGCTAGGCGTTTAAGTATCTGATCAATGAACGGTGGCGGAAAATGATCTTTACGAGTTGCTGCGTTGAGCTTTCTTTAATCAATACAGACCCTCCAACCTTTCTGTGTATGGGTTGGGACTAGCTCGTTTACTTCATTCATAATTACCATGATTCCTGATTTCTTTAATACAACATGAATAGGGCTTACTCATTTGCTATCGGATATGGGATAAATGATCCCATTGTCAAGACACTTCAGAATTTCCTTTTGCGCCGCTTCTTTCATTACTGGGTTTAGCCAGCGTTGAGGATCCTTGAAGGGTTTGGAATCATTGGTCATATGGATTATGTGTTGACAGATAGCAGCGCTGATTCTATTGATATAAGCCATCGACCAATCTATTGCTTCCATGTTCTTTCTCAGAACATTCATGAGTGTCGACTCTTGCTCAGGCGCAAGGTCGGTTGCGATTATAACTAAAAGCGTTTCGTTATCTCCCAAATATGCATACTTGAGGTGGTCGGGAAGAACCTTGAGGTCAAGTTTAGACGGCTCCTATACAGATGGTCTTACTTCGGGGGTCGGTTCAGTACGAACTGGTTCAAATTAGGCCCCCCAATGTGTGTAGGAAACCTACTCAGGACTTTACTTCTCAAGCAAGAGAAGCTCCTCAAAGAATAGTTCTTCCAAAGTTTCTTCAAGACACTCATTATTGAAGTCAAATGTCTTCTCCTTAGACATATCGTGTATAGAGTTGATTTCATCCGTGTCATCATGTCGATCACTCGCTTGGTTTGCTAGACTAAAGATGTCGAGGTCAATTGTCATATTTCCAAAAGAGAGTTTCATGGATCCATTACGACAATTGATCAACGCATTAGACGTGGTTAGGAAAGGCCGCCCTAGTATAACTGGAATATGACCGTTGGAATTGGCGACGAGTTCAGTCTCTAAAATGATGAAATCTACGGGGAAAATGAATTCTCCAACCTTAATCAGAACGTCATCAATCTCCCTACTCGGTATCTTTGTGGATCGGTTTGCCAATTGCAGAGTCACTTTGGTCGGCTTCAATTTTCCCAAACCCAGCTGTTCATAAACTGAGTAAGGAAGCAGGTTCACGTTTGCCGCTAAGTCTAACAAGGCTCAATTGATTTGCTTGTTCCCGATAGTGCAAGAAATAGTAGGACAACCAGGGTCCTTATATTTCACCGGAATGGATTTGGACAAGACATCGCTTAAAGTGGCGGCCAAGAAGACTTTTTTAGGCACATTACCTCTTTTGCGTCTATCAATTGGGGAGGAACCAAAATTAGAGCTCAAACATCTTCCATTACACTTAAAATATGCCTATTTAGGTGTGAATGAGACACTCCTTATAATTATAGCAGTTGATCTTATTAAAGAGCAAGAGGTAGCATCATTATCTATTCTTAAAGATAATAAGGAAACTATTTGATGGATAATGGCGGATATCAAGGGAATTAGTCTAACAATTGTACAATATTGAATTCACTTGATAGACAACGCCAAGACCGCTAGAGATTCTCAATGCAAGCTAAATCCTGTAATGAAGGAAGCGGTGAGGAAGGACATTATTAAATGTCTTGATAGCGGTATTATTTATCCTATTTCTGATAGTACTTGGGTCAGCCCTATTCATGTAGTACCTAAGAAATCTGATATTACATTTATTGAAAACCACATGAATGAGCTTGTCCCTATCCGCACACAAACAGGTTGGCATGTGTGCGTTGAATGCCGAAACTAGGAAAGATCACTTTCCATTGCCATTTATTGATCAAATGCTGGAAAGGTTAGCCGGTCATGAGTACTATTGCTTTCTAGATAGATATCCTGGCTATAAACAAATCCAAGTTTCTCCGAAGATCAAGAGAAGACCACTTTTACATGTCCCTTTGGCACATTTGCATATCGGCGAATGCCATTTGAGTTATGTGACGCACCAACCACTTTTCAGCAGTGCATGATCAGTATATTTTTTTGATATGGTGGAGAGCTATTTAGAGATCTTTATGGAAGAATTCTCTGCTTTTGGTGATTCTTTTATTGAGTGTTTACATCATTTGTAGCTAGTTCTTCAATGATGCAAAGAGAAAAATTTAACACTCAATTGGGAGAAATGCCATTTTATGGTCAAGCAAGGCATTGTGGACATATTATTTCAAGCAAAAGCATTGAGGTAGATAGAGATATAATAGATATAATTTCCAACCTATCTCCTCCCAAAATAGTCAAAGATATAACGTCACTCCTTGGGCATGCAGGATTTTATAGTTGCTTTATTAAAAACTTTAGCAAGATTTATAGACCCCCTAACCACTATTCTTGCCAAGGATGTACCTTTTGAGCTTAGTTCCGATTGCCTCAAGTCTTTTGAGCAATTAAAAAAAGAGCTTACTTCCGCTCCTATACTCCATGCTTCCAATTGGAGCCAGCACTTTGAGATTATGTATGACGCATCTGATTTTGCGATTGGAGCTGTTTTAGGACAGCGTATTGATAAGATACCACACGTGATCCATTACATAAGGAGGACTCTTAATGATGCACAGCTAAACTATTCGACAACTGAAACAGAATTTTTAGCTGTTGTATTTGCACTTGAAAAGTTTAGATCCTACCTCATCGGTTCATATATCACAATTTACATTGACTAGTCAGCACTTCGACATCTTATCGCTGAAAAAGATGCATAAGACTGACTTATTCAATGGATTCTTTTACTACAAGAATTTGATCCTGAGATAAAAGATAAAAAAGGATTCGATAATGTAGTGGTCGATCATCTTTCTCGTCTTCTAATGCGCTATCGAAAGAACTTCCGATCAGTGACCATTTTCCTGATGAATAGCTTTATGTTGTTATGAGTGAACCATGGTTCGTAGACTGTTGGGTTACCTACAACGGCAGCAAGGTTTTGGGAGGCATCATCCATGCCAAGTTAAAATTTTGCCATTGAAGATAACCCTAAACCTAGGAACTTTAACTAGAGAATCAAACAAAAGCTAGCATGTTAACACTTTAACATCTAAGAGTTGGGGATTACAACCTTTGTAGTCCGTTGCTCCGCTTCATAAGCTCCGTGTTGAGGTCCCTTCGCTGCGATCATCAAGTACCCGGACTCTAGAGAGGCTCCATGAAGAGAAAAATGCAAGCTTGCTTCCAATCTTCAACTACTAAGATGATCTACCTTGAAGAATCTCAAACCCAAGCTCTTTCTTCACTAATCAAGTATTAGCAAAGCAAACTCCCTAATCTAAGTGGCTAGAATAGATGAAGATGATGAAATTGGAATTTTGCTCTCTTTTGTTTTCAATTTCTCACTCAAAATCATCACAAACCCAAAAGCAAGTAAGCTTTCAAGAGGAAGAAGAAGAAGAAATCCATTTGTGATAAATAATGAATTATTGTTGTGGTTACAAATCCAACCATGGGTTAAGAAAGATAGAGTTAACCCTTGTAGAGAATAAACTAGAGGTTAAGAGTTTGGGTTGGGTTAAATAATATCTACACAAAATATCAAAAGATGAAGACAAAAGGAAAGCTTCATGAAGCTTCATGAAAGCTTCATCCAAAAGCTAACCCAAAAGATAACCCAAATCCAAACCCTAACTTGGTTAAAACTCAACAACTATGTTGCATTTGTAACCCTAACATGTTACAATATGATATATCACATATACAATATTTTGTAAAAAAATAATACAATTAACATATATCACATATATATCAATGTATTATCCAAATTAGAAAAAGAATCTTTAAGTGAGCTTATATTAGTTAATGTAACGTAATATATCACATATATAATTATACATTAAATTATCGAATCAACACTTGATCCGATAATCCGGCTATATCACATATAACCGACTAATATAACATATATCAGTTCATCGAATCAACACTTGATCCGATGACCCGGCGATATCACATATACCCGGCCGATATCACATATCGCGAGAATCTAATACGGTATCTCATACACGTATTATTCTCGGTCCCGCACATATCACATATGTGCTCCTACCCCGTTTTGCTTGAGCCAGGAAAGCTCTGTGTAGGACTCTAAAGAATCATCAATATGCCGGCAGTAGGCGATGATCATATCAAACACCCACAAGCTGAAAGCGGTCAGCTAAACGTAATAGCTACCCAGGTATTGAGCGATCAGAAGATCAACAAGTAAGCCTGTGCGTTCTCCTACGAATCCAATCAGTAACACTCCCGTACAGTCCGGTCTCTTCGTCTGATATGTCGCATATCTGGTCTAGGGGTGGTAAACGTCAGACCCCAGTAACCGATAAGTCGTGTCGATATGAGGTCCATAACAGTTCGAGAAACTACCGATAACACTTAACAGTAAATCTCAGCAACCCTTGTCAGGGATTTCCAGTTATAGCCAATCGAACACAGCGCAACATCAACTCCCTATACCGGGAGAGACGAAACCCCTCATATTGCTCATTGCCTCCATGTGATTCGGGACTTTACCCAAAAGCCACCGTTTTGCGTGCCCTCTTGGACATGGTAAGGTGGAAATCAAAGCACAGTAGGAATCACACAAGACTCTATGACGATCTCGGGTCTACAGACTAACCTGTACCAGTGTCACTAGAGAACCGCCATCTGACGTGAGTTATAATACCATCTAGGAGTTCTCGACGAGTCCGTCCAGTGTACCCAGTCTCCACTGAGCACCCGTATACTTCCTCTGATGTCAAACACCAATGGATATAGGATCATCCATTGCCCATCTATGTGGGTCGAGAAGCTATACGCTACTCTACTCTGGTATATCGATGCCCTATCTCGATACACCTACGACTTAGAACATTTGAAGGGTATACTTAGCGATTACACTGTCCCCACTAGTATGATCTGCATCATAGTCCTGGTAGTCAAGTACTCATCCTAAGGTCTTTATCAACATATATCATAGAGACAATCAGAGTACATGTTAAGATAAAGAGCAACCAGATAGCATACTATCATGTCGAGCAAGAACGTCCTCACTATATATGTCCAAGCATCCACTACAATATATATCGTATGTACAGTAATGGCCTCTAGGGCATACATATCACTAACAATCTCCCACTTGCACTAGGGCTATCTGTTGTGGTATCTCATACCCAACAATCAGCTGTGGTTGAAATATCTCATACTCAACCATTCCATAATAGTCTCTACTGGGAAATAGGCCTTTGTGAGTGGATCCGCGCTGTTGTCCTCTGTATCTACTCTCCTGACCTTGATCTCCCTGAAGATCAACTATCTCCATGATCAGGTGATACTGCCTAAGAATATGTCTGGATCTCTGATGGGACGGGGGTTCCTAGGCATAAGCCACAACTCCATTGTCACACAATGGTAGGAACGAAGTTCATCTTATGAACTCATATATACCCAGACTACCTCTTTGGTAGCATCCTTGGTAACGATGTATCTTGCCTTTAATCGTCTAGTATGTCACGGTATCTAACTTGGAACTCTTCCAACATACCGTCCCTCCACTAAGGGTATAGACAATGCCTGTGACTGACATTCAGTCGACCTTACTACCCTGGAAAATTTCCAGTGATTCTCCCCAGGATCGCTTGATACCAACTCACTACACCTAGTGAGAATCCTAACATCCAATTAGATCCATCTCATAGATCCAAAACCCAGGATTTAGCAGGTATCAACTTGATCCTTTATGGAGAATTCTTATGATAAGAGGAGATTGACCGAGTGTAGTATAGGAAACTCCTTTCCTATCAAGAGTATGTTATCCACGTACAATATGGGGATCACCACCATACTCCCTACTACCCTTTTTGTATATACAAGGTTCATCTACCATTTTGATGAAGTGAAACTCTTTGACTACCACATCAAAACAGACGTTCCAACTCCACGATACCTGATTTATCCCATAAAACAACTTGCACACGTTTCCGCTGCTCCCACTGTCTACGAAGCCCTCTGGCTGTGTACTTATAGATGCTATCTTCTAAATTATCATTTAGAAAAGCAGTCATGACACCCAACCGCCAGATATCATAGTCATGGTATGTAGCAGTGGCAAGTAGGAGCTGGATGGACTTAAGCATAGCTTTGAAAGTCTCAACTTTTCCATATACACCAAGTAATCTTCTCAAGATATACTTTCTCCTGATGGGGATTTAACCCTTCAGATAAAGCAACCAAAGTCCATACATTGTTGGTGTATATGGATTCCATCTCAGATCGCTAAGCATCCAGCCATTCTTACAGAGTCCTCACTCTTGATGGCCTGCTCGAAACTAGTTGGGTCATCATCTAATGATGCAATCCTTTCTCCCACTGTCATAGAGAAAACCAAAGTATCTCTCAGGTGGGTGAAGAACCCTACCAGATCGGCGGAGAGGCTGAGGTTCGTTGGAAAATATTGAATCCTCAAGGTTTACCAAATCATCAGCTGCAGTTTGTATAGCTGGACTCCTTCCAGTTTTACCTAATGACCACTAATTTCTTCACAAGAAATTCCCTTTCCAAAAGGTGGCATGCTGAGAATCAAAACACCTTTTGTTCCTCAGTGTGGTAGAAGATATTCCCTTGCGAATGCTTGGGATATCCAACAAACTTCCAAAAAACTGACCTTGCCTCGAGTTTGTCCGGATTTTGCTTTTAGACATAGGCCGGACAACCCCAAATCTTAACATCCTTAAGAGATAGGCTCTTCCCATACCATATCGCATATGGATTGGCAGGCATCTGATTTGATTGGAACCTTATTCAATAAGTACGCAGCTTCACAAGTGCATAATACCCAAAAGTAAATAGGCAACTCAATAGTACTTATCATAGAGCACACCATATCATATAGGGTGCGATTTCTCCGCCCCGATATACCAACGTACTGTGGTGTATACGGAGGAGTAATGCTGAGAGAGAATCTCATTCTCCTTTAGAATAATCCAGGATCTCCGTGCTCAAGTATTCTCCTCCCTGATCACATCAAAGGACATAATACTTATACCCGTTTTGGTTCTATACTTCTGAAGTACAAAGAACCAGTCCTGGCATATATAGACAGGGAACCTCATTCATCATCATGTATCAATCCCAAGAGTTCACTAATTCTTTCTCTGTTTCCAATAAATGGAGCTGTGGTCATCTTATCTTTGTGACATGGCTGGCAAGTTTTACAAGATGTAAATCCAAACTAATTTAAATATGCATCTAAATGTAACTTAGCTAGTCGGGTCACATTGATATGACGTAGTCTACAATACCTCAAGAAGGATTCGTGCATTTCTGAATTCTTCCTCTTGTGTGTGTTCTGTACGTTAAGAACTGTGGTTTGATTTAGAACATGTTCAAAACATTATCCAACAATACAAAATTATATCCTTCTTTATCTCAATAAAGATACTGATATGATATTGTATATCAGGTTCGGTATCTAATAACATTCGTTCAGAATCAATGTATTTTGATAATACAGGGTGATAACTGTAAGTGCACGGCGGTGCCCCGGCCTCCATCCCGAGGCCAAATGCGGAAGCGATGGTTAACTTTAATTTTCTTGAACCGGCACCACCGCGCACTAAAAACCCGGATCGGGCCATTAACTAGTCCTAGCTAACTACTAGATGGGGAAGAGAGATATACCGAGCGATCCGTGTCCTCCGGTCTTCTCGCCGTCGTCCCGATCTCCCGCGGAATGTCCAGTCTCCACCTCCTGGCCGGAAGGGCACCACGTCGCCGGCTTCTTTTACGGGCTCCCACCTCTATACCGAGGCAACTCGGGCACGAAGCTGGCGAGTCGACGTGCCCAAGATTTTCTGTAGAATGTAGTGTGGAACTTGTGTCTCATTTTGGGGTTTCTGAAATTGCCATATGGTGGAGGTAGTGATATAAGCTTTTGGAGACGGTGTTGTGGGATTTTTCCAACATGAAATGAACCAAAATCCCCCCACCAAAATGTTTGGACAGCCCCCATAATCTTTGGCCGGACATGGCATGGTAGGAGAGGAGAGAATGAATGAGGGAGAGTGTGTAGCAATCAACAAGAATAAACCCCCATCATGCAAGAGAGAGAGAGAAAAAGGATCATGATCAAGCATGATAACAACCTAAATCCAACACACCACCACAACCATCATGATACCATAAGTCAAAGCATGATGACTAAAGAAAGTCAAGCAATGATGGATTAATCAAGTCAATGAATGGTGCACCCATCATGAAAGCCATCATGATGCAACAAAATGCAAAGAACACCCTCCACAAATACTTATTTGCACAAATGCAAATAAGCCCTCCTCCACCAAACTTCAGCCATTGAAAGATACAAATGAAAATGACCGAAACGGAAAGCAAACTGGCAACCCCAGAAAACTGGTCCCGTAATAAATTACAGGAAAACCCCGATACTGTGTATACACACCCGCATCTGTATTCTGACCGAATACAAATGCAATGAGACAAAATCTACACTGTACTATACTAGGATCCGGCTTAAACCAAAGCCGGCTAGTATTATCCGTCCGATCCTGATCCGTGCAATACCGCACGTATCTGATCGAACCCTGCCATATCTCCATACGGCCTCTACAGCTTTTCGCCCGAAAACTTGAGCAACTGAATGTGGGGGACTCTAAAAACTCGTCAACACCTTGGTTGTGGATTTAACCACTAGCACGTCAGAGGTATAAGCCAATACGTAACGGGCTACCAGGTATTGACCAAAAGGGACGTCGATGAGCGAACTCATCCTGACACCCTACTGAGCCTGTCAGTGACAATATCCGTACAGTCCGGTCCGTTCGTCTATGAGCATCGCATGGCGGGCCTAGGGGGTTGGTAAAGTCAGACCCCCAAAAGCGGTACAAGTCGTGTCGGAGTGTAGCCCAGAACACCTTGAGATACTACTGGAATACCTACCAGTATATCTCCTGCCTCGGCCGATGGCTTTGTGTAATGGCTCTCCTAGACACAGCGCGACCTCACCCCCAATACCGGGAGAGACGAACCCCTGAAGATCCGCTCACTGCCTCCATGTGGCTCGGGACTGTACCCAACTAAAACCTGTTTGCACGTCTCCTTTGTGCGTGGTAGGGTAGTAATCAAAGTACAGTGGGAACTCACACGAGACAAATGACGATCCTCAGGTCGATGAACTAACCTGTACACATGTCACCTGGGAACTGCTATCTGACGGCTGGTATAATCCCAACTAGCAGGTTCCCGGCGAGTCCTGTCCAGTGTACTCATAACCCAATGAGCACCTGTATACATCTTAGGTGAACCATCTAACACCAGTGGCTTGTGAGACCGGCCACTGCCCCTCGTCGGGGTCTCGACTGTATACACTAGTCTACTCTGGAGTATCGATGCCCTGTCTCGAAACTCCCACGACTAGGGACCTTTTAAGGATGTGCTTATAGATTACCAGCTCCCACGTATATGATCGCCCTCATACTGCTGGCAGTCAAGCATGAATCCTAGGGGCTCTATCAACGTGTAATAGCGACCTGTCTGGTCACCTAAAGCAGTACACGATGATAAAGATAAACCAGATAGCATACTATCGTCTCGAGTAAGACTGTCTTACCGGGATAGGTCCTCCCTCAATCATTGCAATCACGTGCCTGTGATCCAATAATTGACTCTGAGGGCACTATCTCCAACAATCTCCCACTTGCACTCAAGGCTAATTATTGCGATGTCGCATACTCACAGCCCGTGTGATACCGAACACCCAACTCCTCTACTAGTCAGTCTCACAAAGCCCGTTTGCGAAACTATTGCATTCGAGGAATAGCCTCAGTGAGTGGATCCGCTTTGATGTTTCTTTCTATGTCTCTCTATATCTCAAGTTCGCGGAGAAAGCCATCTCCCGAAATGAGCAATACCTGTCTTAGAATATGTCTGGATGTCTGATGGGACCTAGCTCATAAATGAACTCCAAATCCAAACTTCTTAGACTGTATCGTCAACTGAACTTAATCAGTATCCTACGCCATGCCTCCCTCAGTATTGCCTTGGACCACCTGTCCAAAATACTGCCCCTCGTCAGAGGGAAAACTATAACTCTGACAACCTCCTTGTCGTCCAGGTCACCTTGGAAGCCTGGAATGATAACTGTCTCCCGAATGAGGCTGTCGTTATCATATCCCTAGAACATCCACTTATGTTCTAAAGCTGCTTCTGACTGTTTCTCCAGGATTGGATCAATATCAACTTATTACATTTACTGCAAGAACAACATCTGGTGTGGTACTTGACATCTCATGATTGACTCAATTGCCTAAACAAGTGAGCTGCCAATCATGCGCATCCCTCTCTACTTTAGTCTGTAAGACACCTTTAGAGAGGGTGACTCCATCACCTGCAGGTACACTACCGTGCCAGGAGTCGTCCATTCTAAATACTCTTAGAATGCTGTCCAAGTACCCTTAAATGGGAAACCACCCAAATCTAGATCTAAAACCATAGATCTAGTAACCAGTATGTCTGATATAATGTCCAAGTCCCATGTGGAGAAACCACTGTGTGACGACCAAAGTATAACCGATCGTAGTATAGGAGTTTCACTTCCTATTCTGTGTATGTCATCCAAATACCATGACATCACACCTTACTACCTTCTCAACAGATCCATCCCCTATTCTGATGAAGTCAAACCTATGACTGTCACATCAGAAATTGATGGTCTATCTCCGCTATATCTGCTTTAGTCTATAAATAGACATAAGCTGCCTGTCCACCAATGCTTCCGCTGCTCCACTCTGATTACGACAACCCTCTGGCAGAGTCATATACACGTACACTTCTAAAACTAGTTTAGAACGACGCTATACTCATCCTCCCGCCGGGTCTCGCAGTCTGGAACAACAGCAATGGCAAGTATGGGTAAACAAAAACTTCCCTGTCACCGTCCTTGAGGCTACCGGAGTACCTCTCGGGTGCCTGAGGTTACCCACTTTATCTGCGGAGTGGCCAATGGAATGTCAAACCAGATTGAATCTTTAGGTTCCTATCAAATCTTCAGTAATCGTTTGCGGTTCTGGAATCACTTCCAGTTCTACCATACTCCCACTACTGTTTTCTGAAAAAAAACATTTTATTTAAAACGGTGGCGGGTCTAGAACAATATCACTATTGATCTTCCAGATGGTAGAAAGTCAACCCTCTGCATAGCCTGGGTCAACCCACAAAAATCCATTACAGAAACGTGCCTTGAGTTGTCCAGTGTCTGGTTTTAATCATAAGCCGGACAACTCCCCGTACCTTAACAATGTTAAGGTATGAACTGTTCTATATCCAATATAGAACCAGAGGCACTGATTTAATTTAACCAGATTCAAATCATTCAGCTGTCTCCAGTGAATGTCAACTAAATGGAAAGAGGCCGATCAGCGTTACTCAACTTAGGAATGCTTCCAATTATGAGTAACCTGAAAGAGAAGTAAGTTCTCTTAACCATTACTATCAACTGAATACCATACTCAAGTATCTACATCTTCGATCAACTTGAAGAATCCCGATACTTGCAACACCTGGTTCTCTACTTTATTCAAATACCTATAACTTCTCAAAATTCGGACCCTGTGTTTCCGCGAAACACCTGTCTAAAAACTAGAGAAGTCATAAGTAAACCGAATATAGTACGAGGACCAACCCCTCTGTCCTGAAGGACGCTGGACAACATACAATACTCTGTATAAGTCCCTTGAGTCTGATAACTCATTTACTGTGTATCGTAGGTTGAAAACTGTATTTATGGTTAAGAAGAATTACACCGCTGTTTAATGCTTCTTACCTAACCATCCACTGATATAGGTAAATGTCATAGACATAATTTAAAAAGGTATATCTCACTCTATGAAAATAGACGTACAGATATATCAATTTGAAATTGGTGCACAACAGCGGATATTCAAAACCAAATATTTGCCGTCCGGCAAACAGCCCAGGTGATTTCCTCAAATATCACCGATTACAACGAATCCCGATATAATGAGGATGATCACCTAATTCCCACTAACCTACTCCCACTCATCATCTGTAAAACCATACAGATGTGAGAATCATACCTGGTAAATACATACCCTGGAGTAAGGATTAATTGGGAAATCAGTTTTCCTTTAACAGTACACAGTAAAACTGAAACATTGAAATGTTTCGATGGGGTATCCCGGTATTCCTAGTAATGCCTCTTCCAGATTCACGACTGTAACCGTATAATTCTTTGCCACCTCTCCAAATCCCTTCATATGTCTTTAGTCATTACCTTCTGTACACCCCTTTAGGCCAAATGGTTTTCTTCCTTCCCTACCGTTCGGCACCAGCCTATGGTTTGGAAGAAGACTATCCAATAAGCATAATGGGTGTACTGTCCTAATCCTAGGAGCACTCGCAATGCGAGAGAAGGTGAAGATAAAAGACAACCGAATAAACCTTATTCCTATTTCTCCTGAACCAGAATCCATCCCCGAACTGGAACAAGTTCCTTTCGAGTTCGTATATAACCATACGATGGAGTATCCAATAAACTGTGGATCTTCGTAGTGATACGGAGTGTCCTGGAGAAATACAAAGGTGATTTAGGATTGGCGAATAAATACTTGGTTTGGTCGTGAATAGCATTCGCAGTTTACTTTGCCCTCTTACTAATCCCTTTCTTTGTCTTTACATAATACCTTCTGTACACCGTTTAGGCTAATTGGTTTTCTTCATTCCCTACCGTTCGGCACCAGCCTAAGGTTTGGAAGAAGACTATCCAATTTGCGTAATAGGTGTACTATCTCCTAAACCAAGGAGTACTCGCAACCTGAGAGAAGGAAAAAGGAAAAGACAACTGAATAGTCCTATTCGTTTTCTCCAGAACCGGAAACCATCCTCGAATAAATCCCTTCGAGTTCGTATATAACCATACGATGGTTTTGTCCAATGGAAGTGGACGTTCGTAGTAATACGGGGTATCCTGGAGAAAAGGGTAAAAGTAGGAGTGACAATGAGGTCTGCAACTCTGACAATCCAAAAGCCAGTGTTAAAGAAGGTTCGGTCAACTTGGTCACTGAGTCATAGTCTAGGGT